>JAWWNF010000105.1:0-600000 GCA_034641395.1 Darevskia armeniaca
AAGCCGAGGCACCCAATTTACCACAAAAACCTGGGAAAGCTTCATAGGAGCCACTGCCTGCCTCACTCGAGTATAAGCTGAGGGCGGCTTTTTCAGCACAAAAAATGTGCTGAAAAACTAGGCTTATACTCGAGTATATAGGGTATGTAACATACAGTTCTGGAGATCAGAGTGTGAAAAGAAGGACATGTCAGACCTTGCTAAATTAAACCTCGTTTCTATATCTCTGGTGCTGCAGAACTGCTTCTTCTTTGAGCATATTCAGTGCTTTTTTTTCTAGAAAAATAGGTGCTGGTACTTACGATGAACTTGTTACAGTAAATGTCACACTTTCTATAACCAAAAATAAGGACAGGTGCTGGTACTCACCATGAAGTTGTTACAGCAAGTGCCACACTTTTTTTTAACAACAACAACAAAAAGAGGTGCTGGTACTGTGTACCCTTGAGTTGTTGTTGTTGTTGTTTAGTCGTTTAGTCGTGTCTGACTCTTTGTGACCCATGGTCCAGAGCACGCCAGGCACTCCTGTCTTCCACTGCCTCCCGCAGTTTGGTCAGACTCATGTTGGTAGCTTCGAGAGCACTGTCAACCATCTCGTCCTCTGTCGTCCCTTCTCCTTGTGCCCTCCATCTTTCCCAACATCAGGGTCTTTTCCAGGGAGTCTTCTCTTCTCATGAGGTGGCCAAAGTATTGGAGCCTCAGCTTCAGGATCTGTCCTTCCAGTGAGCACTCAGGACTGATTTCCTTAAGAATAGATAGTTTGATTTTCTTGCAGTACCCTTGAGTACCCCCTGAAAAAAGCACTGCATAACCCTAACATCAATGCTAACCCTAACACTACCTGCAACCCTACCCCTAAAACCAACACTAATCCTAACCCTAAACAAACCCTCACCCCTACCTCCAACCCAAACCCTACATCCAACACTAACCTTGACCCAAGTGTCAACACATTTTAATTGATTAGTAAGAGCTCAAAGGACCTGTCCAAATCTTTGTAAAATAAAATCCTCTATAATAAAGTGCCTGTGTCCGTGCGTACGTTCTGTGTGTCAGTGGAAATTTTCCACTGCGCATGTCCAGACGGACGCAGGGAGTGGACGACGGGAGAGGGGGGCGTGTCCGAGAGGCAGCGGCGGCGCATGCGCGTTGTCAGTTGCGCCAGTGCTGCTGCCTCGCACGGACACAGAGGCAGAGCCCAATCCCGCGGCTCGCCCCCACTACCGCCGCTGCTGCAGCCGCCCCCGGGGAAAAAGAAGGGGGAGGAGCCCCTCTCCACCCCCCAGCGGCCGCTGTTCTGCCTCCTCCTGCCTCCTCCTCCTCTAGCGCCCGTTATGTAACGGGCTAACTTCAACTAGTAAGCTATATTTCTGCTTCTGAATAGTTATTCAAACATAGATGGCTCGAAATCACACCAGCCGCCCCCCTCCTCCTTCCACCCATCTTGCCTTTTCCAATCCAGTCTGATGAAGAATTCTGGAGAACTCGAAGGCTTCACGCTATTTTATAACATTTTGCTTTGCCAAATAAAGGTACCTCCCTTGATATGGATATGGTGATAAATAACTATTAATTTCAGGAGTGTTTTCTCATGTGGCAAGTTGAGGAAAGCTCAGAGACACATTTCAGCCGAGCAAAAGCACTCTAGGACCATTGGGCAAGGCTGGTGGGGTGTGAGCCTGGGAGGAGAGGAGATGGTCTGGGGGGGGGGAGCACAAGGGGGGGCAGGCAGAGAAGCCTTGAGGGCCAGATTTAGGGCTTCAGGTCTGAGGTTCTGTACCCTTGTGTTGGGGAACCTAGTATTAATGAGGGCAAATTTGCCAGGGTGCCTCACCACATTCTCAGGGATGGCGGACTGCTCTCTGGATTGGATGGGCCGGAAATGTCATCCTAGGGGTCACTGTGATAGCCCTGTGTAAGTACAGAGCACATTTATTTATTTATTTATTTCCATTTATAGGTTGCTTCTTGTGAAGTGACTTAACAGTAGAACCATCAACCATTTAAAACAACAACAACGGCAGAGATTTCAATATGAAACAATGAATGACAAATAATTAAAAAAACCCATTTCAAATCCAACACAGATACAGGCTGCAATGAAAACCTGCACTCAGAAGGGTTGTTGAAAATAATAGGAAGGTCTTCATTAATAGTCAAAACATAATTTGGCCGCAGTCCCTGGGAGCAAGGGTGGCCTGCTCCATTTTGCCTCAGAGGTGAAATGGGGAATGTGCCACCCCCTGCCGCCCCCCTGCCAAAAACATTGCATTCTGCTCAAAAATTGCACAAAAAGGAACAGGTCAGGGTATTTTCATACTTTAGAATATGTTTGTTTATAAGCCAATAGAGTATTTTGTATAAACAGATTTTATTGTACTGTACTGTATTGAGGTGTGATAAAAAGCAGGTTATATGTTCAGAAGTTCCATGTGTCAAGAATTCATAATAAAGTGGTACCTTGGTTTTCTTTCTTTCTTAATTTTTTTTATTGATTTTCTTTTCTCATAACAAATATCCAATATCATTACTAAACATTCGTTTTTCAATTTCCCCCCTCCCTGTTGACTTCCCTCAACTTCCATTTCTGGTAAGTATAACATCCAATGATACATTCTGCTGTTTATATATACTATGTTTCACATTGTTATACTCTTGCTCCTTCATGGGAATTTTGTGGTGTTCTTAGGTACCCATGGCCTTAGGGAGTTGGCACCTATGCCAGTGTTTCCCAACCAGTGTGCCTCCAGATGTTTTGGGACTACAACTCCATCATCCCTCGCTAGCAATACCAGTGGTCAGGGATGATGGGGAATTGTAGTCCCAAAACATCTGGAGGCATACTGGTTGGGAAACACTGACCTATGCTGTATAGTGAGTTGACAGAAAGTATGAGTGCAGTTACTCTTGAGTGGCTCAATATCTGGCCATTTAAGTTCTTGTCAAAAATTGGGTTGTCTGGTTTTCACAGCCTAAAGATTTCTCTTGAACAAATTTTAGAAACTGAGCTGTTATCTTAAAGGAGATACTGTGATATTCTCCTTTAATTAAAAAACAACAAACACGTTTTATTTTCAATGATGAGGGGGAAAATCCTGTGGAACGCTGGATTCAAGAAAGGAAGAGCAATACAATTAGGTACCATAACAAAAAAAAACACTGAATGGTCTTTGAATTTCTTCACAGTGTGTTGATCACTTAAAATAAACATCCTTATTTGAAGGTTTTCAGACAAGGAGCCTTATGGGTGATCTCGAGAAATCCCGTGTCTGTCAGAACATGACTTCGCTGCAGCAATTTTTCTGTAAGCTGCTTGAAAACAGCTCAGCAGGTAACTGGAGTGTTGTTTCTCAATAAGGCTCAGGGAACACATATCATAAAAAATGGGGCTGCTGCCTTTTGGGACTGGCAGGGGTGGAAGGCGGAAAGACCAGAGAGAGGGAGCCACACCCAGAGAGGCCGAGCCAACGGATTGTAGTGTTGTCCCTATCCTCTTCCCTGCTGAGATCTTGGAGGGCATCACTGAGACCAAGAAGAGTGTCACCCCTGGACTGACTATAAATAGGCAGATGGAAGAGGTCTGAGGGCAGACTGAGGTTTTAGTCCCCCATTCACACGAATGGACCCAGTCTCCACTGCATAACAATTCCTTTAAGCTTCATAACCATTTCTTGATGACAAGACTCCAGATAGGGTTTGCCTAAACCACGAGGCTTTAGATTTCACTTAAATTGTATCTAGTGGTAATCAAAACCCCACAAACAACCCGGAAAATAAATGAACCTGTCTGTTTTGCATTTCTTAGTACAGAAAGTATTGATCTGATGTGTAGAGATCTTTCTATTCTAATTAATTCAAGAGGGTCCTGGAAGCTTCTCTGTGTGAAAGAAACAAGCAGGGAAGCTCATGGTGTTTGGAGTTATTCCTTCAGAGAAGCTGAGTACAGCTGGCTTAAACTGGTTCTGTTATCTCTTCAGGTCATGTTGACTATAATAGTAAGGCCAGAAGGAGCCTGGGTTTCACTTTCTCTTTCTATCTCTTTTCCTTCTGGTGTGGTGTTCTGTACATCTTATGCTATAGTGTTAAGGTTTAGTCTTATTATAAGTTATTGTAAGTTTAAGTTAAGTCTGAGGCAAATGGATTTCTTATGGGCAGTGCCAATCCTGAATGTATTGGATTTGTGACCATTATGCTCATTTGCCTTCAGTAGCAGTAGGCCTAAAGCTCTGCTGGATGAAATATAATTGTCTCTGGTCTATTTTTTGGGAATCCTGCAAGGTGTTTAAGTTTGTACTCTGCTAACTATAAGTCAGAGTTCTGCTCTGGATCAATATTGAGCAGAATTCCCAATCCTAGAGTAACCTAATTTTATTGTAATTTATAGCCCACCTTCTCCCGAATACATGGTGTCCTCCGATCTCTCCCTTGGCATCTGTCAAAATGCACTGCAGCTCCCATTTAATACTTTGTTGCGTGTGAAGGAGAATAGTGGGTTAGTGAGGATGCAAACAAAGGGTTGTGTAGGCTTGCTCCTGTCAGTTACAAACCATGGTTTGTCATTGTATCTGGTGTAAACCTGCAATTTTTTAATGCTTCCACCCCCCGCCCTGCTCCCAGAGAGCTCTAACTGCACAGTCTGCCCTGAGAACTGGTTCCGTTTTCAAAGCAAGTGCTACTGGTTCTCCAGTGTAAGCCGAAACTGGACCAAGAGCAAAGACGACTGCAGAGCAAAAGACTCTCAGTTGGTGGTGATACAGAATCAAGAAGAAGTGGTAAGTAAATAAGACTTCACATCCCGTATGCATGGGGAAGGGGAGCCACTGCTGAGATGAGTGCAATTACATCTTGTATATATTTATTGTTGCATTTATAGCCCATACGTACTTTTGAAATCCAAAGATAAATAAATGGGGGTAAATGTATTCCATTGTGTTTCAGTCGCATCGTATTATCGAACACAAGGTTTTTAAATAAACAAATTAATGGAGGATAAGGCTTTCAGTGGCTGCTAGCCACAATAACTACGTTCCACCTCCATAGCTAGAGGCAGAGTGCTTCTGAAGACTGGTTCCTGGGAATCATTAGTGGACAAAGTGTGTTTCGCTCATGTCCTTCTTGCGGGATACTTGCAGGAATATGGTGCCAACCATGAGAACAGGACGCTGGACCAAGATAGGCCATTGCCCTAATCTAGTAGGATCTCGGCTACATTTACTTGTCAGAGAGGGAAAAGCTAGATATTATAATAGAGACTAATTGCATTGTTTACAGGCCTTTATCCTGAATAATACCCAATCTCCACTGCTGTGGATTGGATTACGAGCCACACCTCCTGACTGGAAATGGACCTGGGTGGACGGCTCTCCGTTAGATGACAAACTGTGAGTATCTCATCTTACTCTGCAGAGCAGGGGTGGGGAGGGCCAGATCTTCACCTCCCCAAACCCTCTGGCCAGTCATATGCCATGCTAATCATTGACACCTGTCAAAATAGACCCTTTTAGTGTACCCTAAAATCTCAAGGTGGGTCGCAACATTAAAACACAGTTGAAAACATTTATTTTTCTCAGTTCTTTCCAGGCAGTGCACTCCCCCTATAGCAATGCAGTGTGTACATCTCTTCTGACTTTTAAAACCACCACAACATTCATATAGGGGTAGATCATGCATCATGTAGAGGCAAAGGGGTGGCCCTCCCTTTCTCTTAATGTGTGCATTGTGAAGATCCTATAAAGCAGGGATGGGGAACTTGTGGGCCTTCAGATGTTGCCAGTCTCCAACTGCCCTCTGCCTGAGCCAACATAGCCAAGGACCGGGGTATTATGGGATGGGAGTTATAGCAGAACATTCAGAGGGTCAGTTTCCCAGAGAGGTTCACTGGGAGCATGGGGGGGGGGGAACCTTAGTTAAACCACAGGAAGTTCTTGCAGCCCAGGAAAACTCACTCACTGGCAAAACATTTGAGAACCACTAGTCTTGATTCCAAGTGATAGGATCGCACCTAATGGGCAAGCCCAGGCATGGCAATTGTGCAGTAACAACAACAACAACAACAACAACTATTCTTACTATTATTAAATTAATTATTATTTATACCCCACCCATCTGGCTGGGTTTCCCCAGCCACTCTGGACAGCTCCCAACATAATATTAAAACACGATAAAACATCAAACATTAAAAACTTCCCTAAACTGGGCTGCCTTCAGATGTCTTCTGAAAGTCAGATAGTTGTTTATTTCCTTGACATCTGATGGGCAGGCGCCACTACCAAAAAGGCCCTCTGCCTGGTTCCCTGTAACCTCACTTCTCGCAGGGAGGGAAGCGCCAGAAGGCCATCTGAGTGAGTCCTGCCCCTCTCTCGCAAAGAATGGCCAAGCAGGTGGAAATGTTCAGCCTTTGACAAATGCTGTTGGCTTTCTCCTTCCTTTTGCAGGTTGAAAGACCTAGCTCCAGCTCAAGAAAAGTTCTGCGGGAGACTTAACGATAACAAAACTATTTCTGAGAAATGTACTATTGAATCCCAATGGGTCTGCAAAAAGGAAGCTCTTCAAATACCTACAAGGACCAGAGGCCATTGAGTACCCCTGCTTCTTGCCCTCTCTGCATGACCAATTTCTTTTGAGCCAATCAGCTGAGTAGTATTGTCAGGTTTTGGGGAATCGGCTTCCTCCCCCGTGGCAGTGAACGTAAGATCAAATGAAAGGAATGTCTTACCAGTTAGAATCTTTAATAATCACAGTGCAAGAACAAAGAACATGTCTACTAGAAATGGCGGTGCTTCCAATTAAGGGTCACTCCCCGCTCCGTCCCTATTAATCTACGTCACTTCTACGTCTTGTAACCTGAGCTTGTACCCTCTGCGCTTTCTATTCTAACACTTTCTGAGCTCTCCATGTCCTTGGAGAAGGGGGGTGGACGCTGTCCAGAGACTGTGAATCTGTTAACCCCCTCTCTCCCAGTGTTTCTTCTCCTAGCTGTTCCCCATCCAATATTTCCCAGCTTCTGCCTTCTGAACTATGTCCCTCTGCAAACCACTGTTCCAAGTCTATACTGTCCTCCTGCTCCTGGGAAGATTCAGGAGCAGGAGCAGGAGCAGGGGGAAGGGGAGCTCCCACCATCCTCCTCAGGATGGTCCCTGACAGGTATTGGTGTTGCCTGGCCAAAATACTGAGCTCCTCTGATGACAGGGGGTGGTGTGGGGTGGTTCGGCTGCCTTGGCCTTCAGTTCTGTGGGGGATCAGGGAGCCTTCAGAAATTGAATTCTTAAAAGTATTATTGATAATAAAAAGAACGGAAATCCTATGACCCACAAGCATTTTTTATTATGTCTGCTCACAATGGGCTCTGGATTTCAAGGTTTATGGACAATATAATACAAGTGGTTGAAGCACACATCAAAGGAGGACTAAGATCCAAAATACTATAAAGCAATATTTATTAGAAAGTTTTGTTACAAAGGAGCTGACTTTGAAAAAATAGAAACATTCATTTTCTCTCTTTAGTGTTACATTTATAATCTACATGTTCCTCTGAGGAGCTCAAGGCAGCCTGTGGGGTTCTTCCCCACCTCATTTCATCCTCACAACAACCCTGGGAGGTAGGTTAGTCTGAGAGACAGTGTCTGGTCCAAGGTCTCATGGCGAATTTCATCGCTGAGCGGGGATTCGAACCCTGGTCTCGCAGGTCCTAGTCCAACACTCTAACCACTACACCAAACTGTCTCGGCGCTGTCACTTACTACAAACCTTCAGAATTCAGCCTAAAACTTCTATAATACATGGCAAAATTCAAAATGCACATTGCCCTTTCCCTTATGATGAACTCGCATCTCCATTTCATTTTCGTATCACTCCTTCTAAGCATTCTTAACTGCATAGCTGAGTGTTTTTCAAATATGAGAAAATAGTTTAGATTGCACCCCATCCTACTAGATGCTCCACAAAGCAGTTGCTAGGGGGTATCTGATAGCCGCCGCCAATGCTGCCCAAATAGTACAGATTCTGAGTGTATTTGCATTTAAGAACAAATTCCTAGCCATACTTAGGGTGGTACCCTACCCGGTTCATCCATTCATCATCTTGTCTCCTTATTTTCTTGACTTCACTCACTCACTCCAGCTCTCCTCCAGTGTTTGGGCTACAAGGCTGATAAACAATTAGAACTTGTGCATGCAGAAGGTTTGCTGCAGATGCAAGGAAGTTCTGTGTGGCAGCCAGAGGCGGAGGCTGTGGCTTCATTGAGATGGACACATTCCCCACCTGTTCCAGCGATTCTGAGCCTGCAACACAAAGCATCACAAACCTGTATCACAGCGACAGACACATATCTCAAGATGATAATTCTTTAGGCTTTTTCTAAAGTCTAGCACAAAGATAGTGAGGTGGTAAAGGTAAAGGGACCCGTGACCATTAGGTCCAGTCACGGACGACTCTGGGGTTGCGGCACTCATCTCGCGTTACTGGCGGAGGGAGCTGGCGTACAGCTTCCGGGTCATGTGGCCAGCATGACTAAGCCGCTTCTGGCGAACCAGAGCAGCACACGGAAACACCGTTTATCTTCCCGCCGGAGCGGTACCTATTTATCTGCTTGCACTTGACGTGCTTTTGAACTGCTAGGTTGGCAGGAGCAGGGACAGAGCAACGGGAGCTCACCCCGTCATGGGGATTCGAACCGCCGACCTTCTGATCGGCAAGCCCTAGGCTCTGTGGTTTAACCCACAGAGCCACCCGCGTCCCTAGTGAGGTGGTAGGTAGGAGGAAAAACCTGGTAGACTAAAATAAAATGACCCAGAAAAGGATGGAGACGTAAGCAGAGTTTAATAAAAGGAAAAAAGCTTATCGTTGAAACATCTCTACTGAAATGGTTTAAGCCTCTACAAGCTGATTTTCATGCAACTGATGACCAACGATGTGAATACTTCAACAGGCCTCAATCACTTGTCATAATTGTGGCTCATACAATTTTTCAGGTTTTTCCACTATCTAAGGTTGTGGCCGAACTCATAAATACGTCAAGATTATTGACACCACAGCAAAAATAATAAATGAATCCCTGTACATTCTGCTTATTGTTTATTTAAAATATTGTTTATAAATCCATTCGTTGCTTGGACTTATTGTAGGGAAAAGCGATCTATGAAAGAAAGCAAACTATGAAACATAAAGGGAACTATTTACCTACAGAGATCCAACGAAACTGAGTTTCTTATTTGGCATTTTCAGGTGTGATGTGCCTGGCTTTCAGCTGTGCATAAATTTTGACATCTGATTCAGAATTATACTGGGAAGAATAATAATCACAGAATCCATCCCGTTAACAGTGAATTGGAGACATTTTTGTTGCTGATGCCACAGCGCCGAAAACTGAAAGGGACTCACGTTGAATTTTCTCCATTTAGCCATTTCCAGGGTTGACCTGGGTCTCTTCTGAGACCAATCCAGAAGTGATGTCTGCCTGTGAGATGCTTCACAAACTCCTTTGAAGACCAGAGAAAATGGATGTTAGAATTCTGCCCTGCGCTATTCACAGATAAGCATTTCAGCAACTAAACACGCAGGCACATGTCAACATGTCAGATGAAAAGGTCAGCAAGTACACCTAGTTGATGATAACAGTCATATACAATAATAATATATGCATTTATTTCAATGCGTTCAATGGGGCTTACTCCCTAGCATGTGTAAGTGGGTAACCTATTTTCCTTTCAAGGGCTGCATTCCCTTTGGGGTAATGTCTTGAAGCCACATGTTTGTTGTGGGTGGAGAGAAAGCCAGTGGTCATAGAATTGCAGAGTTGGAAGGGACCCCGAGGGTCATCTAGCCCAACCCTCTGCAAAGCAGGAATCTCAACTAAAGCATCCATGACAGATGGCCATCCAACCTCTGCTTAAAAACCTCCAAGGAAGGAGAGTCCGCAACCTCACCAGTGCCACTCCCTTCTCCCTGTTTCCAACACCCTTTTCTCTTTCCCCATTCTTTTCTTCACTTCCCAGCGGCTGCCATGGTGTATACAATGGTAGCTAATCCTATAAACCTCCAGCTCATGGACCCAACTAGGCCTGGCCCGGGTCCTAATTTCCCCATGAATCTGTTTGGCCCAACCACATCCACCTGCTCTATCCTTGGCTTTATAATTGTTGGCACCTGCAGAGCCCTGTGCCTTTGCTCCCCAGTTGTCAAAGTTGCCCACAGGAGGTCAGGATTTGAACTCTTGGCCAGATCCACTCCCCCCCCCCCTTACACACACTTATCGGAGATTATGCCTTGTTGAACTCAATGGGATTTACTTCTTTTTCTGCAGAATAATATTCTTATTGCTTGTGGGCTTTGCATGATATGTAATATAAACCAGTTTAGTTACCCACCTTTTTTAAAAATAAAGCAGAACCAGGAGTAAGAAATTTAGAGCAAAAAAATGACAGGTGTGGGTTTTTTTAAATGTGTGATGCATAGATGTATTTTTATATTATGTTGGAAGCTGCCCAGATTGGCTGGGGCAACCCAGTCAGATGGGTGGGCTGTAAATATTATTATTATTATTATTATTATTATTATTATTATTATTATTATTATTTTCCGTGTCCCGTGTGCTTTTCCTCCTGCTGGGTTCCCGATGTGGTAAGCAAGGATGTGGGGAAAAGTGATGCTGAGTGAAAAAACAGCTGGCAGGGGGAAAGGGTTATATACAGTGGTACCTCAGGTTACAGACGCTTCAGGTTACAGACTCCGCTAACCCAGGAATAGTACCTCGGGTTAAGAACTTTGCTTCAGGATGAGAACAGAAATCAGGCAGCGGGAGGCCCCATTAGCCAAAGTTGTGCTTCAGGTTAAGAACAGTTTCAGGTTAAGAACGGACCTCCGGAACAAATTCAGTTCTTAACCCGAGGTACCACTGTATATATTTCTCTCCGTCATTTTTCCAACACCAAAGTCGCTTTGCCCTTAAAAGCAGCCACTGAAATTCTGCAAGATATTCTAGGTTACGATGCGTAGTTAACTGCATAGATAAGGCGACTCGTTTCATCCTGCTGCCTAAGAGGGGACAAGCATCACCACTTCGTGCCAAAGAACCCCTTTCTTACCTGCTCTTCACTTCCAATCCTAGCCAAGGAGGCATTGTGTGTCTTGCAGTAGCTGCTGCTGGAGTTCCAATTCCTTTTTTCCTTCGAAAAGTGATAGCACTTTCCCGCATAGCCAATCCAACGATGTGGACATGGTAGACCGCAGAGTGCAGAGGGAACCAGCCGATGACCCGGTTGCTCAGCATCTCTGGGGACTGTCACTGTGGAAGAAGAAGAAGAGTTTGGATTTGATATCCCGCTTTATCACTACCCGAAGGAGTCTCCAAGCGGCTCACATTCTCCTTTCCCTTCCTCCCCCACAACAAACACTCTGTGAGGTGAGTGGGGCTGAGAGACTTCAGAGAAGTGTGACTAGCCCAAGGTCACCCAGCAGCTGCATGTGGAGGAGCGGGGACATGGATCTATGGATCACTGAACTACTCCTTTGGGGCAAGACTGTCAGACATAGCAGTGGCTGAAAGCCAGGCAATAGCCTGTTCTGATTTTGAGAAGCTGGCTGAAGGCATGCAGGTACATCAGACCCAAGAGGGAAGAGAAAAATCTTAAGGAAGTAACATCAAGGTTCAGAAAACTTACCTGCTATAATGACAATGCTAAGCGCGATGACCAGGAAAACAAGGATACCTATGAGAATATCTTTAATTGATAGGTATTTCCAGATCTTGGGAGATGCTACAGCGGAAAGGAAAAAAGAACAGCTAAACTCATAAGCATTTGTGAGAACCTAAGAAGAACATAAGGCACGCAGGTGGCGCTGTGATCTAAACCACAGAGCCTACTAGGGCTTGCCGATCGGAAGGTCAGCAGTTCGAATCCCTGCGACGGGGTGAGCTCCCGTTGTTCGGTCCCTGCTCCTGCCCACCTAGCAGTTCAAAAGCACGTCAAGTGCAAGTAGATAAATAGGTACTGTTCCGGCGGGAAGGTAAACGGCGTTTCTATGCGCTGCTCTGGTTCGCCAGAAGCGGCTTAGTCATACTGCCTACATGACCCAGAAGCTGTCTGCGGACAAACGGCGGCTCCCTTGGCCTATAGAGCGAGATGAGCGCGCAACCCCAGAGTCGTCCGCAACTGGACCTAACGGACAGGGGTACCTTTACCTTTTAAGAAGAACATGCTGGATCAGGCCTCCTTATAAGGGATCATGGGGGGGGGGGAAGTGAATCCCTTTTACTTCCCCAGCAAAAAACAAACACTGGATCTGCTTCATCTACTCAGCTTATTCACTCTGGCCGAAAGGCAGAGCAGAGCAGAAGAATCTTTACTTGCATCAGCCACTACCCATAGCAAGAAAATAAAATAAAATGAACTGAAGATAGAGGTAAAAACTTAACTATAGAAACTACATTCTGGGGGTTTACATCAATTATCAAATAATAGATACAGTTACAGGTAGGTAGCCGTGTTGGTCTGTCATAGTCAAAACAAAATAAAAAAATTCCTTCCAGTAGCACCTTAGAGACCAACTAAGTTTGTTCTTGGTATGAGCTTTCGTGTGCATGTACACTTCTTCAGATATTATTATTATTATTATTATTATTATTATTGAATAATAGATCTTATTCTAATTGCCACCGCTAAAAACCTTGCAGTTTTTGCTGTCACCTGATCTGGCCAAAAGGAGAAAGCTGTAACTGCTTTTAAGTTTCCCATAATAGTGAACGGGGAACACAGAGCTTCATTTCATACGGAACGACTCGGAAGATGAAACACAGATCGAAGAAGAAGTGTTTGGATTTGATATCCCGCTTTATCCCTACCCTAAGGAGTCTCAAAGTGGCTAACATTCTCCTTTCCCTTCCTCCCCCACAACAAACACCCTGTGAGGTGAGTGGGGCTGAGAGACTTCAGAGAAGTGTGACTAGCCCAAGGTCACCCAGCAGCTGCATGTGGAGGAGCGGGGAAGCGAACCCGGTTCACCAGATTACGAGTCTACCGCTCTTAACCACTACACCACACCAGACAAGCAATTCCTGCACTGCTTCTTGCAATGAGAACTTCAAAACCATGTGTATTTCGACTGGAACTAACCGGGACAAGGAGAAATGAGAAGAAAGCAGAGTGCTGGGTGAGCACTGCATTAAGGCTGCAGGGCAAACCACACTAGCAAGAGAAGAAGGTCTACTGTACAAAGTGACGCATACATCTGAGCAGACATGGCCTGGACTGTATAGGTAAAGGTAAAGGGACCCCTGACCATTAGGTCCAGTCGTGTCCGACTCTGGGGTTGTGGTGCTCATCTCGCTTTATTGGCCGAGAGCCGGCGTACAGCTTCCGGGTCATGTGGCCGGCATGACTAAGCCGCTTCTGGCGAACCAGAGCAGCGCACGGAAACGCCGTTTACCTTCCTGCCAGAGCGGTACCTATTTATCTACTTGCACTTTGACGTGCTTTCGAACTGCTAGGTGGGCAGGAGCTGGGACCGAGCAACGGGAGCTCACCCCGTCGCAGGGATTCGAACCGCCGACCTTCTGATCAGCAAGCCCTAGGCTCTGTGGTTTAACCCACAGCGCCACCTGGGTCCCGTATAGTATAGTAAGGCAGTATTAGGAAGAGCAGAAACAGTAGCCTCACAGGCAGAGAGACCAGTGCAGTGCAGAGCTATAAGCAGGTCTTGACCGTCTTGAAGCCAAAGGGCTGCCATAAAGAAGCAAAGTGTTTAGGTGGCACCTGCAGGAACAAAGACTTGGAGCAAACAAGATGCCCTTACCTGATGCCTCCTTTTGCTCAAGGTCAACATGCGGGTGGAGAGAGTTCAAATGCTCTTCCTCAGATTTTGATCTGGCTTCCATCTTTCCTGTAGCCATATAAGGTAAAAAGACTGTGCTCTGGCTCCTCTCAAGAAAAACTGCGTAGAGTTGAAAGAGACCGCGAGGGTCATCTAGTCCAACCCCCTGCAATGCAGGAATGTCACCACATGTTCCCGCAGCCAATTTGAAACCATGCCGGACCCTGCTTAGCTTCGCAAGGTTCTTAAGCAGAGGTTGGATGGCCATCTGTCCTGGATGCTTTAGCTGAGATAGCTGCATTGCAGGGGGTTGGACTGGATGACCCTCGGGGTCCCTTCCAACTGTACGATTCTATTATTCTTCACACCGTAGCTAACTCACCTCCATGTGCAATGCAACTACACCCCCCGCCCCCTGCCCCCAATCGCGGCTGGTGGTCACCGCCACTACTGTCGCCCAAGGGGTGTAGCAAGGGGGGCGGGCCGCCCCAGGTTCCACCCCAGAGGGGGGGTGACACTTAAAAAAAATTTTTTTTTATTTAATTTTTTTTTTTAACTTTAACTTCATTGAAAAAAAGAGATAATAGACACACACACACACACACACACACACACAACCCCCCACACCTCACAAAGTGGCACCATCAGAGGGGGGTGACACTTTTTAATTTTTTTATTATTTTTTTTAATTTTAACTTTATTGAAAAAAAAGAGATAATAGACACACACACACAAAAACCCCACACCTCGCAAAGTGGCACCATCAGAGGGGGGTGACACTTTTAATTTTTTTTAAATTAAAGTGGGGGGGGGTGACAAAAGAAATTCCGCCCCGGGTACCACCTGGGCTTGCTACGCCTCTGTGTCTCCCCCACGTGGAGACCCCCGCGCTCCCGATTCGCTGGTTTTTAACCGCCGTACCTGCACAGGTTGGCCCGTGTTCTGCAGCACGCGCTTTCTCCGAGAGCAAAACCGACGGGAGGTGTCCGGAGGAGCTCTTGGGGAGCACCCGCCGCTGCGCCCGCTGCTCAACTTGGCAATTTGAATTTGCGCGCAAAGGAAAGTGGCGCGCCGGATTCGCTGCGGGGTTTCCAATTGCAGCTCTCCTCGTCAGCCTTTGATAAGGAGGAGCTTCAGGGCGGCGGAGGAGGAGAAGTTGGCGCGGTGCCGTTTGTCGCCAAACGGGCTCGCTCCCGCCTCCTCTTTGCCGGCGTCTCGGCGGCTCCAGGGCGCGCAGCGCAGGGGACCGAGCGAGCGAAATGCTGGCCGCCTCCGAGCGCCTTCATTTTCGCCCGGGAGAGAGAATCGACTCCGACTACAAGGCACCCTGACGCCCAGAAAAGCGCCCAGGCGGGCGGATGAGTAATGGGAAGCGCTCTCCCCTCGCCTTGCTCTGCGTTGGGTAGCAGATCTCGCAGCGCTATGCAAGAAGCATTCTCGCCCAAGTGTGCGCGTGTGTTTTTTTAAAGTAACTTGCGGGTCTCTCTCGTTGCTGGACTGCAGTTCCCAACACCGCTGTCCACTGGGCATCCTGAGAAGGGCTGCTGGGAGTTGGAGTCGAACCGCATCTGGAAGGTCACAGAGATCCCTTCCCCCACGTCTGACGACAGACTTGCCTCCTTATGTGGGGAAATATGGGGTTCCGTGTGTGTGTGGCTGTGTGTATGTGTTAGTAATGAGCTTGGTCCTTTATTCAGTGTCATGTGACCCTCTGCTTTTGCAGACTCCAGCTATGGGAACCAGTGTGGTGTGGGGGTTAGAGCAGGCATAGGCAACCTTGGCTCTACAGATGTTTTGGGACTACAACTCCCATGATTCCTAGCTAACAGGACCAGTGGTCAGGGATGATGGGAATTGTAGTCCCAAAACACCTGGAGAGCCAAGGTTGCCTATGCCTGGGTTAGAGTGCTGGACTATTTCCTTTGCTCAGTCAAGGATGGAGAGTTACTGCAACGAAAAGCATGATAGTAGTTGCTATATATTCAGCTAGGAAGGAGACAGAGTTGGCATGGTTCCTTAAATCCCTTTTATTTCTTTACATAAAGGGTTAAACAACAACTCAACAGGAACCCAACTGAGTGTGAGGCTACCGGAGAGAGACTGCAAGAAAAACGGGTCAAAACATGAGAAACTGCCCGTTGGCTAGCTTGCTTCTCATTGGAGTGTTCACATGCCCTAGCTCATCGGTGATTGGTTGGGTCGCGCCAGGAGGCGGACCCTGCTAGGTGGCTGAACAGCCCCTATCAGTCTCCATACCATAGCTGTCAACCCTCCCTTTTTTTGGCGGGAAACTCCCTTATTCCAATGCCATTTCCCTCTGCTATCCCGGATTGTTGATATCTCTTAAATTTCCCGGATTTCAAAGGAAGCAGCTCCTCTCCCTCCCTGCTGGCTCCTCAGCTGCGTTGCTCGGCTGCCAATAAGGAGTCTGAGACCGACTGGGGGCGGAGCTTGCATGCCTTGTGCAGCCAGACCCTCACGCCCAACCATACAGACAGCCTGCCTGCCGTCTATGCGCTCGCTCTTTCGCTCACCCGTTCGCGCGCAGCCTCTGGAGCGCAGGGTGGCGAGGCTACTTGGTGCCATTGCACCGCCCTCGCAGCATCCCTTTTTTTCAAATCCGAAAGTTTGGAAAAATCCCATCTGAAAGTTGACAGCTATGCTTAGCATCCTTTCTTCTGTGGTCTCCTCGTTCCTAAGCCCACAAGCTGTGCCTTCCAGCCTCCTCCTCTTTGCTATGCCCACGAACCACATCTAAACACCTGCTCTTTATGTTAATCCCTGTGAATCCACAAAAGCTTCCCACGACCTGCCTCGATCCATTCCTTCCAGCCAAGTCTCGTTGCCTGCTGGCTGTTCCACCAGAAAGGCGAGAAGACGACTGGCTCCATTCCTCCTGCATCTCCTCACTGGAGCTGGGGGTGGGGAGGGGACGTTGAATGACACTCCGACCGCCCCCTTCCCAACCTGACCTTTTCCCTCCGTGATCGCACATATCTTCCCGCTGCTCTGAATGCGCTGTCCCGGTCCTGCGAGGCGCTGCCAAGTTCTCAGCCTCAACGTGAAAGATGAGGAGTCAAGCCTCGCCTTCCCTTCTCCGCTCGGAGAGGAAACAGGTGCTCAGTACGCACGCATCGCTGGCAACTTCGCAGAAGTCCCTCAGCCGCAACTCTGCTTCAGCCTTTATGCAAGACAAGGTCCCTCCCCTTGGTGTCTCATGTTGTTGTTGTTGCTGCTACTGTTGCTGTTGTTTTCAAGCAAACTTTTTGTATTGGATATCATTTCATACATCATTAAGTAAATGCTTATAATTTCACAAGGAAAAAAAAACATAATTCACAAAAGAAAAATTCCAAAACCCACAAATTTGTACATTTTCCCTCCCCCCTCCCCTCTTACCCTCCCCTGCTGACTCCCCCTCCCCATGTGTGATCTCATTCTTTTAAAATCTTTAGTTCCTGTTAGTTTCCAGTTGCGTTAAATTTTAATAATACTATCTCCAAATCATATCATTTCATTATCTTCTTTTCCCGTGCTCTTTATATATTTTACTTACAGCAATTCCAATCCAGAGCAATACTTTCCCATATATTCTTTCAGTCCTTCCCATTCTTGAGTTAATTCCTGCTTTGAGTGGCCTCTAATATTAATATTTTGGCCATCTCCACAAATTCTAAAAGTTTACATCTCCATTCTGTTAATATTGGGATTTTTTTTCTCCTTTCCAAATTTTGGCGATCAGCAATCTTGCTGCCGCCACAGCATATAAAAGTATATTTTTCTTGCTTTTCATAATACTTTCATAATACTTTCTGATATTAATCCCAACAAAAACAGTTCTGGCTTTTTATTGAAGGATATTCTTAGTATTTTCTTCAATTCTTCATATATCTCATTCCAGAAGCCTTTTATTACCTTACATCCCCACCATGTATGTAGAAAAGTACCGATCTCTTTTTTGCACCTCCAGCATATATTAGATTGTTTTTTATAAATTTTAGATAACTTTTCTGGTGTAATGTACCAGCGATAAAACATTTTCACCATGTTTTCTTTTATCGTGGAACAGGCTGTAAAGTTCATTTCTATCCTCCATAATTTTTCCCATCTCTCTAATTCAATTACATGGCCTATTCTTGGTGTCTCATTTTGTGTGCCCTTCACACACCATGTAGAAGGGCTTCTCGGTAGAAGTGGAACGCCCTTCCATTAGATGCCAAGGAAACAAACTTTTAGAAGGTATCTGAAGGCAGCCCTGTATAGGAATGTTTTTTAATGTGTGATGTTTTACTGTGGCGCTGTGGGTTAAACCACAGAGTCTAGGGCTTGCCGATCAGAAGGTCATCGGTTCGAATCCCCGTGACGGGATGAGCTCCCGTTGCTCAGTCCCTGCTCCTGCCAACCTAGCAGTTCGAAAGCACGTCAAAGTGCAAGTAGATAAATAGGTACCACTCCGGCAGGAAGGTAAACGGCGTTTCCGTGCGCTGCTCTGGTTCGCCAGAAGTGGCTTTGTCATGCTGGCCACATGACCCGGAAGCTGTACGCCGGCTCCCTCGGCCAATAAAACGAGATGAGTGCCACAACCCCAGAGTCGGACACGACTGGGCCTAATGGTCAGGGGTCCCTTTACCTTTACTGTGTTTAAATTTGTTGGAAGACTGGCTGGGGCAACCCAGTCAGGTGGGTGACTTCTTCTTCTCCTCCTCCTCCACCTCCACCTCCTCCTCCTCATTTGGTTAGAGCATGGCTCCAGGCTGAATCCCCGTATGGGGCAGCTTCATAGTCCTGCACTGCAGGGGGTGGGACTAGATGATCCTCAGGCTCCCTTCCAATTCTACGATTCTATAATTATTATTATGTAAAAGTGGGATATATATATACACGGCTGGGATGGGTGTGAGATTGCAGGATTTGTTTGTCTGTCTGTTCTGTTTGCATAAGCCCCATGAGTGTGTGTGCACTGCCCTTTACAGAGGGAGGTGGGGCACCAGTGTGGCCCTGGGATAGCACACCCAGTAGGGCACGAGACTCTTAATCCCAGGGTCATGGGTTTGCACCCCACTTTGGGTAAAAGATTCCTTCCTTGCAGGGGGCTGGACTAGATGACCCTTGGGGGTCCCTTCCAACTCTACAATGCAATGCTTCTATGATTCTATGATGCAGATGGTGCCAGACTCCAACTCCCCTCATTGCTGACCATGGTGCTGGCTGGGACTGATGGGAGCATGAGGCAAGGTGTAAGGCGGCCGCTTCAGGTGGAAGGATCCACAGGTTGGGGGGCAGGGAGGGGACTAGTACTGAGGATGCATCAGATTCGGCCTTGGCCTCTGCCTCTGCCTCTGCTACAGTGGCAGCAGTAGCTGCAGCATGCTCTTCGCATTCTCAGGCAGAGGGGAAGGAAGTATTTTGTGAACACACCCTTGTTGCTTCTAACACTGTTCTGTTCCCATGCATTGTCAAGCATATGCAATCGAGAGATGTACCTCCTGCCTGCTATAACCCAAACAAACAATATATTGCATTAGACACGCTCCGGAAAAAGTAATTAACCCATCCACTTTAAGGAAGAAAAAGAGATAAAGGAGGAGACAGAACTGGGTGAAACTGTCAACACCAGTTCTCTTGGGTTTTTTTTCATTTCTCCACATTTTATTTTGTTATCCTTTTTCCCAATGCGTTTGATTGTATTTTTCAGTCAAGCAGAAACAATGTAAAACAAAAACCAAACTAAACCGAGAGAGAAAGACAAAGGATGCTAATAATAAAAATAATAATTGATAGTTTGTTGGAGGGATGGCCCAAGACATTTTGGCACCTGAGGTGAACTAGAAAATGGTGCCCCCCTCGTCACCAGGGAGCAATTACTTCAGGAACAGGGGTGTTGACTCCTAGGGACTGAATCCCCCTCCCCAATATTTGTTAGTGGGAGGCTGGGCCTCCTCAATGTTTGCCCAGGCATCATGCATGATGTCATGACATCGCCAGCGATGCCTGGATGTGACACTGTTGTGCACAACACCCAGATGCAACACTGTCATGTGTGATGTCTGGGGGTTGCATGAGCCAGGAATGCAGTGGTGCCTCCTCCTCCTGTGGGGAAGCAGCCCCCAGCCCATGGTGGTGGCAGGAGGAGGAGGAAAAGGAGACAGAGAAGCCGCTGGCCATGGAAGTTGAGCAGCCTTGTGATGCCCTGACGTCACGCCTGATGGTGTTGTGTCCGGGCCCCGAGTATGATGTCCGGGCATCATGCACAACGTCGCAACATTGCGCATGGCACCCGGATGTGATGTCATCAAGTCACGTCAACCCCCTTTCCCCAATCTCTTTCCCAAGTCGGTGCATCTGATCAGGAACAAGAGAGTGAATGATGATCTACGTCGGAATCTGCTGCCCCTGTGGATCTTGCTTCAAGACAAAGTCCCTCCTTCTTGCCTCCCAAATTGCCACTTGATGGCTGATACATGGCTGCCTCCAAAAACAACAAGTTGCAAGCTACAGAGAACAGCTGGGAACAAGAGGCAGTGCAGACAGTTTCTGCGGCAGCCTCTCATCTGATGAAACATCTAGTTCCATGCAGTGTTTGTTGTAAAAAAATAAATCCACAGATGATGAAGTTTGTGTGTTTGTGTCAGTTTGCATTTCTTAGTACAGAAAGTATTGATCTGATGTGTAGAGATCTTTCCTATTCAAATTGATTCAAGGGGGTTCTGGAATTTTCTCTGCATGAAAGAAACAAGCAGAAGGTCCATGATGTTTGGGTTATTCCTTCAGAGAAGCTGAGTACAGCTGGCTTAAACTGGTTCCATTATCTCTTCTGTCAAGGTCATGCTGACTATAATAGTAAGGACAGGAGGAGCCTGGGTTTCACTCTTTCTCTTCCTTCTGGTGTGATGTTCTGTATATAGTGTTAAGGCTTAGTCTTATTATAAGTTATTGTAAGTTTAAGTTAAGTCTGCTGCAACTGGATTTCTTATGGACAGTGCCAATCCTGAATGTATTGGATTTGTGACCATGATGCTCATTTGCCTTCAGTAGCAGTAAAGCACTGCTGGATGAAATACAATTGCCTCTGGTCTTTTTTTTTTTTTTTTTTTTTAATCCTGCAACGTGTTTAAGTTTTTACTCTGCTAACTATACGTCGGAGTTCTGCTCTGGATCAATATTGAGTAGAATTACATGACAGTCTGTGTGTGTGTGTGTGTGTGTGTGTGTGTGTGTGTGTACACCAGCATTCGTTTCCCACGCATCAGTTCCTTCCACAGTATTCAGCTTCCCCCCCCCTTTCAAAAGCACACAGCCATTTTGCAACGACATTGCAAAACCCTTGCTCCTGAATATGAAGGCTACACTGTGGGAATGTTTGGAACGTGGATGGAGATTTATAATTTAATATATCTCATCCTAACTTGTGCTAACAAGTTCAACTAGCAGAGTACATTCCCTTTTAAAATACACACAGCGGAAGTTGCTTTGATTCGCTAGAATCAGCTTAATCTAGTTTCCTGGTTTGTCACTATATTTCCCCTTAGTCCCTCTTAAATAAGACACAACACACGTCTTCTATAAAAAGATATAAAATGTTTACTCACATATATGCAGCTCAAGACAAATCCCAAAGAAGGCAGGCTTGTTCTTAGTAAAGATATTTACAATAGGAATCTCTCCATGTGGGAGAGAAGTCCATTAGGCCGCAGTTGGCTGAAAGCCAACTGAACATCCTTCCAGACGAGAGGCAAGAGAGGTAAGAGTGGAATGGAAAATGGGCGCTGACCTGTAGGTTCTTTGTTCTTACCTTCCCAGGTGAAGCCACTCCCACATTTAGTTACAAGAGGAAATTGTCTCAATCCATGTGACCAGGAAGTTGTGGCTGGAGGACTGAGGCAATCTCCACTATCTGCTCTAGCATTGTTGTACTTGACTGCTCTAGTGTTTACATCCCACAAACCCCTTCTCAGGCAAATACAACATACAAAACATAAACAACTTTATTCAACCACCCAGAGTCCCAGCTTGACACGTAGATTCTGGAAACTCTCTTTTGGCAAGGGTTTTGTCAAGATGTCGGCAGTCATCTCTTTGGTGCAGCAATAAGACAGTTCCACAAGTTCATCTTGCACCATCTGGCATATGTAGTGGTACCTGACCCCAATGTGTTTGGTTCTGGCTAGGAACTTTTCACTCTGCGTCAGCTTCAGGCAACTTTGATTGTCCTCTAGCAGGCTGACAGGTTCCCTTCTCACCAGTCCAAAGTCTTTGATGAGTTCATCAAGCCATGCAATTTCTCTGCATGCTTCTGCAGCAGCAACATATTCGGACTCTGTTGAAGACAAAGCTACACAACTCTGTTTATAACTTCCCCACACAACAGGTCCACCCCCAAACATAAAAACATGACCACTTGTGGATTTATAGTCAGCATTATCCCCGGCCCAATCTGCATCAGTGTACCCAACCAACTTAGGGTCTCTGACAGCTGGCAACTTTAATTTACAATTTACTGTACCCTTCAGGTATCTAACCACCCTTTTCAGCCCCGCTAAATCATGCTCAGTGGGAGAATTCACTTTTCTGCTCAGAATCCCCACAGCATTAGCTAAGTCAGGTCTACATGTGGTAACTAAATACAAAAGTTTACCAATCACCGACCTATATTGACTGTTATCTGGCAACAGCTTCGAATCCTGCTGATTTTTCAAGAAGTCTGTAGCCATGGGCGTTGCAACCGGGTGTGCGTCTTGCATCTGCAAATACTCAATCAGTTCATGAATCTTTTGCTTCTGGTTGAGAAGAAATGAGCCGTCTTCTTCTTTTTCCACTTGGATTCCTAGGTAGTACTTGACATCTCCAAGTTCTTTTACTTGTACCTCCTTGCTGAGGTGTTTTACTATTTGTGTATAGTCTCTATTATTTGCAGTAGCAATAATCAAGTCATCTACAAAAGCCAATATGTATGAATATTGTCCATTACTTGACTTGGTGTACAAGCACTTGTCTGCGTTTCCTTGCTTGTACCCTAGTTGCACAAGCATATTGTGCAATTTCTGATTCCAGGCTCTAGCTGCTTGTTTAAGCCCATAGAGTCCCTTCTGGAGTCGACATACTAGATGTGCCTCATTTGGAGTTGTGAAACCTTTAGGTTGTTTCATGTAAATTTCTTCTGAAATTCTCCCATGTAAAAACGCAGTGCACACGTCAATGTGCTTCACGTTCAATTGTTTAGAGGCTGCAATGCTCAAAAGCATTCGGAGGGTACTATATCTCACGGTTGGTGCGAAAACTTCGTCATAATCTTCACCAAAACGTTGTGAAAAACCTTGTGCTACTAGCCTTGCTTTGTAGCGTTCCACTTCCCCTTCTGAACCCTTTTTAACCTTGAACACCCACTTGCACCCAATGGCCTTCTTACCAGGAGGGAGCTCTGTCAGGGTCCACGTCTGGTTCTGATGCAGTGCATCCATCTCCTCCTGAGCGGCCTTCTTCCAGAGACTAGCTTCTGCAGATGGCATCTTCTCAATCTCTTCCCATGTGGAAGGTTCCTGTGGAGACACCGACCCTGCAAGGTAGGACAGTCGTACCGGCGGGACACCTCTGTTGGTTCTGGATGAGCGTCTGACCTCTGGTTCTGGTTCCTGAACCGCATCAGCTTCCTCACTCCCTTCCAACGGTGGCATGTCCTCATCTGTGTCCTCCTCTTCGTCTCTGGAGCCGCCAGGGGTCTGGTCATCTGCGTCTTCTGGTGCGTCGCCTGTAGGGGGTGCTATGACACTAGAAGGCAGATTAGTATCACGTGGGGTTTCAGAAGGAAAGTTTATGAGTTCTGGAGTCCATTCTGACTCCTTGGAGCAGCCAATAACAGTGTTCTTTGTGTCTGCTTTTGTAGACTGGTTCTCTGAAAGATTAACCTCATAAACACCATTTATTAGATTTGCTTCAATGTACACTTCACCATCTTTAGTTACATTGCACTGTCCATTCTCAAATGTGACCTTGAAACCTTTCTTGTCCAAAGTAGAGACACTGAGTAAATTGCAGCTCAGTTCTGGCACATACACAACATTGGACATTCTAGTCCTAAAAGATTCATTGTTTACATTGAATTCCAAATGCATTGAACCTTCACCTTTGGACTTTAAAATATTTCCATCTGCAATCTCAATTTCAGTCTCTTTATCATTTAATTCATTAAAACAGTCCTTTTTAAAACTATAGTGGCTGCTGCATCCAGAATCAATAATCCACTTATTATGCACATTTTCATAATTTCTCACAGCTAAGCTCCTTTCTTGTAATAGCATGTTGCGTTCAAGCTTTCCTTTTCTTTCTCCCTTTTGCTGGGAAACATCAGAATCCTTTGCTTTAGCCTTTGGATTCCTGCAATGCTTTGCCATGTGGCTGCTTTTCAGGCATTTAAAACACACAATTTGTCTGGATTTTGTAAATTGCTTTGAAACAAAATTACAATCCTTTCTCCTAGGGTTGCTTTCTGGAGAATCAAATCTCTTTCTGCATTCCTCTCTTAATTCACTAGTCAGTTCCTTAAAAGTTAGATTCTCTTTATGATCCATCAAACTAACAAATGCATCAAAATGTGGCCCTAATGAGGCTAACAGAAATGATACCTTTGTTACTTCATCAAAAGATTGTGGAGTAAGTTCAAGCTTTTGAATAATTTCTGTGAATTTATCAATATGCTCTGTGAATTCTTCTTTTGAATTCATTCTCAGTCTAGTTAATTTGCCCATCAATGTTCTGTAGGAGTTCTTTGTAGATTCTCCATACATGCGCTCAATATCTTTTAGGATCTGAGATGCATCATCTTTGCTATTTATTAACGATAGATGCTTATTGCGAAGTCCTCTCAAAATTATGTGCTTGGCCTCGCTGTTCTGCCTTTTCCAGACTTTAACCTTGGCTTCATTATCTGCACCTTGAGGCTTTGGTTTCTCTATCGCATCCAAAATATCCTTTGATTCTAAATATGCCATTAAGCGCATTTTCCAGTACACAAAATTGTCTTCATCTAGCAGCATTAATCCTGGCTCTGCTTCACTATAAAAACTGGCACTAGCCATCTTAAAATCCAAAATTTGAAAAAATTTCAAAATTCAAAATTTTGTCAAAATTCAAAATCAAAATCTCAAAAATCTCAAAATGCAAAAAGCAAAAGCCTCAAAATAAATCTTCACTGCCTTTGGGTCTTTTGTGAGCTCTGAGGGAGGGGAGGGGTAGCTTAATCCCCCTTTCTCTAAACAATAGGACAAAGGACCATGCGGTCTGACCAGGAAATGCAATCAGAAAAATCTCTCTCAACTTAAAAATGCAATCCAACGCAATCCTTCAAAAATACACAAAATACGTAGCGCTGGGCATACATAACCCTTTGTGGGAATGTTTGGAACGTGGATGGAGATTTATAATTTAATATATCTCATCCTAACTTGTGCTAACAAGTTCAACTAGCAGAGTACATTCCCTTTTAAAATACACACAGCGGAAGTTGCTTTGATTCGCTAGAATCAGCTTAATCTAGTTTCCTGGTTTGTCACTATATTTCCCCTTAGTCCCTCTTAAATAAGACACAACACACGTCTTCTATAAAAAGATATAAAATGTTTACTCACATATATGCAGCTCAAGACAAATCCCAAAGAAGGCAGGCTTGTTCTTAGTAAAGATATTTACAATAGGAATCTCTCCATGTGGGAGAGAAGTCCATTAGGCCGCAGTTGGCTGAAAGCCAACTGAACATCCTTCCAGACGAGAGGCAAGAGAGGTAAGAGTGGAATGGAAAATGGGCGCTGACCTGTAGGTTCTTTGTTCTTACCTTCCCAGGTGAAGCCACTCCCACATTTAGTTACAAGAGGAAATTGTCTCAATCCATGTGACCAGGAAGTTGTGGCTGGAGGACTGAGGCAATCTCCACTATCTGCTCTAGCATTGTTGTACTTGACTGCTCTAGTGTTTACATCCCACATACACATGATGTCATTTTCAAAAAGTAAAAAGAAGTGTGGATTTCTTTAGCATAGCTGAGCCTGCTCAGTTTCCTGGTGTGGCCTGCAAGAAGATGAGCTAGCCAGGCCAGATCGAACAGGAACAGAAGGTGAGCCTGCTCAGTTTCCTGCAGTGGCCTGCAAGAAGGCAGGCTACCCAGCCCAGATTGAACAGGAACTCAGAGCAGATTCTGCTCACTCGCACCCCACCCATTCTGTCTGCTACTGTATCCTGTTCTCAGTGGAGGGGAAAATTTACCTAGGGGACCAGTGCAAGGTGGCAAGCAGTCACCTCTTCATTGGGGCAGAGAGGTTCCCCCCCCCAGGCCTTTCCTGATTCAGGCTCAGTGCTTGAAAGGGGAAGAAATCAGATTTATTTCACATGTTGAGGCAAACCTGCCTAATTCGCACTTTCTGCAACAACATGGAATCCAAAGCACACCCAATTTCTGAAATTCAGATTCTCCAAGATTTGCAGTGCGGTTCTCCAGCCCAGTAGTGTGTGTGTGTGTGTGTGTTTGTTTATAAAAGCATATACTGTACTAAGATAAAATGTACATAAAATTTCATTGCACCAGGGGGAAATTGCCTTGCAAAAATGTATACATTATGGGAAATTTGCAAATTGAGACGGAAATGTAGAGAATTAAACTTAGGACTGGAAAAAATGGGAAAATAAGAAAAACCAGCATTGGCTGATTTACCCATTCCAAGGTGGGGGATAGAGAAAGGCCTCCCCACCAGATCTGAGGAAACTGGCTTAAGGTACCTCATCATTTAGACCAGGTGAGAAGCAAAATCCTGCTGTTTTTGAGAACTGAAGAGTCCAGGGGTACTTTTGGTGGCTGAATGCTGTGATTCGTGAGATGGATTGAGGAAGCCAGTTAAAATATTTTTTTATTTTTTAAAAAACCTGTTTAATAAATTACCTGATAAATAAGAAACATACAAGAGCCTGGAACACCAGTGTTCTAGGGAAGATAGTGCAATACTTGCTGTGCATGCCAACATGCACATAGGGTAGCCAACATGCACATATGGGTAGCCAACATGACAACTCCAGTCACCCCTGCCAATTGGCCAATTGGGTGTTGTAAGGGCACCGTGTTGGCTACCCCAGTATATACAATGTCTGAGTTGTTGTCCTAATGAGAGAGAACAAGCCATAGTTCTCCTGAGAACCAAAGGCCTGTAATTGTCCCACTACTGTGGCTGTCTTGAGCGTCTCTTTTGAGACGGGAAGTGTGGGATAACAACAAAACATAACAGCAAGGTTGTGTGTGAAACACCCAATCATTCTTTATTTTGTTTAGATCAGTGACGTGTGGTGATGACATTTGTGAATCAGCCAATAGCTTATATAAATTATATAAATATCACTCTACGTGGTTCACACCAGGCACTGCTCCAGCCTCTTTCACAGGTTTGGTGCAGATGAAGTGGTGTTCATTGCTGCATCTTAAGAAGCTGGGTGTGGGTTCGTCATCCAAACAGGGACAGTTTCCCCTCCATTTCCACTGACATCCAACCTTCACACAAGCAAGAGTTATGCAAGAGTTGGTATTTCCCTGACAGCAGTAAATAGAAAACTTCTGAGAACACAGTTACTGAGAACACAGTTACAACAGGGAAATTTCACCCAGATTGGTTAGCCGTGAACCTTCAGGAAGGAGAGAAATGGGCAGGGAGAATCCTTGAGCATCTAGATTGCCCACTGATTTGTCCCTAGAAATGTAGTCAGACCCAATTTAACTTTTCCTCTTGCATAAATTCTCATAGCTTTACATCAGAAAGTAATTACACCAAAGCAAAATGTTATGCTGGAGCCGATCCTGGCCAACACACTGATCTGCTAAGATGGCTTACCCATCTTACACATAACAGTTATGCATATCGGTAGTACTTGGAACCCAAAACATGCAAACTTGTTCCACCAGAAACAGTAGCTCCTTAGCTAGGAACTATAGCATTTCCCAAAAGAACTATAGTCAGGTGTTTGATGCTCTCAGTTCCTTCTTTACAACATAAGCAAGGTTAGATGGAGAGGCCATGGCCAGAGGGTTGCTGCTTTAAGCCTTTGCGTTTAGCTGAAGGGAGCCTAGGAGGGGTAGTCTAGGTGGGATGTATAATCAGCTCCCAGTGACCTGTCCAAGGTGCTGAAAGCCCCCTTATTTATAGACCAAGTTCCCACAAAGAACAGAGATAGCACAGAGACATTTGTGCCTGGTGGATAACAGAATGGATTCTGCCTAGCCTACTGATTCTGTGGGATGTGAAACACAGAGCTGTCAAGTACAACATCCCTAGAGTGGACATAAAAAGGGGGTGTCTGGAACAGCCAGTCGGAACTTCCTGTTTCCTCCTAGGCTGGGACAGACTTCCTCTACATGTGATCAGGGGTGGGCATGGCCTCACCTGTGCAGGTAACAAAAGCATAGGACTGGCCACCATCTCTCTCTCTCTCTGACGACATTTGTCAAAGAACCAACATCTGCTTAGCCTAATATGGTCTCTTGGCTTCCAGCCAAGAGAAAACAAAGGGACTATCTCTTTATGGGATAGATTCCAGGTATATTACTTTTGTAACTTAAGTCTGCCTTCTGGGATCCATCTGTGAACAGAATGAGTTTGTGAGTAAACTCTTTTTATACTTTTATAGAAGACTGTGTCATGTCTATTTCTTTTATGAGGGACAAAAGGGGAAATTAGGGACGTGGGGTGGCGCTGTGGTCAAACCACAGAGCCTAGGGATTGCTGATCAGAAGGTCGGCTGTTTGAATCCGTGCGACGGGGTGAGCTCCCATTGTTCAGTCCCAGCTCCTGCAACCTAGCCGTTTGAAAGCACGTCAAAGTGCAAGTAGATAAATAGGAACCGCTCTGGCGAAAAGTTAAACGGTGTTTTCTGTGCGCTGCTCTGGTTTGCCAGAAGTGGCTTAGTCATGCTTGCCACATGACCCAGAAGCTGTACGGCGGCTCCCTCAGCCAATAAAGCGATATGAGCGCCGCAACCCCCGAGTCGGACACGACTGGACCTAATGGTCAGGGGTCCCTTTACCTTTAAAGGGAAATTACCAGGTAACTTATTTTAGAGGCTTTAGCAAGCCTCTGAGCAAACGCATCCGCTGTGCAAGCTTAAAAAGGGGAATTTTACTCTGCTAAATTGTAGAACTTGCTAACACAAGTTGGAAAGGATATAATCAAACAAAATATCCTCTCCTGCATCCCTGAACATTCCCATAGGACACAGCTACAGGTGCAAATCTGAGCGAAAGTTTGCATCATACCCTTGACTATTATTATTGGTTTTGTTTTTTGTTTTTGTTTTTTTAAAAAAACTGCTGGGGGAACTAAGGCCATCAGTCTTCTTCTGGCATCAGTCACAAACTGTGCAACTACCCAAGGGGGAGGCATCTGGTTTTGTGGTCTCACCACTGAAGGAGAGAAGAGAAAGGAGAGGACTTACGACGAGCTGTTTCCATGGAGCCATTTCCAGCTCTGTCCTGGCTCTCCGCCGGCACCGATCCAACGGGAATGCTTGCCTTTCAGACCCATCACAACGTGCTTTAATGATCAGAATAAATTAATGTGAAGGGATGTGAGTTGCTAGAATCACAGGCAAATCGTGCGGCAGCTGAACATATGCAAGTACTTAGATGTGATTTATATTTTGGACTCTATACAAATTTTCTGTTTTTATATTACACATGGTTATTTCATTGTTGTTGCCTGAAATGTGGATTAAAATACACTTATATACCACCCTTTGTTTGTTTATTGAATTTATATACCGCCCTATACCCAGGGGCCTCAGGTATCAAGATAAAAAACTACAAACTACATAATAAAAATATAAACAACAACCCAATAGCCCTCCCCCCAAAATAACACATTTTAAAAAGGGCATAGGATGTCAATCAAATCAACCAAAAGCCTGGTTAAAAAGGAACGTTTTTGCCTGGAAGCTAAAGGTGTATAATGAAGGTGCCAGGTGAACAAATTAATAAACAATTCAAATAAATGAGTGGACCCCTACCTTCTTAGATAGGTTACCAGCTGTGACTTGCCATCTATTGCAACCTACTTTGGGCTAGGACTGGAGGATCTCCATTTAAGAAATAATATAATTTAGGGTGCAATCCTAACCTTACTTACCTTGCAAAAGTATTTCAAAGACATACATAATGTGGGTAATGAATCATAGAGTTGTAGAGCCATCTAGTCCGAAATGCAGGAACCTCAACACATGGTCCCAATCCAGTTTGAAACCAAAGCCGACCCTGCTTAGGCTTTTCAAACACAGTAGCAGTTTTATTACCTGGCAGAAAGCCCCATTTAATTAAATAGGACTTACTTATGCATAGGGCATGACTAGTATTGCATTGCAATTTGCCAATATCGATATGATGTATTTGTGTTCTGCGGGTAAAATTCTAAGAGGCTTTATATTATTATAAAGACCAGGCATAGGCAAACTCGGCCCTCCAGATGCTTTGGAACTACAATTCCCATCATCCCTGACCACTGGTCCTGTTAGATAGGGATCATGGGAGTTGTAGTCTCAAAACATCTGGAGGGCCGAGTTTGCCTATGCCTGATAAAGACTTATTATAAAGTCCATCAAGGCCCCTAATGCAGGCACCCCCAAACTTCGGCCCTCCAGATGTTTTGGATTACAATTCCCACAATCCCTGACCACTGGTCCTGTTAGCTAGGGATCATGGGAGTTGTAGGCCAAAACATCTGGAGGGCCGCAGTTTGGGGATGCCTGGTCTAATTGGATGAACATCTTTATCACTATCGCAAAGGACATTCACGTTCAGCAGCCAAAATATACTGGTAGGCATTTCTCACCATTTCATCCTCGCTTTCCAACACAGCCAAGGAGGCATCCTGTGAAGCACAGAAGCTCTGGCTGAGGGTCCAGTTCTTTTCCACATCTGAAAAGTAGTAGCATTTCTGCTGGTATAATTTCCAACCAGATGCACATTCACATGCATGCTTAGAAGAAGAGACTGGCTGCTCTGGTGCTTTTCCTAGGCCGGAGAAAAACACAGAGAGAGTGTCTTATCCAACCTCCTCCTTTTGAGTACCATGGGCAGAATCACAGAATCTTAGAATCACAGAGTTGAAAGGGACCCTGAGGCTCAGGGGGCTGACTCCCCCCCCCCCACATTGAGGGGGACCAGCGTGGGGCGTGGGCGTGGAGGGTGCTCTTCTTGTCCCACCCTTGCCTAGTTAGCTTCCTCCAGGAATGCCTGCAGCTGTGTCACCCCACCCTCTCAGGCACCTTGCCCTGGGGGGGGGGGAGAGGCATTTGCAATAGGATAGTGTTTGCTAAATGCCACCAGGGGGGTCCAGGTTGAGTTTTTTTAGGAGTGGCCGCACTATCCAATGCAGCTGGCACAACCTACATACAGAAATGTGTTCCCTGTGCCTTGAATTGAATCCTGTATTGAACATGGTGGGACTTATTTCTGAGTAAACATAGTGTTGCAGATATTTTTTTTTGGGGGGGGTCCACCTAAACCCTAGATCAGTGATGGCTAACCTTGACACCCCAGATGTTTTGGAACTACAACTCCCATCATCCCTAGCTAACAGGATCAGTGGTCAGGGATGATGAGAGTTGTAGTCCCAAAACATCTGGCGTGTCAAGGTTAGCCATCACTGCCCTAGATTATGATTAATTAATTTATTAATTGGGATAAGGGTGAAAGTACATGCTGCAGAACTGTGCCCAGACAAGGAATCCCTGGGCTGGCTTATGCAAAACAGCCTGGCTGGCCTAGCAAATCTGTTAACACGACAAAAGGGATCCTTTGGCCTGGGGAGACAGATGGTGTCAGGTAGCTGGATGTGAGGTGACGGGAAAAGGGAGTCTTTTAGTAAGGTGTTCTGGGAAGGAGGAGGAGGAGGAGGAGGAAGAAAGACTGGGATCCATCTTGGGCAGAGTGGCTGAAGAGATGGGAGAGATGCCTTAGACTCCAGAGCTGCCCTGCTGTGGGGGACAAGCCCCTCTTGAAATCACCATGCTGTAAGATCTGGACTCCCTCCGTGCAGACTCAAGGTTTAAATACTGTAGGTGAATAAACCATATTCTTAAAGTTACAACAGCCTCTGCCGTGTCTCAATTCTCCAAAAGAACACAGACCCTGGGTGAGTGCCGGGAATCCGTGGGATCTTGCTACTGCTCAGTAGAGAGTGGGGGGTGGGGGGGGTGGGGGTGGCACCCAACTTTCACAAAGGATTGCCTGGGACTGATCTGTGTCCTGACAAATTACAAACTGTATTTTAGGGGATTCCCCCCCCCACAACCAACCACTGCTTTGTGTTTTTTTCCTATCCACTGCTTTAGGTATTTTTCCCCCAACCACAATTTTGCATGCTATTCAGAGGTTTCCATTATTTGTTTAGGGGGTTTTGTTGTGTAGGGGAGCTGATGCTATGGGGCCACCAGGTGTGGGAGATGAGGAGCTCCTAGTCAAATGCTCAGCTTGTGGCTGGCAGGGGGGCTGAGGATAGATTCTCTGCCTCTCTCTACTCGCCCCTGGTGAAGCTGCAGCAATGAGGGAGCATTGGGGAAGCATGGCAGAATGAATGAATGAATAAAGCAGAATAAGCCCACTACCGGTGCACTATTATTGTGTCGAGAACGTGCTGCATAATCCACCTTCAATAAAACAGTGGTCTGCACCAGTGCTGACCTTAGCCATTTCCTGCCTTTTGTGGGATACTGTTAGAGGCCACCCCAGTCTCTGCCCAGTAGTGCACAAGATTCCAGGGGTATTGGCCTTCTTCCAGGGTCTGGGGAAATGAAGGTGCAGCAGAGGCCATAGTGGCTTAAGAAGTATGAATGTTTTGTTCACATATTTATAGCTGAGTTTGGATGGAGGGAGTCCAGATCTTACAGCATGGCTATCTCAAGAGAGGCTTGTCCCCTATAGCAGGGCAGCACTGGAGTCCAAGGCATCTCTCCCAAACTGCCTTCAAGCAGCCAGCCCACCAGCCCAGAAGATTCTGCCTTTCTTCTCCAGCGTGAGAGCCAGCATGGTGTAGTGGTTAAGAGTGGTAGACTTGTAATCTGGTGAACCGGGTTCACGTCTCCGCTCCTCCACATACAGCTGCTGGGTGACCTTGGGCTAGTCACACTTCTCTGAAGTCTCTCAGCCCCACTCACCTCACAGAGTGTTTGTCGTGGGGGGAGGGAGGGAAAGGAGAATGTGAGCCGCTTGGAGACTCCTTAAAGGGAGTGAGTCCTCCTCCTCCTCCTCCTCCTCCTCCTCCTCCTTCCCAGCAGCCCTTGCAGAGGGACTTCCCCCTTAGTGTCTGCTAGCTCCACCTTTCTTACACCAAGGTGCAAAATCTTCTCTCACACCATGCCCGGGTGCCACGGCAGCCTTCTCCTCTGTTCTCTGTGATCAGAGCCACTCCCTTTGTCTCAGTGACTCATTTTTGTTCCTTAATGGTTTCTCTCCACTATCCCTGCTGAGCTGGCCCAGCTCATCAGCATAAGCCGAGTCCATGGGCTTCAGTTTTCAACTGAATTTGATTTTCTAACTTTTACCGAGTCTAAGGGTTTGGGGAGGTCTTGCTTCCCACCCAAAACCTGTAACAATAGGAAGCTTCAGTCATGCATTGATACTGGGTGCCCAGTAGGCAGGCTGGCCATAGCAGAGACTGGCAAGCAGCAAGGCTGTTGCAATGGTTGAAATTCAGGGAAGGGCCAAATCTGCAATTCAGACCTAGTAGCAGAAGATACATAGCTAAGGGAATTGGGGGGGGGGGGAGTCAAAGGAAAAATGTATCAAGGCAGCAGCACGTACAGTTGGACTACTTACCAGTTCCAATGCTGAGGATGACTATAATGACAACGAGGATGGTGTAGATGATGATGATAATGATAATGATAATGATAATGAAGATGTTCTTTCCGGCAAAAATCAGCTACATGCACATTGTAGGGGGGGGGGGGGAAGAAGACTCATCAGCACTCCTTGCCTGCTCCAATGAAAGGGATTGGGTAGGCGGGTGGGGGTGATATGTTGGATTAGTTTATACCCAAAGGGGGGGGGAATGGCAAAATTTTCAAACTTTTCTAATCCCGTCTCTTCCTCTTGTTTTTAGCCCAACCCCCAAAATGAACAGTAGACATTACAAAGTAGAGGACTGTACTCTGCCAAGTAGGACACACAGCCACCAGAGTCAGGGTCACCGCCAGACTGTGTCACCCCAAGACATTTTGCTTCTTAAGGCATAGTCCAGTTGGCAGGCTTGCTAGGGCTGGCCCCTTTAAAAAGAATCAAGTGCATTTACAAGGGGGGGGGAATCATTTTTGCTTCATGTTCTACACTGGCAGTGCGTGAGCACACTGAGGGATCCCTCCATGCTCACCCAGTCCCTGCCGCTGACAGACAGGTGCTCACATGCCGGGGAGGGGGCAGGGGGCAGAGTGCAGAGGCTGCTGGTTGTGGAATGTAACATCACTGAAGCAGTCAAATACAACATTTCCTGTTTGCCTAGAGTGGACACACAGGGGAATGTTGCTCCAGCCAGGAGGACTTCCTGTCACACCTGCCTTCGGGAAACTACTGTGAACTGAATGTAAGTAAACTTTACTGTTACTTTTAATGAAGAGTGTTGTATTATTATTTTAAGAGGGAAACATAAGGGGAAACTTACCAGGAGCAATAACTGGCATCTGATGGTGAGCAAAATGCAAGTTTTCCCACAAGTATAAACACATTTTTACTGTAGAGACATCCACCTCCATGCTCCAGCTACTCACTAAACTTTTCCACCTCAAGGAAACATTTGGACATACCTCAGTGACCAGGGCCTGCCCAAGAAATTTTGGCACCTGAGGCAAACCACAAAATGGCGCCTCCACCTCCCTCTCAGAGAAGAAGGGGTGAGTGAAGATCGGGGGCGCCAATGGCACCCACGACGTAACGTGGACAAGCCAGACTGGATTGTTTAACTCAAATGATTCTCACGAATCCATCAACTAGCTTCCAGTAATGCGCAAGGGAATGTGCTCTGCTACTAGCTCACAAGCGTGAGTGAGGAGAGATAATATTTAATCTCCTACCTTTCCTCAACATTCCCACACTGATCACCCTCCGCTTCCTGCCTTATTTAGTGGCAGCGGCAGCAACCTCTGCCCCGGGGGGGGGGGCACACTGCTAATGTGTGCACCTGCACCTGCACCCACCACTGTGGCGGGGGGGCGTTGCCCCCCCAGGGGACAACACAGTTGCACTCATGCCCCAGACGTCCCATTTTGGCTCCCTCCACCTCCATATCATGGACTGCTGGTGGGAGGCACCAGCTGGGGAACCCCCAAGGGTCAGATCCTGGAGAGCTGTGTTGTTGGAACAACAAGGAGTGGTCAGAGTGAGCAGCCTGGGAGGAGGAGGTGTTGGAAGATAAAGAGATAGCAGGGTTTGGCCATACAGATTGTGAATTGAATCGGAAGGTTGCAGCGTTTTTTAGAACTATGAAATAATATTTCTGTGCATTGTTAGTTTACTGTGGAAACCTACACTGCTACCTATTGTATTTCCTCTTCTGAGTCATAAAAATTGGGGGGCAATGGTAATTTTCAAAGGGTTTTTTTTTAAAGCAGCATGGGAGAAGACTGAAAAAGAAGCTCTGTCCCTTTAAGACCAGCTGAGGAGGGAAGGTTGGTGCTCAGGGAGAAGCACTTACACCAGGAGCCATTTTGAATGTGTGCTGAACATAATAAAACAATAGTGAAAGATCAGAAATTATACACAAGCATAAATACCTAAATCCAGCTATTATTTCCTAGAGCAGAATCTTTTTGCACAGGCAGCTGCTGGTTGCTCCAAATCAGGGATGGAGAATCTGTGTCCCTTAGATGTTGTTAGACTCCCAGCACCCCCAGCCCATAGCTGTCAACTTTCGGATTTGAAAATAAGGGATTTTTTCAAACTTTCGGATTTGAAAATAAGGGATGCCGTGAGGGCGGTGCACTGGCACCAAGTAGCCTCTCCACCCTGCGCTCCAGAGGCTGCGCGCGAACGGGTGAGCAAAAGAGCGAGCGTGTAAACGGCAGGCAGGCTGTCTGTCTGGTTGGGCGTGAGGGTCTGGCTGCACAAAGCATGCAAGCTCCACCCCCAGTCTCCTTATTGGCAGCCGAGCAACGCAGCTAAGGAGCCTCCCTGGCCGGCAGGGAGGGAGAGGAGCTGCTTCCTTTGAAATCCAGGAAATTTAAGGGATATCAACAATCCGGGAAAGCAGCGGGAAACGGCATTGGAATAAGGGAGTTTCCCACAAAAAAAGGGAGGGTTGACAGCTATGCCCCAGCCAGCATGGCCAATGGGCTGGGGTTGGCTGGGAGTTGTGGTCTGACAACATCTGGAAGGCCACCAGTTCCCCATCTCCGCTCCAAACGTCTTGCTGCCATATAGGGAGGCCACAGTTACCTGCTCTTTGCCTTACTGCGGTGCGTCCATTGGGAGACTCCACCTGGTTGTGATCGTCTTGGACTGCCATGCGAGCTCTTTCACACACAGACATTTCTGAGAAAAATTGCACTCCAGGGGCAATTCCGGTTGTGCACAAAGCTTCTGGTCTTAGGTCACCTGAAATAGAAACAAAATGAAGCCAACAGAAAGGAACTGACTTGTGAACTGAGGCCACCAAAACACACACACACACACACACACACACACACACACACACACACACTCTTTCCAGATATTGGATCCAATATCAGGTATCGTACAATTCTGATTTCACTGGTAGCTCATTGCTGAGGAAGATGAGTTGCTGGGGAGCACCAGTGGGGAGTTGGGGTGTTGCATTCCCATCTTGCATGTGGGCTCCGCTTCCCACAAACATCTGGCTGCTCGCTGAGAGAAGAGGATGCTAGACCACATGGGTCATTGATCTGGTCCAGCAGGGCTCATCTTCTTAGGCTCTTATGGGCAGATACTGGCCTTCCGAGTGGGTCAATGCCCTGCTACTTGAGAGGGTGCTATTCTAGCAGTTCAGAAACACAGAGTATTTATTCAGCAAATCCACCATTGACACGTTACCAGCAGTGATTTGAGATGGGTCAGTGTGGGTTTTGCTTTCTGTATTTCATCATTAATTGGTTAACCGTTTTAATCTTGCAAAATTAAAGAACTGAAAAAATAGTTCTTTATAAATGTATATCTATATCTATCTATCATCTATCTATCTATCTATCTATCTATCTATCTATCTATCTATCTATCTATCTATCTATCTATCATCATCTATCATCTATCATCTATCTATCTATCATCTATCATCTCTATCTATCTATCTATCTATCTATCTATCTATCTATCTATCATCTATTTCAGTCAATAACCAGTAGAGAATATTTTTTTGGGGGGGGGGAACAGAGCTCATAAAACACAATATAATACGTTAAGCATGCTATTAAATGTAGAGTTAAAAACAATGCAAACTATTTTCTTTTTAAAATGAGAAATATAGAATAATTATATTTAAATGGTATAAAACAATGTAAGGTAATTTTAAAACTAAGACAGGATCCTACGCCGACAAGCAATTTCTGCCACACAAAAACAAGCTACCTTTGCAGAAATCTCAGGAAATTGGTCAGCCAAAAGATAGTCAATACAAAACGCTTCAGATCTTCCTGGTATATTTTGTAAAACTGGATTGTTGCATAGTGGTCAGAGTGTTGGCCTATCACCCAGCCTACCCGGGTGGTGTTGGGGCAAAGCAGGGCAATGGTGAGGCCAGGGCTGGAGGGGACCAGCCAGCAGAGCCCATCAGATACTGGTGTGTTCAGAGTGTCAGACTCGGAACTGGGAGACCAGGCTTCAAATCCCCACTCAGCAACAAACTCACAATGTTCCCTCTGGTCACTCATTCTCAGCCAAACCAATTTACAGGGGTCTTGCGATGACAAATTTGAGAGCCAGTGTAGACGATACAAAGCTAATTGGGCCAACGCTCTGACTCAGTATAAGACATCTTATTGTGCTGCGATCCTTCAAGCTACCTCAGTGACAAGTACTTTCAAATACAGTGGTACCTTGGGTTAAGTACGCTTCAGGTTAAGAACTCCGCTAAGAACAGAAGTCGTGCTCTGGCGGCGCGGCGGCAGCAGGAGGTCCCATTAGCTAAAGTGGTGCTCCAGGTTCAGGTTAAGAACGGACCTCCGGAACGAATTAAGTACTTAACCCGAGGTATCACTCTAACACAGAGACATCATGCACAGAGCACCAAAGGGTGCTCATCAATGGCTCCTCTTCATCCTGGAGAGAAGTGACTAGTGGGGTGCCACAGGGTTCTGTCTTGGGCCCAGTCTTATTCAACATCTTTATCAATGACTTGGATGATGGGCTTGAGGGCATCCTGATCAAGTTTGCAGATGACACCAAATTGGGAGGGGTGGCTAATGCCCCAGAGGACAGGATCACACTTCAAAATGACCTTAACAGATTAGAGAATTGGGCCAAAGCAAACAAGATGAATTTTAACAGGGACAAATGTAAGGTACTACACTTGGGCAAAAAAAATGAAAGGCACAAATACAGGATGGGTGACACCTGGCTTGAGAGCAGTACATGTGAAAAGGATCTAGGAGTCTTGGTAGACCACAAACTTGACATGAGTCAACAGTGTGATGCAGCAGCTAAAAAAGCCAATGCAATTCTGGGCTGCATCAATAGGTGTATAGCATCTAGATCAAGGGAAGTAATAGTACCACTGTATTCCGCTCTGGTCAGACCTCACCTGGAATACTGTGTCCAGTTCTGGCACCACAGTTCAAGAAGGATACTGACAAGCTGGTACGTGTCCAGAGGAGGGCAACCAAAATGGTCAAAGGCCTGGAAATGATGCTTTATGAGGAACGGCTTAGGGAGCTGGGTATGTTTAGCCTGGAGAAGAGAAGGTTAAGGGGTGATATGATAGCCATGTTCAAATATATAAAAGGATGTCATATAGAGGAGGGAGAAAGGTTGTTTTCTGCTGCTCCAGAGAAGCGGACACGGAGCAATGGATTCAAACTACAAGAAAGAAGATTCCACCTAAACATTAGGAAGAACTTCCTGACAGTAAGAGCTGTTCGACAGTGGAATTTGCTGCCAAGGAGTGTGGTGGAGTCTCCTTCATTGGAGGTCTTTAAGCAGAGGCTTGACAGCCACCTGTCAGAAATGCTTTGATGGAGTTTCCTGCTTTGCAGGGGGTTGGACTGGATGGCCCTTGTGGTCTCTTCCAACTCTATGATTCTATGATTCTATGAACCATTTGCAATTGCAAGAAGGAATGGGCAGCAGCTCCTTTTGGTGATGGTGCACCTAGCAGCATATTTAAAGCAGGCAGAATAATAGGCTTGCCTTCTTTTTTACAACTGGTCCATCATTTCCTTGGGTTAGGAAGACAGCCTATCAACAGGTGAGGAAGCTGAACCTGTTGAATATCTGCTTGTCACAAACAGCAGAGGCATAGAAAACCCACATGGGAAAAGTGGCAACCTCAGTTAACCAAGAGCAGAATCAAAGAATCATAGAGTTGGAAGGGACCCAAGGGTCATCTAGTCCAACCCCCTGCAATGCAGGAATCTCGGCTAAAAAGTTTCCATGACAGATGGCCATCACTTGTGAGGTTGCCCCTGTTGTCCTAAGTCAGGCATCCCAAAACTGCGGCCCTTCAGATGTTTTGGCCTACAACTCCCATAATCCCTAGCTAACAGGACCAGTGGTCAGGGATGATGGGAATTGTAGTCCAAAACATCTGGAGGGCCGAAGTTTTGGGATGCCTGTCCTAAGTCTTGGCTAAGGGTAGCTTCTTTTTTTAAAAAAACTTTCGAAACTGCAGTGAACAATTAAAAAAACCAATAATAAAACCTTCACAGCAACAGAACCTCACAAATTGTCCAGATGTTCATATATTGTTTTCCCACCCTAAGTTATTGCAAGGAGTTCAGGGCAACTTCCCTGCCTACTGAACTCTTGCAACCGACTCTGTGAGGTTGGTGGGGCTGAAACTGAGAGACAGTGACTGGCCAGAGGTCACTCAAGGAATTTAGCAGGTAAGTGGAGTTTGGAATTCCCCACCTTTTTAACCACATCCTTGAAGTAACCACCGCTAACTTTCATTACACGAAAGATTGCTCATTACTGTATTGTGAGAAATTGCAAGTTTCAGTAGAAAGTGCAAATATCTTAAATAATATTATGCAATTCTAAAAACAATACAGTGGTACCTCAGGTTACATACGCTTCAGGTTACATACTCCGCTAACCCAGAAATAACGCTTCAGGTTAAGAACTTTGCTTCAGGATAAGAACAGAAATTGGGCTCTGGCGGTGCAGCGGCAGCGGGAGGCCCCATTAGCTAAAGTGGTGCTTCAGGTTAAGAACAGTTTCAGGTTAAGAACGGACCTCCGGAACGAATTAAGTACTTAACCAGAGGTACCACTGTATCGTTATCATTAAGAATAACACGAAACAACACAAACAATGGGTACTGATCACCAGTTACAAAGCAAAATGCAATCATGGTGTGTTTAAGGCAGAAGATTATAGCAGCATGGTCAGTTAAGCCCCAAAGATGTATGCGTTACAGAGGGTCTAGATCCTCTCTGGGTGGCAGTTAATAAAATAAATAAACATAAACCAATTGACATCAAATGCATGAAACTTTTTTTTTTAACTTCTCTTCTTAAATGGCATTCCTCTTAAAGGATACCCTGCTCGAATGTTTTATGGGAAATCCCCATCGTTTTGAACGAAGACTTCTCCCCACCTCCCATACCGGATAAAAGTTCAGAAAGGAATAAAGTAGTTAAGGAAGAAAGTGGCAGCTGGAGGAGATTTGCAAGTTAAGAGAAAAGAGAAAAGAAACTAGACAGGCCCATCACCTACCGAGCTGGTTAGAGGGCTGCCTTTGCCGCTACTCGCCTCGAGGGCGCTCTGCCTCCGAGGAAAGGAAAGGGAGGGAGGCCGCGCGGAGAGTGCACGCCTGGGTGCAAGCAAGCGCGTGTGCACGAAACCGGAAACTTTTCTTCTTTAGAAAGAAGAAATGACTGCAGGCGGACCTTAGTGGGTGGCGTTAGGTGTCACATGTAAGGGAGATCTTATCCTTGCCGCCCAGAGTGGCTGGGGAGACCCGGCCAGATGGGCGGGGTACAAATAATAAATTATAATTATATTATTATTACTTAAGGAGCATAATGTCTCGGGCCGGGGAGCCTTTAGTTCACAGGGGGGGAAATGAATGAATGAATGAATGAATGACAGGTGTAAGAGCAGTTGATCTGGAATCTACACGCACACACAGGAGCAAACTCCTAGGGGCAGAGGGGTCTTCGTCCCCCACCCCCCATGGAATATTTTAGAGGGCCGCACTCCCCCCCCCCCAAGTTGAGGGGCATTGCCATTCAAATAGTGTGGGTGTACCCAATCATGTGATTGATTATGTGGAGCGGGGTTTACCTCCCCCCCCCAATATTTTATTCAAGTTTGCACCCCTGCACACACAAACCAAGAGAGAAATAAAGACGTGGAAAGGAGTCGGGGAGCCCAGAACCCGCAGCGCCTACGCTAAACTTCCTATCAAGGAGGAGGCGAAACGGACGCGGGGATCCTCGGTTCTCTTGGCCCAAAGTCCGCTGATTACATTTGCCCTTAACATTTGAATCAACCGCTCTTCCTGAATTTGGAAAGGGACACCCTCCTGGAACATCTGAACTGGGCACGGCCTTCGCTCAGCAGCGGAGCAGCTGCTTTGCACGCAGAAGGGCCCAGATGCGACCCCCAGCAACAAAAGTAGGACTGGGAATACATCCCCCACCACCTCTGAAACTCTGCCAGCCGGTGTAGACAAGACTGAGCTAGATGCACTCGGTGTAAGGCAGAATCCTATGTAAGGATGCTGACTTGAATAAAATAGGGGGGGGCACAAAAATGATCACAAGACACACCCACCATTTGAATGGCAATGCTCATCAATTTTGGGGGGAACCCAGCCCCCTCAAATATTTTATGTGGGGGAGCAAGGGGCCTCGACCCATGGAGAGGGCAGGCTTTATGCTGGGGGGGGGGTGCAGAACCGAGTTATCTGCAGGGCAATTGGCCAGTTACTTAAGTGTTTTTATTTATTTACTTGTTTTGGGGGTCAGATGCCCCCCCCCAGCAGTTGGCCGCTATGCCAGTCCTACTCCAGAGTAGACCCAGTGGACTAGCCTTCAGCAGGACTACTCAGAAGTCCCATCGTCTCGGCAGCATGGGCGCGCAGAGCTGCTGCAGCCGGGCTTTCAAGCCTCGTCGCAAACAGCCACGGACTTTTGCTTCTCCCCTCCCCCCCCCCCGACCGCGAAATCGCGCGGAGATCCAGACTCGCCTGTCCCGCCACTACGTTCGGTTATGAGAAAAGACCCCGACTTACTTGGTTAGATCGCAGCCTTCCTTCTATTCCCCGTCCAGCAGCCGCTTTGCAGCGAGGAAAAAGACGTGACGGGGGGGGGGGTATTAGCGACACACACCTCCGCCCTGTCCCCGCCTTCAACTCATCCCACAGCGTAACCGGGTGGACTGATGTGATCGGGGAAACCCAGGCCCACGTGTTTTTCCTTTTTTGTGATTTTTTTCCCCCCGGACTGGGCAGTCGCCCAAAGCAAACAGCCTGAAGTCTTTGGTGAAAATGTTACTTGGGCTGTTGAGCTCCTGAGATGAAACATCATCAGGAAGAACTTTCTAACAGTAGGAGAAAGTGGAAGATAGTGGAGGCGGTGGGCTCTCCTTCCTTGGAGGTTTTTAAGCAGAGCTTGGATGGCCACCTGCCACGGATGCTTTAGCTGAGATGCCTGCATTGCAGGGGGTTGGACTAGATGACCCTTGGGACCCTTCCAATTCTACAATTCTATTTCTGTATAAGGCGCCCCGGAGTTCTGCCTTGACCCTGGGTGCCCCCATTTTCACCCGCGGCTGTGGCATTGCTCCTACCAAAAGCCTATGGTTCAAATCAAATCAAATCAAATCAAGTAATTTTATTGACAATGACAATAAAATATATTCTATTCAAATTTTATTACGGTCATAGACCAGCATTTAAAATCTGAAAAGTGCTTTACAAAGCTAAAAGAAATTAAAACTCAGAATGAATATAGAAGTCTAAAAATTTTAAGGGGATAAAAATATCCAGGAGGAGGGTCCAGCTTGCCTTTTCCCAGCTTCTGCTCGAGGTCTTCATTCCATTACTGAACAGAAGACTTGCTACCCGCAGCCCAACACCAAGTTCGATACTCCGCTGACTGGTTTGTTCTGGGAGGGTAGACTGTGCCTGCAGATCTGCGTGCAGAATCTAGCTACCATCCGGGTTATCTTTTGGTCTTTGCCTAGTAAAAGGGCATTTAGTTTGGTCTTATCTGGAAGGTCAGCTAACCTCTCCAATAGGGGGGCAGCGCGCCTTGTCGTACAAAGGGCATCTAAAAAATAGATGCTCGGGGCTGCCTACTTCCCCCAGTGAGCAGGAGCAGAGTCTCTGATCGTATGGGATCTTTCCGAAGGATCCCAGCAGAACTGGCGAGGGCAGCGCCGAGCTTCGGGCAAGCGTAAAGGCTCTTCTTGAGTTTCTGGATTCAAGAAAGAAGAGATACGCTGCCGGGGCTTTAATGCTATAATGAAATCAGGGGACCTCAAGCAGTCCAGCTGTCTCTCAGAGTCCACAATTCTTTGTCTGACCTCAGATGAGCCTATAGTTAATGCTTTTTAGGCTTTGGTAAGGAGCATAGGAGCCAACTCCTAGGGGCCGAGGTCCCTGCTAGAACCCTCAGGCCTCTTGCCCGAAGCCGCTCCTCTTTGCTGGTTCCTCTTGCAATGGAGAAGGGGCTCGCCCAGCCATCACATTGCTCCCCAAGCAGAAATCGAACTGCTGCTGCCTTCTCCCGGGTGGTGGTGGGGAGAAGCTGCACCTCTTGGCTTTCTGCCTGCTGAAAAGGCATAGAAAGGAAAGAGCAAGAGCAAATCTAAGAGGGGAAACGAGTGGCAGCAGGAAGAGAAGGCAGACGGCCCCTGGGAAGGAAATTCCATTGAAGAAGGAACCCCATTTGCATGGAAGTAAGCGCCACTGAATTCAATAGGACTTAATTCTAAGTAGACATATTTTTGCCCCACAATGTATTTGGGTAGTGGTGGGGGCTGTGGGTGGCTCCCCTGCTCTCCCTTAAGTCTGTTTGCCAAGGAGACCCATTGGAAAATTGGGAGGAGGCAGTCCAGCTTTTACTCCTCTTGCTTTGACTGGCACCCTAGCCTCATTTACCTGGAGGTCAGTCCCATTGGACTTACTTCTGAGTAGATATGGTTAGGACTTCTCCAACAGTGGTGTTTGTTTCAGATCTCTGTCATTTAATAATAATAATAATAATTTAATAATTTATTATTTGTACCCCGCCCATCTGGCTGGGTCCCCCCAGCCACTCTGGGCGGCCTCCAACAGATATTAAAATACATTAAAATATCACAGGTTAAAAACTTCCCTAAACAGGGCTGCCTTCAGGTATTTTCTGAATGTCAGATAGTTGTTTATCTCTTTGACCTCTGCTGGGAGGGCATTCCACAGGGCGGGCGCCACTACCGAGAAGGCCCTCTGCCTGGTTCCCTGTAGCTTTGCTTCTCGCAGTGAGGGAACCGCCAGAAGGCCCTCGGCGCTGGATCTCAGTGTCTGGGCTGAACGATGGGGGTGGAGACGCTCCTTCAGGTATACAGGACCAAGGCCGTTTAGGGCAGTGTTTCCCAACCTAATCTAGGCAACGGCACACTTGAATCAATGAAAAAATCTCGCGGCACACCGCTCCTCCCCCACCCGGCTGCGCCGGGTCTCCTGACCCAGAGTTACCTCTGGGATCAGCTGTAGTGCAGCGCGCGCGAGGCTTCCGGTCGGGATTCTCGCGCGAGGCTGCTGCTGCTGCTGCAGCAGCAGCCAAGGGAGCAGCGCCGCCCTGGCTTCCGCTTCGCCGCCGGGCTCCAGCAGCGCCGCCGCCACGGTCCTGTGCAGCCCTGGGCTGCAGGTCCCTTTTTCCGCGGCACATCAGCCGGTGTCTCGCGGCACACTAGTGTGCCGCGGCACACCGGTTGGGAAACGCTGGTTTAGGGCTTTAAAGGTGAGCACCGACACTTTGAATTGTGCTCGGAAACGTACTGGGAGCCTATGTAGTTCTCTCAGGACCGGTGTGATGTGGTCCCGGCAGCCACTCCCAGTCACCAGTCTAGCTGCCGCATTCTGGATTAATTGCAGTTTCCAGGTCACCTTCAAGGTAGCCCCACATAGAATGCATTGCAGTAATCCAAGTGAGAGATACCTAGAGCAAGTCTCTGGCGAGACAGTCTGCGGGCAGGTAGGGTCTCAGCCTGCGTACCAGATGGAGCTGGTAGACAGCCGCCCTGGACACAGAATTAACCTGCGCCTCCATGGACAGCTGTGAGTCCAAAATGACTCCCAGGCTGTGCACCTGGTCCTTCAGGGGCACAGTTACCCCATTCAGGACCAGGGAGTCCCCCACACCCGCTCGCACCCTGTCCCCCCAAAACAGTACTTCTGTCTTGTCAGGATTCAACCTCAATGTGTTAGCCGCCATCCATCCTCCAACCGCCTCCAGGCACTCCAGGCACTTAAGTTTGCAGTACTGTCGTACATATACAGAAAAAGTGCTCCCATTCAGTCCTCCCCATGCATTCTTTGCTGTATTCAAACCAGGCTGGGTGATGGTAAAATCACTTCTGTGCAGTCAGTTGTGGGGCGATGATTGATGTGGCTGTGAGGCGGCATGGCTCACAGGCTGCCTCCTCCTACTCAGAGGTAAGGCCTTTTTCTTGGAGGTGCCTTGGAAACACAGTGACTAATGCCACATGTTGAAGCAAGGAGTGGGCAGCAAAGCTTTTGCAAGTTTCCCCATTTAACCTATAAACAACCCAATGTCCTGTTCCAAAATATTGCACAACATTCCTCAGTCACTGAAAAAAGAGAGGAAAATCCCTCTGGCTCCCTGTGTGTAAAAACCACAAAACCAAACAAGAACAGCCCAGACCTCTGCATTAAATAAACATACATAATTCTGTATTCTCTGTGTCCATCCATGCTCCAAGATCACATGCTGATTTGCTCTTCAAGAAGAGTCAGGAAGGAGGGAGGCCAAGAGAGAAAAGGAACTTTCATGGGTGCATTTTTAAAAAAAGTTTCCTGCAATTTCCCCTTGTCCTCTAAGAAATAATCTTAAAGGGGGAGATAACATTTTTTACAATAGAAATACCGGATTGGTCCAAATTTAAGCTGCACCTGAATATAAGTCGCACGTTTAAAATTCAATGGGGTGAAAGAAAAAAAGACAATACCCGAATATACGCCGCTCCCTTAAAATTCCACAGGTATTCACACCCGTTCCATTTTACCATATGTCTGTTTCAGCAGCGATATCGTAAAAGCCAATTTTAAGCCGCACTTTAACTTTTCAGGGTCGGAATTCGGGGGGGGGGGGGAAGTGTGGCTTAAATTCGGGCCAATACAGTATACATATATTATACATACCTCTTAAATAGGCTTTTTTTCTGGAAAATGAATGATACCTACCTAAGGATCAGAGTATCAACCAAAGGAGAAAGAAGTTAAACTAAGGCACAGTTTTCTGCAAAATTACAATGCAGTTGTGGAGGGGGCTAACCTTCATTTAAAAATTAAGTTAAATCTAATGAAATGGTCATGATTTTGAAAAGCTGTGTTGTTGTTGTTGTTGTTGTTGTTGTTGTTGTTTTCTTTACAGTTTCTTTACAGTTATGCCATTCAGCCTGAATCCCCTTTCATAAGAGGCCTTCCCTCTTCTGATAATTCAAACATACACACCATACATACTCAAGAACCATCTTCATTGTTCCAAGGAAACCTTCCAGCTAGGCAGATTTTTATTTCAGTTCATGGATGGACCCCTGGGCTTTGCTCTGTAGAGTAGCAGCCCCTGTTGCAAGAGACGTTCCCCTTCTCACCAGCCAAGGGTTACTTTTTGTTGTTGTGTTCAAAACCTGCCTACAAAGGGCTTCACTTGGTCTGCAGAAACCACACACAATGCAATCCTCTTAATGCTTGCAAGTGCTCAGGAAATGAGCCATCTTCTTCAGTACGCAAAAGTATGAACTTGACAGGAACCTGTTTGGATCAGGCCACCGAAAATACCAAGAGGCTTCTGTGTGCAGACACCACTGCAGAAAGTTTGCTAATAAACACAGATACAGTATTTAAAGAAAAACCAATACTGTATTAAACATTTAACATATCCATACATTGGAATATACCCTAGAGCAGTGGTTCTCATTTCTTTTTCTCTGGGCCACACGCTAAGAATAAAAACTTGCACGGGCCATACTGGATTTTTTATTGATAAGAAATACCTGGGGGGGGGGTCAACAACTAGCAGTGCTTGATTTGTAATATAGAACACAACTACTTTATAATATGACGGTAGGACATCCAGAAAGTATAAAACAATGTAAGTGCATAAGAACAGGAATAATTCCCAAAATAGAATTATAAACAAGCCTCTTACATATGTACCCTAAGTATGTATAGGCATGAGATGTATTCTGTACTAAGTATGAGAGCTGAGCTATACTACCGTGTTTCCCCTATTTTAAGACACTGTCTTGTATTTTTTTCCCTCAAAAAAACACAGGGTGACTTATTTTCAGGGGATGTCTTGGCTCCCTGAGCGCCAGGAACAGGAAGGAGGGGGTTAGGAGGCGACGGGGACAATGGCAGCACTATGGCTTATTTTCGGGGTATGGCTTATTTTTTGCAAATGTGATAAAAACCTGCTATGGCTTACTTTATGACTATGTCTTAAAAAGGGGGAAACAGGGTATACTATACTATACTATACTATACTATACTATACTATACTATACTATACTAGGCCTCTCGAAGGAGAGATTCAGCCACTTTCTGGAAAATAGTCGCAAAAGGATGGCAAGACTCCCCCTCTGAAGTGGAATATACCATCTCTGTTGGGGTTTGGGAGTCATACTTCCAATCCTTATACACAACTAACCAACATCTACAGGCTTTGTCCCTACCTCTGAGTGATACTGGTGCTGAGTGGCCCCCGGTGTCAACTGAAGAAGCTCGCAGGCTCATTCAATCTCTCAAACCTGGCAAAGCTCCTGGTGCAGACAATATTTCACCCGAGCTTCTTAAGGCTAATGTTATACTATACAGTGGACCCTTGACTTACGAAGGTAATCCGTTCTGACGAGACCGTCGGAACTAAAAAAAAAATCGTAAGTCGAGTCCCCATAGGAATGCATTGGGGAGAAAAAAATTCGTAGGTCGAAAAAAAACCCTATCTAAACTTCGTAACTCAAGAAAACCCTATCTAAAACGGCCGCGACTTCCTTTCAGAAGTCGAAAAAATTTGGAAGCGCGGGGCCCCTTTGATCCCTCGTAACTCGAAAAATACGGAAGTCGGGGCATTCGTAAGTCGAGGGATCACTGTACTATGCTATGCTATGCTATGCTATGCTATGCTATGCTATGCTATGCTATGCTATGCTATGCTATGCTATGCTATAGGTACTACACTGAAATGTTTAAATGTTTCTTTGATTGTCCTTGAATCTTCCTGCAACACTTGCCGTGGCATGGCACACCCTTTGAGAACTGCTGTCCTAGGGACTTTGCTTTTGTTGTCTGAAGCATGAATAGAGGCAATTCAGCTCTTATCTGTTTTTTGCAATCAGGTCTCTCTAAATGTTTATTTCCTCCCAATATTCTTGGCTTACATGTAAGGTTTCTGTATCAGGGCTATCTGCCACACCCTTTTGCACAGTGCTGTTAAATTAGCCACTTTAATATCCTCCCGTTTCTTATTCATTCAGTTGACATTGTGCCCTTCCTCCCGAGGGAGCCGAGGGCAGCAAACACATCGTTAAAATAACATCATTAAAAACATTATATCATTGTTATCATCATTTTTTTTTAACAATTGGCCTTCTCTCAGCCAAATCCAGGCTAGAATATAGACACTCTGTCCCTAGAACAAACTACCGGTACTTGTTTAAGCTAAATGCCACATGGGTTTTATTTATAGAAAACTGCTTTTATCACGTATTACACAAAATCGATCTGCAGGGTCCTTTCCCCTTGTCTCCGGGGATTTTGATGAGAGTTTCTGCCTGGTATGCAGTGACGTAGTGATACATCCTGACATGCAGGGGCTTGTCAGGGCAGCCACTTAACAACACCCACAAACCACAAGTGCAAACCCCTCCTCCCCAAGTGACTCCAAAAATTCTGGCAGCTGTATAAAGGAGAAGTGAAATTATGGTGGTGACGACTACTATAATTCATGTAAGAACAGCCTGCCAGGTCAAGCCAATGGCCCATCTAGTCCAGCTTCCTGTTCTCACAGTGGCCAACCAGATGCCTGTGGAGAACCTGCAAGCAGGGTCCAAGCGCTCTGATAGCCCCCAATTAATATTGCTCTATTCTGCCTTGGGCAGACCACACCTGGAGTACTGTGTCCAGTTCTGGGTGCTACAATTTAAGAAGGATGCTTGCAACGTGCAGAGGAGGGTGGCCAAGATGATCAAGGGTCTGGAAACCAAGGCTTGTGAGGAACGGTTGAAGGAGCAGGGCATGTTTAGCCTGGAAAAGAGGAGAGTGAGAGGAGATATGATTTTGTTTTTGTTGTTGTTTAGTCATTTAGTCGTGTCCGACTCTTCGTGACCCCATGGACCAGAGCACGCCAGGCACTCCTGTCTTCCTCTGCCTCCCGCAGTTTGGTCAGACTCATGTTGGTAGCTTTGAGAACACTGTCCAACCATCTCGTCCTCTGTCGTCCCCTTCTCCTTGTGCCCTCCATCTTTCCCAACATCAGGGTCTTTTCCAGGGAGACTTCTCTTCTCATGAGGTGGCCAAAGTATTGGAGCCTCAGCTTCAGGATCTGTCCACTCAGGGCTGATTTCCTTCAGAATGGATAGGTTTGATCTTCTTGCAGTCCATGGGACTCTCAAGAGTCTCCTCCAGCACCATAATTCAAAAGCATCAATTCTTCGGCAATCAGCCTTCTTTATGGTCCAGCTCTCACTTCCGTACATTACTACTGGGAAAACCATAGCTTTAACTATACAGACCTTTGTCGGCAAGGTGATGTCTCTGCTTTTTAAGATGCTGTCTAGGTTTGTCATTGCTTTTCTCCCAAGAAGCAGGCATCTTTTAATGGAAGGCGTGTTTATGGAAGACAATTTTACTCAGCTACGAGTGATCACCAAAGAAGAAGAAGAGATTTCATCCTCGCAACAAGCATGTGAAGTAAGTGAGAACCTGTGACTGACTCCATGGCAGGCATAGGCAAACTTGGCCTTCCAGATGTTTTAGGACTATAACTCCCATGATCCCTAGCTAACAGGACCAGTGGTCAGGGATGATGGGAATTGTAATCGCAAAAACATCTGGAAGGCCGAGTTTACCTATGCCTGTTCCAAGGTCACCCACTGAGTTTCATGGCTGATTTGAGCCCTGGTCTCTCAGGGCCTAGTTTGTCAGAGATTTCCAGAGGCACCATTTCCTGTGCAAACGTCTTGCCTGCCTCTGAGAAGCTGTGAAGAGCTCCTCCTGCAGAGCTGAGCCTGACAATCGGAGATTTGCTCCACCTCACCAGTTTTGATCATGATTAGGGGATCGCATCCAACTCAAGTACATTGACAGAGTAGAGACTTGCGGTGCAAATCCTAAACATTGTACTCAGAAATAACTCCTATTGTATTCAATGAGCTCAATTACTAGGCCTAGGGCTTGCTGATCAGAAGGTCGGCAGTTCGAATTTCCGTGATGGGGTGAGCTCCCATTGCTCGGTCCCTGCTCCTGCCAACCTAGCAGTTCGAAAGCACGTCAAAGTGCAAGTAGATAAATAGGTACCGCTCCGGTGGGAAGGTAAACGGCGTTTCCATGCGCTGCTCTGGTTTCGCCAGAAGCGGCTTAGTCAGGCTGGCCACATGACCCAGAAGCTGTCTCCGGACAAATGCCGGCACCCTCAGCCAGTAAAGCGAGATGAGCGCCGCAATCCCAGAGTCATCCGCGACTGGACCTAATGGTCAGGGGTCCGCTTTACCTATGGAGGATTAGGACTGCAGCCTAGGAGGCCTTGACTAATTCATGTACCATCAGGCACAATATCCTCCAGACATTGCTGAACTACAACTCCCATCTTCCCTGACCATTGCTCATACTGGATTTGCTTGACATCCTTGGCTTGGGAGAGGCTCAAAACATCTCCAGTGTGATCTCCAAATCAGTGTCTGTTAAAAGTCTGCTCTGCACTGACACTTTCATTTCAGTTTTGTTTTTCACTATTCTAGCACAAATATTTTCATTTCCTCCAGCATGGTAGACCCCACATGCTGGCACTGCAGGCTCACCCATCCCCAAATCTCACCCATACACCTGCAATTATATTTATGCAGTTCCCTAGAAAAGAGGGACACTTTGAAAATGGATGGTCAATTAGTCCAGTTTAGTTTCTGAATAGGGCTGATGAGAATTAAGAGCACAACAACATTGAGAGGGCAACTGGTCCCCCACCCTTGATGTACACATCACTGCCCAAGGTCCCTGCTCCAAAGACAACACAATAGGGAGAGAGACAACCAAGGGATGGGTGGTGCAAAGGATGAGGGAGATTTTTTGTTCTTCTGAAATTGTGCCCCCTAACTTGCAACGGAAACTGGTTTCTTTCCTTTTTCTCTCTTTTTCTGGTTATTATAGGCTATAGGCAGCCTTGAGTAATCAAAAGACATATTAGCAGAGGTGTTGAAGGTTGGTCAAGTTTGATGAGGCGCCATTTCCTGTGCAACCTTCTCTTTGCTGCTCTGCCTCTGACAAGCTGTCAAGAGCTGCTTCCCCCTCAGAGCAGAGCCTGACGATCCGAGGGCTGCTCTGCCTCATGGGTTTTGATCATGAACAAGGGATCACATCCAACTCGGGTACATTGCCAGGTGGAAGATGCGCCCTGCTACTTTAACTTTCGACCGAGGGAGAATCAAGGAAGGCACAAGCCCAAATTCCCCATGCAAGGTAAATAACGGCTTACCTGTACAAATTGGGGGTTTTCTAAGTTGTTAAGGAAAGCAACTGTGGGGGATTTCGCATGTCACAGACATCGTAGGGAGTGTTCAAGTGACCAGTTTTCACTACAGTGGTACCTCGGGTTAAGTACGCTTCAGGTTAAGAACTCCGCAAGAACAGAAATCGTGCTCTGGCGGCGCAGCGGCAGCAGGAGGTCCCATTAGCTAAAGTGGTGCTTCAGGTTAAATACGCTTCAGGTTAAGAATGGACCTCCGGAACGAATTAAGTACTTAACCTGAGGTACCACTGTACTTGGTTTCCATATTAATGCAAATAAGGTATGCCTTTCCCCACTTTTCTGCCATGCGTTCAAATGTGTGTTAAATGTTGAGTGCCTTCTGTTTTTTACATATTTCTTCCAAGTGGCAAGTCTTCTTCTAGAGATGGAAGCACATGACTTACCCCCAAAGAATACTGGGGACTGTAGTCTATACCCCCGGAGCTACAATTCCCATCACCTTTAACAAACTACAGTTCCCAGGATTCCTTGGGGGGAAGGCATGTGCTGTAAATGTGCTTTAACTACATGGTGGGTACGCAGCTGTACTCCATCAAACCTCTGGGAGAACTGAATTTTTACCTGGCATTGGAAAGATGGTAAGAGTACATGCTACAAAATATTTGCCCTTTTTTTTGGTCTCTTGGTCCATAATGTGCCACTTAACATACCTGTGATGTGGCATTATCGCTCCTTGCATTTCACAGACGGTGAGCTGTCACCATCAGCAACCATGGACTGAGAGAGAGGCAGAGAATGACACACTACGGCAGCATTCATACCTCTCAGCTACGTTAAACAATGGCCACACCATACATTTAAAGCACACTTACACCCCTTGACAGTCATGAAGAACCTTGGGAAAGGTAGTTTGGTAAGGGTGCTGACCCTACAGAGTTACAAACCCCTGCATCCTTAACAAACAACCGTTCCCAGGATTCTTCTTGACTGCTAAAGTGGTAAAGGAATATGGTGTGGATAGGACCAGAAAGACATGGGGCAGAGGCAGATTTAGGGGATCGTGGCCACATTGGGTGGGGAGTCTTGGGCCGTGCCCAACTATTATGTAGAATGGAAGGTGAGGTAGGGGGCGCTGAATTTTGGCGCCGCACAGGGCACTGCTAAAATTGGAGACCCCAAGGTCCACTGCAGTATGGGGAGATGCTGTTTTAGTCAGGAGAGACCCTCAATCTGCCATAAAGTCGAGTTTGGCAGTCCCTGCCTCTGCAGTAATCTCATCTTACAGCTATAAAATCACAGGCTTGGAGGAAACAGAAACACACACACACACACACACACACACACACACACACACACACACACACCCTGTTAAGTTCAACCCCTAACTTATTACAATATGTTTGTCATCTTGAGCTTCTTGGAGTGAAGATGGAATACAAATTTAGATATGAAAAATATATGTTTTATTACTTATTTATTAGACACATATATATTAACAAAACTTAATTGCCAACACCTCCATATTTCCTTTTAGAAGACTCTGTGGTTGGGCTGTGATGCACACACGCGACACGACGGATTGACACATATGAGAATTGGAAAATAATTCCCCCCCTGACGAAACTGACTAGCGGACTCTGAGAGGGTTTTGCTATTTCCTGTGGAACCCGCGTCAGTTCTGCCATTTCAGTTATCTGTTTTAACAGGTGTAGGCGCATGTCTGCACGAGTGGGCTACCAATTATGGATGCATTTTCTGTATGTTCAAAAAAACCAGTAATAAGGTGTAGGTTTTCGTGGAATCTGAACAGTAGCAAAATGGAAACAACGCAGGATGGAATGGAAACTGTTTCCTCCTTACAGTCTCTTGCCCTGCCAGACTGCCTGTTCCCTGAGATCTGCTAGGGAGGGTCTTTTCTGTGTCTCCTCTGTGATCAAAGCGTGGCTGGTTGGAGCATGAAAGAAAGAGGACCTTTTTTCTGTATCTGTCTAATTTGGGAACTATCTTTTCTCAAGAGATGCATTCCCCCACAACCCTATTTTTACCGCACATTTAACTTTTTATTATTATGGCATTTGAATGTGCTAGGATTGTCTACAGCCTCTAAGATTCATGCAGACACAAGCATCTGGTCCATTTATGAGTCACTCTGTACTCTCACCTTTCAGTCTGTGCTTTGATCTCCTTATGAGTCACTGTATAAAAGGAAGCTCTCTGTTTTTTGACAGTTTCACTGTTTTTAAAAATTATTTCTACCTTTTGCTGCCTGCTACCTCCACGTGTGGTGGAGATTGCCCTAATGCCAGAGTTGAAGTGAGAGTCAACTGCCATTTCTTTTGACCAGTATGTGGAATATCAGAACAGTGTCATCTTGTTCAGGCAAGAAAATGTATTGGGCTGGCTGGCAGCCTGCAGGAAGCTTATCTGACAATAAATCTGTCTGGGGTGTTAAGACACTGCTCTTTTTAATTGCCTGTTCTTATGCAAGTTCACAGGAAGTGGTTAAGATCAGTCCTGTGTTGGCCAAGTCATCTTTCAACTCATCTTTGCTTTGTTGTTGTTGTTGTTGTTCAGTCGTTCAGTCGTGTCCGACTCTCCGTGACCCCATGGACCAGAGCACGCCAGGCACGCCTATCCTTCACTGCCTCTCGCAGTTTGGCCAAACTCATGTTAGTAGCTTCGAGAACACTGTCCAACCATCTCATCCTCTGTCGTCCCCTTCTCCTTGTGCCCTCAATCTTTCCCAACATCAGGGTCTTTTCTAGGGAGTCTTCTCTTCTCATGAGGTGGCCAAAGTACTGGAGCCTTAACCTCAGGATCTGTCCTTCTAGTGAGCACTCAGGGCTGATTTCTTTAAGAATGGATAGGTTTGATCTTCTTGCAGTCCATGGGACTCTCAAGAGTCTCCTCCAGCACCATAATTCAAAAGCATCAATTCTTCGGCGATCAGCCTTCTTTATGGTCCAGCTCTCACTCCCGTACATTACTACTGGGAAAACCATAGCTTTAACTATACGGACCTTAGTTGGCAAGGTGATGTCTTTGCTTTTTAAGATGCTGTCTAGGTTTGTCATTGCTTTTCTCCCAAGAAGCAGGCGTCTTCTAATTTCGTGACTGCTGTCACCATCTGCAGTGATCATGGAACCCAAGAAAGTGAAATCTCTCACTGCCTCCATTTCTTCCCCTTCTATTTGCCAGGAGGTGATGGGACCAGTTTTTTTGATGTTGAGCTTCAGACCATATTTTGCGCTCTCCTCTTTCACCCCCATTAAAAGGTTCTTTAATTCCTCCTCACTTTCTGCCATCAAGGTTGTATCATCAGCATATCTGAGGTTGTTGATATTTCTTCCGGCAATCTTAATTCCGGTTTGGGATTCATCCAGTCCAGCCTTTCGCATGATGAATTCTGCATATAAGTTAAATAAGCAGGGAGACAATATACAGCCTTGTCGTACTCCTTTCCCAATTTTGAACCAATCAGTTATTCCATATCCAGTTCTAACTGTAGCTTCTTGTCCCACATAGAGATTTCTCAGGAGACGGATGAGGTGATCAGGCACTCCCATTTCTTTAAGAACTTGCCATAGTTCTTGCTTACAATCCCATTTAATCACATCAGCAACAATTCCTATATTCACTGATTCCCCAGGAAATATCTATGTCTCTTGATCAGTAGTTTTAGCACCTTATAACAAGGGCAATGGGTGGCGCTGTGGTCTAAACCACTGAGCCTAGGGCTTGCCGAGTGGAAGGTTGGCAGTTCAAATCCCTGCGACGGGGTGAGCTCCCGTTGTTCGGTCCCTGCTCCTGCCAACCTAGCAGTTTGAAAGTATGTCAAAATGCAAGTAGATAAATAGGTACCGCTCTGGTGGGAAGGTAAATGACGTTTCCGTGTGCTGCTCTGGTTCACCAGAAGCGGCTTAGTCATGCTGGCCACATGACCCGGAAAAACTGTCTGCGGACAAACGTCGGCTCCCTCGGCCAGTAAAGTGAGATGAGCGCTGCAACCCCAGAGTCGTTCGCGACTGGACTTAACTGTCAGGGGTCCTTTACCTTTTTTTGTTTTTTTTAACAAGGGCAATAATGTTTCTGGGAGATGTGGGTCTGTTCCATGTGATAGCATATTACTTTCCCCAAAGGATCATGGGAACTTTAGTTTACCTCCCTGACAAAACACAGTTCCCAGGATTCACAACGCTAGTTCTCTTTAAGATGTATTCTGCCATGAAAGACATAATTTAAGATTATGTGGTTCCTTCTTGGCAGCACTGTCACTGAACCATGATTCCAGGGGGCAATAATGACCTTCAGCCACACTGGCTGGGGATGATGGGAGCTGGAGTCCAACGACAACTTGGAGGTGCATTAATTCCCCATCCCTAGTCTAGGGTGTGACTAGATTTGGAGCTAGGGTTTTCCCAAAAGTGAAAATGCGGGCAAAGTTGTTGACCTTAATTGTTGATGCCATTCCAGGATGTCTGGCAGCCCTATTTAGAGCTCAATTTTGACAGTTTGTGATGTACAGTAGGTTTAGAAATGGATCAGAATGTGGGACTATCATTCATCCAGGGAGTGGGGCATTGTTAGGGGGCAGCTCAGAGGGCCCAAGCCCTGGTTAGAATCATAGAATTGTAGAGTTGGAAGGGACCCTGAGGGTCATCTAGTCCAACCCCCTGCAATGCAGGAATCTCAACTAAAGTATCCATAGCAGATGGCCATCCGACCTCTACTTAAAAACCTCCTCAAATATGATAATGATGATCTAGAATAATGATAATGTAGATTTAGAAAGGGGCAACTGAAATGATCAACAGGTGGAATAATTCCTCAGTGCAGAAAGGTTACACATTTTCAGCTTTTTAGTTAGAAAGAAGATGAACAATGACCCGTGCAGAACACTGCTCGTAGCAAGATTTTTGATTTCAGTTCTTTCGTATAAAAGGAAAAACTTTATTACTACTGATATCTCACCCTATTACCTGATTTATAGTGGAGATCTCCTGAATCAAAATGTACTGTCACATCTATTTTAGTTAAGGAATTTACATAAATCACAATCGTATACATGTATTGAATTATTTTAGCTTATTTATATATTTTTGCCTTGTTCTATTTTACTCTGTTGTATCCAGTGTAGATGTACACTGTTTTGCATATGGTTTTATATTATGGGCCTCTGGCCGTAAAAATAATAAAGTTGAAAGATGAGCAAGGCTTATGATTTTGAGGGAGCACAAGCGAGGCACCCCCACACAGGGATCCCCCGATTTCTGTTACTTGGGGTCTCTGGGCCCCAGAGCCTAGCCTCGCCTTGCCCCCATGCGCCCGTCCCCCTCACTGAATAGCTGCCTGGCCAGAGTTGGAACAATGCACCTACCAAGAGCCAGATCAGCCAGGCAGACTCCCCCCTGTGGGGGGGTGGGGGTGGCAGGCAGGTAGGTGGCACAGTGCAGCCCCATGAACCATCTGTGCCCTGTGCCCGCATGTCAGCGAGGGTTGGCCTGGTGCAGCAGGTTTTGTTTACCCTCAATGCCCAGCCCCTGGTCCTTCGTATTGCGTGTGCACTCACACCCTAGGCACCAGTGAAGGTATACAGCTGGTATCGGGCACTGTGGGAAGCAGGACGGATAGGCCCTTGTTCAGATGCCCTCATACTAAGCTCGTTCGCCTATCCCTGGCTCTTGTAGATGGCCTGCTCAGACAAGCTCGACGGCATCGTTTCATCATTGGGTCTGGATGTGTTACAATCCTCATTCTAGCGGGAGCCGTGATAGCGCTCAGTTTTTGGGGTAAGTACTTTAAGGGACACGGGTGGCCCTGTGGGTTAAACCACAGAGCCTAGGGCTTGCCGATCAGAAGGTCGGCGGTTTGAATCCCCGCGACGGGGTGAGCTCCCGTTGCTCGGTCCCTGCTCCTGCCAACCTAGCAGTTCGAAAGCACGTCAAAGTGCAAGTAGATAAATAGGTACCACTCCAGCGGGAAGGTAAACGGCGTTTCCGTGCGCTGCTCTGGTTCGCCGGAAGCGACTTAGTCATGCTGGCCACATTACCTGGAAGCTGTACGCTGGCTCCCTTGGCCAATAATGCGAGATGAGCGCCGCAACCCCAGAGTCGGTCACGACTGGACCTAATGGTCAGGGGTTCCTTTACCTTCTTTACCTTTACCTTAAGACTTAACAATACCCAAAAACTGTATTTAATGAAGCACGCCAGTGCAAGTAGACAAATAGGTACCGCTGCGGTGGGAAGGTAAACGGCGTTTTCTTTTCAAATAAATCTTAAGCATACCATTACGCTCATCTTGCTGATCACCTAAATAGTAATGCCTTTTAAAGTTTTTCAGATGAAACAAGCTCTGGAGAAGGCCCAATCCTGCCCAGGACCCAGCAATGGAACACAGCAGACCAGGACCACCCCAGAACAGTGTCAGGCTCTGCGGCAGTTTCTGTGCAGGCCACATGGCAACCATGTAGCAGGTAACACCTGAACTTTCAGTAGCCTTTGGTAAATAAACAGGAATACAGGCACAATGATGATCCAGCTAAAGTCAAAGGCTTGCGGATCCCATTGATTCCAACAAAAAGGTTGAAAAACATATGATTAACAAAAGAACTGATTCAAGTAAACCAATATGAGCTTCTGCCTAGGGGCAGGCGTTGCTAGCTCAGGGGTCGCCAACATGGTGCCCTCCAGATGTTTTGGAGCATAGCACCCATCAACTTGCATGGCCAATGGTCATGGATAATGGAAGTTGTAGTTCTCAACATCTGGCGGGCATCAGGTTGGCTATGCTAGCTGTGTAAAAAACAACCACACCCCAGGACACAAGCCCATTGTACAATTTTGCATAAAACCTGCAGGTGCTAACATATGTAAAGATGCAGATTTAGGCTTGCTTTCAGAGAGACAGCTACCTTGCAAGCACAGTAAATAGCAATATAGAAAACTGCTTTTGAAGGAGCGGGTGGAACTTCGGAGCCCGGTGCTTGGGCTCACTGGGATGCCTTCTAACAGCACGCCTGGCCTCGTGGTTTTTCCTTCTTCCAGAAAATTCAGATTGCAGGCTCTGCCCTGAAAACTGGCAGCGCCATGGAGACAAGTGCTACTGGATTTCCAGAGAGAAGGAAACCTGGAACAAGAGCCAGAATGACTGCGCAGCAAAAGACTCTCAACTTGCTGTGATACAAAAACAGGCGGAATTGGTAAGTCCTGACTAATAACTTTCTTTTGTTGGTAAGTGTAGTCAGCGCTTTGTTTGTTGTGGCCGTAGTTACTGGTATGGCGTACGCTCACCTCCTTTTTTTTGCTGCCCAGGGCAGCCATTTTGTGTTGCCATCCACAGCCCATTCATCATGATACAAGTACCGACACCTCTTTATTTTCATTTTCATCGCAGACAAGCTGGGTTTTCTGCTCTTTTATTTATTTGATTTCAGTCGCTTCCTGTGAAGCCCTTCAACGTGATTTTGCCACACAGTTAAAACTTATAAAAGACCAATTACATGTATAAAAAGAGTTTTAAACTCAATATGGATGACAAGTGAGAAAAATATCTCCACTTAGATTTGTTGAAGGTAGAATGTCTCCCCCAGGTGCCCAGAAGAATGTAGAGACGACGCCTCTCTAAGGCAGGCTTCCTCAAACTCGCGCCCTCCAGATGTTTATGGCCTACAACTCCCATGATCCCTAGCTAGCAGGACCAGAGGTCAGGGATGATGGGAATTGTAGTACCAAAACATCTGGAGGGCTGAGGTTGAGGAAGCCTGCTCTAAGGTGTAATTAGGAGGGACTTCCATTTCAAGACTCTGTAAACTGAGGTAATTTTAGTCCCTGATGTCATATGGAATGGAATGCCTCAGCTCTGTAGCCAGGTGCATTTCTAGTGGGGCATTTTTTGGCCGGGGTGGGGGGTGGGGGGAGGCACATAGCGCCAGCCAGGCCCTGCACTCTACTTACTGGTTGAGAGGATGTGAAGGCCAGGCCAGGGAAATGGAAAGGCAGAGCATGTGTTACCTTATATATTGGATTATGAAAAGGTCAAGCAAACTGACAATTTAACATGAACACCAGGAATTAAACGGCTGGATATTTTTATGCTGCTTGAGAAAAAAGGATGATAAGGATACAGCGAACAAGGGAATGCTGAAAGGTGTAAAACAAACAAAATAGTTTACGCTATAACTAAGAAGTTGAAAACTAGTGTGGAGCTTTTGTTTTCCCAAAAGAATCATCTTTTAATCTTGTATCACCACACCAATACAAAAAGAAAAAAGAAAAAAAAAGGTTTGAGAAACAGTAAGCGCTGTGGTCTAAACCACAGAGCCTAGGGCTTGCCGATCGGAAGGTTGGCGGTTCGAATCCCCGCAACGAGGTGAGCTCCCATTGCTCGGTCCCTGCTCCTGCCAACTTAGCAGTTCGAAAGCACGTCAAAGTGCAAGTAGATAAATAGGTGGGAAGGTAAACGGCATTTCCGTGCGCTGTTCTGGTTCGCCAGAAGTGGCTTAGTCATGCTGGCCACATGACCCGGAAGCTGTACGTTGGCTCCTTCAGCCAGTAAAGCGAGATGAGCACCGCAAACCAGGGGTCGTCCGCAACTGGACCTAATGGTCAGGGGTCCTTTACCTTTAAGCACACATTACAAGGCAACCTTTAGGAGTGGTGCTGAGAAAAATATGTACAACTTTCTTGTTGAAGTCAATGGGATCTAGTCTATAGCTTTGTAAAATGTTTACTGCATACTAGACTTACAAGCTTACAAAAATGCTTGAACACTTTCTGACTGGTAGGCTCACAATACATATTTTCTGAGAAAAAAATAGCCCCCTTTCCCAAGGTTTTCAGCTTTTCCTAGAATTAGAGTAATGTAAAAAAAATTATCAAGTGGTTACCTCTCCTTTTTTCTTCTTCAAATGCACCCCACCCCCAATTTGCCAAACTCTTCTGAATTATTAAGAGTCTCTGCTACTGAGTTAGAATGGAAAATGTTGACAACAAAAACCTGCAGCGTCAGGAACTTGGCAAAAGTCACAGCTGGGGAATTCCTTTGAAAGATATTTGTGTTGCTCCGTTTTAAGAGAATCTTGGCTGCAGAAACTCTTCTCCTGTCAGAGAGTTATTCTTAGGGAGAGAAGTTGGTTCCTGTGCTCAAAAATAAAGGCTGATTAAACCATGGTGCCACCGCAGTGATTATTGCATCATTTCCAGAAAATTTCCTGTTCATGTCAACAAGGCACATTTGGCAGCTCTGCTTTTCCAAGAATATTGCAGAGGCGAGAGCTTTCCCCCTCCCAAGGTGCAATCTCCAAGAAGTTCACACATGCAATCAGGCTTTTAAAAAGCCTTCAGTTGTAAAAAGCCTAATTGTACCTGGAGAGGGGCAATTTTGGAATGATGGTAAGGGGTAATCAGAGGTCTAGCAAGCCCAGGTGGTACCCGGGGCGGATTTTTTTTTGTCACCCCCCCACCACTTTGCCAGGGCACTGGCAGAGCTGCACCCAGTGGCATAGCAAGTCACCCCCACCCCCCAAAAATGATGGTGCCACTTTGCGAGGTGTGGGGGTTTTGTGTGTGTGTGTGTCTATTATCTCTTTTTTCCAATAAAGTTAAAATTTATTTTTTTAAAAAATAATAATAATAAAAATAAATAAAAAATAAAGAAGTGTCACCCCCCCCTCTGATGGTGCCACTTTGTGAGGTAGGTGTGTGTGTGTGTGTGTGTGTGTATTATCTCTTTTTTCCAATAAAGTTAAAAAATAAATAAATAAATAAATAAATAAATAATTTTTTTTAAGTGTCACCCCCCTCTGGGGTGGAACCCGGGGTGGCCCTGTTGACTTGGTTTACTTAAGAGGTTCATTATTGTTACACAAATGTATATGCCTTTAAGAGGTAAAAGGTAACTCCCTAGTCTGACTTGGCAGCTGTGAAGCTGCGCAACAGGTGTTGTTGCAATTGTACTAACGATGGGTGTGTCATACTGTTATACTGTATAAAAGGAGAGTGATGTGTCCACCCATTTGTCTCTGACCACCCCTGGCGGGAGGGATGTTGTATGGGGTTATGTCCATGTAGGCTTCGTAATGAAGTATGCTTTATGTTGTTGTTTTATTTTACTTTAATAAAATCTAACTTCTGTGCAATACAGTCCTCAACTTACTTCTGTTCTAAATGCCAACAGGCCCGCCCCCATCGGCTCCCCCTTGCTACGCCCCTGGGGGTAATGCAGTATGTGGTTCACAGAGTCACAATGGTGGCCAGGGGCGTCTTAGCCATAGAGGCTAGTGGCGCAGGGAACCACGGCATCACGTTCTGGAGGGTGCCAGGGAAGAGGTCCGGGGCCCACGTTGGCAGCTCGGTGGGGGGGGGGCAGCCTGCCTGCTGCCAGGGGGAAGGTAGGAGGAGGCGATAGGTGGCAGCGAGCCTGGCACGCAGCAATCAGCCCTCCCTCCCTCCCTCTGCCCGTCCCTCTCTGGCTGGTGTGCGTGCCCCGCCCTGGAGGCGGGCGTGATCCCGGCGGCCACCCCTCCTCTTGACACCGCAATTGGTCACTGGAGCGCTTCTCCAGCCTGCCACTGTGCAGGACTGGAGGAGGGCGCGGGGCGGCCGGGAAGGAGCCCGAGGGGTCCCCGTGGAAGGGATCCATGCGGAACACGAGCCGAGATCAGTCCCGGAACCTATTCTCCATGCCCGGCGCTCGCCCAGCCTTACACCTGGAATGGGATCCTGTGTGGAGAGAGGGAGGGAAAGGTGGGCGTGGGGGTGCCAGAGGGATCCTTGCACCACGGAGCCAGATAGATTTAAGACGGCCCTGATGGTGGCACTGTCTTCCTATGAGAGAAAACAAAAAACAAAAATTCCTTCCAGTAGCACCTTAGAGACCAACTAAGTTTGTTCTTGGTATGAGCTTTCGTGTGCATGCACACTTCTTCAGATACCATGCATGCACACGAAAGCTCATACCAAGAACAAACTTGGTTGGTCTCTAAGGTGCTACTGGAAGGAATTTTTTTATTTTGTTTTGACTATGACAGACCAACACGGCTACCTACCTGTAACTGTTCCTAAGAGAGGTCACTCCAAACAGCTGGGCAGAGTTGAGGGGGTGCGTGTTGTGAAATCTGCCATTGTTCAGAAGCAGAGCTTAAATGTGAGGTCTATCTAACCTCAGAACCAGCTGCCTTAAAGGTCAGGGTTTCTATTTCTAGGGTTGTCATATTTTGCTGTTTAGTCCTTTAGTCGTGTCTGACTCTTCGTGACTCCATGGACCAGATTTAGAAGAGCAAAAAAAAAAAAAAAAAAAAAAGAGGACACTTTTGCCTAACTACGGATCGCATCTAAAAGTTGTGATATTTTGCTGGTAGCAATGTTCTGTTGAGTTTTCCCATGAGAAACGGCAGCTTGTGAGTGAATCAGTTAGTCATGACTACGTGACCAAAAGTCTGCCTAGAGATAGGAGCCTAACAACAGGTTGCTGATTGGCTAGAAGTTCTCACTTAAGCAGCATGACACAGCAACCAAGTTCATAGAATCATAGAATCATAGAGTTGGAAGAGACCACAAGGGCCATCCAGTCCAAACCCATGCCAAGCAGGAAACACCATCAAAGCATTCCTGACAGGTGGCTGTCAAGCCTCTGCTTAAAGACCTCCAAAGAAGGAGACTCCACCACACTCCTTGGCAGCAAATTCCAGTGTTGAACAGCTCTTACTGTCAGGAAGTTCTTCCTAATGTTTAGGTGGAATCTTTCTTGTAGTTTGAATCCATTGCTCCATTGTTGGAGAGTTGGAGTGTTAGAGAGTTTAGGAGCTATATGGAGAAGTGTGTAGTTGTATATAGTAACTTGTGTAAAGCTGTACGTTACTCTGTTGTACATAATAAAGCTCCAAAGAACCAAGTTACTGCTCAGCAAGTCTGTTCCTACGGTTCTGGGCGACAACTCAGACATCACTCTGCGTGCTGCTGATACTTTAATCAGGCTATACGTCAATATGTTCTTAACTTTAAAGGGCCTGCGGGAGTAGAGCCACGGGCACTGTAACGACAAACGCCCATATGACCACAATGCAGGCCTACAACCGCCGATTCTCATTGGCCCAGGGGAAGAGGGCGTGTGCATGCTGCGGAATGTTCCCGTTCCATTCATGAAAAATGGCGAGGGGTGGGAGTGCGACACATGGGGCTTTTAGAATTATTATTATTATTTAAATCCTTGGGTTACTGTAACAAAAAAATTCACATGGACATTTAGACGAATTTTAAAAATCCAGACAGACAGAAATTTTAATCCTGAAAAAGAGGGTGTGTCTGGAAGAAAGGGGACATGTGTCAACCAGACCTGAAAAAGAGAGTGTGTCCTGGAAAAAGAGGACATATGACAACCCTACGACGTCCTTCTTATATCCTTGACAGGATTTCATATGTCATAAAACTGATGGAGGGCAACTTCTGTGGATTGGAGTGACCACCATACCTCCTGCCCATGAATGGTCTTGGGTAGATGGCTCCCCACTAAATGACACACTGTGAGTATTTCCATCCTACAGTTTCATACTGGTTTTGGCTGGAAATGTGTGTGGTTCTTCTACTCTCAGTGTTATTCTGCACCTCCTCTGCAGTTTTCTTCCATTACTGTACATTTATCTACCCTTCGAGATCATTATCTGCTTCATGACACTTGGTTGTACTGACTTATCTTTAAATATGCAGACATCAAAGGCTCAAACCACGATAAGAGCAGATAATTCTCTCTCTCTCTCTCTCTCTTTCTCTTTCTCTTTTTTCTTTTCCTTCCTTCCTTTTCTAATTGCGATGGAAATGGGATGCTCTTGTTATATAATAATAATAATAATAATAATAATTTATTATTTATATTTATATTGTTAATATCCTGGCTTGCTCATCTGTGGAATTCACAATACATGAATTCTTTGGGGTTTTTTTTTATTGATACACCAAAAACAAAACAAAAAATACAAGCCAAATCATAATATTGACATTATTAATTACAAATCAATAAAACAAAAAGCGGTCCTTGGACTAGACTGGACCTCCCGCCCATTCCTTATTTCAATTATCTATTATTTGCTGCCAGTACACATTTTTCTCTTAAATTAACTAATAAACTAATTATTAAATTATCTAAGATTTCAATTTTTTCTTAAATCTACTACTGAAGTTATTCAAACGCTGCGACAGAGTTTAAACTACTGTAATTGTTTTTCAAATAAACTTTAAAGACTTCCCATTTTGAGATGAATTCCTCTTTTGGTTTGTTCTTTATTTTTTTCTGATAAACTATCTAACTCCGCATAATCTGTTAACTTTTGGATCCATTCATGAATAGAAGCGATTCCATCACTCTTCCACTTTGTAGCGATAAGAATTCTTGCTGCCACGGTGGCATATAAAAATATACTCTTCATTTTTTGAATGCATGAATTCACAATGCATGTAACGATTTCACTGTGTGGGGAGCCAATCGGTCAATTACACTCTCCAGTCAAATTGTAATGTCTTCCATACATGCTAAAAGACCAATAAAGAGGAGTAGAACAACATCAAAAAAATTGCCACATCAAGAGCGAGGAACAGATGCAAGAAAATACACATTACACAGTAAGCCACACATAAACCACACATAAAGCAAACAAGAAAACTCCAACAGGGGAAAAACCCCTCACACACACTTCAACAGAAAGAAACAGGCACAGAAAAAACTCCAAGCATCAGAGTAAGCCATTTATATCTGCAGCGCACCTGCACATCAGCATTAAGAGAGCCACTGTGGTGTAGTGGTTAGAATGTTGGACTGGGACCCAGGAGACCAGTGTTCAAATCCCCTCTTGGCCATGAAGTTCCCTGGCTGACTTTGGGCCAAACTCTGTCTGCCTCGCAGGGTTATTGTGAGGGCAAGATATACTAGGGCGGTTCATAAAAAACTTTTTTATAAAAAAATGCCTACTCTGAAGGTCTTATCTTACCACACTAGGGATTATATAGCTATATCTGAAATTCATGCATATCAGTTACCGGTAATACCTTGACCCTCCTCCACGAAAATAGCTGTTTACTTGGCCGTTTTCCTATGTTGTGAAGGCTGAAATTTCAATTCAGTGGAGCAGGGTCAAGATATTAACTGATATGCATGAAATTTCAGATATAGCTATATAATCCCTAGTGTAGTAAGATAAGACCTTTGGAGCAGGCATTGTTTTTAATAATAATAATAATATTTTTAACAATATTTTTAACAATATTTTAAAGGATCCATCTCATCCAGGATATAGTCTCTTTGCACCACTGCCTTCGGGTAGAAGATATAGGACAATTAGATCAAGAACAAATAGATTGAAGAACAGTTTCTACCCAAGAGCTATAACCATCTTAAATGTTGTAACCAGATAATATGACCTTGGAGAGCTGTGATGGGAGTGTACGTGTGGCTTTTTTTGGTGTGTGTGTTTTGTGCTGTTTTTTGTTTCTGTTTTTTTAACGGCATGGCATGCAATTTCGTTGCACTTGTATAGCGTTGTGCTTGTACTTGTGCAATGACAATTAATTATCTTATCTTATCTTTCTTAATAATAATAATGAACCGCCCTAATGTACACCACCTTGAGCTCCTTGAAGGAAAGGCAGTAAGTAAAAATAATAATAATTAAAGAGAAAGGAACTAATTGAATCGGTGTGGGGAGCCCGTGAGGCAGAGCACTACTCCATAGGGAGAAGCCAGTTCTGGTTGTTTATTGAAATTTGATTTATATTAGAGACTGGCACTCCTGGAAAGGGGTATGTGCAAAGCAAGCGGGGGAGAGTAGCAGTGTGAAGAAGTTTGGTGAACAACAGAACGAGAAGATGGCGACGGTCGGAATGTGGCATTTGGAATTAAGAAGATCGACCTCATCCACACAGAGACATGCCTCGGACGCTGGAGCTTCCCTGATCACCTCCATCAATTGCTTTTCAAAATTCTTTCCAATATTTCCACAGCCACTGATACATGCCAGCAAGCAGGCTAAATTATAATAAACAATGTCTCTGTGTGGATGAGGTCGATCTTCTTAATTCCAAATGCCACATTCCGATATATATATGAAATGTAATTGGGAATAATTTCAATGTGATTTGCTGTGATTTGTATTGGAAAATTCAATAAACAGATTATAAAAAAAGGAACTGACATTCAATTCTAGAAGCATGGTTCACGATAGCTAAAAATGTACAGTACACATTTGGAAACTCAGCTTAGGAGTATAAAGGGTGGCCGGGGTGGGGGGGAGAGATGCCATCACTATCAAGGTGAAAAAGCAGCTTTGGCCTTCCTGTGACAAATGCTCTTTGCTTGACTTTCTCCTCTATTCTGCAGATTGCAAGTCACAGGTCTTGCTGAAGCGAACAGCTGCGGGATGCTGAAGGGGAAGAGAGTTAATTCAGAAGCCTGCAGTGCCATAGCCAAGTGGATCTGTGAGACGGACGTTCGTCTGGTGTAAATAATAATAAAGGAGAGAAAGAGAAGATGTGGGCCCATGCAATAATGATGGCAAGATCCTGTGATGCAAGATCCTGACACATGCAGCCAAATCAAAGGGGAAAATATTGCTTTTGAGACAACGTTTGTTCTTTGTGGAAAGCGCTTCTATGTCAAAATCAGTGGGCCTCTTAAAACTTTGCAGAAGTGTCCCTGTTGGGTGTGATTCTTTTCCAGAACCACTGGAGACAGTGCGAAGTCCAGGACTGGCCATAGTGACCTACCCACTTAGCTTGGAAGAGGTGGAACATGGAAAGTGAGAATTTCCATAGCCTAAGTTACATCTCAAATACTTGGATATTCTTTGCAAAGTGGAAATAGTAGTAATGTTAAGTGCAATGGTTTCTTATATGTATAATTTTTATTAAGTTTTCCATTTTACAATTTAAAATATTCATTAAAAAGGTAAAGGGACCCCTGACCATTAGGTCCAGTCATGACCTACTCTGGGGTTGCGCGCTCATCTCGCATTATTGGCCGAGAGCCGGTGTACAGCTTCCAGGTCATGTGGCCAGTATGACAAAGCCGCTTCTGGTGAACCAGAGCAGCGCATGGAAACGCCATTTACCTTCCCGCTGCAGCGGTACCTATTTATCTACTTGCACTTTGATGTGCTTATGAACTTCTAGGTGGGCAGGAGCTGGGACCGAGCAATGGGAGCTCACCCTGTCGCGGGGATTTGAACCGCCGACCTTCTGATCGGCAAGCCACCCGCATCCCTTGTAAATATTCATTAAACAATCTTAAAATGACTTCCTTCCTTCTCTTTCCATGGTTCAATTTGTTGAATATTGCAGAGAATACGCAGACTTTCTGGAAGCATTCGGTTGCAAGGTGACTAGATGATGATGCTGAAGAAGAAGAAGAAGAAGAAGAAGAAGAAGAAGTAGAGTTTGGATTTGATATATCGCTTTATCACTACCCTGAGGAGTCTCAAAGCGGCTGACATTCTCCTTTCCCTTCCTCCCCCACAACAAACACTCTGTGAGGTGAGTGGGGCTGAGAGACTTCAGAGAAGTGTGACTAGCCCAAGGTCACCTAGCAGCTGCATGTGGAGGAGCGGAGACGCGAACCCGGTTCATCAGATTACGAGTCTACCGCTCTTAACCACTACACCACACTGGCTCTCTGACCAGGAACAAAATGCTGCTACTAGTAACTTGGTTACTTCGATATTCCCCCCCCCCCCCGCTCAAATATCCTTTATTAGGCATAACAAACCACATGTTATCAATCAGCCACTGTATACAAATTGTGCAAAATACACGCTCGACAGAACAAAACTTATGCCAATCAAATCCTTAACTTCAGAATTCCCAACTCATCCATAAAAGTAACTCCAAATTTCTCACAATGACCATTTGTTAAAAAATAAATTAGTGTATAATACAGCAGTACAACACTACCACTTCCCCATCCAGTTAAAAACCATTAAATCTCTTTGTAATGACCCAGTCTTTCTACATGGACAGCACTCAAAAATTCAGCTACTATCAGTGTAATTTGATCGTTACTGTCCGAAAGCAGATTCTGTACCGTTGGAGGCATAGAAATCAGCCCATCGCGTTGTAAGGCCTCTAATAATTGTCTTCTTGCATAAATGCCAAAATCACAAGAAAAGAATATATGCTCCAAAGTATCTGGTTCCTGTTTACTACATTTGCAGAGACGCTCATATCTTGGGAGAGCTAAATATCTTCCTCTCACCATCATAGAGGGAAACATATTAAATCTGGCTAACATAAACAGCCTGCACAGTTCATGATTCTTCAGATTTGCCATGTATCCCTTTTGAATTTAATTTGCCATGTATCCCTTTTGAATTTAATTTCCCAAATATATTTGGAGTCAGAATTTTCAATATCAGTTAAATTAAGCCCTATTGAGTTCAATTTTCTCCTACAGATCAATGATAGATTATACATTACATTATCGCTTAGGAGATAGTAAAGGAGAGAATTAGGAGATAGGGCTCTATAATGTAGGAAGATCCAATATTTCAAGGTTCTCAACCATGCTCTTACTGATAAAGGAAGTATTCCCAGCTCACAACATATTGATTCATATTTAACAGAGTTTGCAAGTCCTAATAATGACCTCAGAAGGGATGCGTGAAATTTATCCAACCTCTTAAGATCACCTGACATCCACATTGGGGAGCCATATAGAAGTTGGGCACAGAGTTTCATATCTATCACTTGCATTACAGCTGGAATATATCTATTTCCTACAGGAGAAAAAAAATAAGATTTAATATGGTGAGCTGTCACTTTAGCTTTAGCTATTGCAGCACAGATATGTGTGTTCCAATTCATGTTATTTTTAAATACGATACCCAAATAATTAAAATGGTTAACTCCTTGTATTAGATGTCCATTGACTATCCAATTTTTGGGGTTCCCTCTCTTTGTAAATTGCATAATTTTGGTCTTATCGTAGTTAATTTTAAGGTTGTTAAGGGAACAAAAGTTTGAAAAACTCTTAAGTAATTTTTTTATCCCCAGAGAGGAAAGTGAAATAATTACCGCATCATCTGCAAACAGTAACAGAGAAACAGGGGTATTGTTTAAATAAGGAATATGTGTAGTTACATTTTGTAGAGCAAAAGGGAGGTCAGATAAGAAGAGATTAAATAGTGTAGGGGCCAGGATGCAGCCTTGCCTAACTCCTCGGTTATTCAGTATTGGACCTACAAGTCTACCGTCTTTTGAAACTTTCACATATATTAGATTGCTAGAGTGTAGACTTTGAATCAATGAAAGTAGGTATGGGTCAATGCCGAGGAGTTCCAGTTTGGTCCATAGTCTATTACGATCAACCAAATCAAACGCACTTTTTAGATCTACAAATGCCACATAGAGTCTTCGTTTATTTCTCAGGACATATTTGTCCACAAGATGGCTTAGTACTAAACACTGGTCAAGAGTTGAAGAACCTGCCTTGAAACCAGCTTGTTCCTTACCCAGTAGACCTTTTGTTAGCATCCATTCTTCTAGTTTAATAAGCAAAGATTTGGCATAGATTTTACTTATGCATGGTAACAAACTAATAGGCCTATAATTCTCTTGGCAATTCCTGTCACCTTTTTTGAAAATTGGGACCACTACTGTTTTATTCCACAATTTAGGTACAAGGCCTGCGTGATATATAGAGTTAAATAGCGGGACAAGATTAGTGGCCCACCCATCCACATTTAATCTCAGCAGGTCTATTGAAATGCCATCCATACCAGGGGATTTTCCTTGCTTAAATGACAGAATTATTCTTTTCACCTCCTCAACGGTAATTTGAAATTGTATGGTTACTGCAGAAGGAGATTTAAAATTTTCCTTCTCAACAATTTGGGAATCATAAAAAACTGAAGTAAAGTGTGTAATCCAAGCTTCATCACTTATATTAGGGAAATCCGTGGAGGCTTTTATTGAAAGGAGTGACCAAAAGGTTTTGGAATCTTTAGTTTCTAATGCAGTAACAATTTTGGACCATTTGGCTTGGGAAAATATAGATTTTTTTTCCAGGAGCATGTTCTTAAAAGAGTTTTTCATTTCAAAGTAAGTCTTCCAGAGACTTTGTGAATTGGTAGTAGAAGCTGCTTTTAAACAAGTTCTGAGTTCTTTCTTATGGTTGATACAATCTTTATCAAACCAGTTATACTTATTTAAAGATTTGTTATTAACCTGGAGACTTAAATAAGAAGAGAATAATTCCTGAATTGTGTTGTAATAATAATCAATGTCCAGGAAAGGCCTCAAATTTTGGTTCACCCCAGGTTCAATAATAACTGGATTATTTTCAAATACTGCTAATAAATGCTCCTTATTTTTATCACTTATATAAATTCTTTTGGCATAATTAAGCTTATCAATACTAACATGATGACAAGGGTCATTGTTTCTGGAATTTCTGTACATCTCTAAAACAATTGGAAAGTGGTCACTCTCAGAGCGGGGTACTACTGAGAAAGAGGAAACTTCATCTAAAATTTCCATGGAAACCAAGGAATAGTCGATTACACTCCTGCCCCTTTTGGAGCAGAAGGTAAAATCTCCTGGAACATCAGGCAATATTGAGCCATTCAGCAATGCGAGATTAAATTCTAAAACTAATTGTAAAAGTTTTCCTCCCGCTTTATTAATAAAGGTGTCCTTTGAGTTCCTCCCTATTCTCATAGGGAGTGGAGCATCATCGGCTAGAGTTGAGACAAAGCGTTTATAGAGAGCTGTATTATCTGCACCAATTCGAGCATTAGTGTCCCCCATTACAATCAGGGGGATACCTGGAAATTTACTGCGTATTAAAAACAGCTCTTTAGAGACTATATTCCAACAATCGACTGGTCTAGCTTCCGACTCTATGGGAGGGCAATAGATATTTAAAATAAGAATATCCTTGTGTATATTCGAGAGTAATAACAATTGCGCATACTGACCAATGTTTCTAAAGTAGTTAATTTTAAGGTTAGCAGACTGATTAATCCCACATATCAAGCCAGCTTTGGGACGTCCTTTTTTTGATATTTTAGTGGCAGGTAGGTTATAAATAATAAAATTAGGGATATCTAAAGGTTTAAGAGACCAAGTTTCCTGTAAGAGGATTATATCATAAGTATCCAGAAAATTTTAAATATCTAGGTCAGCTAATTTACTTGCAAGTCCAGCTACATTCCAGGACATTATAGAGAGAGTTTGCAGAGATCTGTGGTTTGGTGATATTAATGGTCAATCCGATGGAGGGAGCACATTTCCACAAGATTTGATTACATCATCAGAAGGATTTAAGTCAGATGAGCACTCCAACTCAGGCAAGGAAGACCATGACATTGCTAAAAGTTCATCAACGTTATGTGTCCTTGACAGCTTGGCCTTGTCATCTATTTTTGGCAGCTTGATGCTATTGTCCGCTGATGGCCTTTTGGTCAATTGTGTAAAAGAAGAGTGAAGATCAATCAGAAAGCCCTGGTTAGAATGCTGGGCTGGCAAGTCTCTCTGTGTATTTCCTACTGTTGCTGGTTGTTTTGGTAGAACACACTCCCGTGGTGTAGTTTCCAACCCGGATCTGGACGCCTTGGTACTCTTTGTGGGGTCAATAAGAGGTTTGATGTTACTATCTTTAAAATATCTTTTAAAAATGATATTCCATCTTCTCATATAAAAGTTCTTTTGGACTTCTGGTCTAGCGCTTTTGCCAGCCGGCTGGGCTCCCGTCGCGCGCGGCGGGGACCGGCTGAAGACGGCTTGAGGGTACCGTTCCTGCTAAACGGACCCTCCTAAAACTTCAGGCAGGGCGGCCTGAAGACGTGGGGAGTCGGCGGGCGCTCGAACGAGCTCCCCCCCCTTCGGGAGACCCGAGAACGGGTCGCGGAAGGGGAGAGCGGGTCGAGCTCGGAGCGCTGTGACTCCATGATCGGCCGTCTTCGGTGATGCGGCAAAGCGGGCAGCAAAAGGCGCTAGATTCCTTCCTCAAATTAAACAAGAAACAGTGAGTACAAGATTTGATCAAGCAACTTGACAGATTGGAAAATAAGCCGGTGACTCTAAATACGGAGGTCGGTCCCGGCTGCTGGGGAGTAAGAAGCAGGAGACATTGTAACCGAGGCAATGGACTACAATGTGACTGGGGGAAGCTTCTGTTACAAACTTTCAAAGTAACCCCCTTTTTCTGAACACTCGGGGAAGATTTGGCTAAAGTGTCAAGGAACTTTGAAATTAATTTTGTGGATCTGTGGAATTATCAAAGCTGCACCAAGCTATGGAAATACTGGAAGACATCAATGCAAGACTGGATGAATTTAGAGACCTAATCATAAAGTATTTCCATGCGAGGAGCAACATACAAGAGGAAAGCATCTCCAAGCAAGAGCAGGAGGAGGAGGAGTCGGAACATGAGACAGTGGAAAATCCCACACTGCTGACCGTGAGAAAGTATAGAAAAAACACCAGGAGAAAGAAGATACGCCGAAAGCGAAAGTCTCAACTACGGATGAAATTATCCAGGAAAAAGTACAAGAGAAATTGGACTGACAGCAGGGCAGAGAGAGAAGATTTAAAACAAGGCAAAGAGATGAAAGGAGAAGAAAATGATGGAATGCCAGGCCTTCACAGGCTGGACAATGAATGGGTCTGGGTTTCAGACAAGGAGGGAGTGGGGTAAAGGGGATTTAAGTTCGGAAAAAAGTTCTGACTCTTTTTATGGCTAAAGATATGGTTTGAATACGGATTTGCTTGAATGAAATACAATATTGGGAAAATAATATGGTTATAACTAATATAAGTCAGGTCTCACCCGAGTAAAGGGAGAGGGGGGGAACTAAGATTAGATAAAGAATAGAAGTGGAGGATGGCTAAGGTTGAATTATTTTTGATAAAGAAGGTATTGTTAGAGAAATAAGATGTATGATTTAAAGTTTTTTTATATATATATGATAGAATAATTAAGTTGTAAATGATGATAAAGGTATGCTATAATAAGTATGATGTGGAAGTAGATAAAGAATCCTGAGGTCTAGAAAATATGATGTAACCAGCTTAAGGGAAACGGGGAAGTCCTAATTAAAAATAAGATTTGAATTTGAAGCCTGCACAGGAGAATGTGCAGGGACTAGGCAAGATAAAGGAAGATAGATTAAAGTTAAACATATAATGAAATGTATGCCTCTGTGGGAGGGGGGCGATGAATTGTAAGCGGGAGCCCTCAAGTGAGAGGGGGGCTCCCAAGAAAGTTTGACGAAGATGTAAAGGCCGAAAAAATTGTAAAACCAAATAAAAATTATTTAAAAATAAAAAATAAAATAAAAGTTCTTTTGAATTAAAAGAGAGGGAAAGATAGGGGAGCTGAAGGTAAGAATTATCCTTTTCAAGAAAATGCCCCTTGATAACCAGGTGATTTCTGTCAGTTCCGAGAGTAAAATCTTGCGATGCAGGATTTGCGATAGTGCTTGTATTATTTCCCATTTACTATCCCACCTGTTAATATTGTCCATATTATTTCCAACTAGAACCACCACTTTTCGGTCCTGAAATATCAAATTTGATTTAGGAGATTTATAAGTTTTATTTAAAACTTGCTTGTTCAATGCCTTTTGTGGCGGAGAACGGCAAATATTCTTATTTGCATTTGCAATAGAAACCTGTTGCTTGGGCACCTTAGTCTTGGAGCCCCCACTAGTAGCATTTGTATTTCTTCCAATTGGGGAGGGGGAGACAGCTTTAAGAACTTCTTCCAATTTAATCAGAACTGTGTTCAATTGATTGTACAAATTAGATATTGTTCTGGATATTAATGCCGTTTGCTGGGCCAATAAAAACATTCCATCGGCTGATTTAGATGGTAGATTCTTAGCGCTGGACTGAGCAGTGGAGTTTAATATGTCTCCCTGCGAACAGCATGATAGAAAAGATTGAGAATCTTGCAGCGTATCCGGACATTCCAAAGTGTGACCAGAGCCTTTGAGCTTCACTGATAAAGGGGTGCAGGTTGAACTCACCTCTAAGTTCTCAAATTTGTTCGTTGTTGGTATACCTTTAAGAATTTCAATGAGTTCCGCATCCGTTAGAAAGGTGCTTATTTTCAATTGTTTCTTGGCAGATCTGGGTGAGTTTTCAGAAAGCCGTCTCCTACGCTTCTTTCCTCCCATATTTTGTTATCTCAGTTCTCCAAGTGTAATCTCACAACTAACTGGAACATGCAGTCAGAAATAGGGAGGCTGTGCTTTCACTCCAGCACAGGAGAACTCACAACTGCCAGCTTCGACTCCCCCTGACCTTGGCCGGCCGGCTGCTAAAGGAGGAACAGGGAGCAAGCCAAAACAAGGGCCAACGCTCTCGGAGAATTGTTATTACAAGCAGAAAGTAGAGAAGCAAGTAGAAAAGTGCTTTAGAGTGCTGATAAAATTATATCCAAAAGGTCAGCTAAAACTATGTTAAGAAAAATTTAAAAATATCTGTGGAGCACTGATAGGTGCGTCCTACCTCGGCGCCATCTTTCCTATCTTTACTTTGATATTTATTATGTACAGTTGGGACTTCTCTCGTTTTCCATTTTGGGGCTAACAAAACACGGGCCTCAGTAGTGGCATACATAAATAACATTTTTTTATACCTGGGAATTTCCATCTGAATGAACCCAAAGAATTCCAAGGAAACTGTACCTGGGTACATGCTGTGCCCTTGGAAGTCTCACTACAAGAAGCAGGACATATGTATGTAGCAATATGCTAGCCATCTAAAAACAGTTTCAGTTGTGCAGGGGTTATACCTCTTCTCCCTTCACGCAACGTCCTTGCTTGCGGGAGGACCCAGTCTGCGGCACATCCAGTGATGTTCCATGTTGCACCTTGAAACATATGCTTGGCCCTTATCATCCAGATATGCACAGTCGCCTCCATCGCCAAGTACCTCTAACCTGAAACACAAGGTCAACCAAGCCGGGGTCAAGTAAGGGCTGAGCATTTCTCCAACAGCCCTGTATAGGGAAGGGTTGGTTTTTAAAAAATGTTTAATATTTTCTTATGTTTTTATATATTTTGGAAGCTGCCCAGAGTGGCTGGGTCAACAACAACATCTAAAAAATAAAAAAAAAATCCCTTCCAGTAGCACCTTAGAGACCAACTAAGTTTGTTTTTGGTATGAGCTTTCGTGTGCATGCACACTTCTTCAGATCATAGCTGTCAACTTTCGGATTTTAAAATAAGGGATTTTTCCGAACTTTCGGATTTGAAAATAAGGGATGCCGCAAGGGCACCAAGTAGCCTCGCCACCCTGCGCTCCAGAGGCTGCGCGCGAACGGGTGAGCGAAAGAGTGAGCGTGTAGACGGCAGGCAGGCTGGCTGTCTGGTTGGGCGTGAGGGTCTGGCTGCACAAGGCATGCAAGCTCCGCCCCCAGTCGGTCTCAGACTCCTTATTGGCAGCCGAGCAACGCAGCTGAGGAGCCTCCCTGGCCGGCAGGGAGGGAGAGGAGCTGCTTCCTTTGAAATCCGGGAAATTTAAGGGATATCAACAATCTGGGATAGCAGCGGGAAACGGCATTGGAATAAGGGAGTTTCCCACAAAAAAAGGGAGGGTTGACAGCTATGCTTCAGATACACTGAAGATACATGCACACTGAAGATACATGCACACAGTGTATCTGAAGAAGTGTGCATGCACATGAAAGATCATACCAAAAACAAACTTAGTTGGTCTCTAAGGCGCTACTGGAAGGAATTTTTTTACATTTTTTATTTTGTTTTGACTACGGCAGACCAACACGGCTACCTACCAACAACATCCAAATCCCATGGTTCTCCCAAAGCATTTTGCGAAGTGTAGTGTACCCCATAGAGAGCTATAGTTCCCAGAACCCTTCACCCTTCAGAAAGAGCATTAGTCCTATGGGCACTGATCTTAACTGGAACATAAAAGGATTAACATGCTTGATTCTACATGGAAAAAGAAAATGGAGGAGTGCAACAGAACTTAAGAAAGGCAACGACCAACTGAAACTGGCGAGGTTGCAGGTGTGGCCCAGGTTAGCATTCAGTGAACTCTGCGGTGGTTTTGGGTGATGATGATGCTTCTCTGCCAGTGTCAGGGGCGGCAGGAAGCAGTGGCTGTGCGGGGCAGCAATTCCTGTTCCACCTCAAGTGGCAAAATGGGAAGTGGCGCCTCTGTTGAAAACTCCTGACAGACAACCAGACCGGGGGAGGGAGAGGAGGTGGAGGACGACGCACTTGGAATTTTCTCCATTTGTCCATTTCCAGAGCTGATCCGGGTCTCTTCTCAGGCCAATCCAGTAGGAATTTATGTCTTTCAGACGCTTCACAATGTCCTTCAAATACCAGAAGAGATAGATGTTAGAGTCCTCACCTGCAATATTTCTCACCCAGTTCTATCTATCTATATTTCTGATGCCTGCTGAAGACTTTTTTCTTTTTCCAGTAGGCATTTTGATTGGTGTTAGATTTTATAGTTTGACCTGATTTTCATTTTTCATATTGTATCCTTGTAAACTGCTTAGAGACTATTGTAGTCACACAGCATATACATTGTTTAAATAAATAAACAAATGTCGTTTAAATACACACACACCCTTTATGTTAGTTAACTGTAACTCACTCACAGGCATTTAGAATTAGCCTCTCGTCTTAGGTTACACAGGGACCCAGGTGGCGCTGTGGGTTAAACCACAGAGCCTAGGGCTTGCTGATCAGAAGGTCAGCGGTTCGAATCCCCGCAACGGGGTGAGCTCCCATTGCTCGGTCCCTGCTCCTGCCAACCTAGCAGTTCGAAAGCATGTCAAAGTGCAAGTAGATAAATAGGCACCGCTCCAGGCGGGAAGGTAAACGGCGTTTCCGTGCGCTGCTCTGGTTCGCCAGAAGCGGCTTAGTCATGCTGGCCACATGACCCGGAAGCTGTACGCCAGCTCTTGGCCAATAAAGCGAGATGAGCACCGCAACCCCAGAGTCATCCGCGATTGGACCTAACGGTCAGGGGTCCCTTTACCTTTACCTTAGGTTACACTTCTCACCTTTTCGTTGTTTGGATTAACAGCCAAGGAAGCATTAAATGACAAGCAGAAGTTCTGGCTGGACATCCAGCTCTTTTCTTCAATGGAGAAGAAATAGCACATCCCCTCATACCAAATCCACAGATGTGGACATGGTGGACTGCTGTGTGCAGGCAGGACAGATTTTAAGTCAGAGCCTGTCTCCTCGTGTTTTCTCTCGTTGGACCACGCTGATGAAAAACAGAGGGGATCAGGTTAGCTATTACTGTAAGTATCTGAATGATACTCTGAACGAGCTTCGATGCATTCAAGAGAGCACACAATGCAGTTTAATATTTTCTTCCAACGATCTATTTGCTAAAGCATAGCATGGCAGCAGGAATGCGGAAGGGAAGTCGATGTTAAACACAGGGTTTATTTTCTTTGATACGTGCAAACGTAAAATTGAAAATTATAAATAAAATTTATAAAATTTGTTTTTTAAAGGAATGGGGATTTCTGTGGTCCTCCAGAGGTGGTGCCGGACTCTTAACTCCCATCAGCCCCAGCCAGTGTGGTCAATGGTCAGAGATGATAGGATATGTAGTCCGTTAATGTCTGGGAGGGCCACATTTTCCCAACCCTGCAGTAGAGGAAGGCAGGAATCCCTTTCAGAATTATTTTTATTTCAAATATTTTTATACCACCCCGACAACAAGCTCCATGGCAGTGTATTGTTAATATCTGCCTCTCTTTCTGAGGAGAAAGTACCACATATTTGTGTTTTGTACAACATCAGGATGCATTTTCCTATCAGAATGACATCGGTTAAACACTGCAGTATTTGAGGGAATCTCACACATAATGTCTTCAGTACTGATTTTACTGGGTGTTTTCTAGCTCTTAAACTGTTCAAACACACAGTTACTATGGCTTGTCTATATTCACTTCAGTGCGCCTGGGACAGAAGCACTGGAGCATAAAACCTCCATTTTAACAGCAGGTCCAATATCAATTTAGTGAGATGGCGGTGATGGTCTGGAAAAAAGTTTTGCTTTATCTGGAAAAAGTACAAGTCTTCTAAAAAACAACAACAACCCTCCAATAAACAACACTCTGTAGTGCCCCCACCCCCAATAAAGCTCACAAAAATAATGTAACCTGACCTGACGAGGACATTGAACACTTAACAGGCACTAAATTGCCCTCACCAAATTTGTCCATAGCACAGAGTTACTCACCAGCTCTGGCCGTGGAATACATTAAGTCAGGGGGGGAAAAATATTTTTGGTTATTTCTACAATTCTGAGCACACCCACCCACACAACCCAAGGGAACACACACCTGCTGCAGTCAGAACCACAAGAATCAGAAGTGTATTTGTATTGTATTGGGACCAGAGTGGAGCCTTGCATCATCCCAATCCGATACATGTCTATACATGCCCCAAGTCAAGCTTTAACTTTTTGCTAAAAGCCGCCCAGAGTGGCTGGGGCAACCCAGTCAGAGGGGTGAGGTACAAATAATAAAATGACGATGATCATGCACTTTTACTGGGAGTGGAAAACAAATTTCAGTGCAGTGAGCTGGGGTTAAAGGTAAAGGGACCCCTGACCATTAGGTCCAGTCGTGACTGACTCTGGGATTCTCTGGGCTCATCTCGCATTATTGGCCGAGGGAGCCAGCGTACAGCTTCCAGGTCATGTGGCCAGCATGACTAAGCCGCTTCTGGCGAACCAGAGCAGCGCATGGAAATGCCGTTTACCTTCCTGCTGCAGTGGTACCTATTTATCTACTTGCACTTTGACGTACTTTCGTACTGCTAGGTGTGGCAGGAGCTGGGACCGAGCAATGGGAGCTCACCCCGTCGCGGGGATTCGAACCACCGACCTTCTGATCGGCAAGCCCTAGGCTCTGTGGTTTAACCCACAGCGCCACCCGCGTCCCCAGCTGGGGTTACTTCTGAGTAAATGCATAGTTTTCTTAAAAGCATCGATATACAACATAATGACAAAAATCCACCGACAGCATACAAATTAATATGGCTAACCTGATCCAAAACACCCACCCACCCCACTCACACATGAAAATAAAGACCACCACAGCCAACCACAAATGAACAACCACACCATAGGCCAACCCCAACCTCTCTCACCACCAAAGGAACCAAGTGAACAGCAGAGAACCTGCACAAGCATCGCTGACATCAAACCATACATATATTAAGTAAAATAGAAACATCACCACCCGACCCCACCCCCACCCATCTTCCCCCCCGTCCACCCCTCTCCCCCTTTTCTTCCTAATGTCTCAACAAATGAAACTGATTTGTAAAAATGATACATGGAAAAAATACGAGAGAGAGACATTGCACATACTTTTGTAAATAAAAAAAATCTTTAATAAAAATACATTTTAAAAAGCATTGATATACCTGCACCTCTCAGAGCAGCCAAAAATAGTAACTCCTTGTTTCTCCCGGCAGCAGCGAACACAAAATGAATGGAAGCCCGGGGGGGGGGGGAGAACCAATCAGAAGAATCAGAAAGAGGAGGCAAACCAATCAGGTGAGCCGGAAACCAGAAGACTATTGAAGAATAGTTTGGATTTGGTCACCCAGCAGCGGCATGTGGAGGAGCGGAGATGCAAACCCGGTTCCCCAGATTACGAGTCTACTGCTCTTAACCACTACACCACACTGGCTCTCCTATTGAAGAAACTGTGATTTGGTCTTTGGACTGCTTCTCCAGCTGCTGTCGTTCTCTGTCCTCAGTCCTGCCATGAAGGGCAGAGAAGAGAAGCAGGTGCAGATCTCAGCTGCCTCAGCTTCCTCCAAAGCTGGCACCTCAGAAGCAGCAGGGGCAGCAGCAGGATCGGCTGTCCCCCAGGATTCTGCCACCTGAGACAACCATCTCAGACTGCCTAAATAACACTGGCGCTGTCCCTACTTGACCAAGCACCCCACCACATAGCTGTCAACTTTGGATTTGAAATAATGGATTTTTTTCAAACTTTCGGATTTGAAAATAAGGGATGCCGCGAGGGCGGTGCAATGGCACCAAGTAGCCTCGCCACCCTGCGCTCCAGAGGCTGCGCGCGAACGGGTGAGCGAAAGAGCGAGCGCGTAGATGGCAGGCAGGCTGGCTGTCTGGTTGGGCGTGAGGGTCTGGCTGCACAAGGCATGCAAGCTCCGCCCCCAGTCGGTCTCAGACTCCTTATTGGCAGCCGAGCAACGCAGCTGAGGAGCCTCAACAATCCGGGATAGCAGCGGGAAACGGCATTGGAATAAGGGAGTTTCCCACCAAAAAAGGGAGGGTTGACAGCTATGCCCCACCACCACCCACCAGCAGATGGGCAGTGGGAGCAGACCTTGCTCCAAGCAGAAAGCATACTTTATGAGCTCACCATCGTTCCTTTGAAGCCACATTTGTACCTGTCCCATACCTGATGTCATGTATGACAACACAGGTGGGGCAGGCCGGTGTGGTTGGGAGGAAAAAAAAAAGCCTCACAGGCTAAATTGGGACCCCTGGCAGATGAAATCTGGAACATGAGCCAGAGGTTACCCATCCCTGGTATTACTGGTTGGTGGTGGTGGAATTTGGTAAGTGCTTCAGGTGCTCTTATAAGGTACTTTTTTCTGAAACATGTTAACAATTACAACAAACTTTTCAAGGTTCTTTGAGAACCCCGCTCTCTGATTTTTCATTTGTATGGGAGAATCAGTTAGGGCAGGGGTCAGCAAACATTTTCAGCAGGGAGCTGGTCCACTGTCCCTCAGACCTTGTGGGGGGGCCGGACTATATTTTGGAGGGGGAAAATGAACAAATTCCTATGCCCCACAAATAACCCAGAGATGCATTTTAAATAAAAGGACACATTCTACTCATGTACCGGTAAAAACACACTGATTCCCGGATTGTCCACTAGCTGGATTTAGAAGGCGATTGGGCTGGATCCGGCCCCCGGGCCTTATTTTTCCTACCCATGAGTTAGGGGGACACAACCCCTTTTCTGCTGACACTTCCTTGAAAAATCCCTACCCAAGGCCAGTGTTCATCTGTGCACCCACTTCCATGCTAAAGGCGAACACACATCTAACACAGCTCATTTAGTTTGTTCATTTAAGGTAGCAACAGTTTGGACAGTTTGGACAACTTACCAATTCCAACACCAATTGCGATTCCAATTGCAATTCCAATTGCGATTCCGATTCCAAGGGCAGCAATGACAGAAAAATGACATTTGCAGCTCATCTTGTTAACTACAAGCGAAAACAAGCACAAACCTATGAGTGCTCCTGAGCCAAGGAAAGGAAAGGAGATGTAAGTCTTGTCAGTGTCTCCACCAACCCATCACCCTATTCAACAAAGCCCTACCAAGAACCAAGGTGAAGAAATCCATTGCAGCCAATGGAACTAGAGAGGGAAGCGAGGGCAGTGATAGACGAGGGCAGGAATCTGTGTCTGAATGATGCCAGTGTAGCAAAATGGTTAGAGTGTTGGACTACGGTATGATTTGGGAGACCAGGGTTTGAATCCCCGCTCAGCCATGAAGCTCACCGGGTGACCTTGGGCCAGTCACCATCTAATAACAAATAATAATAATAATAATAAAATAATAATAATAATAATTTATTATTTATACACCGCCCATCTGGCTGGGCTTCCCCAGCCACTCTGGGCGGCTTCCAACAAAATATTAAAATACAATAATCAATCAAACATTAAAAGCTTCCCTAAACAGGGTTGACTTCAGATGTCCTCTAAAAGTCTGGTAGTTGTTTTTCTCTTTGACATCTGGTGGGAGGGTGTTCCACAGGGCGGGCGCCACTACCGAGAAGGCCCTCTGCCTGGTTCCCTGTAACTTAGCTTCTCGCAGCGAGGGAACCGCCAGAAGGCCCTCGGCACTGGACCTCAGTGTCCGGGCAGAACAAAGGGGGTGTAGACACTTAGTCCAAAGGTTTTCAACCTTGTTGAGTCCACAACTCCTTTGACCAACTACATTCTTTCTGCGACACCACTGTGGGGCTCAGGAGTCCACTTATATCACCCCCTGGCCTGCAGAGCAGGCAGTCCCTCACCCCTTTTTGGACACCCGCGCTTGTGGAGGGTTCCCTCAGCCTCCTCTCCTCTCCCCTCTCCTTGGGAGTCCTCCGGGCAGCTGCTGCCACCACCCCTGGTCTCTGAGCTGCCCCTCCCACCCCAAAGAGAGGTTCCTCCTCACACTCCCCACAGGGGAGTGGGACTTGTCTGCCCATTCCCAACAGCAAGGGCTGGTGGACTGGCTGGCTAAGCTTCCTCACCCACTTGCTTGCTTACTCCGAGGCTGCCTCAGCTCCTGGCAACCAACACCCACTGGCCAGCCCCAGAGGCACCATTTTGCCTGGGGAATTTTTAGCCAGGGCTGCTTCAAAAAACAGCTGTGCCAACATTTGAGAGGCAGAGGCACAAGAGGAGGTCAGAGGAGGGAGGGAAGTATGGGTGCAGCTGGGGCGGCAGCTGCCCCCTGTAAATCAATAAGAATCGATAAAAACACATAGCTAACTGAGGTTCTGCTCCCCCAAAAGGCCTGCCCCCCTAATAAAGACCTGCCACCCCCCAAAAAATCCTGGCTGTGCCGATGGAGGGAAGGAAAGAGAGACAGAGGCCAGTGTTGTCCACAGCACCCCTGACCAACATTCAAGGCACCCCAGGGTGCCATGGCACACTGGTTGAAAACCACTGTCTTAGCCTAACCTACATGAGTGTACCCGGGGGGGGGGGCAGAGGGGGCAGCTGCCCCCCCTAGAAGGCAGCCCTAGAAGCAAAAATGATCAGCGTCCATTCAAAGCAAACCTGAACGACCATGGCTTGCCCCCCCCCCTAGTTTTGATCCTGGGTACGCCCCTGCTAACCTACCTCACAGGGTTGTTGTGAGGATGAAATGGGGAGGAGGAGAACCAGGTACACCACCTTGAGCTGCTTGGAAGAAAAAGGTGGTCTATGAATGTAATAAATAAATAAAATAAATTTAATAGTATTGGCCCTTGTGAGGGAAGGGGTGTTCCAGTTGGTGCTTTCCTCCATTCAGCTGGGACCTGATCCAATTCACACCTTCTGCAAAAACATACAAACACTGAGGGTGTTTTCCTTCCTCCAGGCCCCCTCCTCAACACAGCCTGGCTAAGCAGGAGGCGGGGGGGGGGGGAGAGATGAAAACATCTCCCATGTGTTCAGTTCCCAACATGCTCTCATTCAGACTCTTTTTTTTTTCTTGCTCTGAGTCTGAAGCAAGAAAGGAAGTGGCTTGAGGTAGCAGCTACATCGTGGCAAGGGCATGCCTCAACATGAACTACTAGTCAAAACAAAATAAAAAATAAAAAAATTCCTTCCAGTAGCACCTTAGAGACCAACTAAGTTTGTTCTTAGTATGAGCTTTCGTGTGCATGCACACTTCTTCAGATACCATGCATGCACACGAAAGCTCATACCAAGAACAAACTTAGTTGGTCTCTAAGGTGCTACTGGAAGGATTTTTTTTATTTTTTATTTTGTTCTGACTATGGCAGACCAACACGGCTTCCTACCTGTAACATGAACTACTAGGGACTTTCTAATTTTAGCCCTGTGGGTAAATTCACACCATAAAACCAGTGCTATTTTTCTAGAAAAACAGGTGCCGGAGCTCACCATGAACACCTCCCTCATTCTTTTGGGATTGGCAATGGCCACCCACCTGAGAGGTGCCGGGACTGTGTTCAAAACGCATTCAATCAGGGCCGGATTTAGGTTTGATGAGGCCCTAAGCTCCTGAAGGTAATGGGGTCCTTTATATGTCCAGCTGTACTTTGTCAACAACAAATTGTCGCAATTTGTGTTGAATATATGCTATATGGTAATTTATGGACCTAATAGGTACCTAAAGCCATTTGCACATAACAAAATATGTATTTTATCAAAGTAGTTGTAATTCCCCCCCCCTTTACATTTCCCCCACCCCCAGAGAGTGGGGCTCTAAGCTATAGCTTGTTTAGCTTATATTTAAATCTGGCACTGCATTCAATGCATGTTTAAAGCGTATTCCTGGGAACTGTAGTTTCACAGAGCTGTAATTCCTAGCAACCTTAACAAACTACGGTTCTCAAGATTCTGGGAGGGGTGGAACCATGTTCCTTAAATATTCATTGAATGTGCTTTAGAAGTACGGTATGGATCTACCCTCAGTCCCTCATCTCAGTGTTTTCCAACCTTTTTGAGTCCCTGGTTCCCTTGACCAGCCACATTCTTTCTGCAGCTCGCCTGTGGGAGGGAGTTGTTCCCATTCCAAACCACACGTTAAGTGGGGGTTCCCATGTTCTGCCACTGTTGGGCAATGTTAGGCTAAAATAGAGACCAGTTGGCCCATAATTACTGGCAGACATAAGAGAATGACATCAGGTCAGGGCTATTTTTCTAGAAAATACTGTAGGTGCCAGAACTCACCATTAATGAGCCTCCCTTGTTCTCTTATAATGGCACCAACCTGGGAGGTGCCGGAACTGAGTTCCAGTGAGTTCTGACTGAAAAAAAAGCCTTCCCATCAGTGTTGACACCTGTCTTGATTTTACAGTCTGTTATACCAGTATACCCCACATAGCAATTTCAGTTAAGTGAATCAGTGGAATTTGCTGCCAAGGAGTGTGGTGGAGTCTCCTTCTTTGGAGGTCTTTAAGCAGAGGCTTGACAGCCACCTGTCAGGAATGCTTTGATGGTGTTTCCTGCTTGGCAGGGGGTTGGACTGGATGGCCCTTGTGGTCTCTTCCAACTCTATGATTCTATGATTCTAATCAAAGAAAGCAGAGAAGTCCTCCTAGTGGTGGAGCAGCAATAAAACTACTAGCATATCTGCAAAGCTAAGCAGCGTCCTGGAAGTTTCAAATTGGTTGAGGGACCACGTGTTGAGATTCCTGCATTGCAGGGGGTTGATGACCTGCGGGGTCCCTTCCAACTATACAATTCCATGATTGACAGTGAGGAAAACAGTATGGGTAAAGGGTTAGCCAGCCGCCACCTCCGCACAGATCCAGCTTCTTTAAAGAAACAGCCCGCCGTTCAGTCTGCACATGCTCTACAGACTGAAGATCTCTAGAACAACCCCATCCAGTCCAACCCCCTGCAATGCAGGAATTTGCAGCCATCCCGCACGCTGGTCAAACCTGAAACCTCGGCATTATCAGCACCACGCTCTAAACCCACTGGTCAATGTATTTCTATCCCGCCTTTCTCCCAAGTTGGGATTCAAGGCGGCTCCCAACATCTCAAAACATGATTATAAAATGCAAAGCAATAAAATGAAAACTAGTTAGGAAACAGAGACCAGCGGGGCAGTTCACAGGAGAAAAAAGATCAGAAGGAAACATTCTTCCCTCGAGCCCCCGCTCCCCAGCCTGACACCCCTGACACTCCCTAGCTTGACACCCCGGGGTCGCCCCCCTCCAAGATTTTGCGCGAGGGATTCCACCGCATACCTGAACTTTCGCTCGCTCTGGGCAACTGAAGCGGGTCAGTTCTTTCTGCAAGCGGAGTCTTTGCTCTAAGATCCCTCGTCTTCCTCCGCCGAGCCGAGCTCCTCCTTAGCAGAGATAGGCAGGCTAAGCCGCTTCCCTCGAGTCCAGCCTGCAGAAGCGCGCCGGTTACAACCGCCGTGAGACACAGAGAAAAGTGAGAGAGGTTTCGCTTTTAGGCGATCGCGCTCAGCCATTCAGGGGCAGCGGATGCTTCTCTCAAACCCAGAACTGGAGATGTTACGCAACCCCATTTCACGTAGGGAGAAAGCTGGTGCATATGCCTCAGGCAGATTTTTTTGTACAAAGCAAAACGGAATATGCATATGCGTCTTAACCCCTGAAATCCACTCTGTGCAGCAGAACGACATGCAACTTAAGTGTTACTGACAAGAAGTGTGGGATGCAAAAGTCTTTTGGGGGAAGCTTGATGGCTTAGTACAGGCTTCCTCAAACTCAACCCTCCAGATGTTTTGAGACTACAATTCCCATCATCCCTGACCACTGGTCCTGCTAGCTAGGGATCATGGGAGTTGTAGGCCAAAAACATCTGGAGGGCCGAGTTTGAGGAAGTGCTCTTCATTTCAGCTGCTGAATTCAGGTGGGGGAAAGTAACCTTCTTATTCTTGTTGCTAAACAAACTGGGAGTCAGAACCCTGCACAGATAAAATTTATAAATTTATACACTGCTTAATTGAAGAAGAAGAAGAAGAAGAAGAACCACAACATCAAAGTGGTTTGTAGAAGAAACCTCAAAGCCTCTTGGTCAACCTGCTGACCACCCTTGATCTACACTGATTGGCAGAGGCTCTGCAGGGTTTCAGAGACCATATCTGGAGATGGCAGAGATTAAACCTGGGGCCTTCTGGATGCAAAGCGAGTGTACCCATTCATAGAATTGTAGAGTTGCAAAGGGACCACGAAGTTCATCTAGTCCAACCTCTTATTACTAAGCTACAGCCCTTCACCATTGGCTTTTTGACACCTCCTTAAGACTCATTTATTCCTGCCTGCATTTAATCTATTTGCTTAGTTCTGGTTTGGTTAATTTATCTGCCACTGTGAATTTATTTTTATTTATTTTATTCTAGTTGGCCTTTATGTACTTTATTTTGATCGATTTTTTATTTTATTTTAAAAGCCAGATTCTGTTTTTAAAAGTTGCTAGCTGCTTTGGGCATCTGCTAATGTAGGAATTGGGTTTAAAAGGCATCTAAATAAACAAGCTATATTTGGAGATGGTTAAATACTGATTTATTTATTTATTTTGCAGTCCTCATGGGAGAGTCTGTGTCACACCACTAGTGTGCCCCTAATATTTTTGTTCAAATTTGCGCCCGTGGAATGAATACAGATGTCAGTTGCCTGGAATTATACATTGATGAAATGGGCTGGAAGGAGCAAATTTTAAGCTAAGGTCCTCCCCCACCCCTTGTACAGACAATTGTATCTACTATAACCGTTTACGAGAGTTGTTCCACCTGGCCTTCCGGTCGGACTCTTAAGTTCGATGGTTTCCTCCCCTTGGTTTGGTAAGGGGCGCCAAACGAATTCGGCATTTTAAACTGGTTTTAATCTTATTTTAACTAATTAGTTTTTGTATTCTATTGTGATTTTATTGTTGTTAGCTGCCCTGAGCCCGGTCTTGACTGGGGAGGGCGGGGTATAAATAAAATTTATTATTATTATTTATTATTAAACAAACAATTTTGCAATTAGTTTGCAAAACAGGAAGACAACCCCCCCCCCCCCGTGTTTTATGCTTCCCGGAGTAATTGACACAACACTGCAACGGAGTAATTGACACAACACTGCACAAAATGAGCACAAAAGTTTGGCATCGGTTTGGAGCGGATCCAAAATTTCGGGGCTACAAGTTAATGGAGGTTAGCTGCTGTATTTGTAGCGTGTGGGGAAATGCGTCTTATTACTAGAAGGCTATGGAAGTTATTTGCATTTGGGGAGAGTGCATGCATATTGCATATGTAAATTCATTTCCCATGGAGTGATTGGTGTTTTTGCCAAGGAGAACGAGGCTTCTAGGGCACTAGAACTGAGCCAATCTCTCACCGGAGAAGGGAGCATTTACTTTACAAACACTCGCCGGGCATGTTCAGAGGCATTTTGTTCCTAGAACCTTTTAAGAATAATGAAAAACTTTGCTCCTCTGGAGAGGGCGTTTTTGCACGTTTTCAGAGGCACTCAAAACTCTGGGGCCGGGAACTTGAAATCAAGAAACAACCACTGCTTTTATTTTTCATAATATTCGGAGGTGGTGGAAATGGAAGAATCGCATGGGGTCCGAGACCCACATTTCAGTGGCGGATAACACGATTTACATGCAGCAAATCCCAGTTTCAATCCCAGGAGAAAGCCTCTCGTCTGAAACTCTGGGGAGGCATAAAAATAGCCGCAGAGGCATAGCAAGCCCAGGTGGTACCCGGGGCGGAATTATTTTTGTCACCCCCACCACTTTAATTTTAAAAAAAATTAAAAAAAATTAAAAAGTGTCAACCCCCTCTGATGGTGCTACTTTGCGAGGTGTGGGGGTTTTGTGTGTGTGTGTCTATTATCTCTTTTTTCCCAATAAAGTTAAAATAAAAAATACTAAAAAATAATAATAAAAATGTAAAAAAATAAAAAAAAATAAAAATAAAAAGTGTCACCCCCCTCTGATGGTGCCACTTTGTGAGGTGTGGGGGGTTGTGTGTGTGTGTGTCTATTATCTCTTTTTTCCAATAAAGTTAAAATAATTTTTTTTTAAAAAAACCGATAAAAAAATAAAAAATAAAAAGTGTCACCCCCCTCTGATGGTGCCATTTGTGAGGTGTGGGGGGTTGTGTGTGTCTGTCTATTATCTCTTTTTTCAATGAAGTTAATTTTTTTTAAAAAAAATTATTTTTAAAAAAAAAACATTTTTTTTTTAAAAAAACATTTTTAAAAAAAGTGTCACCCCCCCTCTGGGGTGGAACCCACCTTGCTACGCCCCTGACAAAACGTTGGCCAAAATTTTCGGGTCACACGTCAGTGAAGCTCAGGCAGCCAGTGTCTGCAATAGTGATCAAGCTGGATCAATGAATGTGAGGTTGAAAAGGTCTGTGCCTACTCTTCCCCTAAGTTTACTGGGTTAATACCGGTATTCTCTTGTCTCTGTTGTTAAGTCCCACTAAGTGGTGTCGTGAAAACTGAAGTGCGCCAGCTTATCGTGAAAGCTTCCATAGCCGCCTCCCCGCCCGCTGCAAGAGTTTATGACACTGGAAAACGAGTCCCAAAATGCAGGCAGCTGTTGGTTGATCGACAAACACACTTTCACACTCCAAAGAGCAACAGTTCACAGCACAAACGATAATATTGAGCTAATTGGGAATGCCGTGTCTGCAATCCTGCCCACTGGTCCCAACGAAATCTGTGATGGTGCTTATGTCTGACTGCATATGTCAGACTGCATAGTCTGACTGCAAACTATAAAAGCAAATAAAGAAACTTGCAGGATCCCTCCCTTTTCTGGGGTATTGCAAGATTGTCTGGTTATTATATTTTTAACAAAAAGGTACAGGGTTACATTTCGCAAGACTGAAGATCTTTTGTTAAGGTTTTTGCAAACCTGAGACTGTTCTTAATCACCCATACCCTAATATCCTAGGGAGGGTTGTTGTTGTTGTTGTTGTTTAGTTGTTTAGTCGTGTCCGACTCTTCGTGACCCCATGGACCAGAGCACACCAGGCACTCCTGTCTTCCACTGCCTCCCGCAGTTTGGTCAGACTCATGTTGGTAGCTTCGAGAACACTGTCCAGCCATCTTGTCCTCTGTCATCCCCTTCTCCTTGTGCCCTCCATCTTTCCCAACATCAGGGTCTTTTCCAGGGAGTCTTCTCTTCTCATGAGGTGGCCAGAGTATTGGAGCCTCAGTTTCAGGATCTGTCCTTCCAGTGAGCACTCAGGGCTGATTTCCTTCAGAATGGATAGGTTTGATCTTCTTGCAGTCCATGGGACTCTCAAGAGTCTCCTCCAGCACCATAATTCAAAAGCATAACTTCTTCGGCGATCAAGCTTTCTTTATGGTCCAGCTCTCACTTCCATACATCACTACCGGGAAAACCATAGGGTTACAACAATTTAAAATTCAATACTGGAAACAAATTACTATCACGGAATAGGGTGGTTCTTAAAACCGTCTCTCTCAGGCGTCAGATCCAGTCTTACACGAACTACCAATGGATGAGCTACTGATTTGATTCCATATTTGCATTTCCCTTTTCCAACCCCAAAGCTGAGCTCAAAGTGGCTCATAATAACAAGAGCATTAAAAAAAGTAACAAACGTTGCAATACCTGCAACAACAGCAGAATAATCAGGCCAAATAAACAGACTCATCAAACCATTAATACAATCCAGTACAAATTCATAGGGGCTCAAAATCTCAGAAATGGCTGCGGATGAATAATCGCTCTCACTATTCTTCCTGCAGAAGGTAACTAACCGCAAAAGCCAATGAGTTTTCAAGGATCTGAGGAGGGGCTTTTGTTGTTGTTGTAAGATTTGTACAGGGTGTGTGTTTTAAATGACTCAGTGCTGAGTGGATAGAGGTTGGTGTGAGCCGTGCGCTGCGGGTTTACATAATTTATTGTCAAGACCGACAGCAGCAGAACAACGAAAGGAAGGAGGAAACCACATTACCATCGGCAGCAGCTGCCTATCACCCCAACAAAGAGTGGTGGCAGTTTATCTAAGAGTATATATGGTACAGGAAAAAACCACTTCTGCATGTGGAGTCTATGTTAGCCCGGAAATCTGGGTTCACGTCCCAGCTGAGTCGTAGAGTTACGACCGGCAACAGTCAGAGCAGGAGCTTGACATACAAAATCAGAGACCCCCATCTGACTGGGATACCCCAGCCTCTCTAAGCTGCTTCCAACAAATCAAAACGAATTCAACCCCAAACCAACCTTTTCTTAAAAGAGATGGATCAGCAAAGCTTCCAGGATTAGTCACCTCGCCACACTTCACTTCCTATTGTTGTTAGTCATAAAGCCATTCTTACAAATACTGTAATAGGTTAAGATCTGGTGAAGTACAATAACCAACTTGCAAAATAGACAGCTTTGGGGTCTCCCCCTTTATTTTCCTTTCTACACGGGTTCTGTTTCTCTCTCTTTTATTTACGTCTGACCATGTTTAGTGCACATATAATTATGTATTTTCAGTAAAGGAGGGGGGAGCCATTCTGCCTTCAGATACTTTTTATTGGGGGGGGGGGAGGTCACTCCATTATTTACTCTGCCGTTGTATCTGCCGTTTGAGGTCACGTTTGCGAAGGGAACGCTAAGAACTGTTTAAAATGTTACAGTTGAAAGTTTCTTTGTTTCCTAGCCACACTGCCGCTTTTCTAATCCGGTATGGAAAACAACACAACTGGAATGTGATCAGCTGAATGAAGTACAGTATCTTCGAATCGATGGACTGGTGACCCCCCTCCCTTTATCCTGTCCCCCCATGCCATTAATATTGCCAGCACCACCACTATCCCCCCAACTCTGCCCCTCCATAGAGACCCCCCCAATCCCACCCCTACCCCAGTCCCAACCCAGATGACAACAGTTCACCCTCCCCACTCCCCAAACACCCCAACAACCCACACTCTCAGCCCCCCTCCCAAGGACTCTACCCATAGCACAAAAAGAACCACCACACAAACAAAAATAGACAAACACCCCCGCCAAACTCACCATCTCTTTCTTCATCACACAAAAGCAACAAACAAACAAGGTGTCCCATGATATTCTTGTAAAGAAGCTGGTAAAATGCGGGCTAGACAATGCTACCATTCAGTGGATTTGTAACTGGCTGACTGACCGAACCCAAAGGGTGCTCATCACTGGCTCCTCTTCATCCTGGAGAGAAGTGACTAGTGGGGTGCCACAGGGTTCTGTCTTGGGCCCAGTCTTATTCAACATCTTTATCAATGACTTGGATGATGGGCTTGAGGGCATCCTGATCAAGTTTGTGTGGGATGTAAACACTAGAGCAGTCAAGTACAACAATGCTAGATTGTCTCAGTCCTCCAGCCACAACTTCCTGGTCACCTGGTCTGAGACAATTTCCTCTTGCAACTAGATGTGGGAGTGGCTTTACCTGGGCAGGTTAGAACAAAACCCACAGGTCGGTAGCCATTCTCTCTCTTACCTCTCTTGCCTCTCGTCTGGAAGGATGTTCAGTTGGCTTTCAGCCAACTGCGGCCTAATGGACTTCTCTCCCACATGGAGAGATTCCTATTGTAAATATCTTTACTAAGAATAAGCCTGCCTTCTTTGGGATTTGTCTTGAGCTGGATATGTGTGAGTAAACCTTTTATATCTTTTTATAGAAGACGTGTGTTGTGTCTTATTTAAGAGGGACTAAGGGGAAATATAGTGACAAACCAGGAAACTAGATTAAGCTGATTCTAGCGAATCAAAGCAACTTCCGCTGTGTGTATTTTAAAAGGGAATGTACTCTGCTAGTTGAACTTGTTAGCACAAGTTAGGATGAGATATATTAAATTATAAATCTCCATCCACGTTCCCAAACATTCCCACAAAGGGTTATGTATGCCCAGCGCTACGTATTTTGTGTATTTTTGAAGGATTGCGTTGGATTGCATTTTTAAGTTGAGAGAGATTTTTCTGAGAGCATTTCCTGGTCAGACCGCATGGTCCTTTGTCCTATTGTTTAGAGAAAGGGGGATTAAGCTACCCCTCCCCTCCCTCAGAGCTCACAAAAGACCCAAAGGCAGTGAAGATTTATTTTGAGGCTTTTGTTTTTTGCATTTTGAGAATTTTGAGATTTTGATTTTGAATTTTGACAAAATTTTGAATTTTGAAATTTTTTCAAATTTTGGATTTTAAGATGGCTAGTGCCAGTTTTTATAGTGAAGCAAAGCCAGGATTAATGCTGCTAGATGAGGACAATTTTGTGTACTGGAAAACGCGCTTAATAGCATATTTAGAATCAAAGGATATTTTGGATGCGATAGAGAAACCAAAGCCCGAAGGTACAAGTAATGAAGCCTTAGCCAAGATTAAAGTCTGGAAAAGGCAGAACAGCGAGGCCAAGCACATAATTTTGAGTGGACTTCGCAATAAGCATCTATCGTTAATAAATAGCAAAGATGATGCATCTCAGATCCTAAAAGATATTGAGCGCATGTATGGAGAATCTACAAAGAACTCCTACAGAACATTGATGGGCAAATTAACTAGACTGAGAATGAATTCAAAAGAAGAATTCACAGAGCATATTGATAAATTCACAGAAATTATTCAAAAGCTTGAACTTACTCCACAATCTTTTGATGAAGTAACAAAGGTATCATTTCTGTTAGCCTCATTAGGGCCACATTTTGATGCATTTGTTAGTTTGATGGATCATAAAGAGAATCTAACTTTTAAGGAACTGACTAGTGAATTAAGAGAGGAATGCAGAAAGAGATTTGATTCTCCAGAAAGCAACCCTAGGAGAAAGGATTGTAATTTTGTTTCAAAGCAATTTACAAAATCCAGAGAAATTGTGTGTTTTAAATGCCTGAAAAGTGGCCACATGGCAAAGCATTGCAAGGATCCAAAGGCTAAAGCAAAGGATTCTCATCTTTCTCAGCATAAAGGAGAAAGAAAAGGGAAATCTGAATGCAACATGCTGTTGCAAGAAAGGAGTTTAGCTGTCCAGAGCCAAGAAAACACACGCATTAAGTGGCTTCTAGACAGTGGAGCGAGCAGCCACTACAGTTTTAAAAGAGACTGTTTTAATGAATTAAGTGATAAAGAGACTGAAATTGAGGTTGCAGATGGAAATATTTTAAAGTCCAAAGGTGAAGGTTCAATACATTTGGAATTCAATGTAAACAATGAATCTTTTAGGACCAGAATGTCCAATGTTGTGTATGTACCAGAACTGAGCTGCAATTTACTCAGTGTCTCTACTTTGGACAAGAAAGGTTTCAAGATCACATTTGAGAATGGACAATGCAGTGTAACTAAAGATGGTGAAGTGTACATTGAAGGAAAATTAATAAATGGTGTTTATGAGGTTGATCTTTCAGAGAATCAGTCTGCAAAAGTTGCATGCTCGAGCCAGAAGGATGACGCAGATTTGACGCTATGGCACAGAAGACTTGCGCACAGAGATACCACCATCATTAAGAATCTACAGGAAAGTGATCTTGTCACAGGTTTGCAGGTAAAAGGGAGCAGCAACCAGGCTCCAACAAAATGCATAACTTGTGTTACTGAAAAGGCAGTAAAACCTTCTTTTACACGTTGCACAGAACAAAGGAGTACAAAAGTTCTGGATCTTGTGCATTCAGATCTGTGTGGGCCATTCAGTGTTCCATCACTTGGACACAATAAGTATATTTTAATTTTTCTTGATGATTTTTCGAGATATTGTGTGGCATATTTCATCAAAGATAAAAGTGAGACAGTAGAAATGTTCAAGAATTACATTGCCATGGTCAGGAACAAGTTCCAAAGAGCTCCAAGTGTCTTAGTTTCTGACAATGGAGGAGAATACTGCTCACATGAGATGAAAGCCCTTATGGCAAAGGAAGGAATTACACATGTAACCACAGTTCCTTACACGCCACAACAGAATTCCATAGCTGAAAGGAAGTTCAGATCCATTATGGAAATGACAAGGTGTATGCTTAAGGAAGCGTCCCTGCCTAGGAAGATGTGGGGAGATGCTGCTTACACGGCTGTCTATCTCCAGAACAGGTTGCCAACAAAGGCAACACAGCGCACACCATTTGAACTTTGGCATGGAAAGGTACCTAGTCTGTCGCACATACGTGTATTTGGCAGTATATGTTACTACCACGTGCCCAAGGAGCAGAGGCACAAGCTTGACTCCAGAGCACAAGCAGGTATCTTAGTCGGATATGCTGCTGGAGGCAAAGGATACAGAGTAATGGACTTACAGACAGGCAAAGTGAGTGCGCATCATGCAATTTATTTTGATGAACATGCAAAAGCAGACACAAAGAACACTGTTATTGGCTGCTCCAAGGAGTCAGAATGGACTCAAGAACTCATAAACTTTCCTTCTGAAACCCCACATGGTACTAATCTGCCTTCTAGTGTCATAGCACCCCCTACAGGCGACGCACCAGAAGACGCAGATGACCAGACCCCTGGCGGCTCCAGAGATGAAGAGGAGGACACAGATGAGGACATGCCACCGTTGGAAGGGAGTGAGGAAGCTGATGCGGTTCAGGAACCAGAACCAGAGGTCAGACGCTCATCCAGAACCAACAGAGGTGTCCCGCCGGTACGACTGTCCTACCTTGCAGGGTCGGTGTCTCCACAGGAACCTTCCACATGGGAAGAGATTGAGAAGATGCCATCTGCGGAAGCCAGTCTCTGGAAGAAGGCCGCTCAGGAGGAGATGGATGCACTGCATCAGAACCAGACGTGGACCCTGACAGAGCTCCCTCCTGGTAAGAAGGCCATTGGGTGCAAGTGGGTGTTCAAGGTTAAAAAGGGTTCAGAAGGGGAAGTGGAACGCTACAAAGCAAGGCTAGTAGCACAAGGTTTTTCACAACGTTTTGGTGAAGATTACGACGAAGTTTTCGCACCAACCGTGAGATATAGTACCCTCCGAATGCTTTTGAGCATTGCAGCCTCTAAACAATTGGATGTGAAGCACATTGACGTTTGCACTGCGTTTTTACATGGGAAAATTTCTCAAGAAATTTACATGAAACAACCTAAAGGTTTCACAAAACCAAATGAGGCACATCTCGTATGTCGACTCCAGAAGGGACTCTATGGGCTTAAACAAGCAGCTAGAGCCTGGAATCAGAAATTGCACAATATGCTTGTGCAACTAGGGTACAAGCAAGGAAACGCAGACAAGTGCTTGTACACCAAGTCAAGTAATGGACAATATTCATACATATTGGCTTTTGTAGATGACTTGATTATTGCTACTGCAAATAATAGAGACTATACACAAATAGTAAAACACCTCAGCAAGGAGGTACAAGTAAAAGAACTTGGAGATGTCAGGTACTACCTAGGAATCCAAGTGGAAAAAGAAGAAGACGGCTCATTTCTTCTCAACCAGAAGCAAAAGATTCATGAACTGATTGAGTATTTGCAGATGCAAGACGCACACCCGGTTGCAACGCCCATGGCTACAGACTTCTTGAAGAATCAGCAGGATTCGAAGCTGTTGCCAGATAACAGTCAATATAGGTCGGTAATTGGTAAACTTTTGTATTTAGTTACCACATGTAGACCTGACTTAGCTAATGCTGTGGGGATTCTAAGCAGAAAAGTGAATTCTCCCACTGAGCATGATTTAGCGGGGCTGAAAAGGGTGGTTAGATACCTGAAAGGTACAATAAATTGTAAATTAAAGTTACCAGCTGTCAGAGACCCTAAGTTGGTTGGGTACACTGATGCAGATTGGGCCGGGGATAATGCTGACTATAAATCCACAAGTGGTCATGTTTTTATGTTTGGGGGTGGACCTGTTGTGTGGGGAAGTTATAAACAGAGTTGTGTAGCTTTGTCTTCAACAGAGTCTGAATATGTTGCTGCTGCAGAAGCATGCAGAGAAATTGCATGGCTTGATGAACTCATCAAAGACTTTGGACTGGTGAGAAAGGAACCTGTCAGCCTGCTAGAGGACAATCAAAGTTGCCTGAAGCTGACGCAGAGTGAAAAGTTCCTAGCCAGAACCAAACACATTGGGGTCAGGTACCACTACATACGCCAGATGGTGCAAGATGGACTCGTGGAACTGTCTTATTGCTGCACCAAAGAGATGACTGCCGACATCTTGACAAAACCCTTGCCAAAAGAGAGTTTCCAGAATCTACGTGTCAAGCTGGGACTCTGGGTGGTTGAATAAAGTTGTTTATGTTTTATATGTTGTATTTGCCTGAGAAGGGGTTTGTGGGATGTAAACACTAGAGCAGTCAAGTACAACAATGCTAGATTGTCTCAGTCCTCCAGCCACAACTTCCTGGTCACCTGGTCTGAGACAATTTCCTCTTGCAACTAGATGTGGGAGTGGCTTTACCTGGGCAGGTTAGAACAAAACCCACAGGTCGGTAGCCATTCTCTCTCTTACCTCTCTTGCCTCTCGTCTGGAAGGATGTTCAGTTGGCTTTCAGCCAACTGCGGCCTAATGGACTTCTCTCCCACATGGAGAGATTCCTATTGTAAATATCTTTACTAAGAATAAGCCTGCCTTCTTTGGGATTTGTCTTGAGCTGGATATGTGTGAGTAAACCTTTTATATCTTTTTATAGAAGACGTGTGTTGTGTCTTATTTAAGAGGGACTAAGGGGAAATATAGTGACAAACCAGGAAACTAGATTAAGCTGATTCTAGCGAATCAAAGCAACTTCCGCTGTGTGTATTTTAAAAGGGAATGTACTCTGCTAGTTGAACTTGTTAGCACAAGTTAGGATGAGATATATTAAATTATAAATCTCCATCCACGTTCCCAAACATTCCCACAGTTTGCAGATGACACCAAATTGGGAGGGGTGGCTAATACCCCAGAGGACAGGATCACACTTCAAAATGACCTTAACAGATTAGAGAACTGGGCTAAGGCAAACAGGATGAATTTTAACAGGGAGAAATGTAAAGTACTACACTTGGGCAAAAAAAATAAAAAAATAAAAATGAAAGGCACAAATACAGGATGGGTGACACCTGGCTTGAGAGCAGTACATGTGAAAAGGATCTAGGAGTCTTGGTAGACCACAAACTTGACATGAGTCAACAGTGTGATGCAGCAGCTAAAAAAGCCAATGCAATTCTGGGCTGCATCAATAGGAGTATAGCATCTAGATCAAGGGAAGTAATAGTACCACTGTATTCCGCTCTGGTCAGACCTCACCTGGAATATTGTGTCCAGTTCTGGGCACCGCAGTTCAAGAAGGATACTGACAAGCTGGAATGTGTCCAGAGGAGGGCAACCAAAATGGTCAAAGTCCTGAAAACGATGCCTTATGAGGAACGGCTTAGGGAGCTGGGTATGTTTAGCCTGGAGATGAGAAGGTTAAGGGGTGATATGATAGCCATGTTCAAATATATAAAAGGATGTCATATAGAGGAGGGAGAAAGGTTGTTTTCTGCTGCTCCAGAGAAGCGGACACGGAGCAATGGATTCAAACTACAAGAAAGAAGATTCCACCTAAACATTAGAAAGAATTTCCTGACAGTAAGAGCTGTTCGACAGTGGAATTTGCTGCCAAGGAGTGTGGTGGAGTCTCCTTCTTTGGAGGTCTTTAAGCAGAGGCTTGACAGCCACCTGTCAGCAGACCCAGACAGAGGGTGGGTCATATGGGCCACTTGGCCCGGGCCTCCGATTCCAAAGAGGGCCTCGGTCAGCATATTCACAATTGCTCACCTGATGGTTTTTCCTGGGTAATTCAAGAATTCTCAGAAAAGAAAGCTAGGAAAGCATTTTTAAATGTAAATACTTAAAATAATCCTTTTCCCTATGTATTTTTTAGAAAGCACTATTGTATATCTACAATATCCCCAGGGTAAAAAAAAAAAAAAGAAGGGCCACATTATCTACCTGGCCTGGACCTCTGCCTGACTCTGCAAGGGCCTGCCTGTCAGGAATACTTTGATGGTGTTTCCTGCTTGGCAGGGGGTTGGACTGGATGGCCCTTGTGGTCTCTTCCAACTCTATGAATCTATGATTCTATAATTCTATGAAAATCAGTAGGTAAAAGAAAAGGAAAACAAAGGGGAAAAAACCCATACCAACTAAAACAATACCCCCGATCTCAATAAAACAATTCACAAACAGGCTAGAATCTGACACACAACCAGTACAACCAGTGGTGCCAGAGCGTGCCAAAACCCATATCCCTACCCCAACAAACCAGTAATCTTGTTATCAACACTGACAACATTGCTTATAAACCTTATGCCCAATACTAGCATCACAAAGGTAACACCGTCTCACTGACCATTCCCTATCACAAACGACAGAGCGAATGGCCTGTTCTTAAACAAGGTCTCCCATGCCAGCTGAGATCCAGGACCAACTAGCTGGAAGCCAGATGGTCCAAATTACCCCAAACAAACACCTATATAACTACATATAGGCTATTTTCTGTAATCCACCCCCCACTCTTTAACACAAATCTAATTCTAACCCCCCTCTTTCCCCACCCATCACACTTTATTCCAGTGCAACAAAATAGGTTTGATAGACAATATAAGATGAGAGACACAGGACAACCCGGAGAACCCCAGGGAATCATCCTATAAAGCAGACAAGCGGAAAGGCCAGCTTAAAATCAATTACACTAAAAGCGAAGGGGTTGGGAAACGCCATCAAAAGAAAATACCCCCCTGGGGATACCTCCCTTGGGAAGTTCCTAACAAGCGTGCGCGCCCTCTTCGAAGCAAGTGGCCCCGGAAACGGTTCTCTCGGGCTGGTAGCCAGAATCGACGATCCATTCCCAGCGGCTCCTTCGTTAAATAATTTTATTAAAGATTTTCTTGGTTTTAAAAAAAGTACATGCGTAGTCTCTCTTTTCTATTCTGTTCTTAAATGTAATAAATGAACAATTCGTTTCTTAAAAAAAATATAAAAATTCCTTCCAGTAGCACCTTAGAGACCAACTAAGTTTGTTCTTGGGATGAGCTTTCGTGTGCATGCATGGGTATCTGAAGAAGTGTGCATGCACACGAAAGCTCATACCAAGAACAAACTTAGTTGGTCTCTAAGGTGCTACTGGAAGGAATTTTTTAATTTTTTATTTTGTTTTGACTATGACAGACCAACACGGCTATCTACCTGTAACAATTCGTTTCTTGTACAGTATTTAAGATCAGTTACTGTTTTCTCTTCGATTGGGTAGAACCTTGGCACTCCAGACGTTTTGGAACTACAACTCCCATCATCCCTAGCTAACAGGGCCAGTGGTCAGGGATGATGGGAGTTGTAGTCCCAAAACATCCGGAGTGTCAAGGTTAGCGGCCACCACTGGGGTAGATGAACTTCTTTCAGCGCAATTTGGGATGCTTTTCCCTAGGCTATGGCGAAGGATGGGCACTGAGGGGCGCGGCTGTGCCGTCCTTCCCGGAGAGCTTCCACTCTCCCAAACCCGCCTGCACTGCATTCCGCTGTCCAGGTGTGGCAACTTGCCCCACCCCCTACCGTAGGTGCCGGGGGCTGTGGAGGCCATGGAGCGTGCATGGCCCTGGCCAGGGGCGTACCCACAATCAAAACTAGGGGGGAGGGGCAAGCCATGGTCCTTCAGGTTTGCTTTGAACGGACGCTGATCATTTTTGCTTCTAGGGGGAGGGGGAAGCTGCCCCCTCTGCCCCCCCCCTGGGTACGCCTATGGCCCTGGCTCCGAAATTTGTGGGTGCCCAGCTCCTTCATGGGGAATTTTGCGGGTGCTTGGGCACTCATGGCCCCAGGGAGTTGACACATACATATGCCGTCCGCCGTCTGTGTTGCAACACAGCAGGCGCCGCTTCTGTGCCGCCCCCAGCGGGCTTCACTGGCTCTCGGCTCCGCCCCTCTCCGCAAACTTCTGCCCTCCCTTTTTCTTCTTCTCGGACCTTCCCCGAAGTTTGTTCGGCGTGTCGGTGGTGTGGGGAAGAGCGTGTCGGAAGGAGCGGAAGATGGAGACCGGGAGCGAATGCAACAGGAACAGGTGGCGAGGAAGAGGCTTCTCCCGAGTGCTGCTGCTGCTGCTGCTGCTATCCTGCCCGTCGAAGGGGCTGGCGGACGTTTCGGGTTCGTAGCCGATTGCCGACGGACGAGTGAGATGTGAGGGGGCCCAGCAGGCGGAGGCGCGGAGGGGCCCCTCCAGCTGCCTGCCTGCCGTGCCTGGCCAGCCCCGCCAGCAGCGCCCCCCTCGCCCGCCTCTTCTCGGGCTGTGGGCGCCGTTGCGGGGAAGCCGCGGCAGGGGATGGGGCGGACGGGGAGATGGAGGCGGGGAAGGATCCGCTCGGGATCCCGGCGGCACAACAGAAGCCGGGATTGGCGGCCCGGCAGGAGGCCAGCCCGCTGCCGGGGGGAGGCGATCCCGTATTTGGGAGCCGCCAAAGCCCTCTTCCTCCTTCCGCCCGGAGGGGGGGGTGGGGGGCGCTGGACGGATCCTTGCACCAGGGCGCCAGATAAGCTTAAGACAGCCCTGGTGAGGGGCCCCAGGGTTAGGTGTCCGGTTGGGACTGTGGCGTGGGCGGGGGGGGGGGCTCTTTCAAACCCTGCCCCCACTTCGTAGTCCTGATTGGAAGCTTCCCTCCTGTGGGAGTTAGAGGGCGAGGATGCCTCCCCTGCCCCGCAAAAAATCTCTCCCCCACTTGCCCCGCCCCCTCCACTGCTGGACTCCTGTCATCAAGATATGCTGTTACTTTCAGACATAGGAGCAAACTCCTAGGGGCCGAGGTCCCTTTGCCCCCTCCCCCAATAAAATATTTGAGGGGCCGGCACCCCCACAGTGAATGGGGCATTGCCATTCAAATGGTGTGCGTGCATCATGTGATCGATTACCTCCCCCCCCCCATATTTTATTCAAGTTGCCACCCCTGCTTTCAGAGATCTCAACATGCGGGACACAACTCGACCACCTAGAAATATACTTTGCCCTTTCTGCCCCCATCCCCACCCCCACGTGACCATTTTTTATGGTGCTGTAACTGGGTAAGATTGGTAGTGTTGGGTTCCACCCACCCACCTCGAACTGCTTAAAGGTTTGCCTTGTCTCCCTTGGCAAGTTAGGGTCGAGAGGTGTTTTTTTTGGGGGGGGGGGTTGCTTCACAGGAAGTTGCTAATGCAGCTGTTTGGCTTCTCCCCTGGATGCACACTCCATTCTCTCTCTCTCTCTCTCTCTCTCTCTCTCTCGAGAGAGAGAGAGAGAGAGGGATGCCAACAACGAAAGTCCTTGGGCCTTGGCTGACAAGGAGACTGTTAGGACCCATCCAGACCTTGGTTAATGTGGATTGTGCCCAGAGCTCCTGCCTTGATTCCCCCTTGTCCATGAGGCATTCTCCTCCTGCGCTATGCTTTGAAAAATCTGACTTAGGGAGCTAGATCATCCGCATAGAGGATATCTGACTGGATTTAGGGAGGAGGAGATGTGGGAGAGCAGAAGTTGATGGAGGAACACCTCATGGACATAGGGGAATTAAAGGAGGCAGGAGGGGCTTAGGGTTCACATTAAGCCCACGTCAGGTGCTTAGACATCAGCCGTGTGGTTCAGTGCATTCTCCCCACTTTGCCCAGAAACAACAAATGGGTAAAGTTAAAGGTAAAGGGACCCCTGACCATTAAGTCCAGTCACAGATGACTCTGGGGTTTCAGCGCTCATCTCGCTTTACTGGCTGAGGGAGCTGGCGTACAGCTCCTGGGTCATGTGGCCAGCATGTCAAAGCAGCTTCTGGCGAAGCAGAGCAGCACACGGAAATGCTATTTACCTTCCCGCCGGAGCAGTACTTATTTATCTACTTGCACTTCAACGTGCTTTCAAACTGCTAGGTTAGCAGGAGCAGGGACCGAGCAATGGGAGCTCACCCCATCGCGGGGATTCGAACCGCCGACCTTCTGATCGGCAAGCCCTAGGCTCTGTGGTTTTGCAAGGCAGAAATATGCAGCTTTCCCCTATGGGGATCAAACCTGCAACCTTGGTGTTATCAGCACCACGTTCTAACCAACAGAGCTATCAAGACCGCATGGGAAAGAACTACGGGATATTCAAGAACTCAGTTTTAAAGGGGCTAGATGATCAATTCTTCTTCCCAGAGAATTCTGGAAATTGTAGTTCATGTGAGGGTGATAGGAGGGCTCTCCTAACAATTCTCAGCATTCTGAACATGTGAGAATGATAAGGAAGGTAGGAGAGGATATATTGTTTTGATATTATCTCTCCTCCGCTGTGGGTTAAACCACAGAGCCTAGGGCTTGCCGATCAGAAGGTTGGTGGTTCGAATCCCCGCGACAGGGTGAGCTCCCGTTGCTTGGTCCCTGCTTCTGCCAACCTAGCAGTTGGAAAGCACATCAAAGTGCAAGTAGATAAATAGGTACCGCTCCGGCGGGAAGGTAAACGGCGTTTCCGTGTGCTGCTCTGCTTAGCCAGAAGCGGCTTAGTCATGCTGGCCACATGACCTGGAAGCTGTACGCCGGCTCCCTCGGCCAATAATGCGAGATGAGCGCCGCAACACCAGAGTCGGTCACGACAGGACCTAATGGTCAGGGGTCCCTTTACCTTTACCTCCTCACTCATGCTAGTGAGTAAACAGCAGAGCTGCAGGGCTATTAAGATCACATTACAGTACATGACCGTTCTCTTCAATACTTTGCCACTTCCACAGCTGAGCATGGCACGTAGCCCAGAAAAAGCTGAGTTCACACCCTAGCTAACTCACAGAGTTATGTGGCTGCCCTGGGCAAAATATGCTTTTAGGTGGAAGGTTTTTAGGGATTAAGAAATAGGAATAAGAAAAACAGTTACAGTTTACTCGTGGGTGTGTTACGCTGAATTAATTTATTTACTTCGTAAAATTAATAGGCCACTGGATTGTAGAAAAAAGGCTCTTAAAACCTTATTAAAAAGATAGAACAATAACATTATCACTAAAAAGTTACAACCATTTAAAAGTGCAATAAAATGGACTGGAGCAAATTGAAACTCATAAAATATCCTAAAGAAGTGTGCATCCACATGAAAGCTCATACCAAGAACAAACTTAGTTGGTCTCTAAGGTGCTACTGGAAGGATTTTTTTTATTTTGTTTCTAAACAACCAAGTAAAGGTAAAGGTAAAGGGACCCCTGACCATTAGGTCCAGTCGTGTCCGACTCTGGGGTTGCGGCGCTCATCTCGCTTTATTGGCCAAGAGCCGGCGTACAGCTTCCAGGTCATGTGGCCAGCATGAGTAAGCCACTTCTGGAGAACCAGAGCAGCGCACGGAAACACCGTTTACTTTCCCGCTGCAGCGGTACCTATTTATCTACTTGCACTTTGACGTGCTTTTGAACTGCTAGGTTGGCAGGAGCTGGGACCAAGCAACAGGAGCTCACCCCGTCGCAGGGATTCGAACCGCCGACCTTCTGACCGGCAAGCCCTAGGCTCTGTGGTTTAACCCACAGCGCCACCCGTGTCCCTAAACAACCAAGTACGCTTGCCTAAATATGAATACTCATTTAGATGTGTAGGCTTGTCTAAGTACGAATATCTTCAGAAGGTGCTGAAAAGAATTAAAAGGAAGCTGCCTGCCTGGTATCACTAGTGCTACATAATATCCATTCTCCAACTATAATAACTCAATCATTTAGTGTGGCAGCACTTACTTACACTTTGGAACTCCCTGCCTGTTGAGATGAAGCAGATGCCTTCACTGTACACTTTTCAGCACCAGCTAAAAACATTCTTGATTAGACAAGCCTACCCAAATGCTTAGATAGTTGAGGGCTTAGATAGTTGAGGCGATTTTGATCTGCTTGAGTATTTTAACTTTTGTATGTTTTCAAGTATTGCTTGCTTTTACCGGTTTATCTTTTGTAAACAGCTTTGCTGGATTGTTTGCTTTTAACAATCAAGCAGTATATAAATAAATAGGCAGCAACTTCCAACGTGTTGATGCTGCCACTCTAAATTACCAGGTTTTTCCAGCTATGGTGAGGGTATTGTGTGGTGCTTCTGCCAATCAAAGCGGTCGGGTGGGCATATGCGGGGGTGAGATCTCATAGTAAACTGGGCCAAGGTTGTCAAGGGCGGGAAGTAATTTACAATAAATTTAAAAAGATATTGAAAAAGAAAACCTTCCTCAAAAAAGCCTGAGACATTCCTCTTGGGAATGGCCCCGCCCCCGCCTCTCACCGCCGCTTGCCTTCACTCCATGAGACGCCTCAACATTTCCCCTCACTCTTTAGGAGGGAAAAAGTGTGTCTCATGGAGCGAAAAATACGGTATATGCCTCAAAGTGTAAGTTCTCTTAAGAAAGGTTTGTAAAATGTTGTATTCAGCCCAGTACCAGCAGAGATGTGGCATTTGCCGGCGCCTGAGACACAGAGGGTGAACAGAACCTGCCATGCCAATGAGAATCGTCTGCCCCCCCCAAAGATGATGGGATCCTGTAAGCTTCCAAACTGCCTTCAGGCACTTTGGTCAACAAGTGTAATATGACCTTTACCAAATGTGCATTTGCAAAGGTGCCATTTTTTGTATGATGTAATGATATCCTGCCTCTCTTACGATGTGAGATCTAATCTGTCTGGTTGGTGCTAGAATTCTATTAATGAATTTCCCTCATTTTCTTCCAGGTTCCACACACTGCCCTTCTGCTAACATCTCCATATCAGAAGGTTCATCTGGGAGGATCTTTGCTAATGTTTCCAGAGATACAAACATTCATTTGTTTCATAATAGCAGCTTGTCTGATTCTGGTGATGCCATATTAGCCATAACTGAAGGAAAACTGGTAGTCTTCTATAGCACATACAAGCGACACTTCTCTATACAGGAAAATGCCCTCATTATCAAGAACACCAGCAAACAGCTTGCTGGAGAATACCAAATTGCTGATTATAAGGAGAGGACAACTTGTGTGCATCAAGTCTTCCTTAGCGTACCTGGTAAGGTTCTGAAGTTACTGTCATATGGATTCACCACTGAGGGTGGGGGTAGAGGTCGGGGTGAGGAGAGCTGCTTGCATTAATTTCTTTTTGGTTTGCATTTCTTCCTATTATTGTTGTTGTTCAGTTGTTCAGTCATGTCTGACTCTTCGTGATCCCATGGACCAGAGCACGCCAGGCACACCTATCCTTCACTGCCTCTCGCAGTTTGGCCAAACTCATGTTAGTAGCTTCGAGAACACTGTCCAACCATCTCATCCTCTGTCGTCCCCTTCTCCTTATTAATAATATAATTTACTACCCACACTTCTTCATAAAATCTCAGGGTAGGTTGCCACCCCCCCAAATTAATATTCTAAGAATTTCATTTATTAAAAGATAGAGTGAGAAAGAAGGAAAGAGAGGTGCTATAATTCAGCCCCTAATTCATGGTACAGATATTTTTCTTAAAAATCAAATACAAGACTAAAACCTGCTCTAAAGGTCAACAGTTGAATCCATAGGCTTCCAAATAACTTGTGACCCACCCACCAAGATGAACCACAGAATATCTGAAATGAATGGACCTATGTTAATAACATCTGTTAATTTCAATGGGTCTGCTATGACTAGCATTGGATGCAACGCTATGGTCTGGCAGGCATTTGGGGTGGTTGTCAGTTTTTGTAGGGCTGTAAAAGTCAGGGTGGATAAGTGGTCAGAATGTCACACTAATACTGAGGAAATCCAGGTTCAAAAATCCCTGCTCAGCCATGAAGATCATTGTGTGATAGCTAGCCACTATCTCTTCAGCCCACCTCACATTGTTGTAGGAATAATAAAATGGATCATGGAGGGAGGCATGTTTGCTGCCTTGGCTTACGCTCCATCTATATCTGAAACCTGAGTGGGGCACCAAAGAGAGGTTGCCGCTCACACTTATTCCCATCTGGGTTTTCAGTGCAGCATTAGAGCAGACCTGAGGATCAGGGTGGGGGAGTTGCTGTAGTCCGGGCACATCCAACAGGTAGATCGTGATCTACCGGTAGATCACTGGACATCTGTGGTAGATCACCGATAGATCAGTGGCTCCCCCACAAAGAAGCTAAAAAACTTTGGTTCCCCTAAAAAAAGCTCAACACCTTTGCCCTGCACCCCTAAAATGACCTGAACCACCAAAAACAGGGCTTTCCTGAGAGCCAGTGTGGTGTAGTGGTTAAGAGCGGTAGACTCTAATCTGGGAGACCGGGTTCGAGTCTCCACTCCTCCACATGCAGCTGCTGGGTGACCTTGGGCCAGTCACACTTCTTTGAAGTCTCTCAGCCCCACTCACCTCACAGAGTGTTTGTTGTGGGGGAGGAAGGGAAAGGAGAATGTTAGCCGCTTTGAGACTCCTTCGGGTAGTGATAAAGCGGGATATCAAATCCAAACTCTTCTTCTTCTTCTTCTAAAAAAAAAAAGCTCAATGTTGCTTTCCTCCTTCCTAAAGAAAGCTCAACAACTTTGACCTGAACCCCCCCAAAGGGGGTAGATTACTGCCAGTTTTTAACTCTGTGAGTAGATCACAGTCTCTTGGAAGTTAGCCACCCCTGGTGTAGTCCATAGAAATTCAGTCTTCCTCTCAAGACTTCCAGCTTGCTGAACCCAATAGCTGAGGAGAATGGAGCATGAGCAAGCTGGAAGCTGGCAATCATGCAAGTGGGCGAAGCCTCCAAATAAATACAATCAAACCCAATTGCGTGCTCACTGTCAAGCCTATTTGGTGGTGGTAAAGGCAGTGAAGAAGACTTCCTTCTCTTCTTCAGTTGTGTCCTTGATGTCTAGCACACCTTTATAGGCACTGTGAGACCTTTTTATATACTGGCCCAAAGGAATTGGTGGATCCTCCAGTAGTTCTCTCAGTAATATTGAGGATACAATCCCTTGTAGGGACCCAGATTCTGCTATTGCAGCAAGTCAGTTTGAGGTGTCTAGGCAGTATTCTGGTCAGGTGTTAATGGGTTATTCCCCATTGATAAGGCTTAAGGATGTGGACAAGGTGCTTGGATGATCACAAGGTGCCTATGACACTTCATGGGTCATCATATCTGACAGGGATTGGACACTCATGGTGCCAAGGAAGTAAACAAATGCCTCCCTGAGAGGAGAGACCACTCCTTAAGAAACCCTCCCTGAGCCCAGAAGATCTGAATTATATCTGAATAGCTTGCTTGCAAATGTCTCTCCCTAGGAAAGGTTTTTGAGCAGGTGGTTCCTGAATCCAGACATACTTGGATGAGATTAATTTTGTACTCAGGCCCATTTCTGGCCCTGAGATGGCCTTGTTTGCCCTGTATGCAGAAGACACCGGTGGGAAGGAGCATAGCATTCCACTGGGCCTCCTGGCCAGTGCCGGATTTACGTATAAGCTAAACAAGCCCCCCCCCACTCTCTTGGGCCCCCCCAAAAAACTTAAAGGAAAAAAACTGGATGTACATTTCCAACATATAAGATAAAAAACAAATAAAATGAAACCTACATACAGCAACAATGACAAATGGCTTAGATACCTATTAGGTCCATAAATTACCATATAGCATATATTCAACACAAAAAACAGCGACCATTTGTTGTTGACAAAGGACAGATGGACATATAAAGGACCCCATTTCCTTCAGTAGCTTAGGGCCTCATCAAACCTAAATCTGACCCTGCTCCTGGCACCAGCATCTATCTTACTATCTATTTGTAATATGGTTGTTGTCAGGTTCTCTTATCGGTTGTTCAATAGAAATGCCAAAGCCATTTGTCTTTAAGTCCTTTTATTCAGTGCCAAACTATTTACAGTGCAGAGCTCAGCCTTATCATGTCTGCTCAATCACTAGCAGAATCCGGAAGTGCCTCCCTCCTGTTTTGGCGCCAACACCAAAGTTTTGGCAGCCTAACTTGCCTCCTTCTCCTCCTACGTGACATCTGCGCCGGAACTGACGCTTCCCCCTCCGATCGAGTCTGCTGGATGGTGCCAGGTCTCCCACTATCTCTCTGGAGACCTTGCACCCCCTGGCTCCCAGCCACTAACTGCTCCTCCCTCGAGATTGGACTGCCAGTTTCACTCGAAGATGAATCTGTTGTTAAAACAGGTTGCGGCTCTCTATAAACACTCAGAGCTGGACTGGCAGGGGCTGGCAGATCCCTGACAGTTGTGTATTTCTATTGTATTTTTACTTTAGCTGCGAATCCTTTGGGGGCTCGTTGTCATGGGAAGCGATATATAAACCTAAACCTAACCTTTGAAGGAGAGGCATGCTATAAAGGCAACACAAAATAAATAATAGACTCATACCAGTAAACAATAAAACAGATTTGTTGTGCCACCTGCCATAATGGCTGAAAGCTCAGTTGGTAGAGCATGAGACTCTTGATCTCAGGGTCAGGGGTTCAAGCCCCACGTTGGGCAAAAGACTCCTACATTGCACGAGGTTGGACTAGATGACCCCTGTGGTCCCTTCCAAATCTACAGTTCTATGATTTTAAGGCACATAGGTCTGGTTCTATCTAGGCTTCTTGGTGGGGTGGAATAATGCCCCACATAGATCTTTCCATTGTACAGCTACACTTCAAGGGTGTCAGAAGCATGCCCATTGACCATTTCTATTTTCCAGTTTCAGGACGCAGCCATTATTACGCTTACGCCGCACCAGGGTTTGTCATCTTTTTGGTGGTCTGTTTCGCCATGTATCAATGTTGGAAAAGGAGAGAGAAAGGCACTGCTCAACTTGCTGGTGGCTTGGCTAATGGAACTCTGCCTCCTGGGTCACCAGAGGTGCAAGAAAGCAGAGCAGACCCACCCAGGAGAGAAAATGGGAACTCTTTTCTTCATGAATGCAACCCTCAAACAATTGTCTTACTGCCTTGAAGGACTGCTCCTGTTCATTTTTCTAGCCATATGCTTTTTAAGATACTACACAAGATGATGGCCATGTGCAAGGCACATCATCTGCTATTACCCCCCCCCCCCCCCCGCAACATGAAACCTTCACACACCCTCCTGCCCGTACCATTTTTTAAAAAACCAAGTGGCCTTGAAGTGTATTTTCTTGTGAATTTGCATAAAAAGATGGGAAGCAGTTTGAGGGCATCAGCCCTGTTGAAAGACCAGCATTTGAGTTCAGTTTCCCCAAGAAACGAAGCCTGACGCTCTCCCCTTGGAGGAGACCCTGGTGTCAACTCTGGCAGAGCCTGCTCCTATGAGACACTGACTCAAAAAGAAAGGACCAGAAGGACCAGGTGCGCAGCCTGGGAGTCATTTTGGACTCGCAGTTGTACATGGAGGCGCAGGTCAATTCTGTGTCCAGGGCATCTGTCTACCAGCTCCATCTGGTACGCAGGCTGAGACCCTACCTGCCCGCAGACTGTCTCGCTAGAGTGGTGCATGCTCTGGTTACCTCCTGCTTGGACTACTGCAATGCGCTCTACGTGGGGCTACCTTTGAAGGTGACCTGGAAACTACAACTAATCGAGAATGCGGCAGCTAGACTGGTGGCTGGGAGCGGCCGCTGGGACCATATAGCACCGGTCCTAAAGGATCTTCAGTGGCTCCCAGTACATTTCCGAGCACAAATCAATGTTGGCTCTGACTTTTAAAGCCCTAAACAGCCTCTGCCCAGTATACACACCCGAAGGAGTGTCTCCACCCCCAGCATTCTGCCAGGACACTGAGGTCCACCTCCGAGGGCCTTCTGGCGATTCCCTAACTGCGAGAAGTGAGGTTGCAGGGAACCAGGCAGAGAGCCTTCTTGGTAGTGGCGCCTGCCCTGTGGAATGCCCTCCCGTCAGATGTCAATGACAGAAGTTTCCTTTGCAATAGGTGTTTCGAGATGGTCCCGCATGCTTCTAAAAACTGAGGGTATTTAGAGTGCAAGGTGGCTATTGTGTCCAAACAACTGCATGGTCCCTCACCTCTCAGTCATGTTTTAATCCAGCAAGAGCCAGTGAAGCAGGCCAACAACATAGGAAGCTCCAAGTGAGCAAATTCCTCTAACAGAGGCTGGACACGCACCAAAATGTTATAAGCATTTTAACCAGAAAAAGAAGGGCTTTACAAATCGAATGTACTTTCCCCTCGACTTCCCTCCCCTCTCTTTTTTGAGTTTATTTATTATTTATTTATTTATTATTTTTTGTTATTATTAAATAAATAAGTAACCTAACCATACATAAATAATCATAAAAATGTGCACCCAACCACCGAGACCATTCCATTATAACTCTCCAACCTCCCAAAATTTTGACACCTCTTGTGCTGGTTTTACCCCTTTTAGTTTTAACAATGCAAATTCTACGAACGCCCTCCATATCTCTTCAAAATAATTTCTGACGTTTGCATTTCTGAGGTTCCAGACAATGAAAACTAAAATTCTGGATGTTGGATACAAAAATATTCCCAGAGAACAGTGATTCGGCATCTGCTGATATGATTCAGTTGGGGATAACACTATATGTAAGCTGTATGGAAACCCAAGGGCTAAATACTAAAAAAATTGATTTGCTCATTTGTCACCCTCAAGTATAATGTTTAATCTCACTGTAAACATGTGGTACTGTGGCAATAAACTGTTTCTATTTCTAAGTATCTGCTGTCTTGCTCAGTCAAACCACTCAATACAAGCTCTATGTATTATGAGGATTTTATCACATCTATTTTAACATGCTTATAAGATTGTTTGTTCACCTCTTTCCTTTTCTGCTTTTTGGCTGTAGCCTGTATTTGGTTGACCAATAACATTTGTTTGTGTAATTTGTTTTATTTCTTTATTGTAAAATGAAAATCTTTATTGAAATTATATCAAAACATACAAATCAAAAACAAGCAAACAAAACAACAAAACAAATCATAAACAACCAAATACTTCTAACAAACACTCTAACGAGAAACAAATCAGGGAAAACAAATCATCATACATACATCCAACACTCATTCCTATCCAAATCTTAGACTTCCACTTGTCGTCAGTAACAAAATGGTTTAACGAAATAACCTGAGAGGATGACAAGTGATTTGTTTTAATTGTTTTTAATACTGAATTTTAACTTGTGGTAAGCTGCCCTGGGACCTATTGGTGAAGGGTGGTCAGTGCTGGATTTATGTATAAGCTAAACAAGCTATAGCTTAGGGCCCCACTCTCTTGGGGGCCCCAAAAAAACTTAAAGGGGAAAAACTGGATGTACATTTCCAACATATAAGATAACAAACAAATAAAATAAAACCTACAAACAGCAACAGTGACAAATGGCTTTAGATACCTATTGGCTCCATAAATTACCACACAGCATATATTTAACACAAAAAACAGTGACAATTTGTTGTTGACAAAGGACAGCTGGACATATAAAGGGCCCCATTACCTTCAGTAGCTTAGGGCCTCATCAAACCTAAATCCGGCCCTGAGGGTGGCTAATATTAGGTAAAGGTAAAGGTAAAGGGACCCCTGACCATTAGGTCCAGTCGTGTCCGACTCTGGGGTTGCGGCGCTCATCTCGCATTATTGGCCGAAAGAGCCAGCGTACAGCTTCCAGGTCATGTGGCCAGCATGACTAAGCCGCTTCTGGCGAACCAGAGCAGCGCACAGAAACGCCGTTTACCTTCCTGCTGTAGCGGTACCTATTTATCTACTTGCACTTCAACGTGCTTTTGAACTGCTAGGTTGGCAGGAGCAGGGACCGAGCAACGGGAGCTCACCCCGTCACAGGGATTCGAACCGCCGACCTTCTGATTGGCAAGCCCTAGGCTCTGTGGTTTAACCCACAGCGCCACCCGCGTCCCATAATAATAATATTAATAACAGATTATTAATAATTGTTTTCTTTTTCAGTATAAAGAATGTAATATAAAGGTTGTATGTTTGTTCGAGTAAAAACAAACAAACCCGACTTCACTGGTTTATTTTCTACAGTTCCTGTTCTGCAGCGAACTCTGATATTGCATGTGGCCCTGCCTGCAGCAAGGAAAAAGTCCCTCTCCCTCCTCCTGCTGTTCTCCCCCACCCGCAGGGGGAAAAAAACAAAACCAAACAATCTCTCTGAGAACTCCAGGCAGCAGGGCTACTTCCTGCTGCAGGAAGCTCTTGGAGAAGTTTGAAAGAACAGCAACAATAATCTCAGCACTGATTTGGTTCCCACCTCCCCCTCTCAACAACACAAGTTCTGAGTGCTTTAAGCTGAAGATGAACATCAGCTGGAGAAGGCCAGAAGAGAGAGGAATTAATTTATGGGAAGATTATTCATACACACACACTTTCCCTTCCTCCGCTCAGAGCATTAAGCGCCCCAAACGTTTGTTTGCTTAATTACAGGCCTTTGCACAAATCTGCTCATGGTGAGGAATGCGCAGCAGCAGAATATGTGGCAACAGAGGCCACCCATTGACACGTCATCTCTGGCAAGGGCTGGGTACAAACTCTGCTTGAATTCCTGGAGAGCCACTGCCTGCCAGTACTTAGTGCTGAGCTAGAGCAGGGGTCAGCAACTTTTTTCAGCTGTGGGCCGGTCCACCGTCCCTCAGACCATTTGGAGGGCCGGACTATATTTTGAAAATAAAATAAAATAAATGAACAAATTCCTATGCCCCACAAATAACCCAGAGATGCATTTTAAATAAAAGGACACATTCTACTCATGTAAAAACACGCTGATTCCTGTCAGTACTTAATGCTGAGCTAGAGGAACCAACTGTCTGGGCTTAGTCATAAGGAGAAGAAGAAGAAGAGTTTGGATTTGATATCCCGCTTTATCACTACCTGAAGGAGTCTCAAAGCGGCTAACGTTCTCCTTTCCCTTCCTCCCCCACAACAAACACTCTGTGAGGTGAGTGGGGCTGAGAGACTTCACAGAAGTGTGACTAGCCCAAGGTCACCCAGCAGCTGCATGCGGAGGAGCGGAGACGCAAACCCGGTTCACCAGATTACGAGTCTACCGCTCTTAACCACTACACCACACTGGCTCTCAGGTTTCCTATCTTCCTAAAAGGGCTTCCACAGTGATGCACAACTGTCCCTTATTTCTGCAGTTCTTGGAGATGCAGATGAGAGAAAGAAAAGGTACAGGCTGGCATTTTGAGAAGGACGACGGACCCTGCGAAAAGCGCTCAAGAACCAAGCCCAGAAAAAACCCCCTCTTACCTTCAAAAAGCAATGTCCCCCTTCTTGGCATCCTTTGCGCTGTTCTGGTTGCCAGATGTTATAGCACCTTGTCCAGTTTCTCCTAGAGAAAAGGAGGAGAATCTACAAGATGGGGAAGGTCAGGGAGCCTGCCTTGCTTATCCTTTCCTGGATAGTCTTTGATGCCTGCTCACCTTGAGTCATAGAATCATAGAATCCTAGAGTTGGAAGAGACCACAAGGGCCATCCAGTCCAACCCCCTGCCAAGCAGGAAACACCATCAAAGCATTCCTGACAGGTGGCTGTCAAGCCTCTGCTTAAAGACCTCCAAAGAAGGAGACTCCACCACACTCCTTGGCAGCAAATTCCACTGTCGAACAGCTCTTACTGTCAGGAAGTCCTGTCCATCAAGGAACTGAAGCTGGGTCCAGCCTGGATAGACAAGTGGATGCAGCGAAAGGGGTTTTACTGACGGCACAGCATCGCTCAGAATCATCACCATGAACTTCACAGCGTGGCGTCTGGTGGCCATCTTCACTTTCTCCCTCTGCCTGCCTCTTCTGGATCACCCTAGGCTTTCTCTCTTCTTTTGAGCCTCTCCATTTTTTTTTTTTTGGGGGGGGGGACAAGTTCCCCAGCCACCAAGCTGGCCTGGATTGTCTGTCAGGACAAGAGGCCCCAGCGACCAAGGCAGCTGCAAGCTCTCTCTTGACTGCTGCTGTCCCAGAAAGATGTGAAGCAGTGTTCCCATCCACAGCTGAACAGCACCAGCACCACGAACAGGTCAAGTTGGCAGGTAGACCAAGTGAGATATTTGCTGAAATCCGGAGCCGTTTCTGCTTGCAGATATCTGACTGCGATCGTTCAAGGACTCCAGTTTCACTTTCCTTTCTCTGATACGTTTCTTGCTTTTGGCCACCCGTTTAAAGGAGGAGCTAGGAAGGGTTAGCCAACGGTTGGGAAAGGAGCTGATTTCCTGCTGACAGTCAGTGAGCAAAGCGCAACACAGAGACTGGTTCATTTCTCAAACGCAACTCTCCTTGGCGCTCTTTGACTGGATGGGCGCACGCTTCAGAGGCACGCTTCATTTCCCAAAGAAGATGTCAGCTGAACAAAAATAAAGGGAGCATTTATTCTGAAAGGCGCGCTAGAAGATGTTCCCTGCGTCACACGCAACTCCCCACCTGCAGTCTTCTTCTCCGCCCGCCTCTATAAACCCCCCAGAGGATTTTCCTTCGGAATGTAGCGAGTCTCTTAAAGGTATATCGCCATGTCACAAGAAATTCCAAACCACACCTCTGCCTCACACTAGGGTTACACTTAAATAAAGCAGCCCGGCCCCAACACGCGCGAAATACCCCACGAAAGGGTAAGCGATATTCTTTATGATAAAGGTCGAAGAATCGGAGTCTGCAAAACACGCCTATTTGCACATACAGAGCCCGCTGGGTGCTGGCAATGGAACGTTGAAACAAAGAGACTGAGAGACCTGTCAATCAAGCAGCAGGTTGCCCCGTAAAACAGCGGGACTCCAATTACCAGCGCAAACCTATAATAATAATAATAATTATTATTATTATTATTATTATTATTATTATTATTATTATTATTATTTTATTTATACCCTGCCCACCTGGCTGGGTTTCCCCAGCCACTCTGGGCGGCTTCCAACAAAATATTAAAATACAATAGCGCGTCAAATATTAAAAGCTTCCCTTAACAGGTTATTATAGGTTTCAAATACAGGAAAACCACACTCCACCTTCTTCTTTCATCAAAATAAAAGTTTTATTTCCACCCCTCTGCACAAATGTCCCCAAGGAAGACAAATAACACTGTATCAATGTATCAATAGACTTGGATGTATCAGTACTCTTGAATGTATCCTGTCTGTATCTTGAAATCAACATATTGTTTCACCGATAACGTGGTTGTTACAGCATCTTCCTTTCCCAGCACCTGGAGAAAAATTATAGTTATTATTATTATTATTATTATTATTTATACCCCGACCACTTTGGGCTGCTTACAGAATATATAAAACATAATAAAGCACCAAACATTAAAAGCTTCCCGATACAGGGCTGCTTTCAGATGTCTTCTAAAAGTTGTATAGTTCTTTATTTCCTTGACATCTGAAGGGAGGGCGTCCCACAGGGCGGGTGCCCTTTGTCTGGTTCCCTGTAACTTCACTTCTCGCAGCAAGGGAACCGCCAGAAGGCCCTCGGCACTGGACCTCAATGTCCAGGCAGAACGATGGGGGTGGAGACGCTCCTTCAGGTATACTAGCCGAGGTCCAGTACAAGCACAGTTTATCATGGAAACCTAATCTCTCTTAACATGTCAATGTAAAGCTATTCCCAATCTCCCCCACCCATTATAACACACGTTCCAATAAGTAACCGGTCTTCTGTTGTCATAGAATCATAAAATTGTGGAGTTGGAAGGAACCCCAAGGGTCATCCAGTCCAACCCCAATCCAACCTCTTCTGCTGTGTACAAGGGAAGGTGGGTATCAGAAAGACAACACTGTAACCAAAAGGTATAAAAATTGTAAGCTTTCATTGTCTGGGGTTCTCGGGCTCTCTGGCTCCTTAGAAGGGAGACCCTGTTGCAACAGTATCACAATAAAGATCAGGCTTACTGATCCACTTGACTTGGTCTCAGGCTCTCTTTAATTCCCTGACCGATGGAGGACTCTAGAAAATTTATGTGGGTCTTTCAGACGTGGGGAGAATTTGCATTGTCTCGAATTCTCCCTGATATTTCAACCACAACAGGCATTCATTCTTCCCAGGGAACTCTGGGAACTGTAGTTCTTAGGGGTGGGGGTGAGGCTAGTGACCAATAGAATTATCGAGGCCCCACTAAACTACAATTCCTATAATACTCTTGTGAGTTTGGGGGGTTAGTTTACATGATGCCTGAGTCTCTTGTAATTCCTGGGGTGCTGGGTCCAGGAAGGGCTAAAATCTACTCTGTGAGCCAGTCTATCACTATTTTGCGGGTAGGATTCAGTCGCAGACTAGCAAACTCAGGTTGCACAATCAAAGGGGATTTTGCTCTCTTGCACAAGAAACCCACTTTCAGAAAATCTGACTTTTCGCTGTAAGGAAAGTGATGGGAAAACAATTGCTTGAAGTGATGTCATGTATCTCCTCACAAATAAATTGGGATGAATGCTCTATGAAGAGGTAAAAGGTAAAGGTAAAGGGACCCCTGACAGTTAGGTCCAGTCGCGGACGACTCTGGGGTTGCAGCGCTCATCTCACATTATTGGCCAAGGGAGCCGGCGTACAGCTTCCGGGTCATGTGGCTAGCATGACTAAACCACTTATGGCGAACCAGAGCAGCGCACGGAAACACCGTTTACCTTCCTGGCAGAGCAGTACCTATTTATCTACTTGCACTTTGACGTGCTTTCAAACTGCTAGGTGGGCAGGAGCTGGGACCGAGCAATGGGAGCTCACCCCATCGCGGGGATTTGAACCACCGACCTTCTGATTGACAAGCCCTAGACTCTGTGGTTTAACCCACAGCGCCACCCGCGTCCCCCTATGAAGAGGTAATTGTGTTCTAATTAGCATTGCAGGCAGGAAGGATGCACTATTCTTGCATAAATAAAATCCAAGCAGAAGCCAAACCTCTGGACCTCCAGACATTGCTGGACTTCAATTCCACCCATCATTGCTATTGAAAAGGGATGATGGGAGTTGTAGTCCAACATCACCCGGAAGGCCACAGGTTCCCAGGTAGTGTTGCAGCGAACAAGTTGTCAAAGGAAAGGCTGAAAGATGGCTGGTCAGCTGGTATCTCCCCACTTAAACTGGATTTACCATTTCAAGACAAAATCCAATAAGTTTTAAAATCCCACAACCCATTGCCAACGGCCCATCTGTGATACCTCAACAATTTCTTTGCAGTATTTAGCTCCGCCTGGAAGCACCCTCTTGTCATTTGCCAAATAAAAAATTGGTTCAAAGTGCATACTGCTTGAATACTCTTCCATCATGTGGATGAGACAGGAGGAAATGGGATAACCCCAAAACGGCGATATGGCAAACACATGTTACATCGCACAGTGGCATGTAATAATTTTAGCAAACCTTTTCACATTACTGCCCATTTGGGGGGGGGGGAGTAGTTTTTTGTTCCAGGAAAACTGAGAGGTCATGTAGATGGTTGAAAAGTCATGTGGTTCATTCCCCCCAAAATGCAGGAACAGGCAGCCTGCAAGGCAATTTTTGAGACAGATAAGCCTGACATCTGATGGACAGGACTGATGTTACTCCTCTTGCAGTGAATGTACCTAAGAGAGCCAGTAGAGGGCGCCTCATGATCATCCCTGCTGAATTTCAAACAGCTCTTCAAGTCCATTACTTGACTCTGTTTTTGTTTGTTTCCTTCCTGCTAGAAATGTGGAGATAAGGTGGAAACACAGCTGACATCTAGGGTTGAGCACATGGGCCAAAAGAGGAGTCATGGGGAGGGAGGGAGAACTTTTCAGGTAGGAGCAGAGTCATTTCCTTTATTCCTACTATACTCGCCATTCTCTCAGAACAGTAAAGGTAAAGGTTAAGGGACCCCTGACCATTAGGTCCAGCCGTGCCCGACTCTGGGGTTGCGGCACTCATCTCGCTTTATTGGCCGAGAGCTGGTGTACAACTTCCGGGTCATGTGGCCAGCATGACTAAGCCGCTTCTGGCGAACCAGAGCAGCGCACGGAAACGCCGTTTACCTTCCTGCCAGAGCGGTTCCTATTTATCTACTTGCACTTTGATGTGCTTTCGAACTGCTAGGTGGGCAGGAGCTGGGACCGAGCAACAGAAGCTCACCCCGTCGCAGGGATTTGAACTGCCGACCTTCTGATCAACAAGCCCTAGGCTCTGTGGTTTAACCCACAGCGCCACTTAGAGCACCTTAGAGACCAACTAAGTTTGTTATTGGTAGAAGTGCACTCACACTTCTTCAGATACCCATGCAAGATGCGGTAGTGATGTGGGTGACTGGGGAGGAAGTAGGTGGAACCCTTAGAGCACCTTAGAGACCAACTAAGTACGGTATGTTCTGGGTATAAGCTTTTGTGTGCATGTACACAGATACACAGAATAATCTGAAGAAGTGCATCTAACTCCCATTAGACAATGTTTTGATATTTTTGTTGTCTTGCTCAATCCAGCAAATGACAATAATCATTTTATCAATACATCCAGAAACTTGCACTTTGCAAGTCAGTTTTCTAAAACAGCAACAGCAATGTGTGCAGAAAGTATACCAGGGAAAGAAGCATGGGGGGGGGGGAAATGCATTCTGTTAGGGAAAGTGGCATGCAAAAAATTGTGCCTCTTAGGCAAAGCTATAAATGAGCATGCATATGTTAGTGAAAATGTGCAGACACATGTATGACACATGTATGACTTCCTCATGTAGATTTATATATACATATATACAAAATTGCAAACTAATGCAGAAATGGTGAAAACTAAATTTAAGACTAGAAACAAATTGAGGAACTGGGGGGAACAAAACTAAAAGCTTCTTCTGCTTCAAGTAATAACAAAAGGCTTACTTCTGTTGCAAAAAGAAACAAACTTGTGATTAGTTGTGACCTCAAGATACCATGGTCACTCATGAATAAAACCCCATATGTCTCCACAAAACGAGCTGAGAGCAGGTCCAGCCCAAGACATTTTGACACCTGAGCTGAACCACAAAATGGTGCTCTTCCTGCCAGGGAGAAAAGGGTGAGCGAAGATTACGTTGGGAATGGAATAGCATGATATCACAAACCTGAAGTCCAGCAGCAGCCAGGACTGCTGCAGTCAGAGGCCACAGCTGGGGAGAAGAAGAGAAGAAGAAGAGTTTGGATTTGATATCCCGCTTTATCACTACCCAAAGGAGTCTCAAAGCGGCTAACATTCTCCTTTCCCTTCCTCCCCCACAACAAACACTCTGTGAGGTGAGTGGGGCTGAGAGACTTCAGAGAAGTGTGACTAGCCCAAGGTCACCCAGCAGCTGCATACGGAGGAGCGGGGAAGCGAACCCGGTTCACCAGATTACGAGTCCACCGCTCTTAACCACTACACCATGACAGATTAGATTCTTGATCCTGAATCTGATGCTGGTAATAAAGGGACCCCTGAATCTCAGCCTGGTAGGCAAGAATCCACTGAACCAGCTCCCAGAGTACCAGGGCCTGTAGAACCAGACCCAGATCCATCACAGGGAAACCGAAGGCTTTCCACACTAGCTCACCAGCCCAATGGGGCAGGGAACACACCAGATAGGAGACGAGACGTATCTGTCTTCAGCCTGGTGGGTTGAGCCTTTAAGAGACAAGTTCACCAAGGGGCCAGTTGGAGCCTCAGAGAGGCAGAGGCTGGAAAGCCATCATGGACTTCCTAGCTTGTTGGAGCAATGTGCTCGCCCAGAGCTATCCTGCCACCCTGGTGTTGTGACAACTGTGTTACCCTACCCTACCCTAACCTTGTCTTGCAGGCTGTGAGATATATGATCACTATACATGATCATGTATTGTTGTTGTTGTTGTTCAGTCGTTCAGTCATGTCCGACTCTTCGTGACCCCATGGACCAGAGCACGCCAGGCATGCCTATCCTTCACTGCCTCTCGCAGTTTGGCCAAACTCATGTTAGTAGCTTCGAGAACACTGTCCAACCATCTCATCCTCTGTCGTCCCCTTCTCCTTGTGCCCTCCATCTTTCCCAACATCAGGGTCTTTTCTAGGGAGTCTTCTCTTCTCATGAGGTGGCCAAAGTACTGGAGCCTCAACTTCAGGATCTGTCCTTCTAATGAGCACTCAGGGCTGATTTCTTTAAGAATGGATAGGCTTGACCTTTTTGCAGTCCACGGGACTCTCAAGAGTCTCCTCCAGCACCATAATTCAAAACCATCAGTTCTTCGGCGATCAGCCTTCTTTATGGTCCAGCTCTCACTTCCGTACATTACTACTGGGAAAACCATAGCTTTAAGTATACGGACCTTTGTTGGCAAGGTGATGTCTTTGCTTTTTAAGATGCTGTCTAGGTGATCACTGTCCTTCATGGATCACTGCCTTGTCATGGCGAAGCGGCTTGCATTTCTCAGGGAAGCTATGGACAGGTCAAGATGGACAGGTCATAGTGGAGAGTTTGGACCAAACGTGATCCACCTGGAGAAGGAACTGGCAAGCCACTCCAGTATCCCTGCCAATAAAACTCCATGGACAAAGACAACAGGCATGATCATGTATAGATACACAGTTAGAAATAGGCTCAGGCCTCCAAGGTGCCTTGTGGAAGACTGGGGTTAAGACTGGCAGTCTATATATTAGGAAGTGAATAAGGAACATTTCCCCACTGGCTGTCTATCAACCTCAAACATACCTGTCTAATTGCTATATAGCTAGGACGGGCAGCTTTCTGGAAAGCAGGGAAGACAAAATGTATAATTCCCTCTCATTTTCTCCCTCCTGAAACCTTCCTATATTGTGCAGCAAGGATAGGGATTGTTTTTTTTAATTATTATTATTTTAAAGTCATGGTGTGCATCTCCCAGCCTTAACCCTCGTTCCCTCTGGGATGCTTTGAATGCTTATGGGCTCAAACTGCTAAATCTCCTGTCTCCGTGTGATTTTCCATCCCTATCCATCCTCCACCTGCAATATTCCTTAGGACCTGGAAGCCAGCAGGCAAAGGTCCTTGTCCAGTGTCAAAGGGAGTCTTGTCACAAGCCTCCAATGACCTTCTTGGAAAGGAAAGCAACCCTGGTTGAAGGCTGCACCCCTGGAACACCTTGCCATTTGAAGAGGCAGGCAAGTAGAACACAGAGTGACCTCTGGCCATTCCCCTTCTTGCACACACACAAAGCTGTATAAGTCCCATTCACCAAGCAACCAACTCTAATTTAATACATTATAAAGACTGTGGTTTCTACCTGACGTTTCTATTCCTCATCTGCCTTCTGCTTAAAACTTTGCTGAGCTGCTGCCCTTCCCGTCGGTTTCTGCTTCAAGGGCAGAATTCTCTGAAATAATGCAAGCAACGGTTTCTATTCTCCTCCTAGCTGCCCAGCCTAAATGTCTTGTGCAGCAGGTACCTGGCCCTGCTAGACCACATCCTTTGCTGATGGTGTTATCTCGAGTGGTCTCATCACACCAGAGCTGCTTGCTTCTCTCATTTTCCAGAGACCAGATCTTTAGCTTACCACATAGAACAAAAATGAGAGACCACAATTTTAAAACATTAAATTAAGGAAGCAGTTCAATTGTTGTAGGTTTGAGACGGGTAGGATTTCAGAATCGGTGCGGTATCTAATTGTATGAAACTCCAGGATGTTGATCGGTGTGGCCTTCTTCTGGGCATTCTTAGGTGAGTAAAAGCAAAAGCAGGTTGTGTTATGGAAGCTTGTTCTTTGGGGACAACGTTGGGCAGAAGAGCCTCCAAGATGGGCGGTTATTGCTATTAGCATTTTACAAATGGGATAGTGAGGCTGCTGGGGTGAGTTCCTGAAGGGCAGGAGAACCAAACAAATGGCAGTGAGTTTAGACACTTTGTTCTCCTTCAGAAAACACAAAGCAGATCACCCCACACCCTGGGTGGAATTCAACATCACGTTATGTCGAATCTTCCATCTGCAGAAGCAATTCAGCTTGTCAAGCAGAAAGATCCCCTTTCCCCTGTGTGCTGTTCTGAGCAGGGGCGTACCTAGGCGTTGGATAGGTTGGTGGCCGCCAAGGACGCAGGCCCAGGAAGGGCACAAAAATTGCCCTCAGTTTAGGAAGTCATTGGCAGAGCATGAAAGGCAACGAAAAGGAAACTCTTTGAGTTTCTGGTCCATGGTCTCTCTCAGATTTGGAGGCGCCTATATGTCTCCATGCCAAAGAAGCAAAGGGGCCCCGTTACGCCTCTGGTTCTGGGAGTTGTTTTGACCCATCCTGGGCCACTTTTGTGGGCTGCACAAGGGGAGGAATGGAGAAATCTCTCTTGCGTGAGTTGAAGCCCTTTTGTAGGGTTTCTGATGACAAGTTTCATTAGATGAATCCCTCCCGCTGAATCAACATGTGGACCAAAACACACTTTTCAAATTTTATACTTTTCTGAATTTCGAGTTGCCGTGCCATGACAAAAAATGACCGCAAAATGCATATATTAGTGTGCAAAAATATTTATCTTGGGCAACCGTGCATAAAGACGTGTATATAGGCTCTGACATCTGCTATTTTTTAATGCACTTCACATGGTGAGAAATGTCAGGGATGAACACTTGTCCTGTGGGTGGCTTTCTATGCGATTACATAGGACCTTCTGGGTAGTGGCGCCCTCACTGTGGAACGCCCTCACATCAAATGTCAAGGAAATAAACAACTATCTGACTTTCAGAATTCCACAAGGCGGGTGCCACTACCGAGAAGGCCCTCTGCCTGGTTCCCTGTAACTTGGCTTCTCGCAGCAAGGGAACCGCCAGAAGGCCCTCGGCACTGGACCTCAGTGTCTGGGCAGAATGATGGGGGTGGAGACGCTCCTTCAGGTATACTGGACCAAGGCAGTTTAGGGCTTTAAAGGTCAGCACCAACATTTTGAACAGTGCTTGGAAACGTACAGGGAGCCAATGTAGGTCTTTCAAGACCGGTTTTATGTGGTCTTGGTGGCCGCTCCCAGTCACCAGTCTAGCTGCCGCATTCTGGATTAGTTGTAGTTTCCGGGTCACCTTCAAAGGTAGCCCCACATAGAGCGCATTGCAGTAGTTCAAGCGAGAGATAACTAGAGCATGCACCACTCTGGCGAGACAGTCTGTGGGCAGGTAGGGTCTCAGTCTGCGTACCAGATGGAGCTGGTAGACAGCCGCCCTGGACACAGAATTGACCTGCACCTCCATGGACACCTGTGAGTCCAAAATGACTCCCAGGCTGAACACCTGCTCCTTCAGGGGCACAGTGACCCCATTCCGGACCAGGGAGTCCTCTACACCTGCTCGCCTCCTATACCCCCAAAACAGTACTTCTGTCTTGACAGGATTCAACCTCAATCTGCTAGCCACCATCCATCCTCCAACTGCCTCCAGACACTCACACAGGTCCTTCACTGCCTTCACTGGCTCTGATTTGAAAGAGAGGTAGAGCTGGGTACCATCCGCATACTGATGAACACCCAGCCCAAACCCCCTGATGATCTCTCCCAGCGGCTGCATGTAGATGTTGAAAAGCATGGGGGAGAGGATGGAACCCTGAGGCACCCCACAAGTGAGAGCCCAGGGGTCTGAACACTCATCCCCCACCACCACTTTCTGAACACGGCCCAGGAGGAAGGAGCGGAACCACTGTATAGCAGACAACACATGCATTTCCCTCCTCTGTTGCTTCCAGGCATGGCATCAGCAGTGCCCATCTCCTCAGCTCACAGTTGGGTCAACGCTACTATCAACCAGACTGTTCGGTTACCCTTATTCCTTCAGCCCCCCAGTCCTTCCTGGGAATTCCTCCACATCACATGGGATTTTATCGCCGGCAACAGAAATGTCCCTATCCTTGCATACCTTGTAGACAATTGCAGTGGAACAGCCCTCATATGGTGGGGGAAAGAATGCCATACTAACAAACTGGTGACTGAGATGTATCGGCAGCGGGCAGACGTTCTCAAGAATGGCACGCTAGAGCTTCATCGCGTGGGGCTTCACGATGCAGGGATGTACCGCGCGACAATTAAATCCATGGATTTAAGACTGCATGCGACAGTAAATCTCACCGTGACGGAAGGTAATGGACAGCAAAGAGCATAAATAAATATTTAGGGTGCTTCATGCTTGGAACGATTGCCTGCTATCCTGATGAGATCTCCAGGGCTTCAATATTATGCATTTTTAACTCCACTAAATTCAGTGAGGCAGAAGGTATGACTGAGAATGCCATTGTTTCAGTTCTAGAACTGAAACTAGTCTCCCTTCACAAAATCTATTTTGGTGGTTGTCCAGCAATTATAAGCTGAGGTTCAGCATCTGGCATGGCCAGTTCCTACCGTAGATGCTGAGATGCCCTGATCTAGGGGGTGGGGGAGCAATCCAGCAGCTTTCTTCTTCTTCTTCTTCTTCTTCTTCTTCTTCTTCTTCTTCTTCTTCTTCTTCTTCTTCTTCTTCTTCTTCTTCTTCTTCTTTTCCTCCTCCTCCTCCTCCTCCTCCTCCTTTATTGAATTTATATACTGCCCTATACCCGAGAGTCTAAGGGCAGTTCACAGAATAAAATCAGGATTGAAAACCACAAAATACCTAATAAAAACAACAACCCCAAAAGCCCCCACTTATTGTTCTTATATTTGCAAGAAATCCACAAACCCCACAACAACCTCGCCACACATTTTCTTTTTCTTTTTTCTTTTTCTTTAGTTTTTCAGATTTTAAAAATTCACAAACAATTATCAAACAATCGACATAGAAAGAGAATTCCGAAGAATCTCCTGAACTTCCCTCCTCCCCCTTTGTGGGTCCTTATATTAACTTTTTCCTCCTCCATCTTTTGTATTACTCCAAATCTTTAAAATCTCAATCATACCCAAAATTCAACATTAAACTACAAGTGTTATTCCAATCCTACTAAGAATTTTTTTATTGTTTACAATGTTTTTAAGGCAAATTATATATTTCCCCCCTTCTTTATTAAAAATATGATCCTCCTGATTTCTTATTCTTCCGGTCATTTTTGCCAATTCAGCATAGTCCATCAACTTAATCTACCATTCTTCTCTGGTAGGGACTCTGTCTTCTTTTCATCTCTGGACTAGTAACATCCGAGCAGCAGTGGTTGCGTACATAAATAGTATTTTCTGATCCATTGGAATTTCAGCATTTAGGAATCCTAAAAGAAAAGCTTTGGTTCTTTGTTTTTGAAAAAGTTATTTTGAACATTTTTTTCAGTTCATTATATATCGTCTCCCAGAATTCTTTTACTACTTTACATGTCCACCACATATGATAAAAGGTGTCTTCTTTTTCCTTACATTTCCAGCATGTATTTGACCTTGTTTTGTACATTTTGGCTAGTTTACTAGGGGTTAAATACCAATGATACGTCAATTTCATATAATTTTCTTTCAACTGTAAACTTCAAATCCCAGTTCCATAGCTTCTCCCATGTTGTATATTATATCCAAAGACCAGTGTATCATAACTGATTTAACTTGTTCATCTTTTGTATGCCATTGTAATATTAGTTTATACATTTTAGAAAGCGATTTAGTCTTGTTTTTTTACAGCTCTTTTTCAAATTTAGAGGTTTCATTAAGGAAGCCTTTCTTTTTATCCATCTTAAATATATCATTTAGATAAGGGGTGGCCAACTCCTAAGAGACTGTGATCTACTCACAGAGTTAAAAACTGGCAATGATCTACCCCCTTTTGGGGGTTCAGGTCAAAGTTGTTGAGTTTTTTCAGGGAGGAGGTAAAATGTTGAGCTTTTTTTTAGGGGAGCCACAGTTGTTCAGCTTCTTTGGGGGGAACCAATGATCTACCAGTGATCTACCGCAGACGTCTAGTGATCTACCTGTACATTACAATCTACCTGTTCGACATGCCTGATTTAGATGACTTACAACTTTGCTGAGATGCTGCCCTTCTCCTTGATTTCTGCTTCAAGGGCATAATTCTCTGAAATAATGCAAGCAACGGTTTCTATTCTCCTCCTAGCTGCCCAGCCTAAATGTCTTGTGTAGCAGGTACCTGGCCCTGCTAGACCACATCCTTTGCTGATGGTGTTATCTCGAGTGGTCTCATCACACCAGAGCTACTTGCTTCTCTCATTTTTCAGAGACCAGATCTTTAGCTTACCACATAGAACAAAAATGAGAGACCACAATTTTGAAACATTCAATTAAGGAAGCAGTTCAATTGTTGGAGGTTTGAGACGGGTAGGATTTCAGAATTGGTGCGGTATCTAATTGTATGAAACTCCAGGATGTTGATCGGTGTGGCCTTCTTCTGGGCATTCTCAGGTGAGTAAAAGCAAAAGCAGATTGTCTTTTGGAAGTTGGTTCTTTGGGGACAACGTTGGGCAGAAGAGCCTGCAAGATGGGCGGTTATTGCTATAAGCAATATAACAAATGGGATAGTGAGGCTGCTGGGGTGAGTTTCTGAAGGGCAGGCGAACCAAATGAATGGCAGTGAGTTTAGACACTTTGTTCTCCTTTAGAAAACACAAAGCAGATCACCCCACACCCTGGGTGGAATTCAATATCACATTATGTCGAATCTTCCATCTGCAGAAGCAATTCAGCTTGTCAAGCAGAAAGATCCCCTTTCCCCTGTGTGCTGTTCTGAGCAGGGGCATACCTAGGCGTTGGATAGGTTGGCGGCTGCCAAGGGCCCAGGCCCAGGAAGGGCACAAAATTGCCCTCAGTTTAGGAAGTCATTGGTGGAGCATGAAAGGCAACGAAGAGGAAACTCTTTGAGTTTCTGGTCCATGGTCTCTCTCAGCTTTGTAGGCGCCTATATGTCTCCATGCCAAAGAAGCAAAGGGGCCCCGTTACGCCTCTGGTTCTGGGAGTTGTTTTGACCCATCCTGGGCCACTTTTGTGGGCTGCACAAGGGGAGGAATGGAGAAATCTCTCTTGCGTGAGTTGAAGCCCTTTTGCAGAGCTTCTGATGACAGGTTCTAAGAAAAATGTCATGATGGCCACCAACAATGGTGACTTTTGAAAGGGATTAGAATCAGGGGTCAGCAACCCTTTTCAGCCGTCGGCCGGTCTACCGTCTCTCAGACCATGTGGTGGGCCGGACTATATTTCGAAAAAGAAATGAACGAATTCCTATGCCCCACAAACAACCCAGAGATGCATTTTAAATAAAAGCACACATTCTACTCATGTAAAAACATGCTGATTCCCAGACCGTCCGCGGACCAGATGGAGAAGGTGATTGGGCTGCATCCAGCCCACAGGCCTTAGGTTGCCTACCCCTGGATTAGATAAATATGTCAAGATAAGGCTTCCAATGGGTATTAGCCACACATAAAATTTATGTATAGCAGACAACACATGCATTTTCCCTTTCTGTTGCTTCCAGGAATGGCAACAGCAGTGACCATCTCCTCAGCTCACAGTTGGGTCAACGCTACTATCAACCAGACTGAAGGTAATGGACAGCAATTAGCATAAATAAATAATTGGTGTGCTTCATGCTTGGAATGATTGCCTACTGTCCTGATGTGATCTCCAGGGCTTCAATCCTATTTTAACTCCACCAAATTCAGTGAGGCATAAGGTATGACTGAGAATGCCATTGTTTCAGTTGTATTCTCACAGAACTGAAAGAAATCTCCTCTCACAAAACCTATTTTGGTGGTTGCCCAACAATTATATGCTGAGGTTCAGCATCTGGCATGGCCTGTTCCCAGATGGTGAAGCAATATTATTATTATTATTATTATTATTATTATTAATAACTTTATTATTTATACACTGCCCATCTGACTGGGTTTCCCCAGCCACTCTGGGCGGCTCCCAACAGAACAACAACAACAACAACAACAAAGCGATTAAACATCAAACATTAAAAACTTCCTTAAATAGGGCTGACTTCAGATGTCTTCTAAAAGTCAGATAGTTGTTTATTTCCTTGACATCTGATGGGAGGGCGTTTCACAGGGCAGGCGCCACTACCAAGAAGGCCCTCTGCTTGGTTCCCTGTAACTTCACTTCTCGCAGCGAGGGAACCGCCAGAAGGCCCTCGGCGCTGGATCTCAGTGTCAGGGCTGAACGATGGGGGTGGAGACGCTCCTTCAGGTCTATTTTGAATTGTGCTTGGAAACATACTTTTTCTTTTCTTTCTTTTTTATGCTTTATTTAATCTTCAAACATACACACTTAAAAAAAATAAAACAAAGAAAATTTACAGATTCACAACACAGCCATACGTTTGAAACATTTGCAAACGTCTAGCAACAAACAGAAACAATAAAAAACCAAAAAATAAATAAATACAGTTACGACATCAAAAAAACACCCCACCCCCTGTGTTGACTTCCAGCCAGACCGACATTGAAGTTCGTTTTGTGACCTTGACTTCTTATATACCTATTTCTGTTATAGCTATTTTTTACACATATCCTGTGGACCCTCTCATATGTTCATTAGAAGATTGGCTCTTTCCACTTTATTTCCTATATAGTCCTGGAATACTTTCCAGTTCGCCTCTATTACCTCCTCTGAAATTCCTCTAGTTTCACCTATTTTTACTGCCATTTTATGGTATCCCATTAATTTGGATTGCCATTCTTCTAAATCTGGTACTTTAGTACTCTTCCAGTTCTTTGCTATCAAGAGTCTTGCGGCTGTGTTCGCATACATAACTACGCACCTATCCTTCTCTTTAATCTCGTCTCCTTGAATTCCTAGCAGGAATATTTCGGGGCTTTTTTTAAATGAATACTTTACCATTTTTTTTTATCTCATTATAAATTTTCCCCAAAAAAGGTTTTATATTTGGGCACCTCCACCAAATATGGAAAAAAGTACCTGTTTCCTTGTTACACCTCCAGCAATTATTGTTGGTTCCTTTGTACATTTTGGATAGCCTCATTGGTGTTAAACACCACCTGTACACCATCTTATATATGTTCTCCTTTAGATCATAGCTGGTAGTAAATTTTATATCCCTTAACCATAGGCTATTCCATTTATCTATTGGGATTTCCTTCCCCAAATCCAGGGTCCATTTTCTTGTTGATTCAATTATTTGGTCATCTTCTATTTCCCAATCTATTATTAATTCGTACAGGTTTTTTATATACTTTCCATCTCCTTCTATTATAATCTTTTTGAATTTGGTCGCTTTCTTTTCAAAACCTAATTTTTTATCTATTATCTATTTGGAATCTCTCTTTTATTTAGAAATACTGGAGCCTTACTTTGAATAGTGGTTTAACTTCTATTCATATGAAACTTAACATATAGGAAATGTTATTCGTCAGGTCGTAGAATTGTAAAGTTACAAGGGATCCCAAGGCAAATGTCATCACAGGCTGTCAGGCGGCAGAGGAACCAACTCCCATGGCCGGTTGCCAGGAATAGATAAGACAAGGGAAAGTCCAACTACCTGCTTTTTATTCAATATTTATAGAGAGAGGGTTGGGAATGCAGCCTCTTGGAATAATGGTGTTGCCCCAAGTAAATCTCCCCTCCCCCTTTTCATCCGTCATCTCTTCTATGGGTGGCGCTGAGCACCCTTTGCTTCTGAGCCCTTTGCTCTCCTACTTTTAAGGCCCACCAGGTTCTGGGAGATGGTGGGTCTGGAATGCTTTCTCGTGATAACGTCAGCCAGCTGCTCTGGCTCTGCCTCTTCCTCTCCCATTATTTCCCAGCTTTCCCCCTCATCTTCCTCTGAGCTGTGATCTCCCTCCAATCCCTGTTGTAATTCTGAACTGTCTTCTTCTTCTCTGGAAGGGTCAGGCTGGGGAGGCGGTCTCCACCATTCCTCCTCTGCCCAGTCCCGGACACAGGCTTCTGCCCTGAACCCTGTAAATATTTAGCAGTACCTCAGAAGCCCGAAAAAGGGCAGATTATCCTAACTATAGCTGAGTAAAACAAGCCAGCTTCATACACCATGTCTTGATGTTGGCTTGTTTTTAAGGAAGGCGTGATATGTTTCTTGTTTTTCACCTTTTCTGATTCAATATCCCCCTTTTTCACCTCCACATCTACTGTAGGAGCAGGATCATTAACCCAGGAAAAACTCAGATGCAAACGTAAAGGTATACCAGCGAACCCTCATTGATATCCTGACCCTGTACAGTGGAACCTCGGTTCTCGAATGTCTCCATTGACAAACGATTTGGAACCCGTATGCCAAAAACCCGAAAGCAATTGCTTCCGTTTTCGAACGCACCTCAGAAGTCGAATGGCTTCCGAGGTGTGTTTTTCCATTTTTTCAATGGATTTTGCCGACCGCCCATCGATCCTCAGTTTACGAACGTTTCAGAAGTCAGATGTTCTTCCGGAATGGATTACGTTCGAAAACCGAGGATCCTTCTGACTCACCTATAATGCTCTAACTTATGGATATTTGTTTTAAACAAATAACATGAACAGTATTTTTCTTTCTTTTATTCTGCTTCATCTTCTTTATGTAATTAAATAAAAATTAAAGGATGGCATTCAGCTTAGTCTAACTCAGAATAGACCCCCTGAAGAAGGCTTAACTGAATAACACCCATATTTTTAAAAACACCCATATTTTTAAAAAAACAAAAACAAAAGCCGGTTGGAGTCACATTCCAGCCAAGCTAAAGCACCCAAGGTATTTTAAGGAAGATGTGATAAGTTTCTTGTTTTTCACCTTTTCTGATTCAATATCCCTTTTTTTCACCTCCACATCTACTGTAGGAGAAGGTTCATCAACCCAGAAAAAACTCAGCACTGAGAATAAGGTTCGGATGGTTTTGGGTGGCCTCCTCCTATGCTTCCTTGGGCTCTTGGTAGTAGATGTAAGTGCTGCATTTCTAAAAAAAAACAACCATTGCTTGGAAAAAGAACAAAGGGAAATGTTGGGTGATATTTTTTGCCATGTGGGTGGCAGCAGGGTGGGGGTGGATGACTTCTTGCCCTCACCCAACTTCGAGAGCAGCATAGCCTTGCATGGGCATGGGAACAAGCTACCAGACTTTTGAGCTCTTTGGCCTGATGAGTTGTTCAACTTCACGGGAACTGACAGAGAGAAGGTTACACAGCATACAGGCCCATGATCAAGAATGGAATCAGCAAGAGGAATTGGTAGATTTAAAAATCTGGACATTTTGGTGGTTTCAGGCAGTAAACTAGGGATGAGGAACCTCAGGCTCAGGAACCAAATGTGACCCTCCATATAGAAGAAGAAGAGTTTGGATTTGATATCCCGCTTTATCACTACCCGAAGGAGTCTCAAAGTGGCTCACAATCTCCTTTCCCTTCCTCCCCCACAACAAACACTCTGTGAGGTGAGTGGGGCTGAGAGACTTCAGAGAAGTGTGACTAGCCCAAGGTCAGCATGTGGAGGAGCAGGGAATCGAACCCGGTTCACCAGATTATGAGTCCACCTCTCTTAACAACTACACCACACTGCCTCTCTATATATGCACCTCTCTCTCTTTGCTGCCAATGACAGCCATTTTGTGCTGGCACCTTCAACACTTATGTCAATATACGAGTGCTGGCACCGCGTGTGTGTGGTTATTTTTAACCAGAATACACTGTCCACGAGGGCCCCTCATAGGGCTGCCAAACATAGCCGGTGGCTGGGGTGACCAGCGTACGCACTGGTGTTTGGAGCAGGGCCAGGAAGCACGATGCCCCCATATGCTGAAAGTGCATGTCTGGAGGTTCGGGTGAGTTCCCAAGTAGTTAAGAGACAGGGATTTGATGGGGGCAGATGAGACTAGCACACTTTGACATGCAGTGGACACACAATGACAGGGGCGGGGAACCCTTTTCAGCTTAAAAAAGGTAAAGGGACCCCTGACCATTAAGTCCAGTCGTGACCGACTCTGGGGTTGCGGCACTCATCTCGCATTATTGGCCGAGGGAGCTGGCGTACAGCTTCTGGGTCATGTGGCCAGCATGACTAAGCTGCTTCTGGCAAACCAGAGCAGAGCACGGAAACGCCGTTTACCTTCCCGCTGCAGCGGTACCTATTTATCTACTTGCACTTTGATGTGCTTTCGTACTGCTAGGTTGGCAGGAGCAGGGACCAAGCAACGGGAGCTCACCCCATCGCGGGGATTCGAACCGCCGACCTTCTGATCGGCAAGCCCTAGGCTCTGTGGTTTAACCCACAGCGCCACCCGTGTCCCTTTTCAGCTTAGGGAGCTGCAATCCCAAGAGGACCATCTTTTGGGGACTGACACAGTGGTGGGTGCAGCCAGATGGCTCCCCCCCCACATGAAGAGACCTCTCAGATGCGACTATAATGGTATACTTGTGAACCCTCATTGATATCCTGACCCTGTACAGTGGAACCTTGGTTCTCGAATGTCTCCATTGATGAACGATTCGGAACCTGAACTCCAAAAGCCCAGAAGTAATTGCTTCCATTTTCGAAAGCACCTTGGAAGTCGAATAGCTTCCATGGCATGTTTCTCCATTTTTTCAATGGATTTTGCTGACTGCCCATTGATCCTTGGTTTTCAAACGTTTCGGAAGTCAAATGGCCTGCAGAGGTTCTAGTGGTCAAGAAAGAGAATTCTGGAGTGCCATGTTCTGTCCATATGCCAGAGGTTCCTCACCTGTTCCAAGCCAAGTAGCAAGGGGGAGCATGATTTCTATGTTGTGCTAGCAAAGTGTAGCTGCAAAATAATCATTATGGGAGCAGGGATCTTTATTGAAGCCTCCACAGCTTGAGGACCAAACTCCACTCTTTTTATTCTAGCATTTTTGCACAGTGGATGGAAGCATCACTCAGGGAAGGAAGACTGTGGGCCATCCTGGGAAATCCATCATTGACTGGAGCTGATATGTCATGAATGATCCATCTGCTCATTTCGTGAATCAAGGAGAGCAACAGGACACCTATCAAAAATTGGGAACTGCCGTCTACCCGCCTCCCCCCATTTCAGGGCTGCAGTTCTCAGCCACTTAAGTATCATGATCTAAATATCTTGAATTGAAACAGGCATACAAATATGACTTCACCCGGCGCTGTGAAGCCCTTAAGTTCAGGCAGCCATGTTTGGTCTTCAGCTCTTAGACTCCAACTCCTAGCTGCCCCAGTCAGCTTGGCCAATGGTCAGGTATGAAGGGAGTTGTATTACAGCAAGATAGGCAATATTCATGTGTGCTCAAGTCACAATGAAGAAGTACAAGTTCTAGGCACTCTAAAGGTCAGACTGTGCCCAGGAAGAATTGGTCATGGAACAGTCAGAGGGGGGGGGTAACCCTGGACTTAATCTTAAGTGGTACCCAAGGCCTGGTGTGAGATGTAAGTGTTGTCAAACCAATAAGGAGTAGTGGTCATAGGGCTATCAAATTCAATATATATGTAAATAGGCAATTGCCAAGAAAACCCAACACAGCCACTTTAGACTTCAAAAGAGGTGTAATATAATCATCATCATCATCATCATCATCTCTTATTTGTACCCCGCCCATCTGGCTGAGTTTCCCCAGCCACTCTGGGCAGCTCCCAATCAAGTGTTAAAAACAATACAGCATTAAATATTAAAAACTTCCCTAAACAGATAATAATAATAATAGTGTAATGTTATTCACTCACTAAAGAAACCCTCTGACCTCTCCATAGAGGTTATTTCAGTTCAAAGTATAGTTAAGCAAGGAATTTTCAATGGCTTTTCAGTTCCCAGCTCCCAGGTGAGCTTGTCAGTTCCCAGCTCCCACCTTTGCTTCTTGGTGAATCCAAAGTTCAACTCTACAATTTTCTAGACTAAATAATGGGTGAGAGACTTTGTTGCCTTGCCTGCATAGAATTCTGAAGGAGAGAGCTCAATTCCCACCAAAGACATAGTTCTCAAATCCTGCTTGCTCCAAGATCAGTTATACCCTTCCCTTCCCTTCCCTTCCCTTCCCTTCCCTTCCCTTCCCTTCTTTCTTTTCAGTATGAGGCCGTGGGAGATTGCTCTGCTTATTCTCTAGGCTTTTCGGGATTCTTTAGTCAGGGATTCTTTAGGATTAAGGTGTGTGTGTGTAAATGCTTAATGATTATTTGCTGCCTGCATATTTTTAACCTTGCTGTCTGAAGCAGCACCTATATATACTGTCTTTCTTCATTTCTGTTTAATAAATCAATTTTTTTCTTCTACCTGGTGTGACAAGTTCCTTATTGGGTATATGGGCTAAAGGTATACACACATTTTTAGTGGATGCACACAGCCTAACCCCACATAAAGGTTTCCACCTTCCCAGAGCTGTGCATTGATTCATGCCTGTGGTGAACACATATGTGGAATCATATGTACACTGCCTAACACAGGGGTAGGCAACCTAAGGCCCATCGCCTTCTCAATCCGGCCTGTGGATGGTCTGGGAATCAGCGTGTTTTTACATGAGTAGAATGTGTCCTTTTATTTAAAATGCATCTCTGGGTTATTTGTGGGGCATAGGAATTCGTTCATTCCCCCCCCTCCCCAAATATAATCCAGCCCACCACATGGTCTGAGGGATGGTGGACTGGCCCACGGCTGAAAAAGGTTGCTGACCCCTGGGCCAGGTACGTAGTTAGGGTCAAATCTTTCCAAAATGTTTGGGAGCTGTATAAAACCACAATTTTAAAAGCTCAGCTATAATGTTTACTGCAGGGCCAAGAGTATGCCTTATGTGGTTGATAAGGAAAGTGTGTGGGGAGTATTAGAGACACAAAGGCTTACTTTAGATAATGAAAGTCTTCTCCAAATCAGGAGAACAAAAAGGAACACACATTTTGCCTAAAAATATGCAAGAGGGATGCAAAATAATAATAATTGTGGAGCACATTCCTAAAAACCTGAAGACTAACAACAAAGAAAGATTTAAATACATTAGTATCAGGTGACTGCCTAGTGAGGTGGTTCTTTGAGAGTGTCAGCAAGCATATAGACAGAGGTGGTTCAGTTGATATTGTGTGCTTGGACTTTTAAAAAGCTTTTGACAAAGTAATTCACCCAAGATTATTGAATAAGCTTAGCAGTCATGGAGTCAAGCGGCAAGGTCCTCTTGTGGCTCAGTAACAAGTTAAATAACAGGAAACAGAGGGTAGGATTAAATGGACAGTTTTCTCATAGAATCATAGAATTGCAGAGTTGGAGGGGTCCCCGAGGGTCACTTAAGCCAATTCCCTGCAATGCGGGAATCTCAACTAAAGCATCCATGACAGATGGTCACCCAACCTCTGCTTAAAAACCTCCAAGGAAGGAGAGTCCATAACCTCGCAGTGATGGCTAACCTTGACACCCCAGATGTTTTGGGACTACAACTCCCATCATCCCTGACAACTGATCCTGTTAGCTAGGGATGATGGGAGTTGTAGTTCCAAAACATCTGTGGTGTCAAGGTTAGCCATCACTGTCCTAGGGAGCCCAGGCATGCAGAAAGTGGTGAGGGGGTAGCCAGCAGAGTGCTTGTGTGCTAGTTACAGGTAGGTAGCCGTGTTGGTTTGTCATAGTAAAAAAAAAAAAAAAATTCCTTCCAGTAGCACCTTAGAGACCAACTAAGTTTGTTCTTGGTATGCACATGAAAGCTCATACCAAGAACAAAATTAGTTGGTCTCTAAGGTGCTGATCGTCGAAGAATTGATGCTTTTGAATTATGGTGCTGGAGGAGACTCTTGAGAGTCCTATGGACTGCAAGATCAAACCTATCCATTCTGAAGGAACTCAGCCCTGAGTGCTCACTGGAAGGACAGATCCTGAAGCTGAGGCTCCAATACTTTGGCCACCTCATGAGAAGAGAAGACTCCCTGGAAAAGACCCTGATGTTGGGAAAGATGGAGGGCACAAGGAGAAGGGGACGACAGAGGACAAGAGGGTTGGACAGTGTTCTCAAAGCTACTAAAATGAGTTTGACCAAACTGCGGGAGGCAGTGGAAAACAGGAGTGCCTGGCATGCTCTGGTCCATGGGGTCACGAAGAGTTGGACACGACTAAATGACTAAACAACAACAACAACAAGGTGCTACTGGAAGGATTTATTATTATTATTATTTTGCTCGTGTGCTGTTTCTCCGCCTGTTTCCGGGCCTCACTATTGGCTGTCAAAAAGTAGCAGGGAGAGAAAGAGAGAAAGAAAGCTAGAGAGAGGGCGAGAAGTGACTCGCCCTCCTCTGAAGTCTTGGAAGGAAATGGACGCAAGGGATTTGAATGCTCAGGCAGCTGGGCTGACCGTCTGCACCACAGCCCAGTCCTACCCTCTCATTGGTTTAAAGTCAAGGGTCACCAAAAAAGGGTCTAGAGGATCACACATTGCCCTTCAAGTTCATTGTCCCATAGGAAAGCATGATACAAACTTTGGCAAACATGTTTTCTCCTGCCGTACACCTGCGCAAGCAGCCGCAAAGAGAGGGTGAAACTTTGAGGAGGTGATTATATCTCCCCTGCAATTATCAAAAACATTGTGATTGATTTGTGTTCTCATAGGGTTTTTCCAGAGGTCACTTTTGAGATCAGTAATAATAATAATAATAATTGGAATCCAGAATCCTTGATCATTCTTTTTGCCAAATACGGAAACAGAGCGGCATAAATATATATACTGAGCTATTAAGAACGAGGGCCGGGAGTTAGACCATCAGAGGTGGTAGGTTAGTCTGAGATTTGTTTCTTTGTTAGCACTGAAGCCAGCCTTGAGCTCCTCCTCTGAGAAGCCAGTCACAGGATGAAGATTTTGTGTGTCCTTCCTAGCAAATGCTTCCATCATTGCTCCGAGTATAATAAAGTCAGTTGAAGGAAGGTCTCACTTGTTTGTGCCTAAAATGATCCTTCTGTTAGTATTGCTTCATTTGCCAGTTGAGGTAGCAATGATGGAAGATCTAGATCTGTCAGACCTACGGACATCTTCAAATAATTATTACAGACCAGGGGATTACATTATTGCTGGAGTTATACCTGTGAGGACCGCTCTGTACCCAAAACATGCTTTCAGGTCTGACCCTGTCAGCGACTTCCTCCCGTAAGTGCTATTTGCTCATAGCTTTTGATTTTTCTCAGCCAATTCTTATCTTTCCTGTATACAGTCTATATACAGAGTGAGCAGCAGATTCTTAAGCTCCATAGTTTAGCAGAATGGTTTGAAAAGTGACTGGGACAGTAGGAGGCTCAGCCGCAGATATGAAGGAAATTTGCCCCAAAGCTCCCTATTTTGGGGGCTGAGATCTGGCTTTACAACACTTATTTCTTGTAAATCTGTAAGTTCCTGTCTTGCCCCTTCACATTCTCCCCAGTGTTTTCTGGAGAGCCAGTGTGGTGTAGTGGTTAAGAGCAGTGGACTCGTAATCTGGTGAACCGGGTTCGATTCCCTGCTCCTCCACATGCTGACCTTGGGCTAGTCACACTTCTCTGAAGTCTCTCAGCCCCACTCACCTCACAGAGTGTTTGTTGTGGGGGAGGAAGGGAAAGGAGAGTGTTAGCTGCTTTGAGACTCCTTCGGGTAGTGATAAAGCGGGATATCAAATCCAAACTCTTCTTCTCCTTCTTCTTCTTCTTCTTCTTCTTCTTCTTCTTCTTCTTCTTCTTCTTCTTCTTCTTCTTCTCTGTTGTCTGCTTGCTGCATCCACATCAGCCCTGCTGTTAGTTTTAGATAGTCTACCCAGCACACAGGTGCCGTTCTCCTGGTCTTTTAAAATTGTAGGGTCTTCACCCTAGCACTGTTTTACTCCATCAGCCTGACTGGTTTCTTGTCACATCTGTATATATCCATTAAAAAAAAATCTTTATTGATTTAAATCACACAATTAAAAAAATTCACAATCTCAACAACATAAATTATAAAAAAAGAAAAAAGAAAAGAAAAGAAAAAGAAAGCAAATATACAAAACCAGAAAAAGATTAAAAGAAAAAAAAAACTTACATCGACACGCTTCATACATAAAAGTCTTCCGATCTTTCTCATTGTACTTTTCAAATTTTCGTTATCTTTCCTGCACAGTTTTGGTCTTAAATATTCTTCCATCTATCTCTAAAAATATTCGTTATTGTTCTACATGCAAGTATCACTCTAGTTCTGCTAATATGGTCTTGTTATTACAATATATTCTTATATATTCCTTAAATAGTTTCCATTCTCCAAAAGTTTTCTGTTTCATTTCTCCTCTAACTCCTCCCGTCAATTTTGCTAGTTGTAGGTAATCTAACGTAAGTATCTGTCAGTCTATGGTTGTTGGTATTGCTTCGTTCTTCCAATTCCTTGCCACAAGAATTCTAGCTGCTGTGATGGCATACATAAATAACGATCTTATCTCTTTTTTAATTTCTAAAGGTAAAATCCCCAACAGGAAAATCTCTGGGGGGTTTTAAAAGGTGATTTTGAACAATTTCTTCAACTCAATGTATATTGAATATATATTGAACTGGCGGTTCCCTCATTGCGAGAAGCGAGGTTACAGGGAACCAGACAGAGGGCCTTCTCGGTAGTGGCGCCTGACCTGTGGAACGCCCTCCCATCAGATGTCAAGGAAATAAGCAGCTATCCTATTTTTAAAAGACATCTGAAGGCAGCCCTGTTGAGGGAAGTTTTTAATATTTAATGCTGTATTGTTTTAATATTTGATTGGAAGCTGCCCAGAGTGGCTGGGGAAACTCTGCCAGATGGGCGGGGTACAAATAATAAATTATTATTATTATTATATTATTATTATATATTGTACCAATATTCCCCAATAACTGTGGAGGTCCACCACATATGGGAGCAAGACCCCACATCATTTTTGCATCTCCAACAGTTTGGTGACCCTCCTTTTGTATATATCCATTTTAATACACTGTATAAACTGGTCAACATTCCATTTGTTTTCCATCCAGAGTATTACAGATGAACTACCAGCATGTTCTGGCCATTTTGCTTGCCATTGATGAGATCAATGAAAATCCCAAGCTCTTACCTAATATCACCTTAGGCTACAATATCTTTGAGAACTGTTTCAGTGTCAGGATTACCTATGAAGCCACAATGGATCTCCTCTCAACTGGGTTTCGGATGGTCCCTAATTTCAAGTGTGGACGACGTGGAAAGATCCCGGCTGTTATTCAAGGAGGGGACTTCGAAACTTTTTTTCAGATGTCAACCATGCTAGACATCTTCAAGATCCCCCAGGTATGGAGAATGGGAGGACTTGCCAGAGCAAATCTCAGACCCAACTTTTAAACTTGAAATGGAGGTCTTGGAGATTGGAGAGTGTATAACATTTCCCCCCTCTCAGGTTGGGAGAACTCTGTTGATGTCTACATCAGGAAATTTAGGTTATTTCATATACCACTTTCTCATAAAATGTCAGGGTGGTATAAAAGCAATATAATATTCGAAAGCAGAACAAAACAATAATGAAAATCGCTACTCACTTTAAAAAAGTTGTGATAAACACATGTACTCACACGCTTCACATTCTGCGTGATATAGAAAAATAATATAAATTGTTAAAAATAGAGTAAAAGTAGTTAAGTTTGAAAATGTTTATACACAGTGCAGATGATACAAAGTTGTTGCACCACACAGATGGAAGGTTTTTTGCACGCACACACACACACACACACACACACACACACACAATTGCCAAGCGAGCCAAATGTACAGTGGATGAAAATAAATGCCAATGATCTTAAACCCACTTACCTGGCAGAAAGTCCAAAAAAATTCAGTGGGACTTATATCTGTATATTCAGATATAATATACATGTTTGAGTGGAAGCTATTTTAGGATGGCAAAATCTCTTGTGGGGTGGATTGAGTAGGTAGAGGAGGATATATTAATTACAAGTTATCTCTCCTGGCAGCAGTGGGGTTGAAGAGAGTTTTGAAATCCCATCCTTGGCAGCAAAATTAAAAGCATGGGAACTAGGCTATACAACCTTGTTTTGAGCAAGTTCAGCTAACCAACTATGTATTGGTTTCCCCCTTCTCCCCCTGCTTAAGCACAACACAGAACCAAAATCCAGACTGTAAAGTAAATGGAAGATAGTGTTTACTTACTTAATTTATTGTTACAGGTAGATAGCCGTGTTGGTCTGTCATAGTCAAAACAAAATAAAAAAATTCCTTCCAGTAGCACCTTAGAGACCAACTAAGTTTGTTCTTGGTATGAGCTTTCGTGTGCATGTTGGTATCTGAAGAAGTGTGCATGCACATGAAAGCTCATACGAAGAACAAACTTAGTTGTTCTCTAAGGTGCTACTGGAAGGATTTTTTTTATTTTGTTTTAATTTATTGTGCTCATTTTCAGCAAACAGCAGCAGCAAAAATAATGCAGGTAAAAATACTTCCGGGTTACAAAATACATACCGGTAGTTGAATTCTAAAATGGAGTCTACGCTGAGGAAGAGCATCAACATCCATCCATCTCCATTGAAGACATGGTATAAAAGGAAAAAAGAGCAAGTGAGCAACAGGAAGGAGAAGGGTTTAAATCTTTCTTTTCTTTCACCTGGAAACCAGGGAAATGACATCACACAGAGCTCTCTCTCTACCAGTTGCATTCCTATGGTCTGAGTCTACCTATCTAGAAATCTACAGCTCTGTGGTTGCTAGCCCCTAGGCTTACTAATTAACAAGAATATACAGTCTTAGATTTTTGACTGCAAATCTCCCATAATCTCTGGACATTATTTCCAACGCTAAACATTGTTTCCTTTCCTTTCCAGCTCACTTACGGTTTTGTCAACCATATTCTGAGTGACAAAACTCAGTTCCCCTCTTCCTACTGGATGAGCCCAAAGGAAACGCCACAATACAGGGGGATAGTGAAGTTGCTCCTGCATTTCAGGTGGACGTGGGTTGGTCTGCTTGCTCCGGACAATGAAGGTGGAAATCTATTTGTGAGAACGATGAAGGCGATGGTCTTCAGGAGTGGCATATGCGTAGCCTTCACCTTTGGGATCCCGCAAATATTTTCTGACCTCCGTGTTTCAAAGAAGACACTTTTAAGATGTCTAGCACTTCTTTCACAGAGGAAGGCCAACGTGATTATTTATTATGGAGATTCTGACACAATGTTTCTGTTGCCACATGCGCTGTACAGAGTTGAACTAGAAATCAATGCGCCGGTAGGGAAAGTTTGGATCTCTACAGCTCTGTGGGGCTTCACCTTAAGCACATCTTTTGAGTACTGGGACGTCATATTCTTCCATGGCGCATTGTTCTTCAGCGTCCAAACAAAGAAGGGTTCAACATCCCAGGACGTTTTCCTGACTCAAGATGAAGATTCCTTCGATCAGATTTGGCCAGAAATATTTGATTGTTCTCATCCCAACCACAGATGGTCAAGGAGAACCTGGAAAAGATGCATGGGGAAGGGGAAAATGGAAGCAGATTGGCTTGGGAAAGGCATGTCTGTGGAGAGCTATGTTGTTTATAGTGCTGTCTATGTCACGGCACATGCCTTCCATGCTCTGATGACATCTGCTTCTAGCCGTGTGACAACTACAGAACAAGGCAGATTGGACCTTCTGAACATAGAGCCATGGCGGGTGAGAGAGGGAGGGAGACAAAGAAAACTACCCACTTATAGAGGTGGTTCCTCACTGTGCATGTGCATATTATCTGTTGTATCCTCGCTTATTTCCAAATCAGTCACTGTTTGGGAGGGTGGGGAATGTCACTCAGCTACATCTTGTCATTGGACGTGATCCTTTAGTTCACTCCTGCTAATTCAGTAGAACTATCCCTTGTGAATATTCAGGAAGGTTAGCTGAGCAGGACTTATAACCAGGGTTTAGTATTCCACCAGTTATTTATAATCTCCATTTTATACAGCTGAGAGAGAGAGACGGGGGGGGGGGGGGAGAGAGAGAGAGAGAGAGAGAGAGAGAGAGAGAGAGAGAGAGAGAGAGAGAGAGAGAGAGATTACAGCCAGGACTAAATGGAAGTTTTGTTTAGAGTGAAGGTTCTACTACCCAAAAAAATAAAATAAAACAGAGAACCACTGGATTAGTTTTTGCAACCCTGTTGTGCATGTGGAGGGGGGGAGGCAAAGGATCTCCTGTTTCCCTTTCTTCCCTCCCCAGCACATGTTCAATTAGAGTTTAAAACACTTTAGGGAGGCTTTTAATGTTTAGAAGAGTTTGAAGAAGAAGAGTTTGGATTTGATATCCCTCTTTATCACTACCCGAAGGAGTCTCAAAGCGGCTCACATTCTCCTTTCCCTTCCTCCCCCACAACAAACACTCTGTGAGGTGAGTGGGGCTGAGAGACTTCAGAGAAGTGTGACTAGCCCACAGCAGCTGCATGTGGAGGAGCGGAGACGCGAACCGGGTTCCCCAGATTACGAGTCTACCACTCTTAACCACTACACCACACTGCATTAATAGATTACTGCATTTTAATGTTCTGTTGGAAGCTGCCCAGAGTGGCTGGGGAGACCCAGCCAGATGGGCAGGCTATAAATAATAAATTATTATGATTATGATTATGATTATGATTATGATTATGATTATGATTATGATTATGATTATGATTATGATTATGATTATGATTATGATTATGATTACTTGGGCCCGGCTTTCAAATAAATTTGGAGATTGACTCAGGGTTGGATAGGGTTGACTCAGGGTTGGATAGGGGCTGATCTGAAGTACCAGATTGGGCGCCATCTTGGATTGGGAAGGGAAGGTGCTGGTGTTCACAGTTCTATTAAATAGTTTACAGTCACTTTAAACATTCTACTGTTATGGTGGAACATGTGGCTTTTAAGCTAATATTACTTCAAGAGAAATGGCTATAGGTTTGACCAGGCTTCCTCAAACTCGGCCCTCCAGATGTTTTTGGCCTACACCTCCCATGATCTCTAGCTAGCAGGACCAGTGGTCAGGGATGATGGGAATTGTAGTCTCAAAACATCTGGAGGGCTGAGTTTGAGGAAGCCTGGGTTTGACCTATTTCCCCCTCTAGTGGAGGTTCCCTACCACGGCTGGCTCCTCTCAGCTTCTGCCTTCAGTGATTCTTAGCTTTATCTTCAGACTCTTCACTGATGCAATGGCAACTCAACCAACATACTGCCTGACTGCCCCCTAAATAGCACTGTGCCTATAATTTGTATTCTCATTGGAGTATAACTAAGGGCCCATTAGTTTGAATATAATGCCCACTCAAGGATCTATCACAATTTAACCCTTGTCAATTATCCCAACCCATATAAAAGCTAGATTCTGTGGTTCATCAAGACACATACGGCAAATCCGCCACAGTCTTGATGCTTCTTGGCAGACTTCCAGCTGAACCCACCATGTACCTGAATCACTGTCCCAGGATTTCATAATAATAATAATAATAATAATAATAATAATAATAATAAATTTTTATTAATACCCCGCCCTTCCCAGCCAAGACCGGGCTCAGAGTGGCTAATACCCATAAAATCACAACAAAACATACAAAACAATCAATTAAAATGCAGGTTAAAATACGATTTAAAGTTTAAAATGCAGCCTCATTTTTAAGTAGCCCACCAATCAAACCATAAAGGAATGAAACATCAGGGTTAAACTAAAACCAACCCAAAGGCCAGGCAGAACAGCTCTGTCTTGCAGGCCCTGCGGAAAGATGCCAAATCCCGCAGGGCCCTGGTCTCTTGTGACAGACCGTTCCACCAAGTCGGGGCCAGTACTGAGAAGGCCCTGGCCCTAGTTGAGGCCAGCCTAGCATCCTTGTATCTCGGGACCTCCTTATGTAGCTGCCCAGACTTCTGTCAGAGATCAGAAACTTGTTCTCACGTTCAAGAATTGCCTTGGTTGCTGCCAAAGAACTAGAAGAACTGAAGGTTTTGGAAGAAGAAGTGAAATGTGTAATAGTTTCTCCATCTTGCAAATATTGTCCTTTTAGCTTCACCCCTTTGTGAGAAGCATCCGCTTCAACAGTACTGCCATGGGCGAGGTGTATTTTGATGGAGATAGGGAGCTAGCGGCTGACTATGATATTGTGAATTTTGTCACATTTCCTAACCAAACTGCTGCAAGAGTGAAAGTTGGAAAGCTGCAGACCCAAACCACCTTGGGAGTAGAGCTGACTATTCATGAGAAGGACACCGTATGGCCCAGCTGGTTTAACCAGGTAGGGAGTGGATTCTGATCTTATAAGTTGGGGAAGTATAGCTAGCAATGGGTGAACCTGTCAGTTTTGGTTCTCCAAGATTATTCCAATCTTAAATTCAGTTCTCCAAATTCTGGCATAATTACGATTAAAATAAAAATAAAATCCTCAAGAAAATCTATCAGCATTTTGGTACAAATTTATCCCAATATACACATGTCTTTTTGCCAGATGTTCACATTTTTTGCATTGCAGTATCCCCTAAATACCATATTTAATTGAATATAAATGTGCACCTTTTTTTGATGAAATTACGTTGCGAAAATTGGGGTGCACATTAGATTTGATGGCGCATTTACATTCGCCAGCAAAATACTTTTTTTGGTTTCAAGGTTTTGAAAATTGAGGTGTGCATTAGATTTGCGTAAATATGGTATATTTCACTAACATAGAATAAGAATAAGAATAATGAGAATTTTATTATTTATACCCTGCCCATCTGGCTGGGTTTCCCCAGCCACTCTTGCTACTAACATATTCATTGTCATACATTCTTAATATTTTCATATATGTATGTGTACCGGTATGTATGTATGTATGTATGTACATATATATATACACAGAGAGAGACATTCCTTGGCTGGAGAACTGCATTGCAGATTTTGAAGAAGTGCAGATTTCAAAGGAAGACTGTATTTCTATTATATTGTTTTAGAGAGTGTAGACTAGGTAGGCTCACTGTTTAATGCTGAAATCTCTCTGCCATCCATAAATGTGTTGCCACCCTCTGGACCTCTTGGGGAAGAGGCGCACAAAGAAGGGCCCCAGAAGATGATCTCAGGATCTGGGTAGGTTTATATGTAAAGAGGCAGTCCTTGAGGTATTGTGGTCCTGAGCCATAACTTCAAACTCTGTTTCTATATACAAAGCAGTAATTCATCAGACACTCTTTCATTCCTTGATGTCCAGACAACGCCCCGTTCTACCTGCACCGAAAGCTGCCAACCTGGAGCTCGCAAAATGGTACCAGAAGGAAAGAAGATATGCTGCTATTATTGTGCCCTGTGCCTCGAAGGGACCATTTCTATTCAGACAGGTAAATGGTTTTGAAGGAACAGCAAGTCACAGGAGACGGGGGTTCTGAGAAGCAGTTTCAGGATGAAAGCATCCATGTTAAGCCTGAAAAGACATCTTAGCAAAGGAATACAGTGATCTTTGCAAAACTGAAACACGACATTTCAAGAAGCTGATTTTGCATGGTTGCAGTCCTCCAACACAATGGAAAACGTCTCGAATTCCAGAGATTTTGCCAAAATCTATACAATCCTGAAAACACGAGATTGATATTTTTGGATTCTCCACTTATAAAAAGGGAAAACATTTAAATTTGATGTACTGAAATAACTTTTTCTTTCTTTCAGATGCAGGTCATTGTCTTGAGTGTCCAGAAGATCAATACTCAAACAGTGAGAGGGATCAATGTATCCCCAAGACTATAGTTTTCCTCTCTTATGAAGAACCACTGGGGATTACCTTGGTTTTCTTTGCCCTGTTCTTGTGCCTAATCACAAGTACTATTTTGGGAATCTTCATTAAATACCAAGACACTCCGCTTGTTAAAGCCAACAATCGAAACCTCACTTACATCCTCCTCGTTTCTCTCCTGCTTTCCTTCTTGTCCTCCTTTTTTTTCATTGGCCAGCCTCAAAAGGTCACCTGCCTTCTCCGCCAAACCATCTTCAGCATCATCTTCTCGGTCGCCGTCTCTTCTGTGCTGGCAAAAACTATAACTGTGGTTTTGGCATTCATGGCCACAAAACCAGGGAACAGCATTAGCAAGTGGGTGGGAAAGAGTTTGGCAAATGGTATTGTCCTTTTTGGTTCTGCCTTTCAGATTGGAATCTGCATTGTCTGGATCGGAATTTCTCCCCCATTCCCAGAACTGGACATGGATTCCCAGGTCACACAGACAATTCTGCAGTGCAATGAAGGGTCCATCACTATGTTTTACTCTGCCCTGGGCTACATGGGCCTTCTGGCTGCCATCTCTTTTACTGTGGCCTTCCTAGCCAGGAAGCTCCCTGGAGGTTTCAACGAAGCCAAGTTTATCACCTTCAGCATGCTGGTGTTTTGCAGTGTTTGGATCTCCTTTGTGCCAACCTACTTGAGCACCAAGGGGAAATACATGGTGGCTGTGCAGATCTTCTCCATCTTGGCTTCCAGTGGTGGGCTCCTGGGTTGTATCTTCCTTCCCAAATGTTACATCATTGTACTGAGGCCTGATCTGAATACAAAGGAGCACCTAATGGTGAAAAGGAAATAATAAGGTTGTGTCAAATGTATAGGCCAGCCACATTTCAGCAGTCTGCATATATTTCACTTACTACATTATCATGGCTCAGTCACACACACACACACACACACTGCTATTCTTAAAAAGTATGGGACCATTTTTTGGTAGGGGATCCATGCAAGGGCCTTAATGTCATGCTCCTTCATTCACCATGTATCATTTTTCCTAAGGGTCATGAAATGGTGAAAAGGAAGACACTCAGGGAAGAAGCTGACAGCCACCAGTGAGAGATAGGTAGTAGGATAGGAGAAGTTGGAACTACTTTCCCTCCCTTCACAGACTTACCATCTAACTTTGTCTAGAGTCTTTTCCATCTGCTTGCAACAGAGACCAGGAGCATGCAGGAGAAACAATCTGATGGCAGAGACTCAGTAGCTTCAATATTATGACTTGTGAGCCAATGACTTGTGAGCCAATAATATTATGACTTGTGAGCCAATTTGTGGGCTCTCAGCTACCTAGAGCAGACGTCTCCAAACTACGGCCTGCGGGCCGAATACGGCCTGTGGGACTCAATTATCCGGCCCGCGGTGACCTCCGCTGCCCACTGCTGCAGCCTGCTTTTACCGGCGTGGCGTGGCGTGGCGTGGCGTGGCGTGGCGTGGCTGCCCACTTCCGGGTTGGCGGAGCACCAGAAATAGCTTGTGCGCATGTGAAAGCATCATTTCCGGTGCACATCCGGGTCTGAGGAGGCCCGTGCGCATGCGCACAAGCTATTTCCGGTGCTCCGCCGACCCAGAAGTACGCCGGAAATAGCGTGTGCGCACGCGTATGGGCACGCGCTCCCCCACCCTCTGGCCTGCCGTGCAATCGGCGCTGGAGGAACCGGCCCGAGGCTTGGTAAGTTTGCCGACCCCTGACCTAGAGCCATAGATGTGTTACCAATGCAGTGTAATTCAAAATGACCTTGGTGTCCTTTGTGAATCTCCTAGGCTACAACCATTAAGATGAAGGTCTCATCCACACTTACCTTTGCTCCTCATTTCTAGGTAACTGCTAAACACCATGGGTTGTATTGACTGAGAGTAGATCCATTGAAATTAATGGCTATATGGGGGAGGGGAGGGAATTCAGTGCCGAGTCTTCTGGATCATTCAATCAGCAAAAGCATTTCTGCTTTCCATATAGAATAATGACCCTCCCTCCCACCCCAGTGCTGTTCTGGGAGACCTCCAACTCTCCCAGAAGCAATTGCAGGGGTAGGTGGAGGAAGGAGAAATGGGGGAGCCCTGTTACACAAGCAGAAGTCCTTACAAAGAGGTTCCACTGATAGGACTCATTACATGAAACCCATCCCAGAACTAATTTAGGTCCATTAACTTCAACAGGTCTATTGTGAGCAAAACTGAATTGAACCTTTTGCAAGCAAGAACTCAATTGAACCCTTTGCAGACAAACATGACAGCTCGTTGAGGTATAACTGCCCCATGAACAAATGTTCAGTAAAAACTGGTCACAGCCCAACTTCCGCAAGTGGCACCAACTTTTCAACGTTTTCATTTTTTGGTACCCTCTCCTAGAAAATGGGACGGCTGGAGACCGGGGAATGTGAAGCGAGTGCATTATATTAGTTACCACCCCTAAGTGTGAATTAAATGTCTCTGCTTCCTGCAGGGACTACACTGGGGTCAAAGACTGGAAAAAGCCCACCACCAAACCTTTAGGCAATCCTGATTGCATCCTGAGCAAAATCTCGATGCAAGGTTTTCCTAAGCAAATTAGAATGAATATTCAATAAACAAGTTTTTGGAGGAGCCTTTAATTGCCCCTCATGCTATTATTAATCAGATGGGGTGGAAGGCCAGGACCAGATTCTACTTTCCAGGCAATGCAGGAACATACATAAAAATCACATTCCTGGTTATTTTGAGAGAGTTCTTCCACTCAGCCAGTGGTGGTAAAACTAGCCCTCCAGATGTTGTTAGATGTCAGGGACTAGCAGGACACTGACCAGTGTGCACCGGGGGAAGCGGGCTTGGAGTCTGATTCAGGAGATGGGGCCAATGATTTGTAGGGACCTGTCCTAGCCAGGAGGCAAGAATCAGAGGCAGGGGAAGTTTTAGGACTGGAGGGTGGAGCAGTGGAGGAAGAGGAGGAAGAGGCAGGCCAGGCAAGTGAAGAGTCAGGTGCTTCCTTGCCCTCCCACTGTTCAGGAGAATTGAAACAAGAAAAGCAGAGGCAACTTCCATTTAGGCACAACCTCCGGCTGTGTGCAGGCAGCCCATCGGGAGACAATACATGTTGTATTGTCAATACTTGGTGTGGACACCCCCCCCCCCATGTTGCTGCAGCCTCTCCATAGAGCACAGACCTGAGAATTACTGCTTAGGTGCAAGGCTAGTGTGCATGGGTATTCAGAGCCATGGAAACTACTGTTAAGTGTCAGCTTGGACTATAAAGGGTTAACTATCTGCCATATGATCGCCGAAGAATTGATGCTTTTGAACTATGGTGCTGGAGGAGACTCTTGAGAGTCCCATGGACTGCAAGAAGATCAAACCTATCCATTCTGAAGGAAATCAGCCCTGAGTGCTCACTGGAAGGACAGATCCTGAAGCTGAGGCTCCAATACTTTGGCCACCTCATGAGAAGAGAAGACTCCCTGGAAAAGACCCTGATGTTAGGAAAGATGGAGGGCACAAGGAGAAGGGGACGACAGAGGACGAGATGGTTGGACAGTGTTCTCGAAGCTACCAACATGAGTCTGACCAAACTGCGGGAGGCAGTGGAAGACAGGAGTGCCTGGCGTGCTCTGGTCCATGGGGTCATGAAGAGTTGGACACGACTAAACGACTAAACAACAACAAATCTGCCATATGGCTAGGAAGTACCCTTGACTTTAGAGTACAATGCCCACCAGTCAAGACAGCCTGGCCAATAGTCAGAGATGTAGTTCAGCAACAACTGGAGAATAATGAGCTGCCCACAGCGCCACTTAACTTTGGTTCAATTTCATCGTCCCTTCAATTGTCCCAAGGGAAAGCATGACATGAAGTTTTGCAAACAGGTTTTCTCCTTCCCAGTGCCTGCGAATGTGCCGCAGAGAGTATGCAAAGAGGAGGCCATATGTCCCCTGCAATTATCGAAATCACCATCATTGATGTGTGTTCCTGTGACCAAGGTCCCATAAGATATTTTTACCCAGCGGTATGAAGAAGAATAATAACCCAGAATTATTGATCACTTATTTCCCCAATCTGGAAAGAAAGCAACATAAATATACAAATATATTGAGGTAATGAGGATGAGGGAGTGAGATTTAGTCTGTCGGTCTGATGTTTGTATCTACTTTTCCACGGAAGCCAGGCTTGGGCTCTTCCTCTGAGAAGCCAGACACAGGATGAGGTTTGCAAGACTGTCATGGTTTTTTCCTGGCAAATTTATCCCCCAGTGCATGGACTGGATATATTGCAGAGTTAATTGAAGGAAGGTGTCTCTTTCTTGTGTCTAAAATGATCCTGCTACTAATATTGCTTCATTTGCCCTTTGGGGTAGTGATGAATGAAGATGTAGACCTCTCAAACCTACAGACACCTCCAAATAATTATTACAGTCCTGGAGATTACCTCATTACTGGAGTTATACCAGTGGGAACAGCTGTCTATCCAACATATGCTTTCATGTCTGACCCCACCCATGACTTCCAACCGTAAGTGTCACTTCATGTTAGCCTTTAACTGTCCTCAGACAATTCTGTTATTCTCTGTAGCAGTTTATATTTGGGGTGAGCACCAGTTTCTTAAGCTCCTTAGTTTTGAAATACAATTTGAAAGGTGACTATGAAAATGGAAGATTCGTCCGGCTGTATTAATGGAAGCTGCTCACAAAAGCCTCCATTTTCCAAGGAACAAACAGCTATTCTTGGTAAAACACTGTCCCTGCTTGGGTGACAAAGGGAGTTCTCCATGCAAGAGAGCTCAGGTTGCAATAGGGGCAGAATAAGCCACTCCCTGTGGGTTAGGCTAGTTGGCCACAGCCAGCAGTGACCAGTGCTGTTGCTGGGGAAAAGCACATGTTGCTATTTTGATGGACAGCCCAGCGTCCATATATATAGGTCTGCACGTGTGTGCGACCCTTCCCTCTTGCTGTTAGCTTCGGATCTCCCGCCCATCCCTCCCTGGTATAGGCCTGTGCGTTGACTTTGCTGTGCCTGTCATGGGGCCGTCTGCATTGAGACAGGGGCCTAGTAGGAATTTTTCCATTTGGCTGATTGGCCGTGCCATTTGGTTTTCACCTACTATATAGCAACTAGTCACAACTTGTAAGGTTGGTGGTTAGGCATTGGTTGTGTTGGTTAATTGGAGCGCGGTTGCCCTCCAAAAGTGATCATGGTGCGTGGGAATTCCGTAAAGGAATCCAGCGGCTCAAAATATGCTTGTCCGAACCCAGTGGGTTGCAGGGCCGTGCTTGAGTCCCTGGGACCGCTGGGGAAGGGGGAGGACTCGGCAGCCCCAGCCTCCATTCAACTCTTCCCCAGTCTGGTTTCCCCCGCTGACGCTGGTGTCAGCTCTGTCCCGCTGGACAGCTAGTCTGCACTGACTGTAGGTCAGCTCTGTCCTGAATGGACAGATGAACCAATGCCTACGCAACCACTCACGTGTTTTGTATTTGAATAAAAAGTTGTGGCCAAAATTATGCCAAAAACCCAAACAAAAATTATGTCTCATGTGTGAATTTATTGGTGGGGTGGCTTGGTGACCTCTATACGCAAAATGGGAGATGCTGTTTCACACAGTCGTCTCTGTGAGTTGCTTGATATGCTCTTTTCTTGCAGGTATTTAAAAGTGTCATTTGTGAGAGGGGAGTACATCTACCTTAGCTCTAGTGTAATAGGTAAAGATCTGCATTAATGGGGAACTCGTTCTCTGAGTGCCAGTTCCTTTGAAGGCAAAATGACTTCATCCCCATGCAAGAGGAAGGCATTGGCAGACGTGGGGGAACACCAAAAGTTTGCAGAAGTACAAAAAAATGGTGGAGAACTCTGAAAGGGGCCAGTAATTCTAAAACAGCCCAGCAATGACTAAATATGCTCAGTGGCCAAACAATGCTGATTGACTGCTGGGGAGGAGGAACAGAAAATGTGTGTGTTTGTGTGTGTGTGGAATAGAATGGAGTTGTCAAGAAAGGGACATGGCAGATGAACATGGGGCTTATCCATACTTGTCCTGTGCCTTAAAAGCATGGGTCTGAGCAGTTTTGCCTTTGTCCTAATAATAATAATAATAATAATAATAATAATAATAATAATAATAATTTTTATTTATACCCTGCCCTCCCCGGCCAAGACTGGGCTCAGGGCGGCTAACATCAGGTATAAAAACAATTGATTAAAATACAACTTAAAATGCAGCCTCATTTCAGTGGAAGCCCAGAATCAAAACTGGGGGGAGAAAAACGTCAAATCTTCACCAAGGCCAACTATCCAGACTGGCCCTACGTGGGCCAGGAAAAAAAAGCCAGGGAAGTCCCCAAATAGGAGTTCCATCACAGAAGGAAAAAGGAAAGAGGGGGAGGGGATCGGGCTGATTCCAAGCCCAAGGCCAGACGGAACAACTCTTACAGCCCCTGCGGAAAGAAATCAGATCCTACTGTTTCCCCCTGCCATAACTGCTCTTTATCAGGTGGTAGAACATTGACATGGGCCTCCACCACCCCTTGTGTTAACATTAGTGTTTAACAGGGATAGGGGTTTAACTTGGGTGGGTGCTGTTTTATTTGGAGGGTGGGGTTGTTTTAAATCATTTTTTAAATGTTATATGTTAAATTGGAAGGTTATATTTGTAGGTTGGAGTATAGTTCCGGGACTTTTGTATTGCTTATAAGTGTGTATACATTACTATGGTTTATTGCTTTGATTATTCTGTATTTTGTTTTGATTACTTCTATTATGTATTTTGTGCGGTGTATATTGTAATTTTACATACATACATACATATCCTTTATTCGACCGATAGTCAGAAAGAAAAACATTTCTCAATACAAAATTATAAAATTATAAAACAAAAAACATCAGGGGGGTACACAAATAAAATAGGACAGCACTACTGGACCTCATACAGATAACCCACATCGAGGCATTCGATTTTACGCTTCCGACAATTGAGCGCCAGGAAGAGGAATTTAGCCACCGATAAGGTTGTTTTCCCAGTGGGCTTATTTAGCAGATATGCTACCTGCCTTTCTCTTAATTGGGAACTAAACTGAGATAAATATGGGGCTATGAGATATTGCCTTAAGTCGTTATAAAAGGGACAGCTCAGTAGAATGTGTTCTGTGGATTCTACCTCTCCCAAAGCACAATGGCACGTTCTCTGATCATATGGAACTCCTCTAAATCTTCCCCTCAAAACCGCCGAGTCAAGAACGTTCAGTCTGGCCGCAGTGAGTAGTCTGCGGTATTCCACATAGTGGATATCCGCCAGGTAACGGGCTGGTGCAGCCCGATACATCTGCTCCCCCAGAAACATCCCAGGTTTCACGCGGGCTATGTCCTCCTGTCTGGCGATATCCCCCAATCTCTGAGTGATCACCGCTTTAGCATGGCTATACGTCATGGACTCTATATAATGGGAGGACAGTCCACACTTCTGTACTTCCTCTACCACCTCCCCTTCCCATGGTGATTTAAAATTATCCCTCAGTATCAGAGGGGCCAAACCCACCGGTCTGAAGCAGAGCTTGAGCCATAGCCATAATTTCGCTTTCAGGGCCACATACCTAAAGGCTTGGCAGCCAGTCTCCAATCTCATGACCGCACCCGCAACGGAAGGGGGGATCCTGAGAATGGCCCTGAGGAATTGTGATTGGATAGATTCCAATCTTACAAAGTCCCTACGTGAACCCAAAGCAATGCCCACCAGTAGTAGTGGGAGGACTTTCATTTGGAAGAGTCTCAGGGCAACTTCCACTGTTTGCGCCTGTTTCTTGGCATATAGGGATCTAATCAGCAAAGCTGCTTTAGATGCATTTGTGGCTATATATCCCCTGTGTGCCAGGAAAGACCCGTTTGATCATACTACCTGGCCCAGGTATTTGAAGCAACTAACCTGTTCTAGAGGAATACCATTAATCGACCACAAATTGAGTTTCGGTCGAGCAGCAAAGACCATTATTTTGGTCTTGGCATAATTAAGTTGGAACTCGTGTTGGATCTCATATTCATGAAGTGCTCGAAGCATCCTCCTCAGCCCAATGGGGGAGGTAGCTAAAAGGGCGGCATCGTCCGCATACAGGAGGACATTCAAAGCTCGACCTGCTAGTTTTGGCGGATGGAAAGCAGCATTGGCCATATGCCCCACTAGTGAGTTAATATAGAAATTAAACAGGGCAGGGGCAAGCAAACAGCCCTGTCTTACCCCCCTAGTGGTGGCAACCGGATTGGAGACTAGCCCCTTACTATCTAACCTAATTCTCAAGAAGGTATTTCTATGCAAGTTGATCATCAGGAGAAGAAGACGGCGGTCGATAGATGTCGCTGCCAGTTTTGTCCATAGCTGGTTCCTGGGAATTTGGTCAAAGGCTTGCTTAAAGTCGATAAAGGCGACATGGAGGGCTTTAGGGCCTTTGCCAGCATATTTGTTGGCCAAATGGTTCAGGATTAGAATTTGGTCTGTTGTCGATCTTCCAGGGCGGAAACCCGCCTGTTCCTCTGTGATGATATTGTTGCTCTCCATCCAGATCGTTAGTTTGCTGAGCAAATATCTTGAGTAAATCTTCCCTGACAGTAAGAGCTGTTCGACAGTGGAATTTGCTGCCAAGGAGTGTGGTGGAGTCTCCTTCTTTGGAGGTCTTTAAGCAGAGGCTTGACAGCCACCTGTCAGGAATGCTTTGATGGTGTTTCCTGCTTGGCAGGGGGTTGGACTGGATGGCCCTTGTGGTCTCTTCCAACTCTATGATTCTATGATTCCCAATAACATTCAGCAGGCTGATTGGCCTAAAATTGGCCGGGTCAGTGCGCGGCCCTTTCTTGTGTATTAATACAATCAGTGCGGAATTCCAACTTGGGGGGAAATTTGCTGTGTTGTTTATATTGTAATTTTGTGTTGTGAACTGCCTTGAGACCAACTGGAATAGGGTATACAGTGGTACTTCAGGTTACAGACGCTTCAGGTTACAGACGCTTCAGGTTACAGACTCCAGTAACCCATAAAATAGTACCTTGGGTTAAGAACTTTACCTCAGGATGAGAACAGAAATCATGCGGCGCCGGCGCGGGAGGCCCCATTAGCTAAAGTGGTACCTCAGGTTAAGAACAGTTTCAGGTTAAGAACGGACCTCCGGAATGATTTAAGTTGTTAACCCAAGGTACCACTGTAAAAATATAACAACAACAACAACAACAACAACAACAACAACAACAATATACTTGACAAATATTGTGTGATAAGCAGCCTCATATAACTTATATGCTTAAGTCTAATTAATGCATGAAGAGGTTAAGACCATAGGGTAAACTCTCTTGCTATGTTAGCTCACCTTTGTTACCCTCCAGCCTACCTGATTATCTTATTGCGTGAAGAGGCTAAGCTGCTTTGCTCCAGCTTAGAAACTCTTGAGTTCCTATACCAAAAATTTAGGAATTTTCACCACTTTGTAACAAAGCCAAGTTTTTATGCCTTTACATCTTTTATATGTGGTGGACCTGTAAAAGGGTAAAAGAGTATTGGGAAATAATGTATAATGAATTGAAAACATTGTTTAAAAGCACCTTTCCAAAAAAACAAAAGCAAAGCACAGAGTCCTTTTTGTTAGGGAAAATTCAGATGGAAATTCCCAGGTGTCAAAAGAGGTTATTTATGTATGCCACTATGGCAGCCCATGTTTCGTTAGCCCAAAAATGGAAAACGAGCTAAGTCCCAACCAAAGAAGAATGGCAACTTAAACTGATGGATATGCACAGTTTGCTGACCTAACATATTAATAAGAGAACAAGAAGAACATACGTTTAAAGAAAATTGGAAAATGTTTATTGAATATATTGGGGGGGGGATTGTGTACACTTGAAAACGTTGGCAGCATTAAGATAAATTCAACAGTGTAAATAGGTTTTGATGGAAGTAATAATGGAATACTGGATGGTTTAGTTTATATAAAATATGCAGGGATTTATGCTATGCAAAAGAGAAGAAGGGAAGTCACTGATATTTTAAGGCTGTTTAAAGGAATACTCTAAATTGTAAAACAGAAAATTTAATTAAAAAAATTATATATATAAAGAAAATAACATAAACCTGACATTTGAAGAGTCTGTGAGTAAACCATTTTAAACTTACCAAACGTGATCTTTTTCAATGCTAGGGGAAGTGGGAAACTTTGGAAGGATCTTAGAAGGGCATATATTGTAGGACTAACAAACTATAGTTCCATGCTTTACTTTCCTGCATATTTTGTGATTCTAAATCTCTGCTGGGATTCTCTCAAAGAGAACTTGCCCCAAACTTAGATCTTGGCATCCAGGAATTCCTCTTTTATACCTATTTTCTCATTGCACAGATATGACATTTGCTTTTCATTCCAGGATACTGGAGAGGAACCACCAATACATTCTGACCATCTTGTTTGCCATTAATGAGATCAATGAGAATCCCAAGCTCTTACCTAACATCACCCTTGGCTACAGCATCTATGAAAATTGTTTCAGTGCCAGGACAGCCTCTGAAGCCATGGTAGACCTGCTCTTTAGCAGGCATTGGATGGCCCCTAATTTCAGGTGTGGAAGGCATGGAAAAATCCTGGCTGTTATTCAAGGAGGGGACTCTGAAACCTTTTTTCAAATGGCAGCCATGCTAAATGCTTACAAGGTCCCGCAGGTACGGAGAACAAGGGGAGGCCTGGCTGAGCAAATCTCAGATCTAACTGCTTAACTCTTGTAATTGAAACAGGGGTCATGGGGGTTGAAGGAGTATATAACCCTTTTCTCGGTTTGGGAGTTTTCTGTTGATGTCTGGCTCAAGGAAGTTGGGATAAACATGTGAACTCACACTGTTTGCCTTTTGCAGCTCTGTAGTACACTTAGGAAGACGAAACCAGTATAAAATAAACTTTGAATTCTCCTCAGAAAAACTTCTCTTTGTTGGTTCCCTTCCCAAGGCCCCAAAGGGGACATTTAGGGCATCTAAGAGGGCAGTACAGGGTGTATAGGTGTACTAAGCCAAGAGCCAGCAGTAAGCCCAGACTCTTAGCTTGAAGACGAAGAAGAAGAAGAAGAAGAAGAAGAGGAGGAGGAATAAGAAGTCAGTGACTCAGAAATTCATACAGAAAGTTAGGAAGCAAAATGTGAGGGCAAAATTGCAAGGCTTCAACAGGAACCATATTGCTAAGGATTCCTTATCATTTAGTCACTGTTGTTAAGCTGTCAAGACAAATAAATCCAAACCGAGAGTTGCAAAACTGCACAAAAACTGTTTTAATAATTATAATAATAATATTTTTTTATTTATACCCCAGCCATCTGGCTGGGTTTCCCCAGCCACTCTGAGCAGCTCCCAACTGAATATTAAAAACACAATACAGCATTAAACATTTAAAAATTCCCTAAACAGGGCTGCCTTCATATGTCTTTTGAAAGTAATATAGTTGTTCATTTCCTTGACATCTGATGGGAGGGCGTTCCACAGGTCAGGCGCCACTACCAAGAAGGCCCTCTGCCTGGTTCCCTGTAACCTCACTTCTCGCAGGAACCAGCAGAAGGCCCTCGGCGGTTATTTATCAGAGTTAGTTGTTGTTGTGATTATCTGCTGTAATAATATCAGAACTTTGGAAGATTGAAGTTAAACTGGATGGGGAGCTTTCCTAGTTTTGTGCATCCTTATTTACCTCATGAGATCTGAGAATGCTACATTCTATATTTGCATTTCGCAATGTCTGCAGATTATTTGCAACACTAAGCATTGATTCCTTTCCTTCTAGCTCACTTACGGTTTTGCTAACCATATTCTGAATGCTAAAACTCGGTTCCCCTCTTCCTACTGGATGAGTCCAAAGGAAACTCTGCAATACATGGGGATAGTGAAGTTGCTCCTGCATTTCAGGTGGACGTGGGTCGGACTCCTTGCTCCAAAAAATAACGATGGGGATCACTTCCTGCAAACCATGATGGCAACATTTGTCGAGAGTGATATTTGTGTTGCCTTCACATATGGAATCCCACAATTGTCTTCTGTTAAAATTCATGGTGTAAAACAACACTGGATACATTTCCAAGCCAACCTTACGCAGAAGAAAGCCAATGTGATTATTTATTATGGGGACTCCGACTCAATGTTTCTGTTGCCACACATGCTAAATGAAATTGAAAGAAAAAGCAATGCTTCTGTAGGGAAAGTTTGGATTTCCACAGCTCTGTGGGGCTTCACCCTAAGCTCATCTTTTGCATATCGGAATATCAAATTCTTCCACGGCGCACTGTCCTTCGTCATCCAAGCAAATAAGAGGTCAAAATCCCACGACCTTTTATTGACTCAAGATGAAGATTCATTGGATCTTGCTTGGTCAGAAACATTTGACTGCTCTCATCCCAACCACAAATGGTCAAGGAAAACTTGGAAAAGGTGCACGAGGAGGGGAAAACTGGAAGGCCTTCCCTCAGATAGGCATGGGAAAGGCATGTCTGCTGAGAGCTACAATGTTTACAGTGCTGTCTATGTCACAGCATATGCCTTGCATGCTCTGATGACATCTGCATCAAGCCACATGTTGAGTACCAAAAAAGGCAGACAGGATGTTCTGAATGTAGAGCCATGGCAGGTGAGAGAGACACATGGGGCGGGGAGAGGGAGAGTGTTGGTAATTTTCCAGGGAGACCGGAGCAACTGGCATGCCCCCAGCTGGCTCACACACCACCGGCCGAACTGTCGGTCGAGTTCTGAACCCTGGAGCAGCAGAAACCAGGGACCTAGCTTCCAGGAAGCTAGGCACGCCAATATAGTCCATTGCACAGCAGAAGTGGCAAAACAGAGGATGGTATGAGCGTATTTACAAGCATTTATTCAGCAAACAGCAGGACAAAGAGATGAACACATGCAGTCTCTTCCATGTCCAAAAGCGAAAGAGAAAGAACTAACTACAAAACGAGGGTTCCCAGAAGCACTGGGATATTCACAGACATGTGACATGCTACAGTCTCACATCTGCTCTTAAGGTGGAATGGAATATCACAACAGAGAGAGGGAGAGGGGGCATTTCCTGTTGTCACACACTACTTTCGTTCACTTAGGGCTCATCCACGTTTACCTTTTCACCCAGCGCTTTATTTGCAGAGGTCAGAGTTCCCTTTTTTGCCCTGAATTGGAACAAGTGGCTACTTGGGTTTTCTGCCATTTGTTCCGATTCAGTGGTAAAAGTCAGGAGGTTGCGAGAAAAGCACTGGAGGGCATGAGGAACGCTCAGGCCTGTGCCTAGAAATGTGACACAAAATGAGCCTTTGGCCTCCAGGACCACCTCAAGCCGCTTGCCGCAGCAAACTGTCCCAATAAGGAGAGACTGTAGCTCAGTAACAGAGCATCCCAAGGTTGAAATCCTGGAGTTTCCAGTTAAATATATTCAGGCAATCAGGTGATGCTTCAGTTTCCATTAAAGAAATGGAGGTGGGGCGGGGAATTAAGATTAGGATGGAAGAAGGAAGGAATGTGATTCATTGACCCATAGTACACATGTTGACATTTTATCTCTTTCTAGCTTCACCCTTTTCTGAGAAGGCTCCACTTCAACAGTGTTACCATAGACGAGAGGTATTTTGATGAGGACAGGGAGTTGGTGGCTGACTATGATATTGCAAATTTGGTTGCGTTTCCTAACCAATCTGCCATAAGAGTGAAAGTTGGGAAGCTGGAAAGGCAAGCATCTTCTGGTCTAGAGCTAACTATTCACGAGGAAGTCATTGTGTGGCCCAGCTGGTTCAATCAGGTGAGGAATCTATTCATATAATCATAGAAACCTAGAATTAGAAGGGACCTGAGGGTCATCTTGTCCAACCCCCTGCAATGCGGGAATCTCAGCTAAAGCATCCATGACAGATGGCCATCCAGACTATTCATAATTTACAAGCTGGCATAATGTAGTGTGGCCAAACTGCGAGAGGCAGTGAAGGATAGGTGTGCCTGGTGTGCTCTGGTCCATGGGGTCACGAAGAGTCGGACACGACTGAACGACTGAACAACAACAATAATGTAGTGAGCTTTGAGCCTGAAAGTCTCCAGTTCAAATTAGCAAATAACAATATAGCTGGTCTCAGCCTCAATCTCTCCTTGGTTGTTTAGAGTCAGGTAGATAGCCGTGTTGGTCTGACGCAGTCAAAATATATAAAGAAGAGACCAGCTAAGTTTGTTCTGGGCATGCACACGAAAGCTTATACCCAGGACAAACTTAGTTGGTCTCTAAGGTGCTACTGGACAATTTTTTATTTTTTATATATATATTGGTTGTTTAGAGATCAGGGATGGGAACATGATCCAGTTGTTCTGCAAGGAATGGACTCATGAAAACAGAATGGTATAGTACCTACAGAAATCCCTCAGACAGGTTTTTCCTTTCTTGATTCCCTTCAGACACGGCCCCATTCTACTTGCACAGAAAGCTGCCAACCTGGATACAGCAAGATCGTGCCAGAAGGACAACCAATTTGCTGCTATGATTGTGCCCCATGCAGAGAAGGAACCATTTCTACTCATACCGGTAAATGGGTTTGAAGGAACAGAAGACCCTGGGGTGGTGGTGGTGGTCAAGGAGCAGGTTCAGGATGAAAATTGTCATGTTTGGTCTGAACCAAAATTTTGCAAATAAAGTAAGTTCATCTTTGCAAAATTCTGACCCAGAATTTCAAGAGGCACCTTTAAATATTAATTTGGAGTTCTGGTGAATCAATTCTAGGCAAGCAATCTTCCTAGTGCATTGCTTGAGAGTGTTGCTCTAAGCAGGCTCAGGTTACAGATTGTTCATCTAAAATGACTAAAAATCCTTAGCAACAGGAACGCAGAAACAAAGAAAACAATCAAACCATTAATTCTAGCATGCAGGGGGCTACCCAAATTGTATAATTTGGCATCTCAATGATTGGTATTATTAATTATATTATAATTTGGCATTGTTATAATGAGGCTATTGTTGGATTGTTGTAATTGAAAACTAATAAAAATTATTATGAAAATGAATAAATAAAAATCCTTAGCAGTACCTCAATATCTGCCTAATAAGCCACAGAACGCTGCCTCCATATTTTGCTTACTAACTTTATAGATGTACAATTTACTTTTCTAAAATTGAAAGCTAAGACTTCTATGGGATAGGGGAGTGGACATGAGTATGAACTAAAAATCATTCAAAATTCTACCTGAAATGTATTTAATTTACCTTTTGTTCACCAGCAATTATGGGAGCAACCTTCCACTGTTTCCCAAACATTTTTAAATTATTTCAGTCAACTTTGTTCAGCTGAACTAGGTAATGACAAGTACTAATCATGGTGCTAGTCACCTCAACATTAGCACCATTATCTAATGAGTAATTATTTCTCCAGGACTTTAACTATGCTAGTGATTCCCTAGATGTCAAAGATCTCAAAAGTGATAATCTAAACATGCACACCTTCCTCAACCATTCCTCACAAGGCTTGGTTTCCAGACCCTGGTCATATTGTGCACTCTCCTCTGCAGACATTCCAGCTTGTCAATATCCTTCTTAAATTGTGACCCCAGAACTGGACACGGTATTCCAGGTTTGGTCTGACCAAGGCAGAATGGAGTGGGACTATTACTGCCCTTCATCTGAACACTGTACTTCTGTTGATGTAGCCTAGAATAGCTTTATCTTTTTTTGCTGCTGCATTATGCTGTTGACTCATGTAAAGGTTGTGGTCTACCAAGACCCCTAGATCCTTTTCACATGTACTGCCAGTAAGCCAGTTGTCCCCCATCCTATATTAGTGCAACTGGTTCTTCCAGCCTAAGTGTAGAACAGGGGCAGGCAACCTAAGGCCCATGGGCCGGATGCGGCCCAATTGCCTTCTCAATCCAGCCCATGGATGGTCCGGGTATCAGCGTGTTTTTACATGAGTAGAATGTGTGCTTTTATTTAAAATGCATCTCTGGGTTATTTATGGGGAATAGGAATTCGTTCATTTTTCTTCTTCAAAATATAGTCTGGCCCACCACATGGTCTGATGGACGGTGGACCGGCCCACGGCTGAAAAAGATTGCTGACCCCTGGTGTAGAACCTTAAACTCATGTTGTTAGTTTTGGGCTCCGTTCTCCAATCTGTTAAGGTCATATCGAATCCCAGTTCTGTCAAGTGTGGCATTAGCTGTTTATTTATTATATTTATTTATTAAATTTATATACTGCCCTTCATCCAAAGGTCACAGGGTGGTTTCCAGTATAAAAATGCAAAATGAAATACACAACATAATGACAACAAACAAAAACTGATGGCCCTCTCTCACAAACACATTAAAAGGCAGCGGATTGTTTAACCAGCCATGCTGATTAGGAACTACAATACAAGGTAGAATGTTGAGTAAAAATACAAAAGAAAATAAAAATGAAACAAACTTTCACATTTTGGTAGGGAATTTTAGGATAGTAAGGGAAAATACCTGAAGGAGCGTATACCTGAAGGAGTGTCGCCACCCCCATCACTCAGCACGGACACTGAGGTCCGGCTCCAAGGGCCTTCTGGCGGTTCCTTCACTGTGAGAAGTGAGGTTACAGGGAACCAGGCAGAGGGCCTTCTCAGTAGTGGCGTCCGCCCTGTGGAACGCCCTCCCATCAGACGTCAAGGAAATAAACAACTATCTGACTTTTAGAAGACATCTGAAGGCAGCCCTGTTTAGGGAAGTTTTTAATGTTTGATGTTTTATCATGTTTTTAATATTCTGTTGGGAGCTGCCCAGAGTAGCTGGGGAAACCCAGCCAGATGGGCAGGGTATAAATATATATGTGTACATATATGTATGTATATATATTCTGAAATCATTGGGTTTATTTCTTTCAGATGCAGATCATTGCCACCGGTGCCCGGAAGATAAATACCCAAACAATGAGAGGGATCAATGTTTTCCCAAGACCATAGTCTTCCTCTCCTATGAAGAACCCTTAGGGATTACCTTGGTTTTCTTTGCCCTGTTCTTGTGCTTCACCACAGGTTGTGTTTTGAAAATCTTCATTAAATACAGAGACACTCCACTTGTTAAAGCCAACAATCGAAACCTCACTTACATCCTCCTCGTTTCTCTCCTGCTTTCCTTTTTGTCCTCCTTTCTATTCTTTGGCCAGCCTCAAAAGCTCAACTGCATTCTCCGTGTAATAGCTTTCGTCATAACCATCTCAGTCGCCGTCTCTTCTGTGCTGGGAAAAACCTTAACTGTGTTTTTGGCATTCATGGCCACGAAACCAGGGAACAGCGTCAGCAAATGGGTGGGAAAGAGTTTGGCGAATGCGATCATCCTTTTCTGTTCCGTCGTTCAGTTTGTCATCTGCATGGTCTCGATTGGAATTTCTCCCCCCTTCCCAGAAGTTGGCAAGGATTCTGCACCTGGACAGATAGTATTGCACTGCATTCAAAGTTCTAACACTATATTTTATTGTATCTTTCTCTACGTAGCAATCCTGGCTACTGCCTCTTTTGGTGTTGCTTTCTTAACCATGAATCTACCCTGGGGTTTCCAAGAAATCGAGTTTATCACTTTGAGCATGATAATGTTTGGCAGCATTTGGGTCTCCAATCTGCTAGTGTATGTGGGCAGCAAAGGAAGAGCCACGGCAGGTTTGCAGGTCTGCTCCATCTTGACTTCCAGTGCTGGGTTACTGGGTTTCATCTTCCTTCCTAAATGCTACATCCTTGTACTGAGGCCTGATCTGAATACAAAGGAGCACCTAATGATGAAAAGGAAGAAAAAAAAGGGAGTTGTGTCAGATGTATAGCTCAGCCACATTTCATTGTTTTAAATACAATTTATTAATTTTACAATAACAAGGGGGGGGGGGAAATCCCAAACAAAAATCCAAATCATAACTCTTAACTCAGTTCTCTTCCCTCCACTCCCTTTCTTGGTTCCATTGTTTTATGCCTATTCATGCATGTCTATAAAGTCTTATAATCTTAACAATCCAGTTTTAAAACCTTATTCATCTTAATACAAGTGACTTTAAAAAGTTCTACTAATGTAAAAGTCTATACACAACCCTTAAAAATTATGCATTAAACATTTCCCTTTTTTAAGGAAAAAAAAACAGTGCCGTTTCCTTCTTGGGTTTCAAATTATCTAATATGTTCACTAGATTGTTTCGCCAATCTTCTTTATCTTCTTTAATAATAATAATAATAATAATAATAATAATAATAATAATTTATTATTTATACCCCGCCCATCTGGCTGGGTTTCCCCAGCTACTCTGGGCGGCTTTCAACAGAACATTAAAATACTTTGGCAGTGGCCTCTTCCTCCTCCTCACCTTTCAATCGGCTCAATGTGCTAGAAAGGTAACTGCTCATGGCTGGATCAGAGGCTTTGCTCTACGGAGCTAGGATGTTTTGAGACAATTTATATTCTGCCCATATCAGATTGAAGCAACTACAAATCACTACAGGAGTGATCAGTTTGTCCTGAATTGATTTGCAGATGTTTCTGCAGATCTGTATCACAGAATAGTCCCCCAGAAATCCAGTGCCTGTGGAATGCTGCAGTTTTAGATTATAACACCAGGCAAGTGTTGGGTGGAGTGAGATCATTCTAACTTTCCACAATCCTGGTCTTCTCCATTGCAAAAATGGAGAGCCACTGCAGAAAAGGCCCATTCTCATGTTGCCATCCTCTGCACCTCTTGTGGAGGGAGGGGGGACTTGAAGAAGGACTTCTGTCAGGGACCGGACAGAGGGGGAATGGTGGAGACCACCTCCCCAGCCTGACCCTTCCAGAGAAGAGCAAGACAGTTCAGAATTACAACAGGGGTTTGAGGGAGATCACATCTCAGAGGAAGATGAGGGGGGAAGCTGGGAAATAATGGGAGAGGAGAGGGAGGAGGAAGCACCAGGGGGGTGACAGCTGATGGATACAGTGTTTTTAGAAAGCATTCCAGACCCTCCATCTCCCAGAACCCGGAGAGCCTTGAAAGTAGGAGAGCAAAGAGCTCAAAGGCAGAGGGCACTTGTCAGCACCCGTAGGGATGACGAATGAGGAAGTGGGAGAGATGGGGAGAGGGTGGAGATTCACTCGGGACAAAGCCATTATCCAAGAGGCTGGGTTACAAAGCCTCTCTCTGTAAATCCTATATAATAAAGTCCCTGTGTCCCTGCGTCCAGTCCGTGTGTCAGTGGAATTGCGCTACTGCGCATGTCCCACACGGACGCAGGGATTGGAGTGGGCGGAGAGGGGGGCGTGTCTGAGAGGCAGCGGCGCTGCACGCGCGTCATCAGTTGGGTCAGTGCCGCCGCCTCGCACGGAGCTGGGCGCTCCTTCTCCCTCACACGGAGCCCAGGGGAGACGGAAGAGAAGCCGACGCCGACGCCGCTTCTTGCCGGGACATTGGACGCCGCGGGGGCTGCTGCTGCTGCTGCTGCTACTGAGGAGAAATTGGCAAGAAGCGCCGCGGAGGGAGGAGGAGGAGCGGCGGTGGCGGTCCCACCACCAGCGACAGCCGCGAGGAGAAGCAGCAGCAGCAGGAGGCGGCTGGTGTCGGGAGGGCCCGGTGGGATGGTGCCCCCCACCGGCGCCACATAGGGAGGAGGCAGCGGCAGCGGCAGGCACAGGCCGAGTGCGGCGGCGGCGAAGAGCGGCGGCGGCGGGAAGGAGAGGAGGCTGCAGCTGCTTCTGCTTCTTCCCCCGCTCGCGGTGCTGAGGCGAGCGGAGCGGAGGGCGGCGGCGAGAGCAACGCCCGCCGCGGAGAAGCCCCCATGTTCTAGCGCCCGTTAATGTAACGGGCTGAACGTCCACTAGTAATGAATAAAAAGCAGACGGTAAGAACATTCCATGTCTTTGTACATTCCTACGCAACCGGCTGTTGTTGCTGCCACCTGACCACCTCAGACGATGATTGCCGGGTCCGAGGTCGGTTCATATAGGGATAGGCAGTACTTGAGATACTGTAGGCATGGGGAATTGCATTATCTTTGCTGACCTAAATCACAACAAATGTAACCTGCTGAGTATCATAAATGTAGTATCTTATTTTATATCATACCCACAACCGGGGTGAACAAAACAGTAACACTAGACAACTCTGACAACGTGAATACATATATAGATCTTTATGGATCCCAAGACATGATATAAGAAGTCCATGAGATGATGTAAGCAGAACAAGGTTTTCCGGAATAAAGTCAACCTGTTCCGCCTTTCGGCTTCTTCAGTAACTTGAAATCACCACGATATTATAACAAGGAATACTATAAGTATTTCAAAGGTTGCAAAACCCCTTCACGATATGGTAAGGCATACTCTCCCTGTTGTGCCTTTCTATTTCTTCAACATAATGGAATCAAACACAGCGTTCTAATTCCGTATAACAACGGTATTCCAAAAGACATAAATCTTGGGTTCCTTTTTGTACATTTGTAATAGATCTATATATGTATTCACGTTGTCAGAGTTGTCTAGTGTTACTGTTTTGTTCACCCCGGTTGTGGGTATGATATAAAATAAGATACTACATTTATGATACTCAGCAGGTTATGTTTGCTGTGATTTATGCCAGTGCTGTACGTAACCAAGGTTTGTTGCTGGATTGTTTGATTACCTTTGCTGACCTGCAAAGGCTTCTTCACGAGCTCATTCTCAGCAGTGGACCAAAATGGGCGCCTAAATTGAGATTTGATCCCCTTTTGCGGCAGGGAGGTGCGGGAAGGAGAACCTCCCAAGGCAGCTTTGTGACCCCCTTAGACTTCCTTGGGGATGATTGGTGGAACCTGAGGCCTGCATTTAATTGTTAAGGAGCAGAATAGGGGCTTTGTCTAAGGGCAACTTGCTTTATATGCCCAGAATTGTAGGGTTCTAGGGACAGTGATACAGGAAAGTCTCCCTATTTACCTTGCTTCTGACCCAGCAGGGGTCTGGTCACCCTTATATCTTCAGGATTCCCACTAATATAAGCCATTCCTCTACAACCAGGCCTTTGGCTGATTAATATTCTACAGCCTTTTAAATGTATCTGTGGGAAGGGGGCGGTATTGGTTTTTTGTTTGTTTTGGATTAATTATTTACTTGTGTTTTATCTTGTGTTTTATTCTGTGAACTGCCCTGGGGTCTCTTGATGAAGGGTAAAGGTAAAGGTAAAGGGACCCCTGACCATTAGGTCCAGTCGTGACCAACTCTGGGGTTGCGGCGCTCATCTCGCTTTATTGGCCAAGGGAGATGGCGTACAGCTTCCGGGTCATGGGGCCAGCATGACTAAGCTGCTTCTGGCAAACCAGAGCAGCGCACGGAAATGCCGTTTACCTTCCCGCTGCAGCGGTACCTATTTATCTACTTGCACTTTTGACGTGCTTTTGAACTGCTAAGTTGGCAGGAGCTGGGACTGAGCAACGGGAGCTCACCCCGTCGCGGGGATTCGAACTGCCAACCTTCTGATCGGCAAGCCCTAGGCTCTGTGGTTTAACCCACAGCACCACCCACGTCCCTTTGATGAAGGGTAGTATATTATTATTATTATTATTATTATTATTATTATTAATTCCCACACCTATACATTTGGGTTTTACATTAATAGACGTGACCCTGATTCAACATAGAGATATGTCTCTCTGTTTTTATTTCAGCCCTCAGCTGCGAACATGTTTTCTCCTGCTCTCCATCTGTGCATGTGCTGCAAAGAGAATGAACAAAGAGATGGTTTTATGTCCCCTGCAATTATCCAAATCAATGTGATTGATAAGTGTTCCTGTGGCCAAAGTCCCATAAGACTCCCGCCACCCCAGGATGTCACTTTTGAGACCAGTAATAATAATAATAATAATAATAATAATAATAATCAGAACCAAGCAATTTCTTGCACCAAATTTGAAAAGAGCTAATAAGAACGAGAGTTGAGAGTTAGACAATCAGAGCTGGTCTGTCAGTTAAATGCTTGAATGTATCTCCATTAGCACCAAAGCCAAGCTCTTAATCTGTGAACTCAGTCAAGGTGGTTTTCTTTCCTGTCACATACCTCTGTTAGTCCACTGACTGGGTATATTCTAAAGCCAATTGAATAAAGGTGCCACTTGTTTCATTGTGCCTAAAATGAGCCTACTGCTAATATTGCTTCATTTGCTCTTTGGGGTAGTGATGAATATAGAGATAGATCTCTCAGACCTACAGACACCTCCAAATAACTATTACAGTCCAAGAGATTACCTCATCGCCGGAGTTATACCCGTGAGAACGGCAGTGTATCCAACACACACTTTCAAGTCTGACCCTGCTCATGACTTCCAACTGTAAGTGTTATTTGCTATTATTGGTGGTCCTCAGCCGATTCTGATCTTCCCTGCTGCAGCCTATGCTCTGAATGAGCAGCAGAATCTTTAACTCCTTATTTGATTTCAGTAAGGCTTTGGACAAAGTCCCTCATGATATTCTTGCAAGGAAGCTGGTAAAACGTAGGTTGAATGAGGTAACTGTTAGGTGGTGGATTTGAAGCTAGTTGACTGACTGAAACTGGTTCCTCGTCATCCCTGGAAAAAAGTTACAAGTGGGACTACCCATTTAATTAGAGAACAAGATTTCTCCTTATCCTCCAGGATCATGTTACATGGTGTTATAAAAGGTAGCAGGATCCAATTCCTAGAATTTCACGTGAAAAGTTTTAATAGCAACCTGAATCACCAGGAAAAATTCAAATGCGCTTTGACTCCCATAATATTCATTAACTTCTTGGCTTTTGCTTGAAAAAAAGAAAAGAAGATATTTAGTCTGCTTCAGCAGAGCAATTCCTTTGCTCTTCAAAGAGAGGGATGTGCATATCTGTAGGTCTCTGCTCTCTCCCCAAAGGTAACTAATCCACTGACATTTTAAATATTTGAAACCTGAAAAAGTTTGGATAAATTAAAATGAACATCGACATTTTTAAAAAAGAATTCTTACAATTTTTGTTGTAGTACCATCAGGGGAAGGGAGAAGAAATATGCAAAGTTCTGAAATATTTAAGTTAATTGTATATGAATTGTTGCCAGTCTACTAACTGAACTGATACTGTAAGTGAACTACTGAAACAAACTATTGATACGTAAGCAAACTGTTGTGTTGTTTTGGATGCATTATGAGTAGATTTCACAGCAATCTTGCAGTAAATGAAAATTCATCTCTATAGTATATAATTCCTTTTTTGATTGCTACAGTTACAGGCCACTTTTCTTCCCAACACATCCAAGGTTGTTTACAGTTACTGTATTTAAAACAACACATTATCAAAGGAAAAGGGGGATAGGGTGGGAAAAGGGAAAATAAGTAAATTGTGGTTCTGTGGCCACTGAAGGCGACTGTTCTATGCTGGGATGAGCCAAAGGGCATTGAGTCCTAGCCAAGCCAGGCCTTTTATGCCTTCTTCCTATTAGACATCTACATGATGGACCTTTGCTCTTATTCAGCATGGCCCTTACGTTCTTAAAAGACAGGCACCACTACTGAGCAGGCCCTCTGCCTGGTTCCCTGTAACCTCACTTCTCTCAGTGAAGGAACCGCCAGAAGGCCCCTGGAGCTGGACCTCAGTGTTTGGGCAGAATGATGGAGGTGGAGATCACCTCCCCCCGAAGTAGACAAACCACTCAGATCTAAATGTCACTGGCACCTTGAGTGGAAAAAGCAGGATTTGAACATAGTATTTCAGGTGGTAGATGTTCAATTTGCTTTTCATTCCAGGATACTGGAAAGGAATTATCAACACATCCTGGCCATCTTGTTTGCCATTAATGAGATTAATGAGAATCCCAAGCTCTTACCTAACATCACCCTTGGCTACAGCATCTATGAAAATTGTTTCAGTGCCAGGACAGCCTCTGAAGCCACCGTAGACCTGTTGTCTACTAGACATTGGATGGTCCCTAATTTCAGGTGCGGAAGGCGAGGGAAGCTCCTGGCTGTTATTCAAGGAGGGGACTTTGAAACCTTTTTCCAGATGGCAACCATGCTAAACGTTTACGAGGTCCCTCAGGTAGGGAGAACAACGTGGGCTGGGCAGAACGAATCCCAGACCAAACTCCTTAACTCTTGTGATTGAAAGTGGGGTAATGGGGATTGAAGAATGAGGAACCCTTTCCTCAGCTCAGGAGTTTGGGGCTGATGTCTGCCTCAGGAAAGTTGGGATAAACTTGTGACCTCACACCACTTGCCTTCTGCAACTCTGCACCACAAGCAGGAAGATGAAACCTGTATAGAAGAAAATTTTAAAATCCCATCAGAAAAAGCTTATTGTTATTGTTGCTGTTTTCTGAGGCCCAAGAAGGTTTGGAGGAGAAGGGTAAGGAACAGTGATGTACTGGAGGGTGAACCTTCCAAAATGCAGCGCTGTTTTTTTTCAGAGCAGGAGTTGTGGGACTCAGCTAGATTGGTGAAGAAAAAACGTTTCATATGCGTTGTATATGCATTAGAACACCGTGACACCAGATGGTGCTGTGGAGTTCCGTTTCCCCCCAATGTGATTTCTTACAACAAAGTTTGCAACGCATTTAACTGAAACGGTTCTTTGATGTTTCTAGATCCAACCACACCATCTCTTGTTCACCTTTTCTCTAAAGCGAAAAGTCCCAAATTCTGCAACCTTTCCCCCATAGGGAGTTTCTTCACCCCCCTGTCAAGAAATCTATAGCCTGGGTATAATTCCAATCTAACTCAGTGGGACTTGCCTCTGAATAGGCATGTGTGAGACTGCTCTGTTAAGTGGAAAACATTTCAGACAAGCAACATCTGAACATTACTTCCAAATTGCATAGCTGTCAACCCTCCCTTTTTTTGGCGGGAAACTCCCTTATGCCAATGCCGTTTCCCGCTGCTATCCTGGATTGTTGATATCCCTTAAATTTCCCGGATTTCAAAGGAAGCAGCTCCTCTCCCTCCTCCCTCCCTGCCAGCCAGGGAGGCTCCTCAGCTGCGTTGCTCGGCTGCCAATAAGGAGTCTGAGACCGACTGGGGGCGGAGCTTGCATGCCTTGTGCAGCCAGACCCTCATGCCCAACCAGACAGACAGCCTGCCTGCCATCTATGCGCTCGCTCTTTCGCTCACCCATTCACGCGCAGCCTCTGGAGCGCAGGGTGGCGAGGCTACTTGGTGCCATTGCACCGCCCTTGTGGCATCCCTTATTTTCAAATCCGAAAGTTGACAGCTATGCTTCCAAACTAAGCACTGATTCCTTTCCTCCATACCAGCTCACTTACGGCTTTGTAATCCATACTATGAGTGATAAAACTCAGTTCCCCTCTTCCTACTGGATGAGCCCCAAGGCAGCTCCACAGTACATGGGCATCGTTCAGTTGCTGCTGCATTTCAGGTGGACGTGGGTCGGTCTCATTGCTCCAGACAATGATGGTGGAGATCTTTTCATGAGAACCATGAAGGCAATGATCTTTGGGAGTGGTATTTGTTTAGCCTTCACGTATGCAATCCCACAATTTTCTATTGGCCTCTATGTTTCCCAACAAATACTTTTAAGGTTTTTAGCGCATCTTATTCAGAGGAGAGCCAACGTGATCCTTTATTATGGGGATCCTGATTCAATGCTTCTGTTGCCACATATGCTGTACAGAATTGAACTAAAGACCAATGCGCCGGTAGGGAAAGTTTGGATCGCCACAGCTCTGTGGGGCTTCACCTTAAGCGCATCTTTTGAGTACTGGGACATCGTATTCTTCCATGGCGCATTGTTCTTCAGCACCCAAACAAACAGAAGGTCGAAATCCCAGGACCTTTTTTTGACTCAAGATGAAGATTCCTTCAATCAGATTTGGTCAGAAACATTTGATTGCTCTCATCCCAACCACAGATGGTCAAGGAAAACCTGGAGAAGATGCACGGGGAGGGAGAAATTGGAAGGTCTCCCTGCAGATTGGCTTGGGAAAGGCATGTCTGCCGAGAGCTGCAATGTTTATAGTGCTGTCTATGTTGCAGCGCATGCCTTCCATGCTCTGATCACATCTGTGTCCAGCCGCATGAGAACTACAGAAAAAGGCAGGCTGGACTTTCTGAACATAGAAGCATGGCAGGTGAGGGAGAGTGAAATCCATTGAAATTACAATTGCAACGGGTAGACATTCTGCTCGCCTTCCCACACTCCTGCACATATATTATCTCAGTTTAATCTGTATTATGGGGTTGCTGCAAAGATTTAAAAGGGGGAATAGGGGAATCTACACAGCCCTGGGCTCCTGGGTAGAAAAGCAAAATACAAGTATAGAATGTCTTCTTCTTTCTTCTTTGGTGATCACTTGTAGCCGAATAAGATTGTCTTCCATAAACACAGTTTTAACAGTGAGTCTGTAAGTGACTGTGGAGGCCAATTCTGGATCCACACATCCTTCCACAGTGGGGACATTGGTTTCTGGGTGGGAGTTGATCATGATGAGGGTTTGCCAAGTGTGCCTCCCTCTTAGCACGTTTCTCCCTTTCGTCCTGAGTTTGAGCATTTTCAAAGCCCATGACACCTTTGGTAAAGGCTGTTCTCCAATTGCAGCGCTCGCATGCCAGGGTTTCCCAGTTGTTGGTGTTTATACTACATTTTTTAGATTTGCCTTGAGAGAGTCTTTAAACCTCTTTTGTTGACCACCAGCAATGGAAAGCGTAATGCTGGTGGTTAATAAAAGAGGTTTAAAGACTCTCTCAAGGCAAATCTAAAAAAATGTAGTATAAACACCAACAACTGGGAAACACTTGGCCTGTGAGCGCTGCATGCACGACCCACCGAACCCAGAAGTGACCCGTTCTGGTCCTTCTGGGTTCGGCGCGTTCGTATCTCATGCTGAATGCAATCCGCAACATTCGCAACACGAGGTACGACTGTAGCTGCTTTGGAAGACGATAATCATGCACAGATCATGTGGTGAAAATAAACGTATAAATAAAGGCCTATTTTTTTCTACTGGGAGTTTACATCCTTTTCTTTTGGGTTTCTGGGCAAGATACCTCCAATCTAGGAACCTGCTTTTAAATTTATCCAACACTACATCAGCTTCCTCCAAAGAAAAGAGGGTTGGGGGATGAAGCCTCAGATGGAAGAAAGGATGAATCTAATTGACCCATCTTGCAAATGTTGACATTCTCTCTCTCCCAACTCCAGCTCCACCCTTTTCTGAGACGTCTCCACTTCAACACTACTACCATGGATGAGGTGCATTTCGATGAGGACCGGGAATTAGTGGCTGACTATGATGTTGTGAATTTGGTCACATTTCCTAATGAATCAGCTGCAAGAGTGAAAGTTGGTAAACTGGAAACCCAAGGATCATTTGGTCTAAAACTTACCATTCATGAGGAATCCACCGTGTGGCCCAGCTGGTTTAATCAGGTGGAGGATGTACTCATATTAATGCAGCAGTAGCTAGGAATGTGAACTGTGAGTCTGGAGGTCTCCAGTTCAAATAAATTCTGGACAAAATAGCTAATATTTGCCTCAAACTCTACTTGGTTATTTGGAGATTATAATGCTGAATCCCTGCAAGATCCTACTTAGATAATGTATAAATGATGACTAAAAAGTTGGCCTTAGCCTGAACCTCTCATTTTGAGATAATGCTGAGATCAATAAAGACTGAAATACTTATTATAGCCATATATACCATTCTGCAAAGCATGGACACATCACCATAGAATGGTTTGGTACCTACAGACAAAACAGAAATTCACCAAACACTGTTTATTTTCTTGATGCCTTTTTAGACAAGACCTCACTCTAGCTGTACAGAAAGTTGCCAGCCTGGATACCACAAGGTGGTGCCAGAAGGACAGCCAATTTGCTGCTATAGTTGTGACCCTTGCGTGGAAGGAACCATTTCTACTAACACAGGTAAATGGTGCTGAAGAAACAACAGGCCCTAGGAGACTGAGAAGGAGGGCCAGGATGAAAGTAGGCATGCTAGGTTTGAAATGAAATTTGGCAAAGGAAGTGTGTGGCACTTTCCAAAATTAAGATGCAGATTTTTCACAACATTTTACAATTATTATTACAGTGGTACCTCGGGTTAAGTACTTAATTCGTTCCGGAGGTCCGTTCTTAACCTGAAGCGTACTTAACCTGAAGCACCACTTTAGCTAATGGGACCTCCTGCTGCCGCTGCGCCGCCAGAGCACGATTTCTGTTCTTAGCGGAGTTCTTAACCTGAAGTGTATTTAACCTGAAGCGTACTTAACCCGAGGTACCACTGTATTTGGTTCTTGTGAATCTATTTCAGTGAAGCAATTAGGCCAACACACTGTTTGAGTGCACAGCTCCAAGCAGGCTCAAACTATAACCTCTTCCACTGCAGTGATTAAGTGACTAATAAGCAGCACACTTCCTTATCTGCCTAATAAGCCATAGAACATTGCCTCCAATTTTTGCTTTCCAACTTTTTTTTTTTACATGACCAATTGGCTTACTTTTTTTTAAAAAAAAACAAAGGCTTAATACTTTGAAGGTTTTGGTAGGATGGAGGGATGAATCTGAGTATTCAAAGCATTCAAAGTTTTACCTTCAAATGGACTTTATTCACCTTTGTCCATGGCAATTATGGGAACTACTTTCAGGTGCCATGCAGAGATTTTTGAGCTTTGTTCAACTGAACTAGTTAATTCCAAGCACTAATCATGGCCATATGAAGCTCAAAATCAATCCATTATCTGATGAGTAACTATTTCTCCAGGATTTCAGCTTTGCATCTGATTCCCAAGATTTGGCAGACTCCAACAGGCTTATTGCATGCTTGTTTGAGATGTTGCCTAAGAACTGCATTAAAAGAGAGAATGCTGAGTAAACATATAATAAAGGGGGAAAATTAAAATCAAATTTTGGTATGAAATTTCTGGAACACCTTGGAATTTGATGTACTGAAATATTTTTTTTCTATCAGATGCAGATCATTGTCATCAGTGTCCAGAAGATAAATACTCAAACAACGAGAGGCATCAATGTATCCCCAAGACTATAGTCTTCCTCTCCTATGAAGAACCCCTGGGGGTCACCTTGGCTTTCTTTGCCCTATTTTTGTGCCTAACCACAAGTACTATTTTGGGAATCTTCATTAAGTACCAGAGCACTCCACTAGTTAAAGCCAACAACCAAAACCTGACTTACATCCTCCTCGTTTCTCTCTTGCTTTCCTTTTTGTCCTCCTTTCTATTCATTGGCCAGCCTCAAAAGGTCACCTGCCTTCTCCGTCAAACTGCCTTCAGCATTATCTTCTCAATTGGCATCTCTTCTGTGCTGGCAAAAACAACTACTGTGGTGCTTGCATTCTTGGCCACGAAACCTGGGAACAGCATCAGGAAATGGGTGGGGAAAAGTTTGGCAAACTCCATTGTCCTCTTCTGTTGCAGCATTCAGTTAGGCATCTGCATTGCCTGGATCGGAATGTATACCCCCTTCCCAGAACTGGACATGGATTCCCAGGTCACACAGACAATTCTGCAGTGTAATGAAGGGTCCACCACCATGTTTTACTCTGCCCTTGGCTACATGGGCCTTCTGGCTGCCATCTCTTTTACTGTGGCTTTCCTCGCCAGGAAGCTCCCTGGGGGTTTCAACGAAGCCAAGTTTATCACCTTCAGCATGCTGGTGTTTTGCAGTGTTTGGGTCTCCTTTGTGCCAACTTACTTGAGCGCCAAGGGGAAATACATGGTGGCTGTGCAGATCTTCTCCATCTTGGCTTCCAGTGCTGGGTTACTGGGCTGTATTTTCTTTCCCAAATGCTACATCATTGTCCTAAGGCCTGATTTGAATTCTAAGGTGCACCTAATGATGAAAAGAAAAGATTAGAGTTTGGTCAAATGTATAGCTCAGCCAAATTTCAGAAATGAATTCATATTTTACTCAACATGTTACCACGGGATGACCATCTTTCCCCCCAGGAGTGCCCTTTCAATATATACCATCATTCCCAGGAGAATTCTGGTTATATTTTCAAAGTGGACAGCAACCAGGCTTTTGATCTCTACACACCTATTTTGTTTTGTAAGCTTAAGGGGAGGGAACCATCATCATCTTGATGGTTAAGTCCAGTCTAAGGCGACTATGGAGTGCGGCGCTCATCTCGCTTTCAGGCCGAGGGAGCGAGTGTTTGTCCACAGACAGCTTTCCAGGTCATGTGGCCAGCATGACTAAACCGCTTCTGGCGCAACAGAACACCGTGACAGAAACCAGAGCGCATGGAAACGCCGTTTACCTTCCCACCACAGCGCTTTAGAACTGCTATGTTGGCAGGAGCTTGGATAGAGCAACGGGAGTTCACCCCATAGTGGGGATTCGAACTGCTGACCTTCCAATCAGCAAGCCCAAGAGGCTCCGTAGGTTAGACCACAGCGCCACCCGCTCCTTGGTGTAGCGGTGTTGGTGAGTATGATTGAGAATGTGTGTGTGTGTGTTAGGGACTGCCATTTTAATGTATACAATAAAAATGTTTTGCTGAGTTGCAACTTTCTGGGTCTACTTGTGTCCCTTTCTCCTAAAGAACCAGCTAAAAACAAATCAAAAGAACATCTGATTTGTAATACTTCAAGGTGTTACATTTAGCCAGAAAGTACAGACTTTTCCAGTTATCAACCTTAAAAAAGGTAAAGGACCCCTGACACTTATGTCCAGTCGTGAACTACTCTGGGGTTGTGGCGCTCACCTCGCTTTACTGGCCTAGGGAGCCGACGTTTGTCCGCAGACAGTTTTTCTGGGTCATGTGGCCAGCATGACTAAGCCACCTCTGGTGAAACCAGAGCAGCGCACGGAAACGCCGTTTACCTTCCCTCCGGAGCGGTACCTATTTATCTACTTGCACTTTGACGTGCTTTCAAACTGCTAGGTTGGCAGGAACTGGGACTGAGCAATGGGAGCTCACCCCGTTGCGGGGATTCGAACCACTGACCTTCCGATTGGCAAGCCCTAGGCTCAGTGGTTTAGACCACAACACCACCCACGTTACCAACCTTAGTGGCAGGTTAATCAGAAAAGATGGACAAAGGTACACCTCCTGTGGTTGATCAATTCCTCAGGGGTTTAGATGAAAGCTATGAGGCTTAAGTGAATTCAAACCTGTTTAAATTGATTCTGGATCTCAAAGAAATAATAGAATGGAAGGCAAACACCTTTGAAGAAGGTGCTTTCTGGAACAATTGATACTGTTCTAAATTATGTGGCTAGGCCAGTAATACATTCAGGTCAGGGTCTTTGTTCTGCAGAGTTGTGAGGAAATTGTATCAGCTCCAGAATTGCCAGCATATATTGCTGGCTCCTTACCAAACAGTAACATTTCTTTTAAATTTGTGAGTTGAGAAAGCTCAAAGCAGGATTGCAAGTTGAGAAATATGGGCTAAGCAGTTCCAAAAAAGGTGACTCCCAGACTATTTAAACATTTTATTGAATGACAGAAAGCAGGAACAGTAAGAGCACACACCATGCAAACTGTGATGAATATTAGTACTTGTGAGTGGATTCAATAGGCAACCTTACCTTAGCCTGATGGGATAACCTGCTTGTAAGAGCTTAAAGGTAAAGGTAAAGGGACCCCTGACCATTAGGTCCACTCGCGGACGATTCTGGGGTTGCGGCGCTCATCTCGCTTTATTGGCCGAGGGAGCTGGTGTACAGCTTCCGGGTCATGTGGCCAGCATGACTAAGCTGCTTCTGGCAAACCAGATCAGCACACGGAAATACCGTTTACCTTCCCACCAGAGCGGTACCTATTTATCTACTTGCACTTCGTGCTTTCAAACTGCTAGGTTGGCAGGAGCAGGGACCGAGCAACAGGAGCTCACACCGTTGCAGGGATCCGAACCGCCGACCTTCTGATCGGCAAGCCCTAGGCTCTGTGGTTTAACCCACAGCGCCACCCACGTCCTGTTGTAAGAGCTTAGGGCAGACATATTAACATCAATGGGGCTGCAAATGAGGCTTACAGTTATGGTCGGATTAGGTTTTACACAGAAGGTTATAGTGTGAGCCCTGGACATGGTGGAGCAGTATTATTATTATTATTATTATTATTATTATTATTATTATTATTACCCCACCCATCTGGCTGGGTTTCCCTAGCCACTCTAGGTGGCTCCTAACAGAATATTAGAAACACGATAAAAGATCAAACATTAAAAAAGTCCCAAACAGGGCTGCTTTCATATGTCTTCTAAAAGTCAGATAGTTGTTTATTTCCTTGGGAGGGTGTTCCACAAGGCGGGTGCGACTACCAAGAAGGCTCACTGCCTGGTTCCCTGTAACCTCACTTCCCACAGTGAGGGAACCGCCAGAAGGCCCTCGGAGCTGGACCTCAGTGTCCAGGCTGAACAATGGGGGTGGAGACGCTCCTTCAGTTTGGTAGCCAAAATTGGCAGGAGCAAGCTGCTCACATTTTCTTCCAATCCCTCTCCCTTGGAAACATCTTGAGGGCAATTAAGCATTGCTCTACAGTCACAACCAAATGCAGGGCAAACAGCAACAGTTGTGTTATGTGCTGGAGAAGGGTGTAGAAGGGAGGGGATCACCCAGAGTAGCAGGAGCAGAAGAGTAGATGAGGTAACTCTCCAGCCAAGTTCATTTTACTCTCCAGGCAATGCAGAAACATACGTAAAACCATGTTCCCGGCTCTCTGGGGAGTCTTCCCCTCTAAGCCAGTGGTAGCAAAACTGGCCTTCCAGATATTGTTATACTCCCAATGGCCATCAGCCGCCAACAGTAAAGGATGATGGGAGTTGCAGTCCAGCAACATCTGTAGGGTCACAAATTTCCTACACTTCCGCTAAACTTTAATCTAAGTTCACTGTGTGACAAGCACACAGAGTGCAATGAATCATAGAATCCTAGAGTTGGAAGAGACCACAAGGGCCATCCAGTCCAACCCCCTGCCAAGCAGGAAACACAATCAAAGCATTCCTGACAGGTGACTGTCAAGCCTCTACTTAAAGACCTCCAAAGAAGGAGACTCCACCACACTCCTTGGCAGCAAATTCCACTGTCGAACAGCTCTTACTGTCAGGAAGTTCTTCCTAATGTTTAGGTGGAATCTTCTTTCTTGTAGTTTGAATCCATTGCTCCGAGATTGAGAATGAGATTGAGTGTTTGTGTGTGGGGGAGGGAGGTTCGATTAATTTCATTGTACACAGGTTGCACATTGACAATAAAGGTATTATTATTATTATTATTATTATTATTATTATTATTATTATTATACTATTATACTGTCCTTTCAGTTGTCCCAGAGGAAAGTGTGACATAAACATTTGCAAACATGTATTCTCCTGTGCATATGCGACAAAGAGGTGTTTTTATGTCCCCAGCAATTATTAATATCATTGTGATTGATTCGTGTTCCTGGGACCAACGTCCCATAGGGTTTTATTTTTTAGAGGTCCCTTTTGAAATCAGTAATAATAGTAATAATAATAATAATATTGGAACTCAAAATCACTGATCATTTTTTTGCACCAAACATGGAAAGAGAGCAACAGCAATACAAATATACTGAGCTAATAAGGATGAGGGTTGGGGTTCTGACCATCAGAGCTGGTCTGCCAGTTGCATGCTTGATTGTCTCTTCTTTAGCACGGAGGCCAAGCTCCCCCTCTCTGAAGTCAGACACAGAATGGGGCTTGCAAGGCTGTTGTATTTCCCCCCTGGCAGATCTCTCTGCCAGTGGACTTTCTGGATATACAATAAAGCCAAGTGAAGGAAGGTGTCCCTTGTTTGTTTGTACCTAAAATGACCCTGCTGCTAATATTGCTTCATTGGTTTTGGGGGGTAGTCAAGTCTGAATATGTAGACTTCTCATTCCTACTAACACCTCCAAATAATTATTACAGTCCAGAAGATTACTTCGTTGCTGGAGTTATACCTGTGAGGACAGCTCTGTATACAACACATCACTTCAAGTCTGACCCTGTCCACGACTTCATCCCGTAAGTGTTACTTGCTGTTAGCTTTAAATTGTTACCAGTCAATTCCAGTCTTCCCTGCTACAGTTTATATTCAGAATCAGCAGCAGATTCTTAAGCAAATCGGTTTTGAAAAGTGATATGAAAGGTGACTGGGGAAGTGGAGGATTCATATGGAAATATGAAGGAAATACACTCCAGACACAAACAGGGGTTTTCCATAATACTTTCCCCGCTTTGGTGAGATATGAGAGATGCTGTTTCACACAATTGTTGGTGTGAGTAACTCAATATGTCCTTTTTCATAAGTTATATAAAAGTTCCAATTCTGAGTGGGGAGCAGATCCACCTTATTTCTACTGTAATATGCAATTTCACATCATAAGGAACTCATTCTCTGAGTGTTAATCCTTATGTAGTTGATATGTCACCATTCCCACAAAAAGGGAGGTAGCATCAGACTTGGGGGAACTCCAAAGTTTGCAAAAAATAAAATTTAGGAAACGAAACATGAAAGGGGAGGGGGACTCTAAAACCTTGCTGACTGAATATGCTTACTAATGCTTCTATTCAGGATCGACAGTGCTGAGCCAGGCAGTATAAGGCTGCTTCCAATTTTCCAGTGCCAGCAAAGGAAGGTATTATGGCCATTGCAGGAGACAGTTCTAGGAGGTTAGGAGCCAAATGACAGAGAGTCTCAGGGACTGTGGCTTTCCAAGATTGATCTTTTGTCTGATTCAGCAGGGCATTTCTTATGCTCTTGAATGACAGGAATGTGCATGTGCAGAGGTCCATTCATTCAAAATAGGCAATACACTGGATGATTCCAAGGAAACTGGGATGTTTTAAATATTAGCAACCAGAAAAGCTTGGGAATTAAGTTAAATGAACTTTGATTTCAACTTCTTATAGTTCAGTCGAGGGAAAGGAGAAGAAATAGGCAAAGTTTAGAATCTATCGACAGTCCATCAACTGCATTGCTGCTGTAACCAAACCGTTAAATAAATGGGAGTTCTTGTTATTAGTTATACTGAAAGGAAATACACACCAAGAGCTCTGGCCAGAAATTTCAATACTAGGAATAAATCCTACTCATGAGTTATAGTCAAATAAAAGTATGTATTCTGTTAAGAATTACAGTCTTAGGCAGAGAATGTCAGTTCAAATAAGAAAAACAGTTTCAAGTTCACAATAATATGTGTAACTTCAAATGAAAAATACAACTTCAAATTCACAGTAGTATGAGTAAACAATAATTCGTTACAGTATAAGAACATAAGAAATTTCAAGTAACAATAAATGTATATCAGTTCTTATTCAAAAGTATTCAAAAGGATCGTTTTATAAGTAAAGCCGGAGTGAAGAGTCGATTCAGGAAAAGCAACCAGGACAGGGACCTGTTTCGATATGGATGTCTTCGTCAGCTAATTTTTGAATTCGTGTTAGTTTGTAGAGTGCATTTGGAAGTATCATGTAACTCTATGTTTTTCAAATGTAGTGTCTGAGAATGAAGAGATCAGCATGTATCTGAGTTTTTCTGTGCGTTTTCTGTGCGTAACCAAACCGTTGACATGTATTGAAGCTTACTGCTGTGTTATTTTGTATGTATCGTAAGCAGCTTTTGCAGCAATCTTGCAGAAGAGCCATATATAATATCTATCGTTTGCCAGTTTGTCAAAGGGGCAGAGTGGGAGGAGCAAAAACAAGCCAATCAAGGTATTGTGGCCATAGGAAGAGACAGTTCTCCAATGGCAGGAGCCAAATGGCAGCAGTGATTCCTCGCTGGGGCAGGGCAGGATTCTTCTGTCTTCCAAAGTTCAGGATATACACATGTGTAGCCCCCCCCCCAAGTAGCCAACCCCTGAATCTTAATGTCACTGGCATGTTGAGTGGAAAAAACAGGCCCGCAGCATCATTATTTTGCCTGGCGATATTCCAACTGCTTTTCATTCCAGAATATTGGAAAGGAACTACCAGCATGTCCTGGCCATCCTGTTTGCCATTGATAAGATCAATGAAAACCCCGAGCTCTTACCCAATATCACCCTTGGCTACAGCATCTATGAAAACTGCTTCAGTGTCAGGAATACTTATGAAACCACCATAGACCTGTTCTCTACTGGACATTGGATGGTTCCTAATTTCAAGTGTGGGAGGCAAGGGAAGCTCCTGGCTGTTATTCAAGGAGGGGACTTTGAAACCTTTTTCCAGATGGCAACCATGCTAGATGTTTACAAGGTCCCTCAGGTATGGAGAGCAATGGGAACTGGGCTGAGCTCAAGCTCAAAGTTCAGGATCTTGAAGTTTTGTAATTGAAACTGGGGTCACGGGGATTGAAGAGTGTTTAACTTTATTCTCAGATTGGGTTTGGGAGAAAATGGCAAGATGGGGTGAGCAGCAGTGGTATACTGGAGTGTGAACCCAAGAAATCATAGCTACCCTGTTTCCCCTTTTTTAATACGTAGTCATAAAGTATGCCATGGCAGGTTTTTTTTACCTTTGTGAGAAGTAAGACGTACCCCAAAAGTAAGCCATGGTGCCGCCATTGTTCCCATTGCCTCCTCAGCCCCTCCTGCGTGCGCAGGGAGCCAGCGAACCAGTGAGAGGCACGGGGGAGGGTGGGGAAACGCGCCTCTTGCGGAGTTCTGCCCCGCCTGCTCAGAGCGCAGGGGGAGGCTGTACCGTACCATACTGACGTAATAAAAATAAGACATCCCCCGAAAATAAGCCACCCTGTGGTTTTTTGAGGGGAAAAAATTATAAGACGGTGTCTTAAAAAGGGGGAAAGACGGTATGAGTCTTTTCTTCAGAACAGGAATAATGATGTCACATGCTAGAGCAGCAAGTAATTGACAAACATTTCCTCCTTGGGCAAGTGAGTGATGTGGTAAGGAGTCTTTCCCATTTGAGACGGATCAGCGTAGAGGAACTCTGAGAATGAGGAACATAATCAAGCAGAGGCTGGATACTGCTCTGCTTTTTTGATGACTTTCCAATTTCAGCGTAGCAGTTTTGATAGTGGTATTTCTTTGCAAAATGGCTTGCATTTCTAACTAAAATCTGAAGCTTGTATCACAGCTGGCTGGAAAGATATTGTGTTAATCAACAATGTGCTGGACTTGTTTTAAACTGATTTAAAATTAACAACTATCTGACTTTTAGAAGACATCTGAAGGCAGCCCTGTTTAGGGAAGTTTTTAATGACTGATGTTTTAATGTATTTTTAATCTTTTGTTGGAAGCCACCCAGAGTGCCTGGGTAAACCCAGCCAGATGGGCGGGGTATAAATAATAAATTATTGTTATTGTTATTGTTATTGTTGTTGTTGTTGTTGTTGTTTTAGATTGTTTAAACTTGCTCTGGAATATTATGATGAAGAACAGGAAATAAATAAAATAAGAACATCAATATAGCCAGTCAGAAGTAAGCAAGCACCATTGAGTTCTTGGTTTTGGGCATGTGTGCAGCAAGATTGTGTCAGGAGGATAAAATGTCCAACTCCAATAAAAGTTGAGAAAATTGGTAATTTCTATCACCATTGTAAAATGAAGGCCAATTGTGGGAAATGAAAACAACATTCAAGTGGAAAATGCAACAAGCTTCGGTCAGTTTGGAAAAGTTTGTACATAGCCCAGATGCCACTGTGTTGTACTCTAAAAGTGGAATATTTGTCACTAGAGACAGTTCTGTAGGGGAACCAAATGTATATTGATGGGAAAGAAATATCAACAATCCTATACCCACTTTCCTGGGAATCAGTCCTATTGAACTCAGTGGGACTTTACATCTGAGTAGACCAGTGATGGCTAACCTTGACACTCCAGATGTTTTGGGACTACAACTCCCATCATCCCTGACCACTGGTCCTGTTAGCTAGGGATGATGGGAGTTGTAGTTCCAAAACATCTGCAGTGTCAAGGTTAGCCATCACTGGAGTAGACAGACATGTGTGAGATTGTGCTGTTTAGTAGAAGGCATTGTTGGCTAGCAATGTTATTTCCAACACTAAAGAATCTTCCATTTCCTTACTAGCTGACTTACGGTTTTGTCAATAATATTCTGAGTGATGAAATCCATTTCCCTTCTTCCTACCGGATGAGCCCCAAGGAAGCTCCACAGTACAAGGGGATAGTGAAATTGCTGCTGCATTTCAGGTGGACATGGGTCGGTCTCATTGCTCCAGACAATGATGGCGGAGATCAGTTTGTGAGAACCATGAAGGCCGCGGTCTTTGGGAGTGCTATTTGTGTAGCCTTCACATATGCAATCCCGCGGATATTTTCTGCTGACATGAATGTTCCAAAAGACATACTTTTAAGTTGCGTAGCACATCTGACTCAGAGGAAAGCCAACGTGATCATTTATTACGGCAATTCCGAATCAATGTTCGTGATGCCACACGGGCTGAAGGAAGTTGAAAGACAAAGCAATGCCACTGTAGGGAAAGTCTGGATTTCCACAGCACTGTGGGGCTTCACCTTAAGCACATCTTTCACATACTGGGATATGACTTTCTTCCATGGCGCTTTGTCATTTGTCTTTCAAACGGACAAGAGGATAAAATCCCAGAAACTTTTCTTGACTGAAGATTGGGGTTCACTTGATAGTGATTGGCCAGACCTATTTGAGTGCTCTCACACCCACCACAGATGGTCAAGGGAAACTTGGGAAAGGTGCATGCGGAGGGAAAACCTCCCCACGAGTGGGATAGGTATGTCTGCTGAGAGCTACAATATTTATAATGCTGTCTATGTCGTGGCACATGCCTTACATGCTCTGATCACACCTGTATCTCACCACATGATGACTGCAAAAGAAGACATACCGGGCCTTCTGAGTGTAGAGCCATGGCAGGTAAGAGTGGCAGAGATCCATTGAAATCACAACTGAAATAGCAAGAACATGTTTGTTGTTGTCACACACCGTTTTCTTTCACTTGGGCCATTTGTGTACCATAGATTTAAAGCACTCCTGTACCATTTTAACAGTCATGGCTTCCCTCAATGAATCATGGGAACTGTAGTTTTTTAGGGGTGCTGAGGGTTGTTAAGGTAAAGGTACCCCTGATGATTAGGTCCAGTCACGGACGACTCTGGGGTTGCGCGCTCATCTTGCTCTATAGGCCAAGGGAGCCGGCGTTTGTCCGCAGACAGTTGTTCCGGGTCATGTGGCCAGCATGATTAAGCTGCTTTTGGCGAACCAGAGCAGCACACAAAAACGCTGTTTACCTTCCCGCTAGAGCGGTACCTATTTATCTACTTGCACTTGATGTGCTTTCAAACTGCTAGGTGGGCAGGAGCTGGGACCGAACCCCTATTCCCCTCACAAGGCTACAATTTGCAGAATTCCCTCAGCAGAGGGATAGATCGTTAAAACAGTCTGGGAATTGTAGCTCTGTGAGAGGAATAGAGGTCTCTAAACAACTCTCCTTAACAAACCACAGTTCACGGGATTCTTTAGGAGAAGACACGGCTGTTTAAAGTGTTGAAAGGCAGGCAAGAACTCCTGCTTATGTACATATAATAACTTAGTTCCATCTACCTCACAGGGTTGTTGTGGGGAAAGAAAGAAAAAGTGGGGAAGGGGAGGGCAATGTGCACATCCCTGAGCTCCTGGACAGAAAAGAAATATACCTCTTTAGAATGTAGCATTCACAGGTTGTGTAGAGAAAAATAAACATGTACAAACCCATGCTTTAAGCATCCCATCCCATCGTCTCCTCATATTTTACAGTAAAATACCAAAAAAACACAAACATTTTCTAGCCTTTATGTTTTTGTAAAAAAACAAGCTGAAAATACCCTAACTCGGTGCTTTTCTTCTGGGGGTACTTAAGGGTTCCCAGTTCCAGCACCTTTTCTTTCTAGAAGAAAAGCAATGGCTAAAAATGTGGCACTTACCGTAACAACTTCATGGTGGGTACCGGCACCTTTTTCTCCAGAAGAAAAGCACTGCCCTAACTGCGTGCAGTTTCACAGCTTAAGTTCACTGAGCCACCAATGCTCAGCCTAACCTACCTGCATAGGGCTGCTGTGAAGATAAAAGCAGAGAGGGGAAAACAGTGTACCAAATCTGACTCCCTGTGACCCCATGGTGCTCATCGCCTGCGTCCAATAGCACAGTGGTGGTGTTGCTGAATGCCAACTTGCTCGTTCACTTTTAAATTATGGGTGAGGGCCTCACTAGCTGGATCATCATCCTGTCATGGTGAGTGGGCTTGCATATTCCTACAACCCTTGTGAGCGAGGCTGTTGAGAGTCCCATACTCCCAGCAGGGTTACTCAAGGCAGTAAGGTCAAAGGTCAGTATAAACACTGACAACTGGGAAGCACTGGTCTGCGAGCGCTCCAATTGGAGAACAGCCTTTACCAAAGGCGTCTTGGGCTTTGAAGACGCTCAAGCTCAGGACAAAAGGGAGAAACGTGCTAAGAGGAAGGCAAGCTTGGCAAACCCTCACCATGATCAACTCCCACCCGGAAACCTATGTCCCCACTGTGGAAGGATGTGTGGATCCAGAATTGGCCTTCACAGTCACTTATGGACACACTGTTAAAACTGTGTTTATGAAAGACAATCCTACTCGGCTACGAGTGAGCGCCAAAGAAGAAGAAGAAGAAGAAGATGGGTGGGGGCACCAAGCTGGGGTGCATTACTGTGACTTGGGTTGGTTACATGGCTACCTGGGTGGGGAGGAAAAGTTGCCATGGTTCACGGGAGTTTGTTCTCTCTCACCAGGAAACCTCTCTCTGCCTTGGAGCGGGAATAGAGGGCCTCCATCTAATGCTGGGTCTGAGAGACAGGTCAGGGACGCTGTTGGTGTGCCACCCACTCATCTGCCCAAAAGCTTCTCTGACACAATTTTCAGTATGGTTCTGAAGGAACCCTGGATGATAATTCTGGGTGATTTCAACATTCAAGCTGAGGCCACCGCCATACTGCATCGGTTTTAGGGCAGGGGTTGGGGGAATAGAAAGGTTGAAGACTGGAAATGAAAAGAGGAATGGATATAATTGTTTTACCCATTTCGCAAATGTTGGCCTTCTCTCCCTGCCTCTCATTTCAGCTTCATCGTTTCCTGAGAACTGTCTGCTTTAACAGCACTACCATGGACGAAATATATTTTGATGAAGATGAGCTGGTGGCCAGCTATGATATTGTGAATGTGGTTGTGTTTCCTAACAATACTGTTTCACGGGTGAAAGTTGGAAAGCTGGAGACCCAAGCCTCCTCAGGTGTACAGCTGATTATTCACGAGGAGGCAATAGTGTGGCCCAACTGGTTTAATCAGGTGGGGAATATATCCTTTGTAAACCAAACCAAAACAAAAAACACCCCCAAACTGATATAATTGTAGTTAAGAAAGTGAGCAGTGATCCTGGAGATCTCCAGTTCAAATGAACAATGAACAAATTAACTCATCTCAGCTGTCAGGAATGAGCCAGCTCCTAGTGGAACTTTACAGCCGGCTGCAGAACAGAGAGGTTTATATTTGACGCAGGTGGAACAGTGGCCAGTGCCGACTCCCCCAAACATTGAAATGCCGGTTGCCAAGGGAACAACTGTGAGCCAAAGCTCTCAGGAAACTCAAACAGGTGTGAACAGACACAGAGACAGTATTGCAGAATTGGAAGAGTTTGGAGCTGATCCAATAAGTCTGAAGAGTCAGTGAATGGGAGGGCTGCTAGACAGGAAGCAAAACAAGAGACATAAGGTGCAAAAGTTCAATATCTTCTGTAGGAGTCTTCAGAAGGGTCATCTTGAGTGATAATGTTGGCAGCTTTGTTAGAACCATCTGGAGCTATCTGTTTGCTTTTGCAATAAATCCTCCTTTTTAATTACCTACGTTTACTGTGTTATCAAGCCCAGAACCTAGACTCCTGACATCAGCCTTAACCTCTCATTTGTTATTTTGAGATAATAATGCTGGAATAAGATACTATGCTGATCATTTTTAACAAGTACTTTGCAGCACCTTAAAAACTCAAAATGAATGATGTCACATGCTCTTATGTTCTGATATATTTTGTTTGGGTTTCCATCGCTGTAGAAGGGTTTAGTGCCTATAGACAAAGCAGAAACTCCTCAAACACTATTTGTTTTCTTGGTGCTCTTCAGACAAGGCCTCGTTCTACCTGTACAGAAAGCTGCCAACCTGGATCCAGCAAGGTGGTGCCGGAAGGACAGCCAATTTGCTGCTATAATTGCAACCCTTGTGTGGAAGGAACCATTTCTACCAATGCAGGTAAATGATTTTGAAGGAACAGCAGACCCTGGGAGACAGAGGAGGAGGTTCAAAATGAAAGTAGTCAAGCTAGGTCAGAAAATAATTCTGGCACAATCGGAACGATTTGCAAAACGGAGATCCAGAACATCAAGGTGCTGATTTTTCACAACACCTTTACATTTTTAATCTTCAGTTCTTGAGAATCAGTTTCAGGGCAATAATTTGCCCAATACAATGTAGCCCCAAAGAGACCGAAGTTATAGCTTGTTCGCAGAAAGCCACATTCACCCATTCAAGCCACTAAACAGCATGTAGTCTGTGAAGGCTATTGACCACAATAGGGTTGTACACCCCTACTCACCCACCCACCCACCCAGGCCCTGGGTTGCTCTGGATGGGCCATATCAGTGGCTGTCTCACCCCAATTTATCTCAAGCCCCCCATTTCCATGTCCTGAATCAGGACTTCAGTTGAATCCAATGCATAGCCTTAGAACAGTTTTCAGATTTTATGGCTGCAGTCTTTCAACGGCACAACAATACATCTTGGTCATTTTGCCACAGCCACATTTCTTTTTCTGTCCAATCATGCTTCGTCCCGAGTTGTTACAATGGTATTAAAATGCTGACTTCTAGTACTATTCCATTTTTCACTATTTCAGTAAAACACATCAGTGGGCTGGGCCTTCCAGACCATTGGCTGAAGAATTCTTTTTAGTCCCCCCTCCCCAATTGTTCCTGCTCCGATTTAGACATCGCTGCACCACATTTCTTGGCCATTGCTTTGGAAGTTCATTTTTAAAAGGAACTGGTTTCAGTTCAAGTTAATCCTTTCCCCCCAAAATGAGCTGGTCCACTTCACGTTCAATCAAGAGAACATGTTTAGCTCACAAAGAGCAGGTCCTCCATGACTCACAGCCAAGATGGCCTCTGGCCTCTTCAGCAGCCTCAGCTTTTGTAGCTGGAGTCAGTTAGGGCCCTATCCTCTCAGGCCAGGTGGGGAAAGGTCTGCAAGGTGGGGAGCAGGTCCTCCAGGACTTACAGCCAAGATGGCTTACCCTGTTTAATTTGTACCAGCCAGGAAACTGTTAAAGGGATTTCCAATTCACTTCTTTTTTCTTTTAATGAAAGCTAAGTGTAATGAAAACTAAGAGTATGGGGGCAGCAGGGGTTGAACATGAGGGTGAACTATAAATTCCTCAAAGTTCTAGCCTAGAATGAACTTAAAGGTAAAGGGTAAAGGGACCCCTGACCATTAGGTCCAGTCGTGACCAACTCTGAGGTTGTGGTGCTCACCTCACTTTATTGGCCGAGGGAGCCGGCATACAGCTTCCAGGTCATGTGACCAGCATGACAAAGCCGCTTCTGGCGAACCAGAGCAGCGCACAGAAACACTGTTTACCTTTCCGCCGGAGCGGTACATATTGATCTACTTGCACTTTGACGTGCTTTCGAACTGCTAGGTTGGCAGGAGCTGGGAGCGAGCAACGGGAGCTCACCCCGTCGCGGGGATTCGAACCGTCGACCTTTTGATGGGCAAGCCCTAGGCTCTGTGGTTTAGACCACAGCGCCACCCGCATCCCTTAATGTATCATTAATTCACCCACAATTATGACAACTGTATTATTCAGATATTTTTGAACTAGTTCAGCTGAACCGATTCATTCAAAGCAATACCTGATGAGTAACTATTTCTCCTGGTGTTCAGCTATGCTCCTCATTCTATAGAGCCGACAGGTTCTGGTAGCCTATCGCCATTCTAGATTTGTTTGAGATGTGAAGTAAAAGGCAGAATGTTGAGTAAAACTACACAAAAGCAAATCAAGCTGCCACATTTATGTAGGGAGATTCTTGATAATAAGGAAAATTATTGACATTTAAAGTTCTTAAATTATTAATTTCTTTCAGATGCAGATCATTGTCATGATTGTCCAGAGGATCAATACTCAAACGATGACAAACATCAATGTATCCTCAAGACTACAGTCTTCCTCTCCTATGAAGAACCTCTGGGGTTTACCTTGGCTTTCTTTGCCCTATTTTTGTGCCTAACCACAGGTTCTGTTTTGGGAATCTTCATTAAAAACCAAGACACTCCACTAGTTAAAGCCAACAACCAAACTCTCACGTACATCCTCCTCGTTTCTCTTTTGCTTTGCTTTTTGTCTTCCTTCCTTTTCATTGGCCAGCCTCAAAAGGTCACCTGCCTTCTCCGCCAAAGCCTCTTCAGCATCATCTTCTCAGTCGCCATCTCTTCTGTGCTGGCAAAAACTATAACTGTGGTTTTGGCATTCATGGCCACGAAGCCAGGGAACAGCATCCGGAAGTGGGTGGGAAAGAGTTTGGCAAACTCCATTGTCCTCTTCTGTTGCAGCATTCAGTTTGGCATCTGCATTGCCTGGATCGGAATCTCTCCCCCCTTCCCAGAACTGGACATGGATTCGCAGGTCAGACAGATAATACTGCAATGCAATGAAGGGTCCATCGCTATGTTTTATTGTGCCCTTGGCTACATGGGCCTTCTGGCTTCCATCTCTTTTACTGTAGCGTTCTTAGCCAGGAAGCTTCCTGGGGGTTTCAACGAAGCCAAGTTTATCACTTTCAGTATGCTAGTATTTTGCAGTGTTTGGGTCTCCTTCGTGCCAACCTACTTGAGCACCAAGGGGAAATACATGGTGGCTGTGCAGATCTTCTCCATCTTGGCTTCCAGTGCTGGGTTACTGGGTTGCATCTTCCTTCCCAAATGCCACATCATTGTTCTGAGGCCTAATCTGAATACAAAGGAGCACCTAATGATGAAAAGGAAAAATTAGGGTTGTCTAAAATGTAGGCCCCAGTCCCGTTTTAGAGGTGCACATGAGGAGCCAATGAATTCAGATATTTGGGGTGTGGGGGTGTTTTAAACACATTAAAAACCTTAGTATGACACAGCCATTTTTCCTGAGAGCAATTCCCCCTGAGAATTGTCTACTTTTGTTTCTGGGTATAATGTCAAACATGCAGCAGGGATACTTTCATTTACTTTCATTATTTCAATGGAAAACATAGGGTTCTCATTAAAATATTACAATAAAATGTTAATAAAACAGAAACACTGAGCAAGGCCAAGGCCATGTTAGTCCCTAGTTGACCTCTGAAACCTCTTCCAGGCACTATTGTATTTCAATATTTTGTTGGAAGCCGCCCAGAGTGGCTGGGGAAACCCAGCCAGATGGGCGGGGTATAAATAAATAAATTAATAATAATAATTATTATTATTATTATTATTATTATTATCATGGGAAACTTCTCCTGAAGACTCAAGGCTGTGGCTTAACTGTTAAGCACCGATAACTACCCAAATAGATCTGTCAAAAGGAACATATATTTGTATGAATGAGTCATGGTAGATAGATTTTGGTACTGGGATTGCTCAACATGTCAAAAGAGCATTTGGGCAACTCAGAAAAGACAATTCAGCCGACATTATCAACCTTTGCAACTGACAGCCTTGTAAATATTCCTGAATCATATGTTTTCTGCGCATGTCATGATTTACCTGTACAACCCGTTTCAGTGACGTTTCTGTGACAATTATATGGGTGGCTTTTTGGACACCGACCAAGCGTTCAAAATCTTTGACACACTTGTGATTGGGGTTCTTTTTTGAGGTGAGAAATCTCTGTTGCAGCAGATCAACAAATGATCAAGGCTTTCAGATATACTTGGTTGCGAACCTCTGGTTTTCTTTTCCTTCATCTCTGTTTGTTTTTGCAATAAATCCTCCTTTTTAATTACCTATGCTTACTGTGTTACCAAGCCGGGACCTGGACTCCTGACATCTGGCAATTGAATTTTGCACCAGCATCCATTTCTGAATCATCTTCAAAGGTAGCCTCACATATAGCATATTGCAGTGGTCTAACCTTGAGATTAGACAATGGAAGTTAAGCTATCTCCATCCAGGCAGCAGTGCAGCTGGGACACCAGCTGAAGCTGATAGAAGCTGGTGGAAGGCACTCTGCACCACCAAGGTCCCTTCAGCCTCATGCAACCATAAAGGATCCAGAAGTAGCTCCAAGCTATGGAGCTGCTCCTTCAGGCGTAGTTTAACCCCATCCAGAACAGGCCACAACCCATCAATCCAATCTAGGGAACTACCCACTAACAGTGCGTCAGTCTTGTCTGGATTAAGCATCAATTTATTGGCTCTCATCCGGTCAAATGCTAAGCAAGACATTGATCTACCATTTCCTCTGTCATACCTGCAGATGTAAAGTAGTGTGTCATCAACATATTGCTGACAAAAGTGCTCCAAAACTTCTGATGACCCCAGAACCGTCTTTCCCATATGGCTTAACGGTGTGTTGTGCCAGGGCGCTGGCCTCTCAGGGGCACCCCAGCGAGTGGGGGAGCTGCGCAGCTTTGCCGATGGCTTCCCCTTTCCCTGCATGCCTGCCAGCTGCGCCCTGTCAACCATATGGCGGGCGGGCGGGCAGCTTCTTTTCCAAGCCTCCGTGGGAGGAGAGCGATCCCTGCAGAGGCTTAGGATGGAAGCTGTGCCCAGCCAACCATATGGCTGGCTGGCGCACAACTTCCCTCCTAAGCCTCTGTGGGGATTGATCTCCCGCAGCGGCATGGAGGAGAGTTGCACACACCCCCATGGCTGGCAGTGCACAGCTTTGCCCCCCCCCCCACTATCCGTGGTAATTTGGGGGCGCTGAGCGTATATTTGCAGCCCGGCGTCGCATCTGCTAAAGACGGCCCTGGATGACCCCATTCAGAGGTTTCATGTTCATTTTGCACAGCATGAGTGATCAACTTGAATCCTGTGGAACTCTACATTGGAGGCTCCACAGGGCCACACACAGGGTCAAAAATACGCCCCAAGCACCATTCTCTGAAAATGACCATCCGGGTAGGACCTGAACCAACACAGAGCAGTGCTGCCCACCAACTTGGACAGCTGCTCCAGCAGAACACATTTGGTATTGAAAGCCATTGAGAGATCAAGAATGATTAACTGGGACATGCTCCTTCCTCTCTCTCCCAGTAGAAGTCATCATACAGGCCAATTGAGGCAGTTTCTATACCAAAACCAGGCCTGGGACAATTCATTCCCAGACCATTGTTTGAGAAACACTGGATTAACTTTTCATTTCTCATGCAAACCAGACACCCCCTATTAAAGGCTCCTTTGACCTCGAGAGCTGAGCACCCTCCAGAATCTGGAACATCAAGGGTGAAGAAGGACCACAAAGAAAAATAAAGAGGACATACGTATATTGTATCAAAAAGGGAATTCATATATTTATGAAAGAAGTCTGGAGGGTCAAAGTTACTAACACCTCCACTAAACAGTAGTCCAAGTTTGCTGCCCTGTCAATTGTTTAATCAAAAAGCAAGACAGACACCCCTGAAGACAGCCCTGTTCAGGGAAGTTTTTAATCTGTAACATGTGTATGTATTTCAATGTATGCTGGAAGCCGCCTAGAGTGGCCGGGGAGACCCGGCCAGATGGGCGGGATATAAATAATAAATTATTATTATTATTATTATTATTATTATTATTATTACATAGCTCAGGCTGAACTTTTGCAGATATGTTTTCTTCTGCTGTGCACCTGCGTGAGTACCCTCAGAGAAAGTGTACAACTTTGGGGAGGTGATTATATGTCCCCTGCAATTATCAAAATCATTGTGATTGATTTTGTGTTCCTGTGACCCAAATTCAACAGGGTTTTTCCATAGGTGACTGTTGAGGTCAATACTACTACTACCACCACCACCACGGAACCAAGAATCACTGATAACTTCTTGCTCCAAAATTGGAAGGAGAGCAACATGAATATATTTAGTGGGCTAGTAAGAATGAGGGCTGGGATTTAGACCAACAGACATAGTCTGACAAGTCTGATGTTTCATTACATCTCCTTTAACACGCGAGCCAGACTTGGCACCTTCCTCTGCAAAGTCAAGCGTAGGATGAGGCTTCCAAGGAGATTCTGTTTTTCTTTGCAGATTGGAGGGTGCCTCTAGCTTCCTTGTTTCTGCCGAAAATGACTCTGCTGCTGCTGCTATTGCTTCATTTGCACTTGGGGTTAGCAATGAACAGACCCAGAGATCTCTCGAGCCTACGAATGTCTCCAAATAATTATTACAGACCAGGAGACTACTTTATTAGTGGAGTTATACCTGTGAGGACTGCTGTGTACCCGACACATGCTTTCAGGTCTAACCCTGTCCACGACTTCTTCCCGTAAGTGTTGCTTGCTCTTAGCTTTTAATTGTCCTCAGCCAATTCTGATCTTCCATGCAACTGCCCGTCCCTGTAAACTGCTTTGAGGTTTGTACTAATAGGGAACTCATTCTCTGAGTGTAGATTCTTATATAGAAAAAGCAACATCATTTAGACATAATGGAAGGCTTGGGTGAATCCCAACATTTGGAAAAACACATTTTTTTTTAAAGGAAAAAATCTATGGGAAGCTTAGTGGACACAGAATGCAGGCAGAGTACTGTTGGTAAGACTGTTGGAGGGATCGACTGGCATATCCAGGAAAGGGGCATGATTGGCTGGCTACAATCCTGATCAGAAGGACTCTACACGGCAACACATTTGAAAATAAGTCACAGAGAGTTACTTGATTACAGTGTTCTTGGAAATAGGGTTGAGTGAACCAGACAATTTCAGTCTCTCCTTTTTCCATTTACAAGTTTGGTTCTCCACATTTCCACCTCAGTTTAATACAATTTCTCTCCCATCTGTACTTGGAAGTAAATCTCACTGTGACTGTTTACTCAGAAGTAAGTTCCTTTGTGTTCAGTAGGACATAATCAGTTGTACTGATTTATAGAGATTAAAACTGGAAAGAAATCCAGGTATAATATGAACAGAAAACACCCCATAAATTGCTAGATATTAATCATACAATGCAGAAATCACCATAATTTCCATCTGATCTATAAATCCCTTTAAATACCTTGGTGAGAAATCATACATAGATTGAACTTGATAGATGCTTGTAGGCATCAAGGGATTTTATTAATAGTTTATTAATAGTTAATTAACTCTTTCCTGGCTTGCCATGTTTTGCGGGGAAGGCAGAAGGAAGCATTCTCTAAAGGACTGTTCTTTTTATAAATGTTCCAAATACAGGATTTTTTTAGTATTTGAAGAAATGGAGAAGTATCTTAAAGTTTCGGGGAAACTGATATAGCTCCAATTAGCCACACTAATATATATATATATATATATATATATATATATATATATATATATATATGCAAAAGAGATCTGTCTTTTTCTTGTATATATAGATGGTTGCATATTGCTTGCTTGCTTGTTGAGACTTTAATCAGATATATAACTAAGCCATGGAGAATTATAGAACAAGATTTCTCCATACTCTCCTGGTATTATGAAGCACCACAGGACCTGACAGTTATGATTATATGAAACATTACAATTGTTTTTCATTCCAGACTGTTGGAAAGGAACTACCAGCATGCCCTGGCTATCCTCTTTGCCATTAATGAGATCAATGAAAATCCAGAGCTCTTACCCAATATCACCCTTGGCTACAGCATCTATGAAAACTGCTTCAGCGTCAGGAATACTTATGAAGCTACCATAGACCTGTTCTCTACCGGACATTGGATGGTCCCTAATTTCAAGTGTGGGAGGCAAGGGAAGCTCCTGGCTGTTATTCAAGGAGGGGGCTTTGAAACCTTTTTCCAGATGGCAACCATGCTAGATGTTTACAAGGTCCCTCAGGTATGGAGACAGCTTGCCAAACATGACAGGCATGCACAGATATTGAAGGGTGATCTCCTCTTTAGGGTCAGCTTGAGATAGATCTCTCAACATGAGTTCTGGCACTGGGCAGGAGTGGATGGCAGCAGCAGCATTGCTGTGAGGCCCAGAGTAGATTGGAGCCACCATTTACATTTCTTGCTATACCCTCAAATTCCCCTAATGTTGTAATGTTCCGGGGCATTTTTGGAAATTGAAGTGGAAGCTGCCATTTTAGTTTCCTACAATGCCAAACCTCTTCCATCTGTAATCAATAAAGTTTTGGCTGGATTTGACCCAAATGCAAGTGGTCATGTCTCCTTATTTCATTGTGCTAGATCAGGGGTGGCCAGCTCCCAAGAGACTGCGGTCAAAGTTGTTGAGCTTTTTTTAGGAGGGAGGAAGGCCCATTTGGGGGGGGGTTCAGGTCAAAGTTGTTGAGCTTTTTCAGGGAGGAGGTAAAATGTTGAGCTTTTTTTAGGGGAGCCACAGTTGTTCAGCTTCTTTGCGGGGAGCCAATGATCTACCAGTGATCACTGGACGTCTGTAGCATATAACAAAGTGAAATGGGAGAATTCATATTGTGTGTGTGTGTGTGTGTGTGTGTGTGTGTGTGTGTGTTGCTTCTTATTTTTATTGAGTTTTGCCTCTTACAGAAATCCAAAAGGAAAAAAAAATCCAACCTTCACACCAAAAATAAAGTTAAACAAAAACTTTAAAAAAAACATATTAACAACATAAACATTTTTTCCTCCACCATTTACCAATAATTAATATTCTAATTACCAATTATTAACATTTTAATCTTTTGAGGTGACTTTCGTCCACCTCAATACAAGTCATATTTTTCCTTACTTAACTGGCTTCTTTATGTTTCTCATTTCTTGGTATTATATGATTTATTTATAGTAACTGTTCTGTATTTTGCAAAAATTAATCAAAGCATAATAAAGGTTTTACTTGGGAACAATGTTTTTTAAAGTAAATTCTATAACACTCCCATTTTTTACTGAACTTTTGGGTTGTTCGATTCCGTATTATTTCTGTCATTTTAGCAAGCTCAATATATTCAAATAATTTTATCTGCCACTCTTGTTGGGATCTCTTCTCCATTCCATTTTCTTGCAATAATCATTCTTGCCACAGTTGTGGCATATAAGAATATCCTCCCTTTGTCACTTGGAATATCTGGTTAGTAAACCCAAAAGAAATGCTTCCAGTTTTTTAACAAATGTTTGTTTAAACTTTTTTTCCCAGTTCTTCATAGATACTATCCTAAAAGTTTCTAATTTTCTTACATCCCCACCACATATGCAACATTGTTCCTTCTGCCTGCTTACACCTCCAACATTTATTTGAGTTTGTTTATAAAACTTTGCTAATTTGCTAGGTGTCAGATGCCACCTATAGAACATCTTTATAAAGTTTTCTTTTAGTGTGTAGCACACCGTAAATTTTAAATCTCTGATCCATAAATTTTCCCAGGCATCCATCTGTATGGTACGCCCAAAATCTTTTGCCCATTTAATCATATCTCCTTTCACCTCTTCATCTTTTACTTCCCAGTCAAGTAATAGTCTATACATTTTAGATAACACTTTCTTATTGTTATTTGCTTCTCCACGCTGTTTCCTCAACAACTTGGAACCAGTTACAGGTAGGTAGGCGTGTTGGTCTGCCATAGTTGAAACAAAACAAAATAAAATCCCTCCAGTAGCACCTTAGAGACCAACTAAGTTTGTGATTGGTATGAGCTTTCGTGTGCATGCACATTTCTTCAGTTTTATTGGGACTAGTTTTCCTCCAAGTTTGACATACTCCATGTGTCTCCTCCTGGCCCCTTTGATTGGCAGAATTGAACTTTATTTTTACAGGTGCCACATAATACCTGGCTTGCATCTGTAAGAACTTGATTGTTCAGTGTGTCAGCAAGAAAAATGGAGCCAAACGAGTTCGGTTTGGGAAAGTTTGCCCAGAGCACAGATGCAAGGCTGTACTCCAGAAACAGCTCTGCAATGGTAGTTGAGCAAAGGATGATTGGAAAGAAATGTCAATAATTTGGTATCCACTTAGCTGGGAGTAAGTTCAACTGAACTCAGTGTGAAATGTGTAAGGTTGCACAGCTAAGCAAAAGCCCTTTTAGGCTGGCAATGTCTGATCATTATTTCCCACACTAAACATTGATTCCTTTTCTTACTAGCTCACTTATGGCTTTGTCAACAATATTCTGAATGATAAATCCCAGTTTCCCTCTTCCTACTGGATGAGCCCAAAGGAAACTCAACAGTACATGGGAATAGTGAAAATGCTCCTCCATTTCAGGTGGATGTGGGTCGGTCTCATTGCTCCGAAGCATGATGGTGGAGATTGGTTTTTGAGAACCATGAAGACAACATTCTTTGGGAATGGCATTTGTGTAGCCTTCACAGATAGGATTCAACAACTATTTGCTGCTGACTTTCACGTTTTGCACAGAAAATCTTCATATTTGGAAGCACACCTTACACAGAGAAAAGCTAACGTGATCATTTACTTTGGGGATTCTGACTCCATGTTTCTGTTGCCATTCATACTGAACAAGATTGAAGAAGGAAAACGGATCCCTGTAGGGAAAGTTTGGGTCTCCACAGCTCTGTGGGGTTTCACCTTAAGCACATCTTTTGCATTCTGGGATGTCAAATCCTTCCACGGTGCATTGTCCTTTTCCATCCAAACAAACAAGAGGTCAAAATTCCAAGACCACCTATTGATTCAAGATGAATATTTCCTCGATCAGTTTTGGTCAGACGCATTTGATTGCTCTGATTCCAATCACAGATGGTCAAGAAAAACCTGGAAAAGATGTATGGGGAAGAGAAAGCTTGACGATTTCCCCACACATTGGCTTGAGGAAAGAATGTCTGTTGAGAGCTACAATGTTTATAATGCAGTCTATGTTGTGGCACATGCCTTCCATGCTCTCGTCACATCTGTATCTAGCCACATGATGCCTGCAGAAGACAGAAGAGTGGATTTTCTGAGCATAAACCCATGGCAGGTAACAGGGAGAGGGAGAGGGAAAGAGATCCATTGTAGGTGTATTATTTTTAAAAGCTCCTACTCATTCTGCCAAGGCTCACAGGAGATTTGCTTCAGGCGCCATCTTCCCTCCTCCTCCTCCATTGTAGGTGAAATTTTTATCAAATTTTATGTATCAATGCTAGGGGTCAACTCAAAGGTTTTGTGTTCATGTAGTATTTTCTTTCACTTAGGGCTCATTCAGACTTTCCCTTGCCCCACTGTTTTCCCCATAAGAAACAAACAGCTTCCGTCTGCAGAACATTCAACAATGGAGGCCTGGGCAAGGGGGTGGGACCGGAAAGGGAGTCAGTGATCGACCACACATTCGCTCCATAAGACACACAGACATTTCCCCTTACTTTTTAGGAGGAAAAAAGTCTGTCTTATGGAGCGAAAAATACGGTAATTCATTTACAGAAGTTGAGACTCTTTCTCTTTCTTACTAGCTCCCCCCTTTTCTGAGAAGCATCTGTTTCAACAGTACTACCAAGGACAAGGTGCATTTTGATGAGGATCGGGAGCTGGTGGCTGACTACGATATTGTGAATTTGGTCACGTTTCCTAACGAAACCGCCGTAAGAGTAAAAGTGGGGAAGTTGGAGACCCAGGAGTCCTCAGGTCTAGAGATGACCATGGACGAAGAGGCCACTGTGTGGCCCAAATGGTTCAACCAGGTAGGGGGTGTATTTGTGTTTTATGCTGTAGTGTAGTAGCTAAGAGCACAAGCCAAGAGCTGGAAGATCTACATTTCAAATTAGAAGTGAATGTAACAGCTGGTCTCAGCTGCAACCTCACATTTGCTATTTAAATATAATATTGCTGTATGATTACTGTGTTGATATAGATGATATAGACCAGAGGTCAGCAACCTTTTTCAGCCATGGGCTGGTCCACCATCCCTCAGACCATGTGGTGGGCCGGAGAATATTTTTTGGGGGGAAATGAACGAATTCCTATGCCCCACAAATAACCCAGAGATGCATTTTAAATAAAAAGACACATTCTACTCATGTAAAAACACGGATTCCCGGAACCATCCACGGGCCCGATTTAGAAGGCAATTGGGCTGCATCCGGCCCACGGGCCTTAGGTTGCCTACCCCTGATATAGACAGTGCTTTTTTCTGGGGGTACGCAGGGGTACACATACCCCTAAACATTTTGTGAATCTAAGTTTGGCCTCATTGAGGAGCAGTATTTCAATATGAGTAGGAAAATGAGAGTACCCTTAAACATTTTTTTAGGGGGGGAAAGCACTGGATATAGATATAGATAATTTTTTAAGGCAAGAATGCGGAACCTGATCCAGTTGCTCTGCCATCTAGTCCATCACTTGCTTCAGGAAGCAAAAGGGGGATTTTTGTTTTCTAAGGCCCAGAGCCATAGGAGCAGAATGGTATAGTACCTACAGGAGAATGCAGGAGCTCCTAAAATACTGTTTGTTTTCTTGATGCCCTTTAGACAAGGCCCCATTCCACGTGTTCAGAAAGCTGCCAGCCTGGATCCAGCAAGGTGGTGCCGGAAGGACAGCAAATTTGCTGCTATAAATGTGCCCCATGCATGGAAGGAGCCATTTCTAGTCACACAGGTAAAACCGCTTTGAAGGAACAGCAGACTCTGAGGGATGGAGAGCAGATTCACTGTGGATGTAATCATGCTAGGTTTGAAAAGAGAGATTTGGAAAGAAATTTCAAGATTTGTCATGAGTTGCTTCAGTGGTGCTACACTGCCAATCACAAAATTGCAGTGGCAGAAAAGCTGTGCATAGACTTCACCCCGATTTGATTTGTAGTCATGACTTGTAAAAATCTGGATCAGACCTGATTCATTCCAGACCTGATCAGACCTGCACTGGATTCATAATCCTGATTGTGATCCAGTAAATACAAATCTCCTGAAAAGCCAATTGACTTGCACTGCAAAAGCAAAATGGCCATTTGATTTCTTCTTTTTTAAAAATAGAGATATGGAATTTTGAGTCACAGCAGCCCCTGCAGAGGGGATTAGTTTGCCAAATTTTGTATATGCTGGACGGTGTACAATATACTCACAAGGCAGACATACCCACGCACAAACACAAGAGTAAATGCTGAGACAGACACAGAAAACTGAACCCATCTGTAAAGAAACCTTACTTAAAAACTAGAGTAAAAATTGGAAGGGGTAGGGGAATACTAAGACACAGACAACAAACTTTTTAAAGGATGGTACAGTGGTACCTCTGGTTACGTACTTAATTCGTTCCGGAGGTCTGTTGTTAACCTGAAAACGTTCTTAACCTGAAGCACCACATCATCCTGAAGCAAAGTTCTTAACCCAAGGTAATATTTCTGGGTTAGCAGAGTCTGTAACCTGAAGCGTATGTAACCTGAAGCATATGTAACCCAAGGTACACCTGTACTGGGATTGATTGGGAAAGGATAGGAAACAAGCAAAAGTTGAACAAATTTCACCCAATTCCACCAACCATTTCCCAAGAGAACTTAAAATGAGCTTTCGTGTGCATGCACACGAAAGCTCATACCAAGAACAAACTTAGTTGGTCTCTAAGGTGCTACTGGTAGGATTTTATTTTATTTTATTTTTGACTATGACAGACCAACACGGCTATCTACCTGTAACTGGAACTTAAAATGAGTTTACCACCTCCCCACGCATGCCGAGCACTGTGACTGGAGAGTGCTGGGTAAGGTTCTAGCCTTCTTCTAACTCCTGCTCTCCCAACGCTGGCATTGTCCTTATATGGTGTTGTAATTAATAATTGCAACAGTTTGGAGACAGTTTGTCTGGATTTCTCAGAGATTGGGGTACCCGTTAGCACAAACTGCTACATATTGATTCAGGAAAACCTGACCCACTCTTTAGTAATTTGTAGCTGCTTCAGCCTAAACAGGACAGGGCACAAATTGGTCTGAGTCAGTTCACAATTTGGCCAAATCTGCTGCCCAGCCCTAAGTTCCAGTATTATTCAGTTCTTAACTTCCACAGAAGACCACATAACAGGACTGGGCCTTCATGACAACTGGCATGACAACATTGTTTCAGCTTGTGATTTCAACGTGGCTGCACCATGTATCTTGGCTTTATTCACTTCAGTAGCAACCTATTATCTGCTGAGCAACCATTTCCCCTGGACAGAATTCCCTAGACCTGGAAATCTACTTGCATCCTATCCTCTCTGAGGTGTTGCTTAGGAACCGCAGTACAATTAAGAATATTGAATAAAATCAATAAAAAGAAAAAATGCTCCATTTAGGTAGAGAATATATTGATGATACAGAAATTTCTGGGGTTTGATGTATGAAAATAATGTTTTCTTTCAGATGCAGATCATTGTCTTGAGTGTCCAGAAGATCAATACTCAAACAATGAGAGGGATCAGTGCTTCCCCAAGACTATAGTCTTCCTCTCCTATGAAGAACCACTGGGGATTACCTTGGTTTTCTTTGCCCTATTCTTGTGCCTAATCACAAGTACTATTTTGGGAATCTTCATTAAATACCAAGACACTCCACTTGTTAAAGCCAACAATCGAAACCTCACTTACATCCTCCTCGTTTCTCTCCTGCTTTCCTTCTTGTCCTCCTTTCTATTCATTGGCCAGCCTCAAAAGGTCACCTGCCTTCTCCGCCAAACCATCTTCAGCATCATCTTCTCGGTTGCCGTCTCTTCTGTGCTGGCAAAAACTATAACTGTGGTTTTGGCATTCATGGCCACAAAACCAGGGAACAGCATTAGCAAGTGGGTGGGAAAGAGTTTGGCAAATGGTATTGTCCTTTTTGGTTCTGCCTTTCAGTTTGGCATCTGCATTGCCTGGATCGGAATATCTCCCCCCTTCCCAGAACTGGACATGGATTCCCAGGTCACACAGACAATTCTAAAGTGTAATGAAGGGTCCACCACCATGTTTTACTCTGCCCTTGGCTACATGGGCCTTCTGGCTGCCATCTCTTTTACTGTGGCTTTCCTCGCCAGGAAGCTCCCTGGAGGTTTCAACGAAGCCAAGTTTATCACCTTCAGCATGCTGGTGTTTTGCAGTGTTTGGGTCTCCTTTGTGCCAACTTACATGAGTGCCAAGGGGAAATACATGGTGGCTGTGCAGATCTTCTCCATCTTGGCTTCCAGTGCTGGGTTACTGGGTTGCATCTTCCTTCCCAAATGCTACATCATTGTCCTAAGGCCTGATTTGAATACAAAGGCACACTTAATGATGAGAAGGAAAGATTAAGATTGTGTCAAATGTATTGCTCAGTTAAATTTCAGAAGTGTGTGTGTTTTCAAAACTTTTTATTATTATCATGGAGTAGCCACCTTCCTTCCAAGGAATGTCTTTGAGTACATGCCATCTCACGATGTAGAAGAAGAAGAAGAGTTTGGATTCGATATCCCGCTTTATCACTACCCTAAGGAGTCTCAAAGCGCCCAACAATCTCCTTTCCCTTCCTCCTGCACAACAAACACCCTGTGAGGTGAGTGAGGCTGAGAGACTTCAGAGAAGTGTGACTAGCCCAAGGTCACCCAGCAGCTGCATGTGGAGGAGCAGGGAAGCGAACCCGGTTCACCAGATTACGAGTCCACCGCTCTTAACCACTACACCACGCTGGCTTTCTGGAACTGCTGGTTTGGGGGCCATTCAAAAAAGAGGTTTAGATTCAACAGCAGCCAGGCTGCTGATCTCTGCCTACCTGCTCTGTTCTATAAGTGATGGGGATGGGGGGTCTTTATCACCTTGTAAGCACTCCACATTAAGTGTTGTAGCTTTTGCACTTCCTCAAAATTACAGAAATTCTCTCTTCCTCCTACATACAAGGAATGTAGACAGGTAGAGATTTTCAGTCCATTCAGATCAGACTGGAAGGTCCTGAAGGGAGGGACCTGGTTTTTTGAGGCAGTGATACTACACTGTAAACTCTCATCTATAGCACTGGTGCTTTATAAATATAGTAACAATTTTGACAGATAAAAGCCTTCAATTTAAAAGAAAAGGGGTGAAGTTCTTCACATTTATTTATCCTCCACCCCAAATGTAAATTGTATGTTAAGAATTCCTTCTTATCGCAGATTCTTTTATTACTGCTTTTAATCCTTTTACATTCTTGTCTTAAACTTATTGTATATTTCTTTTTTCTTTTACAAGTATCAACCCAGTTCCACTAAAAGGTTATTATTTGGATAATATATATTTAAGTATTTTTTGAATATATTCCATTCTTTATATACCTTCTGGTTTGTAAGCCCTCTCATTTTCCCTGACATCTTTGCCAGTTCAAGGTACTCTATCATCAGGGTTTGCCACTCAGTTATTGTTGGGACTGTCTCACTTTTCCAGTTCCTGGCCACTAAAATCCTCGCTGCTGTTGTTCCGTACATAAGCAATGGTCTTATGTCTTTTCCTATTTCCTCTAAACTTAACCAAAAAAATGACAATACAAATACATTGTGAAAAATTGGAAGTTGCTTTTATTTATGATTGTATACCATTGAAAAACAGATTTTTGTGAAACAATGTTCTTGATGTTCTTTTGTTGTCACCTAAAATTCTTTATTCTTTACTTCTTCTATTCTGACTTTTCTTTATTCTTTTTTTCTTTTCTTATTTTCGATCTGATGTATGTAGATATATGTATTTTTGTTTTAAAACCAATAAAGATTTATTTAAAAAAAAAGAATTCCTTCTTAACTTCTGCACAATGGAAGCAGTAAAGATGCAACACAGTCTCACACGTCGTTGTCACAATTTAGACTCTGTAGTTATACTTTCTCTTGGTTTTTCAGCTCCTCTTTCTCTAAGGACAATAACGATTAAACGGATTATATTGTGGAGGCATTGAACACCTTGGTGCACACTGACAACCTTCTTTTTCAGGTTCCAGTGGTGGCAAAGGAAACTGCTTGCCAGGGTTGTCCAAAGGCATTTTTTCCTGCCTTAGGCAAAATACAAGATGACACTTATGGTCAGCTGATAGTCGCCCACAGCTCCACTAAACATAGTCCAAGTTCAGTGCCCTTTCAATTGTCCCATAGGAAAGCATAGTCTTAAACGAAAATAATAGTTTCACAAAGAAAAGTCTTTTGGAGGTTGAAGTAAGGGCTTCTGAGATGTGAATCAGATGTATGATGCGAAAACTGGAAACCAGGACAGCTGAATAATAATAATAATAATAATAATAATAATAATAATAATATATTTGTACCCCGCCCATCTGGCCGGGTCTCCCCAGCCACTCTGGGTGGCTTCCAACAAATATTAAAATACATCAAAGGCATCTGCTCCGAAACAGGGACCTGTCCTGGTTTCCAGTTTTCACATCATACATCTGATTCACACCTCAGAAGCCCTTACTTCAACCTCCAAAAGACTTTTCTTTGTGAAACTATTATTTTCGTTTAAGACTGTAATTCCTAACAGGATTGATATGATATTTGAATTTACTCACGAGTAAACTTATTCTTTTGTTAAAACTTGTGGCCAGAGTTCTTGGTAACATTTATTCCAGTGTATTTTGCAACAAGAACTCCAACTTTTTTACCATAGGAAAGCATGACATGACTTGGGTGAACTTTCGCAAACATGTTTTCTCCTGCCGCGCACCTGTCCATTTGCCTCAGAGAGAGCGTGCAAAGAGGTGATTATGCATCCCCTGCAATTATCAAAATCATTGTGATTGATTCGTGTCCCTGTGACCAGAATTCCACAGCATTTTTCCAGAGGTCACTTTTGAGCATGATCAATAAATAAAAATAATTCGAACCCAAAATTATCCATCATTTCTTCCACCAAATTTGGATAGAGGGAGATATATATATGGCTAATAAGGATGGGGACTTGGATAATCAGAGGTGGTCTGTGGGCCTGACGTTTGACTGCATATCCATTAGCCCTAGATGACAGACTTTGAAGTCAGACACAGGATGAGGCTTGTAGATTGTTGTATTTCTTTCTTGGCAGATCTCTCTACAAATTTATTGGTATAATAAAGTCAATTGAAGGGGGGGTGTCTACTGTATGCTTGGGCCTAAAATGATGCTGCCACTGTTATTGTTTCATTTGCACTTTGGGTTAGTGATGAGTGTAGATGCAGATATCTCAAGCCTACGAATGTCTCCAAATAATTATTACAGACCAGGTGATTACTTCATTACTGGAGTTATACCACTGAGGACAGCTATCTATCCAACACATGCTTTCACATCTGACCCTGTCTACGACTTCCTCCCGTAAGTGTTGCTAGCTTTTGATTTTTTCCCAGCTAGTTCTGGTCTCCCCTGTAGGATTCTACATGAGCTGCAGACTCCCGGGTCCTCAATTCCGAAATATTTTTTGCAAGGTGGCTGTGGGTAGCAACCAACTCGCTCATAGCTATGAGTGGCAGCTGCCCCAATGGTCCCAGTTTTCTGGGCACAGCTGCAGTTTTTCAACACCTACTCTTGCGAAATGGTTTCCCCTTCTTTGCTGCTTGCTGAGATTTAGAAGAAGCTGCTTCAAAGTACTAGTCCAAGTTTCTTGAGGTGCCCTTTTCCTTCAGGAACTATTGAGCAGGGATGTGCTCAGTAGAACAGCATCTGCCTTGCATGCAGAATGCCCCAGTTTCAGTCCCCAGCATCTCCAGGATCTAGCCCTCTTGAAATCCAGGAGAGCAACTACGTCAGTGTTGATTATACTGAACCGGACGAAGTAATGCTCTGATTCAGTATACACCAGCTTCCTAACATCTGACGCTTTGTGAAGTCTACATTTGTGAACTCTAAATTTAGCTGGCATTCTAAATCAGTTTCCCCCCTGACTTGGTTAGATAGATATTTATTTACAGCCATAGGCCCATACAAATAAAACACATAGATAACAACTTGTACAAGGTGGGTACATCTGCCGCTATAACATAACGCACACCACAGTCATCCACAATGGTATTAAAAGAATAAAACTAGATAAGAGTAGATGTGTATTAACAATAAAATGGGATAACATACTAAACTTTAACTAGTTTGTAGTGATCCTTGGCATCGCTTGTGGGAAAGAACAGCGACCAGGTACCTTGCCACTTGCAGGGTTATATGAGTATCCTTATCTTGCAAGATTTGGGCAAGGTGGAATTCTGTTGGGGTACCCTCTAATTTCTGTATTATCAATCCCAGCAGAGATGCCCGTGGCACACTGAACAAGGGGCAAGCAAACATAATATGCTGGAGAGATTCCACTGACTCCTTGTCACATTCACATATAGCAGAGCCTTGGCCCTTTGAAAATCTATGTCTCAGGACATTGGAGGGAAAAGCGTTAAACCTCGCTTTGGTAAAGGCCAATCTATGGCCAGCAGTAGAAAGGGAGGAGAGGTATGATGGGACGCGATGGGTTAAGGTAATACCGATGTTCTGAGGAGAACAAACCCCGCCCCCCAACATGTAATTTCGCTGTAGATCGATGTCATCCAGTCTTTGTCGGATCAGTCTTTGAGCAGTATTTAGATCTAATTTTAGGTAATCACCCTGACTTGGTTAATTTTAACTGCCTTTATGCTGCAACCCATTGTCCCACTGTTGTAGTATATAATGATTGAAAAAAAAGTTTATTTATTTATTAATTATTATTATTATTTCTATACCACGCTATACCCAAAGGTCTCAGGGCGGTTCACATAAAATATCAAATACATAAAATCAAAACAAAACCAACAACTCAATAACACCCCCCCCCAAAAAAAGAGCCAGCATTTTTTAAAAGGGTATAGGATGTAGATTAAGTCAGGTAGGCCTGGTTGAAAATGAATGTTTTTGCCTGGCATCTAAAGGTGTATAGTGAAGGCACCAGGCGAACTTCCCTGGGGAGAGCATTCCACAGTCGGGGGGCCACTGCAGAAAAGGCCCTCCCGACCTCTTGAGGAGGAGGCACATGAAGAAGGGCCTCAGAAGATGATCTCAAGGTCTGGGTAGGTTCATATGGGAAGAGGCATTGTATACCTTGAGGTATTGTGGTTCTAAGCCATTTAAGGAGTTATAGGTCAAAACCAGAACTTTGAATTGGGCCTGGAAACTAATCGGTAGCCAGTGCAGTTGGTGTAATATGCTCAAACTGTCTTGCTCGGGTGAACAACCTGGCCGCTGAATTCTGCACCAGCTGAAGTTTATGAACTGTCTTCAGAGGCAGCCCTACATATAACGCATTTCAGTAGTAGGGAATAGACCCACTGATATCTAGATTTCTTCTTACCACCCTGGAACATTTAACATGGTGCTATAATGAACAACAGAATTTGGCAACTATAATTTCATATGAAAAGTTATTATATTGGCAACACAAAAAAAATTGGGCTTAAATAAAATGAACTTGGGCTCCCAGAATATTTGCTAACTTCTTATACCGGTATAATCAATCACAAATTTTGTTGTCATTCTGTCTGAGGAAGGGAGAAGAAACACACAAAGCTTTGAAATGTTTTAATCAATGAAATGATTGAGGAATCTTGCTATCATGTCTATTAAATGAATTGCTACTGTAACTGACCCATTCATTTTCTGTTTACTGTTGTATTATTTTGTATGTATTGTAAACTAGTTTTACAGCAATCTTACATAAATATTCTCCATAATTTATATAATCTATGCCATATGTTCACAAACATGCCTGGGAATCATGAAGCGAAATAGTGGCTGGGCAGACTTTCGCTGAATTGTCAAAATGTCTGGGAAAACTCGGACATACCATATTTTTCCGTGTGTAGGACAATGTCTTTTTTATTATAAAATAATGTTAAAAATTGGGGGTCGTCTTATACACAGATAGTGCAGAGGGGGACGGGCGGTTGGTTGCAGCCACGAGCAGGAGATTGTCAGTGGCGATTGGTTGTGTGATTGGTGGCTGTGGCAATCCCTGCTGTCGATTGACTGCCACTGCGGCAATTGGGCGGGCGATTGGCGGTAGCTGGTGGCGAGTGGGCAGTCGATTGGTGGCTTCGGCGACACGTGCATTTGGCAGCGTCGGTCAGGCAGGTGAGCGATTTTTGGCAACCCCCCCAAAAGCTCAACAACTCTGCCCCCCCTTTTCTTAATTTGGAGTCCCCCAAAATAGGGGTCGTCTTATACACGGGGGTGTGTTATACACGGAAAAATTGGTATTAAAAAAAGAGACCCTAACCTAGCCAGGGCAGGGCTTTTGTCTTTCTTGCTATGAGACATCTACAAGACGAAGCTCAGGTCTGCTTCGTACATTTTTAAACTAGTGAAATAGACATGTTTGCAGGTCTTCCTTCCAAGTAGGTCACTCATAGTCACTGGCATTTGGGGGGATGGGGCGGGGAGGAAGCAGGACTGGAACATACCATTTTACCAGTTGATATGCCATTTGCTTTTCATTCCAGGATATTGGAGACAAACTATCAGCACGTTCTGGCCATCCTGTTTGCCATTAATGAGATCAATGAAAATCCAGAGCTCTTACCCAATATCACCCTTGGCTACAGCATCTATGAAAACTGCTTCAGCGTCAGGAGAGCCTATGAAGCCACCATAGACCTGTTCTCTACTAGACATTGGATGGTCCCTAATTTCAAGTGCGGGAGGCAAGGGAAACTCCTGGCTGTTATTCAAGGAGGGGACTTTGAAACCTTCTTCCAGATGGCAACCATGCTAGGTGTTTACAAGGTCCCTCAGGTATGGAGACAGCTTGCCAACCATGCCACACATGTATAGAGATACAAAGGGAGTCTTTTTCTCAGGGTCAGCTCCTTGTTGGAAAAATTCATTGGTATAGTATCCCACTCCACAATAAGCTGTGGTACTGATGGGCTTAGCTGGTGGTGAGCAGCAATGGTGCTACTGAGAACACCAAAATGGGTTGGTTGGAGCCAGCATTTAGATTTCCTGCAATCCCCTGGGGAAATTTAGGTGGAGACTGCTATTGGAATTTCCTATGATAATCCATATTGATGGTGCATCAGGCCACTTCAGAGCACTATGGGAAATGTGAATAGTGTGAGGTTGGGAAAAGATGGGACGGGATGCAATTCTGCTCAAAATTCCTCCATCCTTGGCTGCTAATGGCAGTAGGGAGGGAATTATGATGTGCATGGGGCCTGCAAAACAATGTTGCAATAGTGGGGGGTGGGTGTGTGCCAACCACGCGTAAGATTGTGGAAGCCAAATGTACAATGATTCAAAAGCAGGTCAATCCGGTTGCCACCACCCCAGGTTGGGAGTAAGTCCAGTGAAAGTCCACAGAACTTGGAGGTGAGTAGATGTTTGGAACATTGCATTCTTAAGTGGAAACCATTTTTCGGCTAACAAATGTCCAGATTATATTGAATGCTAAGCATTTATTGCTTTCCTTCTAGCTCACTTATGGTTTTGTCAACCATATTCTGAGTGATAATACCCAGTTCTCCTCTTGCTACTGGATGAGCCCCAAGGAAACTTCACAATACACAGGGATAGTCCAGTTGCTCCTGCATTTCAGGTGGATATGGGTCGGTCTATTTGCTCCAGATAATGATGGTGGAGATCACTTTGTGAGAACCATGAAGGTAGCATTCATTGAGAATGGCATCTGTGTAGCCTTCACATACAAGATTCCAATAGTATATTCTATTAACATTCGTATTCCAAGAAGAGCATACAACGTTTTCCGAGCACACATTATGCAGAGGAAAGCCAATGTGATCATTTATTATGGTGATTCTGACTCAATGTTTCTGTTGCCTCATGTCCTAAGCAGAACTGAAAGAAAATTCAGTGCTCCTATAGGGAAAGTTTGGATCTCCACAGCTCTGTGGGGCTTCACCTTAAGCGCATCTTTTCAATACTGGGATGTCAAATTCTTCCATGGAGCTTTGTCTTTTGTCATCCAAACAAACCAGCGGACAAAATCCCAGGGCCTTTTCTTGACTCAAGATGGGCATTTCCTTGATCGTATTTGGTCCGACACATTTGACTGCTCTGATTCCAACCAGAGATGGTCTCGGAAAACCTGGAAAAGATGCATGGGGAGCGGAAAGCTGGAAAGCATTCCAACATCTTGGCTTGGGAATGGTATGTCTGCTGAGAGCTACAATGTGTACAATGCTGTGTACACTGCGGCACATGCTTTCCATGCTCTGATCACATCTGTATCTAGCCGCATGATGACCACAGAAGAAGACAGACTGGATCTTCTGAACATAGAGGCATGGCAGGTGAGAAAGAGTGAGAGCCATTGAAATGTCAACTGAAATGGATAGCCTGTGTTTGTTGTTGTTATGCACCATTTTCTTCTGCTTGGGTTCTGGGAACCCTTTAAGCAGCGTCCCACTACTGAGGGGCTGCATTGTACTGGAAGGGCACATGTTTTGCATGCAGAAGGTGACAAGCTGAAGCTTTGGCATCACCTCTTAAAAGGATCCAGACAAGGATGTGGTGGGGAAGAGATTTTGACGATCCACTGCCACTTAGATGCAGCAATATTGCATTAGAAATTGTAGGTGTGTTCAGTATGTGTGTTGTGTCTATACATGCATATGTCTGAATGTGCATGCTGAGTATCTGACTGTGTGTGGTGCGAGAGTGTGTGGCCGGGACTCCACCCACCCACTCTGGCCATGCTCACTTTTATTTTGGACCTGCCCACCATTGGCATTTAGCTCCCGGGAAGTTGGTCTCAGTGCTGCCCACTCTTGAGCTACCTGAGCAAAACCTCTGATATATGGCATAAGGCACTCTGTTCTATTGGGTTCAAACCCAATAGGTAGGGCTGCCATACATCCAGATTTTTCCTGGACACATCCGGTAATTGGGCAGCATTTTGGCATCCAGGGGGATTTTCTTGAAATCAGCAAAAATGTCCGGGAAAACCTTACCAACAGGGTAAGGTAAAGGTAAAGGGACCACTGACCATTAGGTCCAGTCGTGGACGACTCTGGGGTTGCGGCGCTCATCTCACTTTACTGGCTGAGGGAGCCAGCATACAGCTGGCATACAGTCATGTAGCCAGCATGACTAAGCCGCTTCTGGCGAACCAGAGCAGCGCACGGAAACGCCGTTTACCTTCCCGCCAGAGTGGTACCTATTTATCTACTTGCACTTTGACGTGCTTTCGAACTGCTAGGTTGGCAGGAGCAGGGACCGAGCAACGGGAGCTCATCCCATCGCGGGGATTCAAACCGCCGACCTTCTGATCGGCAAGCCCTAGGCTTAACCCACAGCGCCACCTGCGTCCTACCAACAGGGAGATTTGGCCAAATGACCCAATCCCAGTGGCGGCTGACAGGAAAGAGGCTAGGACAAAACAGGGAAAGAGACAGAAGGAAACCACCTTTGTAGATTAGTAGTTTGGGTCGGAGCATTCAAACCTCTCACTATGTATTTATTTGGTTTATCTTGGCACACTAGCTGTGCACTGAGGCAGGTAGTCATGGTCGTTGCACATGAACTACCACATGAAAGAAAAAAGACCCAAGTTTCATATTACACATGCTTCAGAAATTTCCCTCATCCAATGTTTCCTACAGATTATGGACTTTCAAATAGTTAATTGCACTGGGCTGCTTCATGGCAAGTGATTCATAAATGAAAATAAATAGATAAAACAGTTTAATTACCCACCTTGAAATTATTGCTCCTCTAGCTTCACCCTTTTCTGAGAAGCATCCGCTTCAACAGTACGACCATGGACGAAGTGTATTTTGATGAAGACAGGGGGCTGGTAGCTGGCTATGATATTGTGAATTTGGTCACGTTTCCTAACGAAACCGCCATAAGAGTGAAAGTGGGGAAGCTGGAGACCCAAGCCTCCTCAGGTCCAAAGCTGACTACTCATGAGAAGACCATCGTGTGGCCCAACTGGTTTAATAAGGTGGGGAATGTATTCACATTTTACAAGCTAGTGTAATGTAGTAGCTACCATGTTTTCCCGAAAATAAGACACTGTCTTATATTTATTTTTCCTCAAGAAGACACACTATGGCTTATTTTCGGGGGATGTCTTATTTTTATTACGTCAGTTGCTGTCCTTCTTAACCGCTCCGCATCGGGACGCTGCATAGCCCGCCTGTCGCTATGTCTTATTTTCGGGGTATGGCTTATATCGCGCAATTGCTTAGAAAACCTACTATGGCTTATTTTATGGGTATGTCTTATTTTCGGGGGGAAACGTTAAGTGAGGACCCTGTGAACCGAAGCCTCTCCAGATACAATAATCCTTTTATCCCTTATTGATCCACAAGATCCTTGCAATCTGTGAGAAAGTTTCTCCTGCGAGTTCCAAAGATGTCAGAAACCTGCTCTGGAGCAGGACTTCGAATGTGGCTGTCCTTGTGGAATGGCGTTCCTGTCAAGCTCTGCATTTTCTGGAAACAATTGAAGACATTTTGGTTCTGACAGGCTTTCCCAGATGACAAATTGGTGTTTGCCATGAGTGTGTATTGTTTTAGCTTTGTTTTAAATGCATTGGCTGCTTTAATTGCACATTGCCTTGAGATGATTCTCTAGAACAGTGTTTCCCAACCTTGGATCTCCAGCTGTTTTTGGACTACAACTCCCATCATCCCTAGCTAGCAGGACCAGTGGTCAGGGATGATGGGAGTTGTAGTCCAAAAACAGCTGGAAACCCAAGGTTGGGAAACATGGCTCTAGAAGGTGATTAATAAATTAATCAGTCTGACAAGCACCCACAAAAGAAGACGTTTTGGGGACGTTTCAGTTACTATGGTGTCAGAAGCCTGCAGCCAATAGAAGGAATGATGCGTTCGTCACAATATATTGAGGTTCTACGAAAGAGAGTTATTCCAGAGCTGGAAAAGAAGCATCCTGACGGTACTGGGATATTGCAGCAGGACCTAGCCCCCTGTCACACATTGAAAGTGGTGAAGAAATTCATGACAGAGCAGCAAATACAGGTACTTGATTGGCCAGGGAATTCCCCGGACTTAAATCCCATTGAGAATTTGTGGGCTATATGCCAAAGTCGCCTCCCTGCTGTAGACTGCACGACTATGGAGAAGCTCCTTCAGGCGCTGATTCAGGTGTGGTACAGGGATCCGAAAATCCACAGGGACTGTTCGAAACTAGTTTGGACTCCATGCCAAACCGTGTTCAAATGCTGCTTATAAATAGCGGAGGTCATATCCATTACTAATGTACGTATGCAAAACAAAATAAAAAATAAAAAAAATCCTTCCAGTAGCACCTTAGAGACCAACTAAGTTTGTTCTTGGTATGAGCTTTCGTGTGCATGCACACTTCTTCAGATACAGTGATCCCTTGACTTACGAATGCCCCGACTTCTGTATTTTTCGAGTTACGAGGGATCAAAGCGGCCGCCGCTTCCGAATTTTTTCGACTTCCGATCGGAAGCTGCGGACGCTTTAGATAGGGATTTTTCGACTACCGAAGATTTTTTCGAGCTACGAATGCGTTCTGCAACACATTCCTATGGAGACTCGACTTACGATTTTTTCGAGTTCCGACGCTCCCGTCGGAACGGATTACATTCGTAAGTCGAGGGTCCACTGTACACTGAAACAGAAGTCACCAGACCCTTATATATAGTGAGAGGGTGGGGAGGAATATTACTCAGATGGGTGATTGGCTGATAGGTGTGGTAAACCTGTTAACGACTGCAATTGGTCTTACAGGAAAAAGCAATGGGTGAGATGGCTAAAAATAGCTTTATCGTGTATAATGAGATAAGAATCCAGGTCTCTCCATGGTTTTAAGTTTGGTAATAAGTTGCAATGCAGCAACTTCTCTTTCCAGTCTGTCAGGGATGTGCCCACCCCTGCCAGTCCGGCACTGAGTGGCCACAGAGAGCCTCAGCCTGTGTTGACGATGGATTCGTCTCAGAGTGAGTTTGCCAGCTCCTCCTCTGGGGAGGAGCAGTTATCGGGAGGGAGCCAGGTAGTGAGAGGTCTCCAGGAAGATGCAGAGAGACCTGGCACCACTCAGCAGACCCACTCGGAGAGGGAGACGTCGTTTCCGACACCTACTTTACGTAGAAGGAGAAGGCGGCAATTTAGAGTGCCGAGACTCTGGTGCTGGCGCCTAAACAGGAGGGGGGCACTTCCGGATTCTGCTAGTGACTAGACGGTCATGTTTGGATTGAGCTCTGCACTGTACATACGTTGCACAATAAAATGATAGAAAGACAAGAAGGACTTGGTCTTTACTATTGAGCAACCGATAAGGGAACCTGACACAGTCTATTTCTGAAATTCTTTTGTAATAATGTCTTTTGTCTTTTGGACAGGCCTTGTTCTTCGATCACAGGAGAGAGTAAGATTCAAGTTACACAAGACACAGGTCCATCGGAATAGAATGATTTATTATCTACAGACAAAGCAGAAACTCCTCAAACACCCTTTGTTTTCTTGATTCCCTTCAGACCAAGCCTCGTTCTACCTGTACAGAAAGTTGCCAGCCTGGATCCCACAAGGTGGTGCCAGAAACAAAGCCAGTTTGCTGCTATAAATGTGCCCCATGCATGGAAGGAACCATTTCTCCTCACACAGGTAAAAAGCTGAGGCTGCTGAACAGGCTCTAGGGTTGAGGTATCGCTTGTTGCCATCCTTGATATCAATTTCTTGTGTCTTTATTTTTAGATCTTACTGTGATTTAATGTGGAAATTGTTCAGATCGCTTGGGTACATTTTGATGCGTTTTCTTTATTGCTTACGACTATCTTTCTTCCATTTGAAATTATGTAATGTGCTACATGTTGCAAGCTGCCTTGATCACGGTTTTAACTATGGAAAGGCAGCATACAAATAAAGTGATGTGTATATGCATGAATTGACCGTGATGCATGGTACTCGTGTTTTATGGTCACAGTTTTCCATCAGTTTGGAAAGATGCCTCAGTCATTTCTCATAACTGAATCTCTTCTCCCAACCCCATCGTGCTTTTCTCATGAGTTGTGGTGCAGTACTGCTATCCACAATATTGCAATGGTATAAGGGCATAGCTGTCAACTTTCGGATTTGAAAATAAGGGATGCTGCCAGGGCGGTGCAATGGCACCAAGTAGCTTTGCCACCCTGCGCTCCAGAGGCTGCGCGCGAACGGGTGAGCGAAAGAGCGAGCGTGTAGACAGCAGGTAGGCTGTCTGTCTGGTTCGGCGTGAGGGTCTGGATGCACAAGGCATGCAAGCTCCGCCCCCAGTCGGTCTCAGACTCCTTATTGGCAGCCGAGCAACGCAGCTGAGGAGCCTCCCTGGCCGGCAGGGAGGGAAAGGAGCTGCTTCCTTTGAAATCCGGGAAATTTAAGGGATATCAACAATCCGGGATAGCAGCGGGAAACGGGATTGGAATAAGGGAGTTTCCCGCAAAAAAAGGGAGGGTTGAGAGCTATGTAGAAGGGCCTGACTTCTAGTACTATTCAGCTTTTGCCTTCCACAACAAAGTGCATCACAGGACTGGGCTGTCAAGACATATGGCTCAAGTAATCCTTCAGTTCTGATTAAACATGACTGCAGCATACGTCTTGACTGTATCCAGCTCAACATCAATCTATTATCTGATAAGTAACAATTCTCTCTGCACTTCAGCTATGATCCTATGATTCCTGATTCCCTAGATCTGACAGGCTCCAGAAAACAAATTTCATGCTGTATCCATGAGAAAGGTTCATTAGGAACAGCAACGAGAGAGAGAATATTGAATACAACTATTACAGAAAGAAAATTCTACATCTTTGCAAGGAATGTTTTAACAAGGAAAATATTTGATGTTTGGGGTATTGACATATTTTTTCTTTCTTTCAGATGCAGATCACTGTCATGCGTGTCTAGAAGATCAGTACTCAAACAATGAGAGGGATCAGTGCTTCCCCAAGACTATAGTCTTCCTCTCCTATGAAGAACCACTGGGGATTACCTTGGCTTTCTTTGCCCTACTCTTGTGCCTAGCCACAGGGTTCATTTTGGGGATCTTCATTAAGTACCAAAGCACTGCACTAGTTAAAGCCAACAACCGAAACCTCACTTTCATCCTCCTTGCTTCTCTCCTGCTTTCCTTTTTTTCTTGCCTTCTGTTCATTGGCCAGCCTCAAGAAGTCACCTGCCTTCTCCGCCAAACCATCTTCAGCATCATCTTCTCGGTCGCCGTCTCTTCTGTGCTGGCAAAAACTACAACTGTGGTTTTGGCATTCATGGCCACGAAGCCAGGGAACAGCATCCGGAAGTGGGTGGGAAAGGGTTTGGCCAATGGCATTGTCCTTTTTGGTTCTGCCTTTCAGTTTGGCATCTGCATTGTCTGGATCGGAATTTCTCCCCCATTCCCAGAACTGGACATGGATTCCCAGGTCACACAGACAATTCTGCAGTGCAATGAAGGGTCCACCACCATGTTTTACTCTGCCCTTGGCTACATGGGCCTTCTGGCTGCCATCTCTTTTACTGTGGCTTTCCTTGCCAGGAAGCTCCCTGGGGGTTTCAACGAAGCCAAGTTTATCACCTTCAGCATGCTGGTGTTTTGCAGTGTTTGGATCTCCTTTGTGCCAACCTACTTGAGCACCAAGGGGAAATACATGGTGGCTGTGCAGATCTTCTCCATCTTGGCTTCCAGTGGTGGGCTCCTGGGTTGCATCTTCCTTCCCAAATGCTACATCCTTGTCTTGAGGCCTGATTTGAATACAAAAGAGCAGCTGATGTTGAAAAGCAAAGATTATGTTTGAGGTAAAGCAAGGGCGGAGTGAAACCCTCTCAAAGACTGGGGTGTGAAAATGCTCAGATAGATGGTTAACTTTTTTACTTACTCACATGGGAAGCCAACCCCCCCCCAAAAAAAACAGCATAAGAAATGCTACATTAACAAAGCAGAGAGCAGATGGCTTGCTGATTTCTGCAAAGCTGATTTATTATTTTAGTGAGGTATATGTGGGTGGTTGGGATCCTAACCATCTTGTATAAACTGAAGTAGATAAGTAACAATCTTACCTTTTAGCGCTACAATTTATAGTTCAAATACTTTTCCTCTTCCACATCATATTGAATTACAGATTTCAGGTTCACCACCACCATTTAATTAGTTAAATGTCTTTTACTTAAAGATGCACCTTGTGTTAAGATCTACACTGCCATCTGCAGGAAATACATGAAACTGTTTGCTTTTTCATCAATAAAATATTTGGAATGCAACTGCAAAAGAGACACACAATGCTCTCAAGCAGTGCCTAAAGTATGACATAAAAGGAAGTGGGGTGATTTCAAAGGGCAAGGGGGGTAGAGAAATGGGATACGCTTAACTATGTCATATTTAAAAGAAGTGGGATCTTCAAGCACTGGCTGTTAGGACCTCCAATGTTGGCTTGAAACTTCTGCTACTCAGACCAAACAATGGATTGCCCTTCTTGCAGCTAGTGCCAAACTGTGCTGCACATTGAGAAAAAGGCAATGCGTCTGTTCGAAGAATTCAGAAATCTTTTACCCACCATGGGGCTCGAACCCACAACCCTGAGATTAAGTGTTTCATGCTCTACCAAACTGAGCTACCAAGTGTGCTGTGACTACCAATTTGCCACTGAATTTAACTCAAGGTTTTACTGTTGGTATAAAAAGGTAAAGGTAAAGGGACCCCTGACCATTAGGTCCAGTCGTGACCGACTCTGGGGTTGCGGCGCTCATCTCGCTTTATTGGCCGAGAGCCGGCGTACAGCTTCCAGGTCATGTGGCCAGCATGACTAAGCCGCTTCTGGCGAACCAGAGCAGCGCACGGAAACGCTGTTTACCTTCCCGCCAGAGTGGTTCCTATTTATCTACTTGCACTTTGACGTGCTTTCGAACTGCTAGGTGGGCAGGAGCAGGGACCGAGCAACGGGAGCTCACCCCGTCGCAGGGATTCGAACCGCTGACCTTCTGATCAGTAAGCCCTAGGCTCTGTGGTTTAACCCACAGCGCCACCCGCGTCCCTTACTGTTGGTATATAAGGCCCTAAACCACTTTGAACCAGGGTTTCTGAGAAGCTGTTCTTCCTTTACATCCCACCCTCATCATTTAGATTTGTGGATGAAGATCTGATGATGGTGCCTGCAGACAAGCTTGCTGTGACATGGTTCCCCCACCTACCTTTGCCTCTCGTTCCACCCACTTTTGGTTCCAGTCCCACAACTGCCAGTATGCTATACATTTCCGTGCGCTCTGGCTTCCATCATGGTGTTCTGTTGTGCCATAAGCGGTTCAGTAATGCTGTCCACATGACCCAGAAAGCTGTCTGTGGACAAATGCTGGCTCCCTCAGCCTGAAAGCGGAGATGAGCACCGCAACCCCATAGTCTCCTTTGACTGGACTTCACCGTCCAGGGGTCCTTTACCTTTACCTTTTACCTTTACCAACAGATTGCTCCTGACTCCCTGCCATATTCATCTTATGACTATCTTCTTGAACAAAAAAGTATTCCAGAAGTGGGTTAGGAACAAAGCATCACCCTGGAATGAATGCCGCTCTTTTTTTAAAGACACATTTTTAAATCTGCTTATTATAGATCACATTCACGGTCGTTGAAATAAGTTTATTGCAATCATTTTTTTAAATAATTATTTTTAGACACAGGTCTCAAGGCTTCCCATGACTTGTTTTTCTGGTTTTGTTATGTTTTGCTTTAAATAATCTTAATAAGAAACAAACAACAATTAATTAAATGAGGTAAAGGTAAAGGACCCCTGGACGGTTAAGTCCAGTCACAAGGAGACTATGGGGTTGCAGCGCTCATCTTGCTTTCAGGCTGAGGGAGCTGGCATTTGCCCACAGACAGCTTTCTGGGTCATGCAGCCAGCGTGACTAAACTGCTTCTGTCACAAGGGAACACCGTGACAGAAGCCAAAGTGCATGGAAACGCTGTTTACCTTCCCGCTGCAGCGGTACCTATTTATCTACTTGCACTGCTGTGCTTTCGAACTGCTAGGTTGGCAGGAGCTGGGACAGAGCAACAGGAGCTCATCCCGTCGTGGGATTCGAACCGCCGACCTTCCGATTGGCAAGCCCAAGAGGCTCAGTAGTTTAGACCACAGCACCACCCGCTGTGAATAGATAAATAGCACCAACCAAATGATTAAATGAACAACAGAACTGGAAACCAGAAGCAGCTAGATAAAAATAGCATATGAAAATAACTCAGCCTCTCTACATACCACCAAGGAAAAACCTGGGTGAATGGGAAAAAATTCAATTTAAACTGCCAAAATAGCAGGTACCAACTGAATAAAGGTGCCACTTTCTCACTGTAGCCAATCAGTTGACTTCCAAAGAAGGAAACATACAGAAAAGGACCTCTGGTGACATGGCTGCCCAAGCCCTTTTACCGCCTGAGGAAGAACAAAAATGTCACCCTTCCCACACTGCTCTTAAAGTCAAGCTGCAAAATAGCAAGTTATTTTGGCACATTAGGCAGAAAATCCCACAAGCGTGTCTTTCTGGGAGTGAAAAAATGAAACACTCCATCTAATGGTAGGGCCAGCCCTGTTCTCTGGGAAGAGGGATTGATTGTTAAATCATTCTGGGAATAGTAGCTTTGTGCAGGGAATAGGGGTCTCCTAACAACTCTAGGAGAAGGCTGATTGCTGAAGAATTGATGCTTTTGAGTTATGGTGCTCTTGAGAGTCCCATGGACTGCAAGAAGATCCAACCTATCCATTCTTAAGGAAATCAGCCCTGAGTGCTCACTGGAAGGACAGATCCTGAAGCTGAGGCTCCAATACTTTGGCCACATCACGAGAAGAGAAGACTCCCTGGAAAAGACCCTGATGTTGGGAAAGATGGAGGGCACAAGGAGAAGGGGACGACAGAGGACGAGATGGTTGGACAGTGTTCTCGAAGCTACCAACATGAGTCTGACCAAACTGTGGGGGGCAGTGGAAGACAGGAGTGCCTGGCGTGCTCTGGTCCATGGGGTCACGAAGAGTCGGACACGACTACCGGTAAATGACTAAACAACAACAGCAACTCTCGGCAACCTTAACAAACTACACATCCCAGGATTCTTTGGAGGAAACCATGACTGGCAGGGTTTCCCAAACTCGGCCCTCCAGCTGCTTTTGGATTACAATTCCCACCTCCCTGACCACTGGTCCTGCTAGCTAGGGACGATGGGAGTTGTAGTCCAAAAACAGCTGGAGACCTTGTCCAGAAACTTGGGTTGGTTCTCCAGAACCAGCAATGGTGCCCAGCACGTTTCCAGCTGTGCCAGGAAATTCCCCCCAGCTTCCGGGCTGTTAGCAGAGTTATTTTTAGATTCACTCACGCAGCAGAAGATGAACGGTGTGTAAGGGAGTTGCAGCAATGATTCACTGGAGCCAGCTTCTTCTCTCTTATCTTTAAGCATTTATTTATATACAGCAGAAACTCCCGGGAGAACGCCAAGGCATGGCTGACTCCCGGCAACACATAACAGAAAATGCCGACACACCCAGAGTAGATAACCCTTATATAGACCCACCCAGAATACAGCACGTGACATAGAAGAGCAGTTTAACCCTGTCAGCTCTGATATAGCTCACACCCCCTCTCGTGCTGTATCGCTTGGGTGTATGTAAGTTTAACCATTTACTCAAAACATAAACATAACCCCTTACAGAAATTCTCATGCTTTTGAAAGCTTAATGGTTTAGTAAAACCATCTGCCAGGTTCTCTTCACTGGGACAATATTGTAGCTTAACCAAGCCTGTCTGGATGGTTTGACAGACATTTTTGAAACGAATGTCCAAATGTTTGGTTCTGGATTTAAATTGCCCAGATTCAGCCAATTTTAAACATGGCTGATTGTCCTCCCAAATAGTCACGGGTTTCTGGCAATCCCCACAAATTTCTTCAACCAAACATTGATAGTACTCTAATTCCCTGCACATATCAGACAAAGCGCTGAATTCTGCTTCTGTGGATGAAAGTGCAATAAGTTCTTGTTTCCGCGACTTCCAACCAACTAGAGACTTTCCAAATTTTACCACCAGTCCAGATACTGACTTTCTGTCCCTCAGGTTCGCCCAATCACTATCGGCCCAGCATGTGAGCTGTGCCTCACCCTCAGCTGGTAGTTTGAGACAAACATCCTTGGTAGCCTGTAGATATCTGAGAATTCTCTTGATTCCGTTCCAGGCAACCAAGCTAGGCCTTGAAGCCTCTCTGCTGAGCAGATTTGTTGCGAACGTTATGTCTGGTCTACTCCATTGGGAAATATATAGGAGACTTCCCAGAGCAGATTGAAAGATTTCGGGATTGTCAAAATCAGACCTTTCCCCAAATTGACTGTCTTTCACATAATTTGTCTCCATGGGCGTTCTAGTGCCTTTACACTCTGCCATTCCAAACTTTTTAAGTATTTGCTCAATCTTGGGTGTTTGACTGAGCATAAAACTCCCATCCTCAGTCTTATCCACCTGGACACCAAGATAAACCTTGACCGGCGCCAGACTCTTGAGCTTGAAGTGTTTCTCCAGTTTCTTGGCAAATTGTTGCCCCTGTTCTGGAGTCTTTCCGGAATGGAGAAGATCGTCAACGAAGACCAACACCAATTCCTGTTGCTGTCCTGAACCTTTCAGGTACAGACAGCTATCCGCTTGACTCTTTGTGAAACCAATGCTCTCCAGAGCACTGTTCAGACACAAGTTCCAGTTCCTGGCCGATTGCTTCAGGCCATAAATGGACTTGTGCAGTTTCCACACTTGCCCTGGTACGCTGCCCTCGAACCCTGGAGGTGGCAACATGTAGAGTTCCTCCTCCAGGTCTGAGTTCAAATATGCAACGTCCACGTCAAAGTGATTTACCTGAAAACCTCTCTGGGCGGCGACTGCCAAAAGCATTCGCAGAGTTTCACTTCTGGAGGTTGGTGCATAAACCTCGGTGTAATGGAGACCTTTTCTTTGCGAGAAACCTCTCGCAACAAGCCTTGCCTTGTATTGTGGCTCCCCTGTGATTGTTTGTTTGATTCTGTACACCCAGCGGCTTCCTACCGCCTGTCTGCCATCCGGCAGTGTTGTGGTGGTGTACACTCCCAATGACTTCATGGAGTTAAGTTCTTTAACCATTGCCTCGTGCCATTTACTGGCTTCTTCTTCAGGCAATTGTAAGACTTCCTTGAAACTTTCTGGCTCGCACTGCGCTAAACAAGCCCAAACACTGGTTGCAGTGTACCTTTCTGGGGGCTTTCCTTTTGTGGAGCGTTCAGAACGTCTCAACACTTGCTCAGATTCCCCCTCTGACTCAGATGTACTAGTACCAGACTGTGCGTCCCTGCCATCTGGAAATCCTCCCAGTGACTTACTGCGTTTTCTTGAATCTCCTGGGCTAACCACGGGAGATGTGGGTGACCTGCTACGCTTTCTGTGTCTTCCAGGTCTCACCACAGGGGATGTGGGTGCACTCTTAGGCTCTTGTTTTGCAGCCTTTTGAGATGTCCCCTGTCCTGGATCTTGTGCGCCAGCAGGTGCCACTGCTGGAGCCTGATCTTCTTCATCAGCCGAGTCATCCAGACTCTCTGATAGAACATCAGGATTGCCATGAATGCGAGTCCAACCACTTTGCTCGCAAAACTCGGCGCTCCTGCTAACCAGAATTCTAGTCTGATTGCCTTCTGGAAAAGCAAACCTCCACCCCTTTGTCCCTAATTCATATCCACAAAAAATCATTTTTCGGGATCTGGGTTCTCCTTTCCGGCGTTGAGCTCTTGGGACCAGAACCCAAGCTTCAGACCCGAAAACACGAAAGAAATCCACCTTAGGCTTTTTCCCATGCAAAAGAAAATAGGGTGTGTCACCTACAGTGGAGTTAAATGTCCTGTTCAAAGTAAAATTTGCAGTTTTCCATGCCTCCCCCCAAAACTTTGGTGGAAGCTGTGCATCGAACAGCATGGCTTCTGCAGCCTCCTGGAGGGTGCGATTGTGCCTTTCAGCCACCCCGTTCTCCTGAGGGGAAAACGCACAAGTTAACCTGTGGCGTATGCCTTTCCTGCGGAAAAAATTCTTTAACATAGAACCCGTAAATTCTCCGCCACGATCGGACTGCAGACACTTAACTTTGTACGGTAACTGGCGTTCCACCTCAACAATCCACTCCCTAATAATATTGGCGGCTTCACTCTTCTCTTTCAGAAGAAAAATCCACCCCATCCGGGTGTGGTCGTCAATCAGAGATAGAGCATATTTAGATCCGCCCACACTAGCAGTAGACATTGGCCCACATAAATCTGCATGAATTAATTCAAAAGGTTTTGCAGTTACCCTGTCAGACCTGGGATAACTACATGTTTTCACTTTTGCTTTTTTACACGCTCGACAATCCAGGAACTTGGAGCACGACTTCATGTCGCATCCATCAGCACACACCTGCAACTTCCTGACATATCCCCAGTTACAGTGTGACATCCTTCTGTGCCAAAGATGTACACACATATCATGTGGGGGTACATTAGCACACTTTACCTGTGCTCCCACAGACTCTTCCAGGACAAATAACCCATCCTGACTTGCAACATTGACAAGCTGCTTACCTTCTTTGGATATTGTACATACATCATTTTCAAAACTGACTTTGAACCCGTCTCTAAGCAGAGAAGAAACAGATAGCAAACAGCTTTTCATGCCCTGTAAAATATAACCTTCAAGATTAGCATTCAAACAGCTTAAATACACAGTGCCAGATTTTTGCAACTGTTTTTGAGTGCCATCAGCCAAAGAAACAAGTTTTGACTCAGTAAGTTTCTTGCAGTCTTTCAGTTGGCCACTAGAGGTCAGTAAATGATGACTGGCCCCACTGTCTATGATCCAGCGTCGACTCGGCCCCTCCTTCACGGTTGCCATAGCAGCTAAGAAGTGAGAACTGTGATCAGCATTTCTGCCTCCTCTCCTGCCTCCGCGAAAGTCTTGGCCTCTCCTCCCACGCGTCTGTCCTTTGCTCCTTGTCTCGTCGCCCTGGGAAACGTCCTTCCCAGTCTGGGGACAGTTCCTCTTTAAGTGTTGAGTTGATCCACATCTGTAACAGCGCCTGGTTGTAGCAAAAGCTTTCACAGTGCCTTCCTGCCTTTCTGCTTCTCCGCTCTTTGCACAACCCCCTTCTCCAGGGTGTCTGCTTCCCTGTCTCTGCCTTTTTACTTCTTCATCCGCCAGTCTTCCAGAGACATACGCAAGCGTCAAATCAGCAGGTGGCATGGATTCCAGAGTCAGGCACAGATTGGAATAGCTTGCATCCAATGTAGACAACAAAATATAAACTTTCACGTCTTCCTGGAAATTTATGCCCAACAACCTGAGCCTGTTAAACACAGCAAGCACCTGTGCTATATGGTTCTGTATCTTTTGTCCTGGTTTAAACTTTAACTCGAACAGGTTCCTCATGGCATGAATTTTAGTTCCAGCTGTAACTCTTTGGTGTACACGTTGTAGAGCGACCCACACATCATGCGCATGTTCCAGGCCCTGAACATGAGGGAGTTGATTCCCGTCTATGCTCATAATCAATGCAGAATAAGCCCTTTGATCCTTGCGCACAGCAGCCTCTCCAGCACCTGGTAAATTTAGTGTGGCTTCCCACAACCCTTTGCCAGTCAACCAAGCTTTGCAGCGGTGGCTCCATTCCTCATAATTTTGTCCATCTAAGCGGTCAAAAGGAACAGTAAAATGTTCATTGTGTTCGGCCATCTTCCCTGGGGGGTGCAGCCCACTTACTTCCTTTCAGTAGCCTTCCCTCCCGATCTGAAGATGCCTCCAGTCTACTCTTCAGCCAGTGAGTTCAAACTGCTGTTTTTCCCTTTAAGAAACAGAGCAAAAACAGTCTTCTCCAGCTGGCCCCCTCTGCCTCCACAGACTTGGCAGAGCACACTGCATTCCTTAGATAGTCACCATGGCAACTGAGCTCAGTCTCCTCTGAAGCTCCCCTCTGCAAATGAAGCTGCAAACCAGCCCTTTCACAGACGTCCTCTGCTTTCATCTGGCTTTCTAGATGCAGACCAGACCATGCAGGACCCCCATTAACCTGGGGTTCAGGCTGTGACCTCCCTTAACTTCTGGGCCAAACCATAACCTGTCCAGAAACTTGGGTTGGTTCTCCAGAACCAGCAATGGTGCCCAGCACGTTTCCAGCTGTGCCAGGAAATTCCCCCCAGCTTCCGGGCTGTTAGCAGAGTTATTTTTAGATTCACTCACGCAGCAGAAGATGAACGGTGTGTAAGGGAGTTGCAGCAATGATTCACTGGAGCCAGCTTCTTCTCTCTTATCTTTAAGCATTTATTTATATACAGCAGAAACTCCCGGGAGAACGCCAAGGCATGGCTGACTCCCGGCAACACATAACAGAAAATGCCGACACACCCAGAGTAGATAACCCTTATATAGATCCACCCAGAATACAGCACGTGACATAGAAGAGCAGTTTAACCCTGTCAGCTCTGATATAGCTCACAGACCTATGTTTGGGAAACCCTGGTTTAAAGTAATATGATATTCCTTTAAATTTTGTATAACTGAGCAATTTCAGTGAGAAATGTCAGAGGCTGGCTCATCCCGAAAAGAGTTGCATTACCACTTCCTGTGTGGGTTCTTTCCTGACGCTTATCATATTTTCATAGCTTTGAGGAATCATTAGTTCCTTTTCTGGAGGGTGGTGCTCTTTAAGTGAATAAGTCAGATCAAATAGTTGGTGAACATGGCGAATGAAAGGCAACGGACAACTGGACTAGAGAGAGGAGTGTTGCCCGCAATACCACCTCGTGCTCAGGCCAAAGGTACTGATCAAAATATTCTAAATATTGCTTTTGGTTTTCAACCGATGTAGCTAGCCAGCCCTTTCTTTCAAGTTTCAGAACAAATATTCTGTAAATACATTAACAGAAAAAAACAAACATAAGGCACAGGGCAAGTACTTGACAGACAAGTGAGAAGTTGAAGGTCAAATGAGGAGGAGAAGGGTTATGGCTGTTGTTTATTTTCAGCTGAGGTGAGCATAGAGCAAGTTACCTGTCCCAGATGTAGCTAGCTATAGCAGGGGTCAACAAACTTTTTCAGCAGGGGACTGGTCCACTGTCCCTCAGACCTTGTGGGGGGCAGCCGGACTATATTTTTTTGGGGGGGGGGGAGAGCGAATTCCTATGCCCCACAAATAACCCAGAGATGCATTTTAAATAAAAGCACACATTCTACTCATGTAAAAACACCAGGCAGGCCCCACAAATAACCCAGAGATGCGTTTTAAATAAAAGGACACATTCTACTCATGTAAAAACACGCTGATTCCTGGACCGTCAGCGGGCCGGATTGAGAAGGCGATTGGGTCGGATCCTGTCCCCGGGCCTTAGTTTGCCTACCCGTGAGCTATAGTCTTGAATACAGATTCTTATTTCAGTATGCAGCATATAAATGGAGAACCTGTTGATGATAAGTCAGTCCAAGCACAAATTCAAAACTTTGTTTTCAGTCATAATCTTTAGTTAAACGATTTCCTTTCCAAGAGAAGTGCAGCTTTTAATAACAAAAATGGAGAAAAGTGAATTCCTGAAGAGAAGAGTCATGCTTATAATTTTGTGTCCCTTTCCCTCAGAGAAAGTTTCAACTGAAACGTCCCATGGATGAATGTGCTGAATTATTACTGAATGTATTTTAAATGGGGCGGGGGTGTTACTTATGTAATGACAGCAATATCTGAGTCTATGAAGAGTGGAGGTTAGGAGCCTGTGACTGGGGCTTCTCAGACTCAGATTGTGGGCTTCCCTTCCCTAGAATATTAGGTCCTTCTCTTTTCCTGTGTCCAGATGGAGGGTGAAAATGCTTGTATTTGTTGTGTACGTTTTGTGGTACTGCTTGGTGACTTCAGGGCTGGACCTACCATTAGGTAAAGGGAGCCAGTAGCCTCAGGCAACACATGCAGAGGGCAAAGAAAGTTTGTAAGTCACCTTAAGACGCACGTGAAAGGGGATTCATAAATATATTATTATTACTATTTAGTAGAAGTATTAAAGGAATGCCGGTGAGATGTTAGAAGGCAGTGTTGCGTGTGTGCCCTGCACTCTTGAAATGGGTTGCCACCAGTTGTAGTGGAGAGGGCTGACCCATTTCCAGGAAGATTGAGCTGTCAGTCCAGTAAGGGGGAAGGGGCGCCATCTTGTCCTTTACCTCAGAGTGCAAAAAGTTGTGAGCCAGCTTCTGGATGTCCTTTTGCTACCCTGGGTGGATCTACACATGGGGTGGGGTGGGGTGGGGGAAGCTATAACTAAGTCATAAATTAAGTAAGTATTCTTTATTACGGTCACCGACCAGCATAGTAAAATGCATTACATCCTCAATATTTAAATTTTGGTATAAACTAGTATAACTTATCTAAAATCACTAAAATGACTTATCTAAAAAGGGATCAAGCATCCTTTGATCCATAGGTTATATTAATTATTTACTATTCACTATAAATTAAAACGAAATCAGTCTGGCTCAGATCAGGAGTTATTTTGAGTATCTCCTGTGTAGGCACTCTGGATTCTAATAGCATTGGCTACTTACCTGGCAGGGGAGACACCTTGATCACAAATTAAATTGTTATAAAAAAGGGGGGAACCCTATGTAAAATCACATAGAAAAGTGTTGTGCTCTACAGCGCCATCTGGTGTTGCATGTTTATAACACATTTAAAACACTTTAAAAACAACAACTAATGTAGCTTAGTCCCCTGTTGGTTGGCTGCCTGGCTCTCCCTGGCCTTTAATTTAATGTTTTTACTATTCTTCTCATGTGACTGCACTTTTAAATAGTTCACAAGCAACTCTGAGGGACCTCATTGGGTGGAAATGTATAAATGAGTAAGAGGGTTTTTAAAAAGGTATCTGATTCCAGACCTTTAAGGCACAAGCCACATCCCGTCCCCTGACCCCAAGAATTCTGAGAACTGTACTTTACCCGACACAGAGCTATAATTCCCAGCACCCTTAACAAATTTGTCCCAAAGACACATTCAAAACGACAGTTCCCAAGATTCTTTGGAAGAGGCTGGCTTTGAATGTGCTTTAAAGATCTGTTGGGGGGGGGAGCAGCCAAATGTGAAGGAAGGAGAACTGAACTGAAAAGAAAAGGGCTCTCAGGACCTCATGGGGAAGCAGAAACTAGTGCAATTCATGCCGTTGGCACATACGTTGTTGGTCACATACGTTGTTGGTGTGGGAGAGAGCAAGGCCCACAAGACAGCTATTGAAATATTGAAACATGAAGAATGAGCTAACCCCCTCCCCAGCAATAGCATACACCTCCCAAAAGGGCTCACAAAAACCAAGAGCTCAGTGCACGCCAATATTCAAATATAGGAGAACGCAGGGTTGCTTCACAAACCACTGACTGGCAGAGAGAAGGCATTACTTTCTATGGTGGAGTCAATGCTATCTGGGCAAGCACATGGGCCCAATATAATTCAGTGGGGCCTCACATGTAATGAAACATCTGGCAGGCAAAATGTGAGCAGGTGGAGACTTCCCATAACTGCATTTTCATACTAGGAAAAGGCTTAACCTGTTGAATTTCTACCTTCCACACAGCTGTTAAAGGCACATGAGGTCTGCTTTGTCAAAGTGGCAAAAACCTAGTCTTCAATCCTGTACTCAGTTACCTGGGAGTAAGCCCCATTAAATGCACAGGTAGGCATATATACCATTATACTGCAAATCAGGTGTGGAGAGCCTCAGCAAGGATGGCCAGTGAACAGGGATGATGAGAGTTGTAGTCCAGCAACTCCTGGAAGGCCAAAGGTTCCTTACAACTGCTTTAAATTAACCATATACAGTCATATGTCGGAAGTCGAACGGAATCCGTTCCGGAAGTCCGCTCGACGTCCAAAACGTTCAGAAACCAAGGTGAGGCTTCTGAATGGCTGCTGGAAGTTCCTGCAGCCAATTGGAAGCTGCGGAATCCCCGTCGGACGTTCAGGTTCCAAAGAACATTTGCAAACTGGAACAATCACTTCCGGGTTTGCGGCGTTCGGGAGCCAAAATATTGTAAATATTCTCAATCCAGCACACAGACGGTCCGGGAATCAGCATGTTTTTACATGAGTAGAATGTGTCCTTTTATTTAAAATGCATCTTTGGGTTATTTGTGGGGCATAGGAATTCGTTCATTTTCCCCTCCAAAATATAGTCCGGCCTGCCATATGGTCTGAGGGACGGTGGACTGGCCCAAGGCTGAAAAACACTGCTGACCCCTGCCTTAGATCATGAAAGCTCTCAATTGGCCGCTAAAGGTTTCATGTACACTTTCTGTATTGTTGAGTTTCACACCATTTGATTTCCCACAGATGATTCTTCTTCCATTTTCTTTTGGCCTGGAATGGCTTTTGGGGTTTTGCTGGCAGCAAGCGTTGCTCTGAAGTGCATTGTGATCTTCATGATTCTGTCCGGTAATTGTACAGTTTCATCATGTAATCTAAAAATAGGAGCCAGGGCTAACACCCAAACACCAGTCTACTATGTACAAGAAGACTGAAGGCAGCCCTGTTTAGGGAAGTTTTTAATGTTTTTGTTTTGCTTTGGCATGGCTGTCCCCCCCCCCCTTTTCCTCTTTTTTTAAAATTGGAAACAAAATAGAGAAACAGAAACAGAACCCGTGTACAGTGGTACCTCAATTTATGAACTTAATCCGTTCCTGAAGTCCGTTCTTAAACCAAATCCATTCTTAAACTGAGGTGTGCTTTCCCTAATGAGGCCTCCCGCTGCCGGTGCCCTTCCACTGTTCGGCTTCCGTCCTTAGACCGAGGTAAAGTTCGCTAACCGGAACACTATTTCTGGTTTTGCAGAGTTCAGAAACCGAATAGTTCGTAAACAGGACTGTTCGTAAACCGAGGTACCACTGTATAACGGAAAACAAAGGGGGAGATGTTTGATGTTTTATTGTGTTTTTATTATTGGAAGCTGCCCAGAGTGGCTGGGGAGGCCCGACCAGATGGGCGGGGTATAAGTAATAAGTAAATAATAATAATAATAATAATAATAATAATAATAATTATAATAATAATAATAATTTCCTAGCCAATCCTCTCCATGTTCCTCTGTAGGTCTATGATTGGGGTTCCATACACACCATACATTGACACAGGGCATTTTTTCAGCTGGAACTCTCTGGAACTCAGTTCCGGCACCTCTCAGGTGGGCTCCATCACTCTTATAAGAGAACAAGGGAGGTGTTCACGGTGAGTTCCAGCACCTCTTTTACCTAGAAAAATAGCACTGCATTCACAGCACCACACATTCCAAAGCACAGCCCTCCACCACAAAGAATCCTGGGAATTGTAGTCTGTTGTGAGTGCTGGGAATTGTATCTCTGTGGGTGGTAAACTATACAGCTCCTTTTTGGGTGTGCATGTTTTGAATGTGCTTCAGAGTCCTGTTGTGTGCACCACCTTAAATATGAAGACATATTTTGGATGATAGACAGACTGACATTCTATGCATAGACATCTATGCAGAAGAAGAGCTCTCTGCACAACAGCAATGGACGACAACCCTGCTCTAACGCCAAGCTTTTTTTTTTTTAGCTTCCAAGGTTCCTGCTGAGAAAACAAATCCACATGAGATCCAGAGTTGCCGGCAAAAATGCATCCCTTGCAGATCTGCTAACAACCACGTGATAGGTAACCCCCCTCCCCGACCTTTTGGTACCGTACTTCATATGTATCCATCATATCTAGGCACCAGTGTGGTATAGTAGTTAAGAGTGGTAGACTTGTAATCTGGTGAACCGGGTTCACGTCTCCGCTCCTCCACAGGCAGCTGCTGGGTGACCTTGGGCTAGTCACACTTCTCTGAAGTCTCTCAGCCCCACTCACCTCACAGAGTGTTTGTTGTGAGGGAGGAAGGGAAAGGAGAATGTTAGCCGCTTTGAGACTCCTTCGGGTAGTGATAAAGCGGGATATCAAATCCAAACTCTTCTTCTTCTTCTTTGGCACCAGATGCAGAACTGAACTCCAGGTGCAGAAGTGACCCGGCTAAGGGCCCCTTCGCATTTGGGAATGGATAAAATATTCATTCGAATTGGTAGTGTCTTAGAAACTCCACCCCTCCCACAGCAAGCACAATGCTAGTACATCTTTTTCTGCTTTCTGTTGACAGCCAGCTTTCAATGCAATATTTGATGGTGCTGTTCACTGCGATGGTAACCAGCTTTTGAGAGTAGCGCCCACTCTCAGTTCTCTTCCACTCATCAAATGCAGATACAGGACGGTATCAGTTCCGCACCGGTTTGGCTCTGTGGACAATATCTGCCCACACCCCAAGCCACTATGGTCCCATTCTTCTGCAGACATAGGAGGATGTGTTTGAGTGTCTGATCTGATAGCAAAATTTGGCTTTTGTGGCTCAGACCATGTCACGCAATATGACAGGCAGGCTTACCGTAGCTGCAGTTGATGCTCCTATAACTGTGTGGATTAATTAAAGAACCCTTTTATATATAAAAAAGGCCACTGACCACTACCTCTTTTTTCTGATTCATGTGGGTGCAAATAATACTGCCACACATAGCCTGCAACACATAGCAAGGGACTATGAGACACTGGGCAGGGAACTGAAGACACTTGGGGCACAGGTAGTCTTTTCATCATTCCTTCCTGTTGAAGGTCGTGGCCCAAGGAGAGGAAAATACTTGAGGTAAACCACTGGCTGCGCAGGTGGTGTCGTCAGGAAGGGTTTGGCTTCTTGGATCATGGTCTCCGCTTCCTTGAGGTAGCACTTCTGGCAAGAGATGGGCTGCACCTCACAGCAGTTGGCAAGAATGTGTTTGCCAAGCGTCTTGGAAATCTGATCAGGAGAGCTTTAAACTAGATCTTGAGGGAGAGGGAGAAAACAATACAAACAACAAAAGATGCACTGGGGATAATAGCTTCATTGATGCACAGGAAACTGAGGTGGCGCTCCAGAAACCTACTAAAGGGCAAGAAACTACAGGAAGGAAGGAGCTGCAGGGAACAACTCATGGTTTCAGTTGTCTCTACACAAATGCACAGAGTATGGGAAACAAGCAAGATGAACTGGAGCTTTTAATACAGGATGACAAATACGACCTGGTAGGCATGACTGAAACCTGGTGGGGTGAGACTCATGACTAGAATGTAGGAACTGAGGGGTATAACTTGTTCAAAAGGAATAGACCAAGCAGGAAGGGAGGAGGAGTGGTATTGTACATAAAGGATGTGTGAAGAAATCCATGAACCGGAGGATGAAAAGCAGATTGAGACTATATGGGTAAAATTGTAGGAGAGAGAAACAACCGTGATCTTACTGTGGGTGTCTGCTATAGACTGCCAAAGCAGACTGAAGACTCAGATGAGGCATTACTAGAGGAGATTACCAAACATTCAAAAAGGAGAGAAATAGTAATCATGAGGGACTTCAACTTCCCCAATATCTGTTGGGACTGACAAAGTGTAAGGTCTGACAAATTCCTCCATTGCATCATTGACAAATTCATTTCCCAGAAGGTGGAAGAACCAACAAGGGGATCATCTATTTTGGACCTGATCCTGAACCAATAGGGAGGAACTGATAGATGAAGTGGAAGTGCTCGGAAACTTTTGCTCTAGGGACTGAATAACAGGTTGTGATCTCTTTTCCTCTTCACAGCCAATTTGACTCTGGATCCAAGCACAGCTCATCCCCAGCTCTACGTATCAGAAAATCTGAAGAGTGTGAAATGGAGATACATGAAACAAAGTGTGAACAGTAGTCTTCTGAGATATGACTTGTTGGACAGCGTCCTAAGCCATCAGGGCATCAACTCGGGGAAATACTGCTGGGAAGTGGAAGTGGTGGAAGGGGGCAATTGGTGGGGTGTGGGAATCGTAAGGGAGTCTGCAAATAGAAACGGGAAAATTCTCCTTGCACCAGAAGGAGGGTACTGGGGGGTACAGCGTATTGATGGACAGTACCAGTCAATTACTGCCAATCCTAGGACAAATTTGTCCTTGTGCCATCCCCCGAGCAGGATCCGTGTTTCCCTGGACTACTCGGAGGGCCTGGTAGCATTTTTTGACGGTGATACTGATGACCATCTCTTTACCTTTCCGAAAGCAAAATTCTCTGGGGAAAAGGTCCATGCCTGGTTCTTGATTGAGGGATGGAATGGGGAGCTCATGGTCCATCCATGAGAGAGGAGCATCTTAATCAAGAGTTACCAAGCTGTGGTCCATGATCTTCATTCAGGTGGTCCATAGTATTTATCTGGATTTGTGGTTGAAGACGGCTGGTGGAACATCCACCACATCAAATAGTCCTATTGATTATAGCTTCTTTTATTTCTTATACTGACTATTTTGGGCGTGTCCAACTGATGCATGGTTGCCGACGTTCTTTTGGACGCGGAAGAGGGCAGGACGGAGGTGCAATGGAGGCAGGGTGGGGCAGAACAGGGGTGGGATGTAATGGGATGGGACACACTTATGCGTGTGGTGGCCGGGAACGGAACCCCCAAGCAAAATGGTCGCTGTTTGTGCTTTGTTGTATTACAATTTGAATTCTATGGACTTGCAATTGCTACAACAGGCAGAAAAACTATTAAGTGGCCCGCCGAGACCCTCAGCACTTTTCAAGGGGTCATAGAATGATAGAACTGTAGAGTTGGAAGTGACCCCAAGGGTCATTTAGTCCAACCCCCTGCAATGCAGGTATCGCAACTAAAACACCCATGACAGATGGAGGTTTACAAACCTCCAATGAAGAAGACTCCACCACTTTTCAAGGAAGTTTGTCCCACTGTCAAACTGCTCATACTGTCCATGGGGGATGGGGGGGGGAGTTTATGAACCACTGTCTTGATGCTTTCAGGGTCTCTTGACCCTGCTGCTCTAGGGCCTCAAATCACTCTCTGGCTCTGTTGACGCTATACCTTTAAATCACATACCTTCAGAGAATTATGGGCACTCTTGTTTCTTAATGTCACACAAGGAATTGTTTCTGTGAGGGGTGACCTACTTTTCCCGGAATTCTCTGATGGAATGAATGTGCTTCAAATGTGCTTTAAAGGTTTAGCAGGGGTCAGCAAACTTTTTCAGCAGGGGGCCGGTCCACTGTCCCTCAGACCTTGTGTGAGGGCCGGACTATATTTTGAAAAATATAGTCCTGTACCATTTCATAGCTGCCTTACACACACAAAAAGAAAGCTGCTACAATCTTGCAATATTTAAAGGATGAATCAACCAACCAGACTGTGAAAATTCCCGATCCTGGTATTAAGCTAGTCACACCACCATTTGCACTGCCAGGAAATCTCAGTAGGCAGGCAGGCAGCCACCCAACTCAACCACACCCTTGTTACCTGCTTGGCTGGTTCAGAAGAGGCCTGCTCACTCATGCAGAAGCGCTCTGAGCATTCACTAGCATTTCCCAGTGCTGGATTCCTCCACAATGCCTAGAATGCATAATGGAATTCCATGCCACAAAATTCGCCCCATCAGTCCTTCTGAAAATTGGCTGGCCAGATAAATTTGTGAATATCTTTCAGCTCCTCCATGGTAATATGACAGCAACAATCGCATATAACAATGGCTCTCAAAGTGAACCATTGGCAGTGGGATCAGGGGCTAAACAGGGTTGTGTTATCGTCCCGACTCTATTTATTATTTTCATTGCCATGATCCTACACATTGTCGAAGGGAATCATAGAATCATAGAGTTGGAAGAGACCACAAGGGCCATCCAGTCCAACCCCCTGCCAAGCAGGAAACACCATCAAAGCATTCCTGACAGGTGGCTGTCAAGCCTCTGCTTAAAGACCTCCAAAGAAGGAGACTCCACCACACTCCTTGGCAGCAAATTCCACTGTCGAACAGCTCTTACTGTCAAGAAATTCTTCCTAATATTTAGGTGGAATCTTCTTTCTTGTAGTTTGAATCCATTGCTCCGTGTCCGCTTCTCTGGAGCAGCAGAAAACAACCTTTCTCCCTCCTCTATATGACATCCTTTTATATATTTGAACATGGCTATCATATCACCCCTTAACCTTCTCTTCTCCAGGCTAAACATACCCAGCTCCCTAAGCCGTTCCTCATAAGGCATCGTTTCCAGGCCTTTGACCATTTTGGTTGCCCTCCTCTGGACACGTTCCAGCTTGTCAGTATCCTTCTTGAACTGTGGTGCCCAGAACTGGACACAGTATTCCAGGTGAGGTCTGACCAGAGCGGAATACAGTGGTACTATTACTTCCCTTGATCTAGATGCTATACTCCTATTGATGCAGCCCAGAATTGCATTGGCTTTTTTAGCTGCTGCATCACACTGTTGACTCATGTCGAGTTTGTGGTCTACCAAGACTCCTAGATCCTTTTCACTTGTACTGCTGGTGGGGAAACGCCCCACCAGAGTAGAAATCATATATCGAACAGATGGAAAGCTCTTCAATCTGAGCAGGCTGACAGCAAAGAGTAAGGTTACCGTAACTTCTGTCACAGAGCTTCAATATACTGTTGACAACGTAGTGTGTGCACGCTCAGAGGATGACCCCCAAACTATCCTAAATATCTTCGCAGAAGCTTACGAAAAGCTTGGCCTATCGCTCAACATCCAAGAAACCAAAGTGCTACACCAACAAGCACAAAACAACTCATGCAGTGCCATAAATCCAACTAAATGGTGTAATGTTGGAAAGAGTCAAACACTTCTCCTACCTGGGCTTCTCCTATCTTTCCACAAGAGCCAACATTGATGCCGAAATCCACCATCACCTGAGCTCTGCAAGTGCAGCTTTCTCCCAATTGAAAAGGGTGGAGCTGGAGTTGGGAGAGAGAGAATGTCAACATTTGCAAGATGGGCCAATTGGATCCATCCTTTCTTCCATCTGAGTCTTCAATCCCCCAACCCTCTTTTCTTTGGAGGAAACTGATGTAGTGTTGGATAAATTTAAAAGCGGGTTCCTAGATTGGAGGCATCTCTCCCAGAAACCCAAAAGAAAAGGATGTAAACTCCAAGTAGAAAAAAAGGCCTTTATTTATATGCTTATTTTCACTACATGATCTGTGCATGGTTATCGTCTTCCAAAGCACAATAAAAAAATTGCTTCCAGTAGCACCTTAGAGACCAACTAAGTTTGTTCTTGGTATGAGCTTTCGTGTGCATGCACACGAAAGCTCATACCAAGAACAAACTTAGTTGGTCTCTAAGGTGCTACTGGAAGCAATTTTTTTATTTTGTTTCGACTACGGCAAACCAACATGGCTACCTACCTGTAACCGTCTTCCAAAGCAGCTACTCTATTCCAAACTTAAAAATGGAAAGGGTAATGTTGGTGGTCAACAAAGGAGGTTTAAAGACTCTCTCAAGGCAAATCTAAAAATATGGCCTGCGAGCGCTCCAATTGGAGAGCAGCCTTTACCAAAGGTGTCATAGGGTTTGAAGAAGCTCGAACTCAGGAGGAAAGAGAGAAACATGCTAAGAGGAAGGCACGCTTGGCAAACCCTCACCATGATCAACTCCCATCTGGAAACCTATGTTCCCAGTGTGGAAGGACGTGTGGATCCAGAATTGGCCTCCACAGTCACTTACGGACTCACCATTAAGACTGTGTTCATGGAAGACAATCTTACTCGGCTACAAGTGATCGCCAAAGAAGAAGTAGATGAAGGTGCTGTTAACACCAAGGTTGCAGGTTGAATCCCTGTATGGGACAGCTGTGTATTCCTGAATTGTAGGAGGTTGGACTCCATGATCCTCAGGGTGCCTTCCAACTTTACAATTCTATGATTCTAAGATGTAGAGATAGCCACTGGCTTTAAAACACAGATGGGAAGCCTTTTTACGGCCTGAGGGCCATGTTCTCTTTTCGGCAACATTCCGGGGAGCACAGACTAGGGTGGTGTCAGGAGTCCAGGTTCCCAGCTTGATAACACAGTAAGCGTAGGTAATTAAAAAGGGGGATTTATTGCAAAAACAAACAGATGGCTCTGGACGGGTCTATCAAAGCCACCAACATTATCACTCAAGATGACCCTTCTGAAGACTCTTTCCGGTTCCTACAGAAGATATTAAACTTTCGCCCCTTACATCTCTTGTTTTGCTTCCTGTCCAGCAGCCCTCCCATTCGCCAACTCCTCAGACTTATTGGATCAGCTCCAACCTCTTCCTGTTCCGCAAAGACTGTCTCTGGGTCTGTTCGTGCCTGTTTGAGCTTCCTGAGAGCTTTGGCTGTGTTTCAGCCTGCTCTCAGTTGATCCCTTGGCAACCGGCCATCCAAGGTCAGATTGAGTCGATGCTGGCAGCTCTGGCCTCTGCTCAGCCTGTGTCAAATCAAAACCTCTCTGTTCCTGCCCGTATTCTGCAGCTGGCTGTAAAGTTCCACTTGGAGATGGCTCATACCTGACAGGTGGGTGGGACTAGGGGTAAAAGTGGGTGGAGCAAGAAATTTACTCACACATCTCTCTCTATTCAGGCAAGCAAGAAATATTATTGTAGTTCAAGGATACATCTGAGCCAGGCAAAAACAGTCTAGGAGTGTGCAAACCTCCTTGGAGGTTTACGAGCAAAGGTTGGATGGCCATCTGTCATGGATGTTTTAGCTGACAACCCTGCATTGCAGGGGGTTGGACTAGGTGACTCTCAGGATCCCTTCCAACTATAAGACTCTACAATTCTATGAAAGCAAGGATGTAGCTTGTGGCCTGAGTAGAGTTCCAAGGGCCAATCAGGGAGGCCCGGAGGGCTGTTATCAGCATCTGGACCTGAGGTTGTTCATCCTTGCTTTAAAGGGAGATTAGACCCAATGCATGGAAGAGCTTCCATGTTCAGCAGCATGGGATGCAGGATTTATGGGACCTTGTGTGTAAGCGATTATTCACCCTTACCTTTTGCCCCGCTCTTTCTAAGATGTCCACTCTTTAATGCTCCATGTCCAAATATTGTTGTTGGGGGTTTTTTGCCCTGAGCTTTCCCTGCGAAAATCCACTCTTTAAAGCTAAATCGGAGCAAATGTCAATTCTGGTTTTCCACGAATTGACATTTATTCCAATTGAGTTTTAGAGAGCGGGTTCTTATGGGGAAAGCCCTGGTGGGCGGGGGCGGGGGGCAGGGGAGGGTGCTTGGACACAGACCTTTGAAGCATGGACCATGCCTGGAAAAACTGGAGGCAAGGTAAGTGTGGATAAGCCCATAATCTGTATGGGTAAAGGATCTGAAGTCTGTACCTGCAGCTGCTTAAGCCACTGCAAAAGAGGGATATAGAATCATAGAATCATAGTTGGAAGAGACCCCAAGGGCCATCCAGTCCAACCCCCTGCCAAGCAGGAAACACCATCAAAGCATTCCTGACAGGTGGCTGTCAAGCCTCTGCTTAAAGACCTCCAAAGAAGGAGACTCCACCACACTCCTTGGCAGCAAATTCCACTGTCGAACAGCTCTTACTGTCAGGAAGTTCTTTCTAATGTTCTTTCTAATGTTTAGGTGGAATCTTCTTTCTTGTAGTTTGAATCCATTGCTCCGTGTCCTCTTCTCAGGAGCAGCAGAAAACAACCTTTCTCCCTCCTCTATATGACATCCTTTTATATATTTGAACATGGCTATCATATCACCCCTTAACCTTCTCTTCTCCAGGCTAAACATACCCAGCTCCCTAAGCCGTTCCTCATAAGGCATCGTTTCCAGGCCTTTCACCATTTTGGTTGCCCTCCTCTGGACACGTTCCAGCTTGTCAGTATCCTTCTTGAACTGTGGTGCCCAGAACTGGACACAGTATTCCAGGTGGGGTCTGACCAGAGCGGAATACAGTGGTACTATTACTTCCCTTGATCTAGATGCTATCCTCCTATTGATGCAGCCCAGAATTGCATTGGCTTTTTTAGCTGCTGCATCACACTGTTGACTCATGTCAAGTTTGTGGTCTACCAAGACTCCTAGATCCTTTTCACATGTACTGCTCTCAAGCCGAAGGGAAGTACAGCAGCTGACATTATCAAGGACCATTCCGTCACCAACAGTGCCGTGTTGCATGTTCACAACTTGGAAATGTGTCCTGTATCAGTAGCTGATTGAGCAAGAAAATACAGGTACCACAACTTCTCCCTCCCTCCAATTCCTTTCCCAATCCAGTCATCTGACTTCTTCCCCAACTGTTGTGATGCACACTTTGATTCCTGCTCCGCCAGAGCAAATAAAGGAAGGAGAAGCGGATGGAACCTGCAGGACAGATTTGGGCCCAGAGACGTCCAATGCCCACAGGAAGTTTTAACTAAGAAATAAACTTGTCAGACTCCAGCTGAATGAAACTGGCAAACCGGAAGCCTGGTTGTGTAACTTTCCATAATTGCACAGGCCGGCTGTTTTCTGAACCTTGAGGAACTGCCAATTCCTTATTTAAAGAGTGTTGCGCCGGCAGCTAACAAGGGCTCTGGAAGATGGAGGACGAAGATGGATATATGCAAATAGATCCGAAAAGCCAGCAACAGCACACCGTACCGCTTCCCAAGTGCACCAAAGGTATTGTTTGAAAAAAAAAAAAATTCTCAGTTTACCTTTACAAATGAAGCAAGAAGCAGGGCAGCAGTTCCAGTAACTTAACCAAGAACCATCACCTGTAAACAAGATTTAGAAAGTGTTGTTATGAACTTCTTCCATTGGATTCCCCGACACACACACCTTAAATGTTAAAATGTAGAATGTGCTTTGCATTTGATGTGTGTGTGTGGCAACGTTTTGAGTGTGTCTTCATCTCATCTAGCAAAAAATGGTATTTACAGCAGGGCTTTCATTGTGACTAACTTGTTCACTTGGTTTCAATGGGATTTATTTATTTGTTTGCCTGTTGGTTTGTTGCATTTAGAGCACACCTTTCTTCCAATGAGATGGTGTGCAGGGCCGGATTTAGGTTTGATGCGGCCCTAAGCTACTGAAGGTAATGGGGCCCTTTATATGTCCAGCTGTCCTTTGTCAACAACAAATTGTTGCTGCTTTTTGTGTTGAATATATGCTATATGGTAATTCATAGGCACCTACACAACACAAAACACTGTTGCTGTATGTAGGTAGGTTTTATTTCATTTGTTTTTTATCTTACATTTTGGAAATGTACATCCAGTTTTTTCACCTTTAAATTTTTTTGGGCCCCCAAGAGAGTGGGGCCCTAAGCTATAGCTTGTTTAGCTTATATGTAAATCCTGCACTGGTGGTGTGCGTAGTTCTCTTCCCTATTTTATCCTTACAACACCCCTACGAGGTGGGCTAGACTGAGAGTGAGTGACTGACCCAAGACCACCCAGTGAGTTACGTGGCTGAGTGTGGATTCAAGCCCTGGTCTCCCAGATCCCAGTCCAACACTCTGACCACGACACCACAGTGACCCTCAATTATTCAGATTGGAGCTGATTGGTGTCCCCGTCTTTAAAACTTGTTAGGATAATGAGAGCTCTTATTGCTTCCTACACTCCAGTCCTCCCTACTCTCTTCAACATGGCTTTTTACACTGTGCTCCACTCAAAAGTGGGACACGTGTGGCGCTGTGGTCTAAAGCACTGAGCCTCTTGGGCCTGCCAATCAGAAGGTCGGCGGTTCGAATCCCCGTGACGGGGTGAGCTCCTATTGTTCAGTCCCTGCTCCTGCCCACCTAGCAGTTCAAAAGCACGTCAAAGTGCGAGTAGATCAATGGGTACCGCTCCGGCAGGAGGGTAAATGGCGTTTCCGTGAGCTGCTCTGGTTTCGCCAGAAGCGGCTTTGTCATGCTGGCCACATGACCCGGAAAAACTGTCTGCGGACAAACGTCGGCTCCCTCTGCCAATAAAGCGAGATGAGCGCCGCAACCCCAGAGTCGTTCGCGACTGGACTTAACTGTCAGGGGTCCTTTACCTTTTACCACTCAAAAGACCCATCAACCCCCACCCCCCAAAACCTTGCAAGCTGCATTCCCTGCTCTTTCAGGGCTATCCCCTGTTGTCTACCAAATAAGTTACATCAGGAGGGGAAGGACAAAGGATAAAGGGACAATGGAAAGGTAAAAGAAAGACAAAGATGGAATGTGGAATAGCGTCCAAATAACCTGAGGCCTCTAGAGATCCACTATATGGCAGCCTTTTCAGATGTTCTGGGAGATTTCTAGAGGGTAAAGGTAAAGGGACCCCTGACCATTAGGTCCAGTCGTGACCGACTCTGGGGTTGCGGCGCTCATCTCGCTTTATTGGCCGAGAGCCAGCGTACAGCTTCCGGGTCAAGTGGCCAGCATAACTAAGCCGCTTCTGGCGAACCAGAGCAGCGCACGGAAACGCCGTTTACCTTCCCGCCAGAGCTGTTCCTATTTATCTACTTGCACTTTGACGTGCTTTCGAACTGCTAGGTTGGCAGGAGCAGGGACCGAGCAACGGGAGCTCACCCCGTCGCGGGGATTCGAACCGCTGACCTTCTGATCGACAAGCCCTAGGCTCTGTGGTTTAACCCACAGGGTATGGCTGCACTAAATGTACACATATGGGCATTTATTCTTGTTTTGTTTTGTTATGGCACATTGCTACTTTAACTTCTTCCTTTATTTTTGTTTTTTTAAAGGGCAACTAGTTGGCTTTGGTCAGGTTTCTGCGTCTTTGGGGGCAATTTAATAAGAAATTGGAGGTATCCATCAGTTGTTGCTGGACTACAATTCCCATGAGCCCCAGTCAGCATCATCAGTAGTCAGGGATGATGGGCGTTGTAGTCCAACAACATCTGAAAGGCATCTCATTGGCTACCCCTGAAGTAGATCAACCTTTGCTGCCACTTGTGTGAGAGACGTCTTTCTGAGATATACTTGCCACTTGCTCACTTGGAAATTGTCGTTTCCACCTCAAATGATTCATGGCTCAGTCCCACCGAATGAAATGATTGTTTCATTGTTTCCAACACGGGTCTCAAATCAATGGGGCTTACCCCCAAGTAACTTCTGGCAGCTTTCTGTTCAAAGTAGGAGTTCTTGAGGAGTTGGTTCCTAATAGTGTAGCAACTGAAGATGGGGGAAATGTCTAGTTTACACCTCATATGCTTTTAAAATATATAAGAAGAAGAAGAGTTTGGATTTGATATCTCGCTTTATCACTACCCTTTGTTGTTCAGTCGTTCAGTCGTGTCTGACTCTTCGTGACCCCATGGACCAGAGCACACCAGGCACGCCTATCCTTCACTGCCTCTCGCAGTTTGACCAAACTCATGTTAGTAGCTTCGAGAACACTGTCCAACCATCTCATCCTCTGCCGTCCCCTTCTCCTTGTGCCCTCAATCTTTCCCAACATCAGGGTCTTTTCTAGGGAGTCTTCTCTTCTCATGAGGTGGCCAAAGTACTGGAGCCTCAACTTCAGGATCTGTCCTTCTAGTGAGCACGCAGGGCTGATTTCTTTAAGAATGGATAGGTTTGATCTTCTTGCAGTCCATGGGACTCTCAAGAGTCTCCTCCAGCACCATAATTCAAAAGCATCAATTCTTCGGCGATCAGCCTTCTTTATGGTCCAGCTCTCACTTCTGTACATCACTACCCGAAGGAGTCTCCAAGCGGCTAACATTCTCCTTTCCCTTCCTCCCCCACAACAAACACTCTGTGAGGTGAGTGGGGCTGAGAGACTTCAGAGAAGTGTGACTAGCCCAAGGTCACCCAGCAGCTGCATGTGGAGGAGCGGAGACACGAACCCGGTTCACCAGATTACGAGTCCACCGCTCTTAACCACTACACCACACTGGCTCTCTCTATAATAGCACACAGCTTATTTTCCTTATGTCTTCAGGCAAATACCCTAAGCCTTAATGTTGGGGGAAGTTGCGGGTGGGTGTCAAAAAGTACTGCGTTCCTTCTTTTTCTTCTTCCTGATTATGGAGCACTTCCTCCCATCAGACCGCATGGGTGGCAAAGAGCATGACAGGGTCAACATATGCTTGCTTGATACGCTTGTTTGTTAAATGTATAAACAGCCCATCCAGCAGTGTAGCAATCTGGGTGCTTTGCAAAACCAAAGTTTAAACATTTTGTAGAATTGTAGAGCTGGAAGGGACCCCGAAGGTCCTCTAGTCCAGCCTCCTGCAATGCAGGACTCTCAGCTAAAGCATCCATGACAGATGGCCGTCCAGCCTCTGCTTAAAAGCCTCCATTGAAGGAGATTCCACAACCTCCATAGGGAGTCCGTTCCACTGTTGAACAGCTCTTACTGTCAGAAAGTTGTTCCTGATGTTTCGTCGGAATCTCATTTTTAAAAAAATGTTTTAAATGCAAGGGGGCAATGTTATATTCCTACCCTCCAAAAGCAGCAGAAAATTGTCTCCCTCCCAACTTCACAGATGATAAATACCCATCTCCACCCCACTTTCAGCTCACTTTTCATGTAAGGCAGAGGGAAACTAACGCTGGACTTCGTTTCCTAACTTCAATGTTACAGGTTCTTCCTCGAATGTCTGGTGGAAAGTCGCTTTCGGCATTGCTCTGGCAGGGAATATTGCTCTGGTCCTTGTTCTTATTTTTCTTAGTCTTCCAGGCAACAAGATTCCAGGTAAGGCTTTCAGGTTTATGCAGAGTGTGGGGTGGGATTTTTTTGGGGGGGGGGTGCGGGGTCATGCAATGAATGCACAATTGTGATATATATAGGAAATGGAACCAAGCACCTCTCCCTTGCTTTTCCCCAATATTAATAAAATGACAGCGGCAATTAGAAATACAACAAAACAGAAATTAAGAGAAGAATGGAAGTACGTAGACGATTATTTAAGGAAGGAAGGGGTGACAACAGATTTATTGATTTGCTTAGACTGATATATAGATTAAGACATAGAGGATAAGAACTTTATAGTTGTTTACTATATTATTAAATAGGTTATAGAGGGAGATAAGTATGAAAATAGGATATAACGCAATGTAACAAGAGTGGGAAAGTAGATCCATGAGGAAAAACTTTAGGAGGTCAGTTTTAAGAAGGGAGGGGGGAGAAAGTTTGGATAGGATGGAAGGAATGGGGTATGTATGAGAATAAGAATGTAGAGGATATGAAGGGGGAGGGAGAGAGGGAGGGAGGGGAAAGGGAGGAGAAGAGGGTTAAATTAGGGGAATGAATGTTTAGAGTTTGTTTATGGAAATGGGATGTATGTTATGAGAGAGAGGAGATATGTGTATGTGTATGTCTATTTTAACTTTGTGAAAATTAATAAAAATTATTTAAAAATAATAATAATAATAAAATGGAGTTTTGTTTTGGAGCGAAAAGAATATTCTTGCCATTGCCCAGATACCTAAAGTGTTCTGGGGTTGTCAGTTTCCTCACCACCAGCCATGGTGCTGCCAGTTTCCTAACCCATCAACTTCTGAAGTAATGTAGAAGGTTCCGCATCCATTTTCCCCCCAGTGTAATTATGTGGCTCAAATTGGATTATGCAGTGCATCTGTGTGTTATATAGGATGTGGGTGGTGCTGTGGTCTAAACCACTGAGCCTCTTGGGCTTGCCGATCAGAAGGTCAGAGGTTCAAATCCCCACGATGGGGTGAGCTCCCGGGGCAGCGAATGGAGGCTTCCCCCTGGGGGGCGAGGCGTCGTGACGTTGCGTCGCGAAATGCCGCGCACGTGCACTCCGTCGCCGGGCCGCCGCTGCTCCCGTGGTGCACTTGTGAGGTGCCGCGCCAAAAGCAGCAGCGGCGGGGCACCCCCACAAGCTGCCGCACGCGTTCGCCGGCTCGTGGGGGTGCCCTGCCGCTGCTGCTTTTGGCGCGGCACCTTGCAAGTGCGCCACGGGAGCAGTGGCGCCGCTGGCGGGCTGGCCCCACGCAGGGCGGGGCCAATCCAAATGTCACCCCCTCCTCCCGTGGAACCCGGGGTGTACCGCCCCCCACCTTCCTTGCGACGCCAGTGCCCATTGCTCTGTCCCAGCTCCTGCCAACCTAGCAGTTCGAAAGCACACCAGTGCAAGTAGACAAATAGGTACCGCTCTGGCGGGAAGGTAAACAGCATTTCTGTGCGTTCTGGTTTCTGTCATGGTGTCCTGTTGTACCAGAAGCAGTTTAGTCCTGCTGGCCACATGACCCAGAAAGCGAGATGAGCGCTACAACCCCATTGTCGCCTTTGACTGGACTTAACCATCCAGGGGTCCTTTACCTTTTACCTTACTATTATAATACATATTTTATAGGGGAATGCTTGAAAAGCAATTGTCTGTTTCAGGGGAAATGCATACTAAATGCATACTAAATCAAAATTCATATCCCCCCCTTCATTCCTTATCATCCACATACAACAGGACAAAGCAGGCTTATGATTGAATGCCAGTAAAGCTGAAATGGAGCTTAAAGGTAAAGGTAAAGGGACCCCTGACCGTTAGGTCCAGTCGCGGACGACTCTGTGGTTTCGGCACTCATCTCGCTTTACTGGCGGAGGGAGCCGGCGTACAGCTTCCAGGCCATGTGGCCAGCATGACTAAGCTGCTTCTGGCGAACCAGAGCAGTGCACGGAAACGCCATTTACCTTCCCACCAGAGTGGTACCTATTTATCGACTTGCACTTTGATGTGCTTTCGAACTGCTAGGTGGGCCGGAGCTGGGACTGAGCAATGGGAGCTCACCCCGTCACGGGGATTCGAACCGCCAACCTTCTGACCAGCAAGCCCTAGGCTCTGTGGTTTAACCCACAGTGCATACTTATCCGTAATCCCCACACAGACAGGAATTTAGTGTTGTCTCCAACTGAGTTCTAATCAGAGAGCCGTTGAAATTAATGGAACTTAGCTAAATCATGTGCATTAATTTCAAAAAGTCTACTCTGAGTTCAACTAACATTGGGTACAGCCCTTAGTGTTGAATTTTTACTGTTATACGCTGGAAGATTGTTTCTTCTACTCAACAACTCGAAGCAGCAACAATAAATAGAGATTCTGCCAGTAATGAGTTTTCTACAAAGCTCTCTCAATGAGAACAAATCACGAACTTTGTAAGCAGATGGGAATTCTTTAAGTCAAACTATTTTCTCAGTTTCCCAGGACGCTTTTGCCAGCAAACCTCCATTCAACCAGATCCGGAGTTGCCTGAAAAGATGTGTCCCTTGCAGCGCAGATAAGACGAGAACAACAGGTAACCCCCAGCCCTGAACTACATATTTGCTTCTCTTTGTTGTTGGTTTAAAACAGGGGTAGGCAACCTAAGGCCCGTGGGCCAGATGCGGCTCAATTGCCTTCTCAATCTGGCCTGCAGATGGTCTGGGAATCAGCGTGTTTTTACATGAGTAGAATGTGTCCTTTTATTTAAAATACACCTCTGGGTTATTTGTGGGGCCTGCCTGGTGTTTTTACATGAGTAGAATGTGTCCTTTTATTTAAAATACACCTCTGGGTTATGTGTGGGGCCTGCCTGGTGTTTTTACATGAGTAGAAAGTGTCCTTTTATTTAAAATACACCTCTGGGTTATGTGTGGGGCCTGCCTGGTGTTTTTACATGAGTAGAATGTGTCCTTTTATTTAAAATACACCTCTGGGTTATTTGTGGGGCCTGCCTGGTGTTTTTACATGAGTAGAAAGTGTCCTTTTATTTAAAATACACCTCTGGGTTATTTGTGGGGCCTGCCTGGTGTTTTTACATGAGTAGAATGTGTCCTTTTATTTAAAATACACCTCTGGGTTATGTGTGGGGCCTGCCTGGTGTTTTTACATGAGTAGAATGTGTCCTTTTATTTAAAATACACCTCTGGGTTATTTGTGGGGCCTGCCTGGTGTTTTTACATGAGTAGAAAGTGTCCTTTTATTTAAAATACACCTCTGGGTTATTTGTGGGGCCTGCCTGGTGTTTTTACATGAGTAGAATGTGTCCTTTTATTTAAAATACACCTCTGGGTTATGTGTGGGGCCTGCCTGGTGTTTTTACATGAGTAGAAAGTGTCCTTTTATTTAAAATACACCTCTGGGTTATGTGTGGGGCCTGCCTGGTGTTTTTACATGAGTAGAATGTGTCCTTTTATTTAAAATACACCTCTGGGTTATTTGTGGGGCCTGCCTGGTGTTTTTACATGAGTAGAAAGTGTCCTTTTATTTAAAATACACCTCTGGGTTATTTGTGGGGCCTGCCTGGTGTTTTTACATGAGTAGAATGTGTCCTTTTATTTAAAATACACCTCTGGGTTATGTGTGGGGCCTGCCTGGTGTTTTTACATGAGTAGAAAGTGTCCTTTTATTTAAAATACACCTCTGGGTTATGTGTGGGGCCTGCCTGGTGTTTTTACATGAGTAGAATGTGTCCTTTTATTTAAAATGCACCTCTGGGTTATTTGTGGGGCCTGCCTGGTGTTTTTACATGAGTAGAATGTGTCCTTTTATTTAAAATACACCTCTGGGTTATTTGTGGGGCCTGCCTGGTGTTTTTACATGAGTAGAAAGTGTCCTTTTATTTAAAATGCATCTCTGGGTTATTTGTGGGGCCTGCCTGGTGTTTTTACATGAGTAGAATGTGTCCTTTTATTTAAAATGCACCTCTGGGTTATTTGTGGGGCCTGCCTGGTGTTTTTACATGAGTAGAATGTGTCCTTTTATTTAAAATACACCTCTGGGTTATTTGTGGGGCCTGCCTGGTGTTTTTACATGAGTAGAAAGTGTCCTTTTATTTAAAATGCATCTCTGGGTTATGTGTGGGGCCTGCCTGGTGTTTTTACACGAGTAGAATGTGTCCTTTTATTTAAAATACACCTCTGGGTTATTTGTGGGGCCTGCCTGGTGTTTTTACATGAGTAGAAAGTGTCCTTTTATTTAAAATACACCTCTGGGTTATTTGTGGGGCCTGCCTGGTGTTTTTACATGAGTAGAATGTGTCCTTTTATTTAAAATACACCTCTGGGTTATGTGTGGGGCCTGCCTGGTGTTTTTACATGAGTAGAATGTGTCCTTTTATTTAAAATACACCTCTGGGTTATGTGTGGGGCCTGCCTGGTGTTTTTACATGAGTAGAAAGTGTCCTTTTATTTAAAATACACCTCTGGGTTATGTGTGGGGCCTGCCTGGTGTTTTTACATGAGTAGAAAGTGTCCTTTTATTTAAAATACACCTCTGGGTTATTTGTGGGGCCTGCCTGGTGTTTTTACATGAGTAGAAAGTGTCCTTTTATTTAAAATACACCTCTGGGTTATGTGTGGGGCCTGCCTGGTGTTTTTACATGAGTAGAATGTGTCCTTTTATTTAAAATGCACCTCTGGGTTATTTGTGGGGCCTGCCTGGTGTTTTTACATGAGTAGAATGTGTCCTTTTATTTAAAATACACCTCTGGGTTATTTGTGGGGCCTGCCTGGTGTTTTTACATGAGTAGAAAGTGTCCTTTTATTTAAAATACACCTCTGGGTTATGTGTGGGGCCTGCCTGGTGTTTTTACACGAGTAGAATGTGTCCTTTTATTTAAAATGCACCTCTGGGTTATTTGTGGGGCCTGCCTGGTGTTTTTTACACGAGTAGAAAGTGTCCTTTTATTTAAAATGCACCTCTGGGTTATTTGTGGGGCCTGCCTGGTGTTTTTTACATGAGTAGAATGTGTCCTTTTATTTAAAATACACCTCTGGGTTATGTGTGGGGCCTGCCTGGTGTTTTTACACGAGTAGAAAGTGTCCTTTTATTTAAAATACACCTCTGGGTTATGTGTGGGGCCTGCCTGGTGTTTTTACACGAGTAGAATGTGTCCTTTTATTTAAAATGCACCTCTGGGTTATTTGTGGGGCCTGCCTGGTGTTTTTTACATGATTAGAAAGTGTCCTTTTATTTAAAATGCACCTCTGGGTTATTTGTGGGGCCTGCCTGGTGTTTTTTACATGAGTAGAAAGTGTCCTTTTATTTAAAATGCACCTCTGGGTTATTTGTGGGGCCTGCCTGGTGTTTTTACATGAGTAGAAAGTGTCCTTTTATTTAAAATACACCTCTGGGTTATTTGTGGGGCCTGCCTGGTGTTTTTACATGAGTAGAATGTGTCCTTTTATTTAAAATACACCTCTGGGTTATGTGTGGGGCCTGCCTGGTGTTTTTACATGAGTAGAATGTGTCCTTTTATTTAAAATACACCTCTGGGTTATGTGTGGGGCCTGCCTGGTGTTTTTACATGAGTAGAAAGTGTCCTTTTATTTAAAATACACCTCTGGGTTATGTGTGGGGCCTGCCTGGTGTTTTTGCATGAGTAGAAAGTGTCCTTTTATTTAAAATACACCTCTGGGTTATTTGTGGGGCCTGCCTGGTGTTTTTACATGAGTAGAAAGTGTCCTTTTATTTAAAATACACCTCTGGGTTATGTGTGGGGCCTGCCTGGTGTTTTTACATGAGTAGAATGTGTCCTTTTATTTAAAATGCACCTCTGGGTTATTTGTGGGGCCTGCCTGGTGTTTTTACATGAGTAGAATGTGTCCTTTTATTTAAAATGCACCTCTGGGTTATTTGTGGGGCCTGCCTGGTGTTTTTACATGAGTAGAAAGTGTCCTTTTATTTAAAATACACCTCTGGGTTATGTGTGGGGCCTGCCTGGTGTTTTTACACGAGTAGAATGTGTCCTTTTATTTAAAATGCACCTCTGGGTTATTTGTGGGGCCTGCCTGGTGTTTTTTACACGAGTAGAAAGTGTCCTTTTATTTAAAATGCACCTCTGGGTTATTTGTGGGGCCTGCCTGGTGTTTTTTACATGAGTAGAATGTGTCCTTTTATTTAAAATACACCTCTGGGTTATTTGTGGGGCCTGCCTGGTGTTTTTACATGAGTAGAAAGTGTCCTTTTATTTAAAATACACCTCTGGGTTATGTGTGGGGCCTGCCTGGTGTTTTTACACGAGTAGAATGTGTCCTTTTATTTAAAATGCACCTCTGGGTTATTTGTGGGGCCTGCCTGGTGTTTTTTACATGAGTAGAAAGTGTCCTTTTATTTAAAATGCACCTCTGGGTTATTTGTGGGGCCTGCCTGGTGTTTTTTACATGAGTAGAAAGTGTCCTTTTATTTAAAATGCACCTCTGGGTTATTTGTGGGGCCTGCCTGGTGTTTTTTACATGAGTAGAAGGTGTCCTTTTATTTAAAATGCACCTCTGGGTTATTTGTGGGGCCTGCCTGGTGTTTTTTACATGAGTAGAAAGTGTCCTTTTATTTAAAATGCACCTCTGGGTTATTTGTGGGGCCTGCCTCGTGTTTTTTACATGAGTAGAAAGTGTCCTTTTATTTAAAATGCATCTCTGGGTTATTTGTGGGGCCTGCCTGGTGTTTTTACATGAGTAGAATGTGTCCTTTTATTTAAAATACACCTCTGGGTTATTTGTGGGGCCTGCCTGGTGTTTTTACATGAGTAGAATGTGTCCTTTTATTTAAAATACACCTCTGGGTTATTTGTGGGGCCTGCCTGGTGTTTTTTACATGAGTAGAATGTGTCCTTTTATTTAAAATGCATCTCTGGGTTATTTGTGGGGCCTGCCTGGTGTGTTTACATGAGTAGAATGTGTCCTTTTATTTAAAATGCACCTCTGGGTTATTTGTGGGGCCTGCCTGGTGTTTTTACATGAGTAGAATGTGTCCTTTTATTTAAAATGCATCTCTGGGTTATTTGTGGGGCCTGCCTGGTGTGTTTACATGAGTAGAATGTGTCCTTTTATTTAAAATGCATCTCTGGGTTATTTGTGGGGCATAGGAATTCGTTCATATTGTTTTTCAAAATATAGTCCAGCCCACCACATGGTCTGAGGGACGGTGCATCGGCCCACGGCTGAAAAAGGTTGCTGACCCCTGGTTTAAAAGATCTACAAAATGTGGAAGTAAAACTAAACCCAAAGCAGCCTCATGACTTACTTAAAGTCACTGACAATGCAACTCCATGCATAGTTACTCAAAACTAAGTCCCACTGTGTTCAGCATGGCTTACCAGAGAAGTCTGCAGAGAATGGCAGCCTGAGTCTGAAAGTTGATGGTAAAGCAAGGCTTGTCCCTCTGCTTTTTCTTACAGGCTTTTTTCTCCAGTGACTGAGGGCTCGCTCACACTTCAACTTGCCCTCTGCCTAGAAAACAAGTGGTTTTCTGTGTGTCCCGGGGGTCCAAGCAGTTCTGCCTCTGCCCCGCTGCCTCCCTCCACTCTTTAGTGCTAAATCAGAACAAATGGCAACCTGCAGAAAACCCGTTTGCCATTAGTTCTGATTTTGTGCTAAACCAACAATGATTAGAATCATAGAGTTGGAAGAGACCACAAGGGCCATCCAGTCCAACCCCCTGCCAAGCAGGAAACACCATCAAAGCATTCCTGACAGGTGGCTGTCAAGCCTCTGCTTAAAGACCTCCAAAGAAGGAGACTCCACCACACTCCTTGGCAGCAAATTCCACTGTCGAACAGCTCTTACTGTCAGGAAGTTCTTCCTAATGTTTAGGTGGAATCTTCTTTCTTGTAGTTTGAATCCATTGCTCCGTGTCCGCTTAAAACCAGAACAGGACATCTGCACACTGAAACAGATGGTTGCATGTCCCACTTTTATTTTATATTAGAGAACCTAGTATCTCTTTCATAAAAATCTCAATTAATTATTACCTGATTATTGCCTGCTTCCAGGACTGTTAATAAAGTGGGTTCCCTCTCCCACCCACGCCCACCAGCTTAGGAGTGATAAATGTAAATTCGCGTTGACCTCTAACTGGAGTGCTGCTAATAATATTCATTATTTCTTAAATGGCTGATAAAAGCAAGGCAATGTGCAATGGATTATGACTCCTTCCCCTCTCTCTGCTCTTTTCTTTACAGCAAATCTGACTCTGGATCCGAGCACAGCTCATCCCCAGCTCTACGTATCAGAAGATCTGAAGAGTGTGAAATGGAGAGGCATGAAACAAAATGTGTCTGCCGGACCCATGAGATATGACGTGATGGCCAGCGTCCTAAGCCACCAGGGCATCAACTCGGGGAAATACTGCTGGGAAGTGGAAGTGGTGGAAGAGGGCAGTTGGTGGGGTGTAGGAATCGTGAGGCAGTCTGCAAACAGAAATGGGGCAATTTTCCTTGCACCAGAGGGAGGGTACTGGGGGGTACAGCATATTGATGGGCAGTACCAGTCAATTACTAACAATCCTAGGACAAATTTGTCCTTGTGCCATCCCCCGAGTAGGATCCGTGTTTCCCTGGACTACTCGGAGGGCCTGGTAGCATTTTTTGACGGTGATACTGATGCCCATCTCTTTACCTTTCCGAAAACAAAATTCTCTGGGGAAAAGGTCCATGCCTGGTTCTTGATTTATGGGTGGAATGGGGAGCTCACGGTCCATCCATGAGAGAAAGGAGCTTTCTGAAACCAGTATCTATAGCTCTGGAAGGCTCTCATACAAGAATATACTTTATAGCCCAGCCACTCAACCACAGACTCATAAATACTAAGGGGGTATCACTCATGGCACGACTACTTAACTTATCTTGTCTACTAGACCCACACAGAAAATGTACTACTTGAAGTTCTATTTGACATTCTGAATAAATGTGTGGTTTTTATCCCAACATACAGTTGCACAGGGCTACTGGCCAAGCTGCACAACGTTTGAACTACTTGATGACTTTGAAAGCCATCTAGGGCCCAGATGCTAGGCTTACTTATGTCCAGCGTCAACACCAGGCCTCCACAGTGTTCACAACCTGCCAGGTATACTTAGTGACCTGCTAAGTGCAAACAGGGAGCAGGAAGTGTATGAAGGCTCTAGTGGGCTTCCGTACATGACTAGCAAATGATGCTCCATCTAGATCAGGGGTGGTGTGCCTGCAGCCCCTCATAAGGTGTTGGGCTCCAAGTCCTATCAGCCTATGGAGGACAGGGTTCTATTTGAAGACGTCCTCTATTTGAAGGGCTGCCTGTTCCAAGGAGAAAGAGCCCTAAGAAGGAAGAGGAGCAGGGGCCATGAAGTAGCCTATCAACAGAGTCCTCACCTGCACAGCAGATTGAGCAGGGACATGGATCACCTGCTCCCAGTCTCCTCCACTAGGGCAAGGTGTAATATTTCTCAATTTAATAGGGGAGCAGGTAGCGCTGTAGGCTAAACCACTGAGCCTCTTGGGCTTCCTGATCAGAAGGTCAGCGGTGCGAATCCGCATGACGGGGTGAGCTCCCGTTGCTCTGTCCCAGCTTTTGCCAACCTAGCAGTTCAAAAGCACACCAATGCAAGTAGATAAATAGGTACCACTGCAGCAGGAAGGTAAACGGCATTTCCGTGCTCTCTGGCAGCTGTCACAGTGGCCCGTTGTGCCAGAAGCGGTTTAGTCCTGCTGGCCACATGACCCGGAAAGCTGTCTGTGGACAAACGCCGGCTCCCTTAGCCTGAAAAGCAGGATGAGTGCTGCACCCCATAGTCACCTTTGACTGGACTTAACCATCCAGGGGTCCTTTACCTTTTAACCTACCTTTCTCAATTTAAATTTCTAAACTTGCACCTATATGCAATTTTATGCAAATCAGTATCCTCTTTGTCTGGTGACACATTTCCTCATTTTTGATAAGGCATAGGCGGCCACCCTTTATCAGCCCTGAGGTGGCACATGGCCAATGGTCAGGGAGTTGAAGCTGCCCAGAGTGGCTGGGGCAACCCAGTCAGATGGGTGGGGTAATAATATGGTGCGTGTATAAAGGGGCATCATGAAATTACTGGGAGGTGGGACTGTGCTCCTGGCCTCCTGTCAGGCATGAAGCTGGCTCCACCTTTCCCCAAAAAACCAGAGTCCTCTGTTGGGGATAATTCAGGCAGAAATTCCCAGGTGTAAAAAAAAGAAAAAGGTTATTTATGTATGCCACCACTGCGGCCCATGTTTTGTTAGCCCCAAAATTGAAAACGAGTGAGATTCCAACCAAAGAAGAATGGCAACTTAAACTGATGGATTACGCACAGCTAGTAGATTTAACATATAGAATATGAGAACAAAAAGAATATATGCCTATTGAATATATGGGTGAAAATTGTGTACACTTGAAAACGCTGGCAGCATTAAAGTCAACAGCGAAAATAAGTTTTGATGGATGTAACAATGGAATACTGAATGGTTTAGCTTATGTAGATGTATGGTATGCGGGTGGCACTGTGGGTTAAACCACAGAGCCTAGGGCTTGCCAATCAGAAGGTCGGCGGTTCGAATCCCCGCAACGGGGTGAGCGCCTGTTCCTCGGTCCCTGCTCCTGCCAACCTAGCAGTTCGAAAGCACGTCAAAGTGCAAGTAGATAAATAGGTACCACTCCAGCGGGAAGGTAAACGGCGTTTCCGTGCGCTGCTCTGGTTCGCCAGAAGCGGCTTAGTCATGCTGGCTACATGACCCGGAAGCTGTACACCGGCTCCCTTGGCCAGTAAAGTGAGATGAGCGCCACAACCCCAGAGTCGTCCACGACTGGACCTAATGGTCAGGGGTCCCTTTACCATTAGCTTTTTATGGTATGCAAACTGAACCACGGAAAGAGAAGAAGGGAAGTCGTTGATTTAAGGTTGTTTAAATGAATATTCCAAAATGTAAATTTGAAATATATATATATGAAGTTGGCTCCACCTTTGGATGCCCATTAGTTGCTTTCATGTAGGCTTCCACAGTTAAGAGGCACCAAAACTTGCCATGAACATCTCCCTCATTCTCTTAGAATGGCAATGGTACCCACCTGAGAGGTGCCGGAACTGAGTTCCTGTGAGTCCCCCTGGAAAACAGCCCTGCTTCCACATAATATGAACAGTGTTCAAATGGAATGGAATCCTAGGTGTAACTATTGCAGGTGACCATGTGTCTGCACTGAGTTCATTGATCTTATAATACTTCAATGACCTAAATAAAAAGTCACTGATTTCTTTTCTCTGTCTACACCCTGCTATAGAAAAATCCAATTTCATTTAATTCAGGAGATCTTGTGGAGTTGCACAGATGGGATTTTCCTTTACTCTCCACCCTGTTGTTAATTATCCTGAGTAAATGTTTTGGATGCCAACTAACTGAAGCAGGTAGAATTTCCAGATAGGGATTTCTGAATGGAAGAATCATACCGGATCACTTGGATAACAACAGTGATTGTTAGTACACGTAAGCAAATATCCATGGCAACAACAGCTCAGGCAGCATGAACACCCCTGAAATCTATGAATGAAGGGCGGTATACAAATTTTATTAATAATAATTTACAATTTATAATAATAATAACCACCTTCGGGTTGCTCTTTTAAAGTTTTTTTTATGCATTTTTTACTGTGATTTTATGTTGTAAGCCACTATGAGATCTGAGAGTATAGTGCGGTATACAAATTTTAATACAGTGGTACCTCAGGTTAAGAACTTAATTCGTTCTGGAGGTCCGTTCTTAACCTGAAACTGTTCTTAACCTGAGGTACCACTTTAGCTAATGGGGCCTCCTGCTCCCGCCGCGCAATTTCTGTTCTCATCCTGAGGTAAAGTTCTTAACCCGAGGTACTACTTCCGGGTTAGCGGAGTCTGTAACCTGAAGCGTTTGTAACCCAAGGTATGACTGCAATAATAATAATAATAATAATAATAATAATAATAATAATAATAGCTCCATTGCCATGCCAACCCCGCTTACATCACTCTAGACAATAAACGTGTGGCCTCTTGCAGCGCACACTTGTGTTTGGTCTGTTTTGTACCTTCACCTTGGCCCCCCCCCCTCTCTCTCTCTCGCTCTCTCTGTGTGTGTGTGTGTGTGTGTGTGTGTGTGTGTGTGTGTGTGTGTGTGTGTGCAGCCTTATGCAGCTGCCACACGAATTGTGTAATCTTCACCACTGCCACCACTGCAAGCTGTTAGCTTTCTGTTTCTCCCACTGTGCAGTTGTTGGAGTCATGAGACTCTGTTTACATATTCCAGCGATGATTGCTGGAAGTCACGGGAGACGGGAGATGGATGTTGCTGTAAAACTGTTTCCTGTTCCTTCTTCTTCGAACTGTTCTCACAGAGAGCAGACATGTTTTTTACTTTGTCTTTCTTAGTTAGTTAATAAACTTAGCCAATAGTACATATCTCAGCCTCATTCTGCTTATTTGCTCTGCATGATATTGGAAGAGTGTTCCCGGTGCTTCACCAAAGGCACGGGTCACTAATGTCGGAGACTCTGCTTCGGAACTGCCTGCACGGAGACAGGCCGGAAGTGTTCCTGATTAATGGCTGGGGGATTGTCTTCTCCCCCCGACCTTCTGACACAATCTACCATAGGAGCCAACTCCAGGGGGCCGTGAGTGCTTGGGCACCCACAATAATATAACTGTGGGGACTGGGCACCCACAAAGTCAATGAGAAAAGCCGACAGGCAGCAGCGGCGCTGCCTCCGAGAGAGAAATAATAATAATAATAATAATAATAATAATAAATTTGATTTATACCCCGCCCTTCCCGGTCCAAAAACCGGGCTCAGGGCGGCTAACAACAAATACAAAACAATGATTAAAAACAACTTTAAAAAACAGCTAAAAACAGCATAAAAAACAAACATCAGTGGGATCACCAGGGCTAACTGGCCAAGTTAGTCTTGCTAGGCCAGTAGGGAGACCAGGGAAGAATTTTAATGTGGGGACCCAGAAGGGTTTCTTCAGAAAAAAGGGAAGGGGAAAAAGGAATAGGGGATCAGGCTAGATTGAAGGCCAGGCGGAATAACTCTGTCTTACAGGTCCTGCGGAAGGAGGTCAGGTCCCGCAGGGCCCTAGTATAGTGGGACAGAGCATTTCACCAGGTCGGAGCCAACACTGAAAAAGCCCTGGCCCTTGTGGAGGATAATCTGGCTTCTTTGGGGCCCGGGGCCCTTAAGTTATTGCTATTCGTGGACCTTAAGGTCCTCTGTGGGGTATACCAGGTGTTGAATAGTGGGTGGACAAAGCAGACGACACAGAGAGTTCTCCAAAGCAGCTCTTTATTCGGAAGCTGGAACTGAACTGAACACAAACAGCTCAGCTGGCCTGCTTTTATAGGCAGCCGGCTGACAACATTGTAACAACAATAACCCAGGGTTTCCCGCCTAAAATAACTGACGTGGACCTGAGTGAAAACTATATACACAACACCCCTCTTGGCCAGGGTGAGAAACTTCAGTACATAACACCAGGAGAGGCGGTCCCGTAAGTACGAGGGTCCTAAGCCGCATAGGGCTTTAAAGCAGTTCAGCTTCGGTCTGCACAACCACTGAGCAAGGCACCCTTTGGGGGTGGGGGCTCAAGTCTGAGCCTCTCCCCATGGAAAAGGGTGCCTCGCTGGCTGCAGTGAGGAAGATGAAGAGGAGCCGGCAGCAGCAGCTGCTACAACACAAACATGCGACGTCACACACCCATGCCTGCATGCTAGGGGGCTTGAGGGCAAGTTGGCACCCCTGCAAGCTACCAAAGCTAGAGAGCTTCCACAAAGAGGCAAAAAGATCAGTTTCAAAGTATGCCAACATAACAGGTTGGAGGAGGGAGCCAATAAGGCTTTCCATTTCTCTTTGTGGCCCACATATTTAATAGATACCTGGAGTGCACCCACACACTGAAGCAACCTAAGAAACCAAACAACCAGTCCGTGAGGTATTTCCCAGGACCGAATTCTCAACCTTGATTTTCCACGGATCTTATAGGAACACAATAAGTTGATTAACACAGAGCCAGGCCATTGGCTCATTTAGCTCAGCGCTGGCTGTCAGCCGTGGCTCTCCAACCCGACCTAGAGATGCTAGGAATGAAACCTGGGACCTTCTGCATGCAAAGCAGGTGCCCTACCAGTGAGCCGCAGCCCTTCCCCAAGGCATTTGGGGCACTTCCCTCTTTGCAAAAACCCCGGCAGAAAGGCAGCCGCCCAGCCCCACCCTTGTTACCTGCTTGGCTGGTTCAGAAGAGGCCAGCTGAGATATACAGAAGCGCACTGAGCATTCGCTGCTCGATCAGGTTCTCAAAGCCTGGATTCCCCAAAAGAAAATGCTTTTCATATGTTGTATATGGAATTGACTCCCACAAGGTGTAATAATAATAAGAAATTTTTATTTGTACCCCACTCCCCCCGGCCGGAGCCGGGCTCAGGGTGGCTAACATCATAAAACTAACACAGTATACAAAGAACATAAGAACATAAAAGGTAAAGGTAAAGGGACCCCTGACCATTAGGTCCAGTCCTGATCGACTCTAGGGTTGCAGCACTCATCTTGCATTATTGGCCGAGGGAGCCGGCATACAGCTTCCGGGTCATGTGGCCAGCATGACTAAGCCACTTCTGGTGAACCAGAGCAGCGCACGGAAACACCGTTTACCTTCCCGCTGCAGCGGTACCTATTTATCTCCTTGCACTTTGACATGCTTTTGAACTGCTAGGTTGGCAGGAGCAGGGACTGGGCAACAGGAGGTCACCTCGTCGTGGGGATTCGAACCGCTGACCTTCTGATCAGCAAGCCCTAGGCTCTGTGGTTTAACCCACAGTGCCACCCGCGTCCTGAACATAAAAACAGGCAATCAATTAATTAAAATACATCTTAAAATTAGTTCAGAGCAAATTAAAATCTGGACAGATGACAGTCCACGGGTAAAACTGAGAGTGGTTAATATTCTCCAGGGCCAGCTGTTACCACTGGTCTTATAAAGGACCTGTGAGCGGGTTAGGAGGCCTCTTTAATGCTTGTTCTTATACCGAAAGAAAAGAATCAGACTGAACCCCGACCAAAGGCCTGGCGGAACAGCTCCGTCTTGCAGGCCCTGCGGAAAGATGTCAAATCCCGCAGGGCCCTGGTCTCTTGTGAGAGAGCGTTCCACCAGGCTGGGGCCATGGCCGAAAAGGCCCTGGCTCTGGTCGAGGCCAGTCTAATCTCCTTGGGGCCCGGAATCTTCAGGGTGTTGTTATTTGCAGACCTTAAGGTCCTCCTTGGGGCATACCAGGAGAGGCGGACCCGTAGGTAAGAGGTCGGCCATCGGTTTAGGTGGCTTCGAAAGGGGCTTTGACAAAATTATGCAGGGAAGGTTTATCGGCATCGATTAGCTGTGCTTGAAGGGGTGTAGCTCTGAATGCCAATTGCTTGGGAGCATCACAATAGGCAAGGAATCGGGGGTCCATTTCTGTGTGTGCATGCACACACACACACACACACACACACACACACACACACACACACACACCCATTCAAGCAGTGCCTGGAAATTTGTTCTGTGGCTTTAAAACTACTGATTATGCAAGAACTGCAGCCACACAGCTTCACCCTCCCATTGCTTTCCAGCCCAGTTGTCTGATCTCTCCTTCAGCTGCTGTGCTGCGCACCTGGAGTTTGGCTCGCTACAGCAGGCAGAAAGGTGACGTGGATGACAGGATCACGACTGCCATAAACTTGTCACAAAGGACACCTTCTATCAGCTAACTAGCAGTTGGTGGCCACCTGCAGGCATTGCCCAATACAAGTTTTAACTAACGGATTCCAGCTAAATGAAACTGACTTTCACCAACTGGGAAGTTGGTTTTGTCAACCCATTTGCGGTACATATAATTGCATCAGGCTGCCAGAAAGAATTTCAAGGAGCTGCAAAGTCCCTTTTCTGAAGTCTTGTCAGTCTGGCGACTAACATTGAAGATGGAGGATGAAGATGGGTACATGGCTATAGACCCAGCCACCCGGGACGCGTACCCAAGACCACCTCTCAAGAAAACCAAAGGTACTTGACTTTGAAATGTCCACCCTTTTTCTTGAAGGAGAGCAGCCGCTGCGACTAAACAGGAAGTTTCTTAAAAGGAAGCCTGTAGGTTTGATTCGGAAGGAGTTTGCTGTGAACTTTGTGCGTGTGGCTTTTTCTTCTTCTTCTTCTTCTTCAACAAAATCATTAAAATCAGGTGTGTTTTAGTGTGCAGTTGTCCACAGAATAGCTGATAAATCTGAGCAGGGGATTAGACACAATAGATATGTGTGTCTGTTAGGCACTTAAGAGACAGGCAATGTCAGGGAGAGCATGTACACAGATTTTAGAATGGTAGAATGTGCTCAGTTTCTGTACTTAAACTGTCCAAACCATATTATTTTTATTTTTATTATTTTTATTTTGCCAGAACCTCCTCTACCTCAACTTCATTTCTGGGCAGGTCATGTTTCATTGCATCCTTAAACACCAAATACCCTTAAAGTACCACTTTTTTGTTTCAGCTAGTTACTGCACTAAGGCAAATACATAAATGAATCATTGCTGTGATAGATATGAACTACTGGCTCCTCTAGCCCTATTTCTTTCTTTCTTTCTTTCTTTCTTTCTTTCTTTCTTTCTTTCTTTCTTTCTTTCTTTCTTTCTTTCTTTCTTTCTTTCTAGTGTGTGGTGTATGATGGGGAATGTAAGCAATTAAAATAATAGACCTCTTTGCACTAGATGTACTTGTGATATTTTCTGAGGACAGCTTCCTTTCCTCTACAGTGGTACCTCTGGTTACGTACTTAATTCGTTCTGGAGGCCCGTTCTTAACCTGAAACTGTTCTTAACCTGAAGCACCACTTTAGCTAATGGGGCCTCCCGCTGCCGCTGCGCCGCCAGAGCACAATTTCGGTTCTTATCCTGAAGCAAAGTTCTTAACCTGAAGCATTATTTCTGGGTTAGCAGAGTCTGTAACCTGAAGCGTCTGTAACCTGAAGCGTCTGTATCCGCTTCCATGTGTGGATCTCCATTGCTAGTTTAGGGTTATGTGGTCTTCCACAGAGCAATGAAGTCACTGGATCCCTCTGTGGTCTTGGTTGGCGCTTAGTATCAGACTCAGTAACAGCCGCAGTGCACACTCAATGGTGGAGGGGGGGGGAGCGGCTGGTGGTCTTCACCACGAACTTTTAACTCCACAGATCCATCCTCCAATCTTTTCTGGTGGAAAATTGGTCTTGGCATTTCGCTGGCAGGAATTGTTGCTTTGACACTGGCTTTGATCATTCTCACTCTTCCAGGTAAGTAATCCCTGTTCTGATCATCCTGGTTTGTAAGAGGACTTCCTCATGCCATCGATACTGTTGCCTTCATGCAATAAATATGGCAGGGTTCCTATTCATTTGCTGAACAGAAATCAAGCATTTGCTCCCTTGCAGGGATATTGCCTTTGTCCAGTCTCCCTTGCAGAACAGTTTCTGTCTGCAGTGCTTTCTGCCCTTTCTTTCCGTAGGGAAAAGCCTAGATGGTTTCAGATGCCAGGAAGCAGAGTATTATTCATATTGGGGTGGGTGTTTCTATCCCATCTGCCAACCCCGCAGTCCACCAGCTGTTCCTTTTGTCCCCTCCCTTTGGAGCAGGCTTCTGCATCCTGGTGCTGTTGATTTCCAAATTTCACCAGCCCAAATTCCAGCATGGCCCAAGGTCTGAAATGATGGGAGTTGTGGTCCAGAAGCATATGGAAAGCAACAGATTGAGGAAGGATGCTCTGGAGGGAAGAACCTGGCCAATGTTATCAGCTGCCTGCGACCAGAAAGGATGTCATAAACTTTCCACTTACTCCTTATACAGTGGTACCTCAGGTTAAGAACTTAATTCGTTCTGGAGGTCCGTTCTTAACCTGAAACTGTTCTTAACCTAAGGTAACACTTTAGCTAATGGGGCCTCCCGCTGCCGCCGCACGATTTCTGTTCTCATCCTGAGGTAAAGTTCTTCACCCGAGGTACTATTTCTGGGTTAGCAGAGTCTGTAACCTGAAGCGTCTGTAACCTGAAGTGTCTGTAACCCACGGTACCACTGTACGATGTTTTGTTGTTGGTTTTTTTGTTATAATGTGGATGTTTTATTGTAGGCCACTTTGGTAGCCAATATTGACTGAAAAGCAAGACAGATTAATATCCTTAATAAAGAAATAATTGCGTGCCAAGGCCCTGGGCCCGTAGTTCCCTCAGATAATAAACACAGAGACACAATTATTTTAGGTTAATGGGATAAATTAGGCCACAACTTTATTGGTTACAGATGTGAGAGGTTTGGCTTAGGCTTGAGTGACACCTGGCTATATATTGACTCTTGCCCATCTGCAGGGAGTCACACTAAGGGTAAACCACCAGTAGTGGGAGCCCTATGACATACGTCAAATTGGGGCACCCCACGGGGTCTCCGTTGGGGTCGTGCCATGGCCCTAGCCCACGTCCAGGCTTTGGACAGGAACCCCCCCCCGATCCCTTTAACAAGATACTCTTATCGAGGAGGGGCATGCGGAAGCTACAACCTCCCCTCCCTGAAACAAAGGCTTACCCAGTGCCTAACCTTACAAAGTTGTGACGATTGCTACAAGGTAGGCGAAAACCAAATGGCACCAGCCGAGGGTGTGACAGTGCTGGGAGTCAGAATGATGTGGGCGGCATCCCTCCGCCCGCCCCCAGCCGGGTCACTAAAGGTCCTGGGCTGCAACACCGCCCACCGCAGAAGGTGAGCAGATCTCTAAAACAACAATATTTTGTTGCGAAGGAAATGAGGCTCTTTCCATTTACCCAGATGTGATATGTACAGAGATATAAGTAACTCACAAGAGCTATTGGTAAACTTCATTTTGCTGAACTGAAAGTCTAACAGGAAGTAGGAAGCAAAAAAAATAAAGCTAAGTAGGGTAAGATTGGGACTGTACTTTGTACAAAGACAGCATGCCTATTTCTTGTGGTTGGTTGGTTGGTTGGTTGGTTTTTTGTCCTGTTGTCCTTCATTGCTATCAGTTCTTTAAGCCACCATGTCTTCCAAGCTTCCCAAGACTCTGCTCGAAGAAGCCAGGTGGCCTCACCACATCCAGTGATCTACTCAGCACAACAATGTGACTCCCCAAACAGCAGTGCGTTGGAACGTCTCTCCAAACTCCCAAGATACGATTCATGCAAAGACGCTTTTGCCTCTTGTTTGCGTAAGTACGGTAGTTCTGTGGTGGGTGGGTGCGAATCAGATGCAGGAGTCCTTTGATACAAAAACACAAACTTCTTCTTCACACTGTGAAATTTATTGCCCCGAGATGCGGCGATATTGGCCACTAGCTCAGACGTGCAAAATCTTAGAGCAGCTTTCCCTATCTTTGTGCTCCATATAGGCAACTTGTTAAAACAGCAGTGTTGAATAAAGCTAAAAACTGGGTACCAAGTTGTGGGGATTTTCAGGGTGGCAGGAGAGGATATATTGTTTATTAATATCTTTCCTAACTTGCATTAGCAAGTTTCTTTACTTAGCAGAGTGCATTCCCCTTTACACAGCAGAAAACTAGTTGCAAACTTGTGTGCACTTCTTAAGACAATGCGCAATTCAATCTGGCTTGTCCAGATTGAAATGTGTTCTAATATTTTCCTGGTAAGACCCCTTGAATCCCTCCAGAAAGAATAAAGACACCACAGTCTTATTCATAAGCAATAAAAAGAAAGTTTACTCAGGCGAAGCACAGTGTGATCCCTGAAGGCAGGGTTAAGGCTTTAAGTTACAAGATTATACAAACAGGTTTACCCCATATGTGGGTTGACCTAGTGACTGTAATTGGCAGTACAGGAAGTTCGCAGGACAAAAGGAAGATGGAAAAGAGAGAGTGTGGCACCATGCCTTGTCCTTTTACCAGGTCTGGAAAGGTCACGCCTACCCACTAGTCACATGCAAGGAAGGATGCTCCAGGCCAGGAGGAACAGGAAGCTTCAACTGGCTGGACCAAACATTCCCTTGCATGTCCACTCTAGCAAATCAAGGAATGTTGTACTTGACTGCTCTCAGTGGATTACATCCCACACAAGTAGGTTAAGATGACTGGCTATTTCGCTGAAACTGGATGTGGTTCCAAGTGTGCATCCCTGGGAAGATAATTCCACAGATGTGGTGCCGCCCGCCACCAGCAAATAGGTTCTTAGCCTGTTTGGCACCTGCCTTGATCCTGGAATAGTAGACTGGAGAAAGAGGAGGAAGATGAGACAAGAACAGATGGAACCCCTGTCTCCATTTGGTTCTAGTGTGAATACACAACTTCCAGCACCTTCCCTTCCTGATGAGGAGAGTTGCCAGAATTTAGGGAAGGCTCTGAGCAGTGACTTAGGATGGCTATAATCAGGAATCAGGGTGAGGAGGCAGGTCCCATGCTCTCTCCCTGACCAGAGGCCACCTCAGGAGCTGGGAGAAGCTGCATCCACCCAGACCCAGTGCCTGTTTAAAGGTAAAGGGACCCCTGACCATTAGGTCCAGTCGTGACCGACTCTGGGGTTACGGCACTCATCTTGCTTTATTGGCCGAGGGAGCCGGCGTACAGCTTCCAGGTCATGTGGCCAGCATGACTAAGCTGCTTCTGGTGAACAAGAGCAGCGCATGGAAACACCGTTTACCTTCCCGGCGGAGTGGTTCCTATTTATCTACTTGCACTTTGACGTGCTTTCGAACTGCTAGGTGGGCAGGAGCAGGGACCAAGCAACAGGAGCTCACCCCGTCGCGGGGATTTGAACCGCCGACCTTCTGATCGGCAAGCCCTAGGTTCTGTAGTTTAACCCACAGCGCCACCCGTGTCCCAAACCAGCAACTCACACAGAGATGGAGACTTCTCAAGAGAAGGGGCTGTGCCTGCCCGGACTTTGAAGCTAAATGGGTGGATATGAACACCTTGTTGTCCAGGAAAGGGATAGTGCCAGCCTAAGCTGATAATAGGTACTGATCATCGTAGAGATCATCTGAGCCTCCAGTGACAAGCTGAATCCAGGAGCTCCTCCAAACAATGCACCTGTTGCTTCAGAGGGAATGCAACCCCATTCAGAAAAGGTGAACTTCCCAACTCCCAGACCTGGAAGCCACTCAATGTTAACATTAAGCACTAAGAATTTAAACATACATTTTGAATTGTGACCAGCAGCCAGTTTTTAAAAAAATGTTTAAGAATCGGCAAAATGTTTCATTCAGATGATTCCGTTCAATAGTCTAACAGCTGTATTTTGGACCAATGGCAGCTTCTGCAGCTTCTTCAAAGACAGCTCCATGTGCAACACTTTGTAGAAGCTGAACGTCTTAAAACTGCTATATAGTCTGCCTGGAAAATTGTGGGTTACTGGCATTATTCACTGGGTTTCCACTGCTGCAACAACATACTTAAATGAGCAGAATGTCTCTCCAGGGAAAACAAGGGACTCAGCTACATTAGTTAAAGGGGGGGCATTATAAATGCGTTATAACACTGACACCAGATGGCTCCTTACAGCAATGTGTACAGAAATCCTTCAGCAATGTGATTTTGCATTATGAGCTTTACAACGTGTTTTCCTGAATTTTTTTTTTAATGTGTCTACATCCAGCCCACCTCGGCCTGTAAAAATGTTAGCCCAAGGTCACATGAATGTTTGCTTATAATTTTACGTTCTTCGGTGAGCTCAGTTTGATCCAAAACCTCATGATCTTCTTAACCTTTTCACATCTTCAAGGAACTAATGACTCATAGGACAACTGGGGGTTGCGTATGATGGAAGTTGCAGCAAGAGCTGAATTTGTCACCGACTTATTCTGAAAATTCTACTGTCGTCATTAGCATATGATGGCAGCTTCCTGAATCTCCCCGTAATCATAATAAGGCAAAGTGCTGTTTTAAAAACAAACCAACAAACAAACCCACTCAACTTTTAATATCAAACCTTGAAAATTCAGATTAACATGTTGAAAATCTTCCATATTTGACATTCCTAGAAAGGGACAGCTCAGTCCATAGATCATGAGACTCTTAATCTCAGGGTTGTGGGTTTGAACTCCATGTTGGGCAAAAGAATCCTGCATTGCAGGGGGTTGGACTGGATGAGCCTTGTGGTCCCTTGCAACTCAATGATTCTATGAAAGTTTAATGTCAACCTTGTTGGTTTTCCTTCTTTTACATGCAGGTGAACCTTCTGACATCTGCATACAGGTGCCAAAGACCCCCATCGTTGCAACAGTCAATGAAACGGCATTCATCCCTGTTGATGTCCAAGTCCCAAAGACTGACTGGGATTTCGTTGAAATCCAGTGGCACCACATCAAAGGAGCGGGAGATGACTTCATCCTGAAACTTAACATGAGGTCGTGCAGCCTGACCAGCAACCCGCAGAAGTGGTGGCAGCGTTATTGCCACCTCTTTTATGAGGTGATGCCGAAACATCGGAGGAGAGTGTCAGTCATGACGAACGCTTGGCTGGTCATCTGCAATGTGCAACCGGAAGATTCTGGGAGATACCAAATCACAGTGCAATCCAACAACATGAAAGATGCATGTAGTTTTGTGAATCTTTCAGTGGCTGGAGGTAAGAGGAGGCAGAGAGGTGTATGGAGGTTTGGTACACTACAGCACAGACCTGGGCCTGCAAAACCAGACGCGTAGCGAGCCGCTTGGCTGCCGGGGGTGACAAGCCAAGCGGCACCCCCGGGGGCGGGGCGTCGCTCCGTAGCGTATGTGTCGTGACGTCACATGCATGCGCTATGGAGAGCAGTTCGCCCGGACTCCCAATCCGCCGCCCGGCACCCCTTTCCGTGTGGCGGCTGCTCGCGCCAGGCAACTCGTAAGGCTGCAGCGCTGCACTGCAGCCTTACGAGTTCCTCACAAGCAGCCGCCACACGGAAAGGGGTGCCGGGTGGCGGATTGGGAGTCCGGGCAGACTGGGCGTGTCTGCAGCAGCCTGTGCAGACTGCACATGTCCGCACATGTGCAGTCTGCCAAGGCTGCTGCGGACACGCGCAGTTCGCTCGGACTCCCAAGCCGCCGCCCGGCACGACTTCCTTGCGACGACTGCTCATGCGGAAGGGCTGCCGGGCGACGCACTTGGGAGTCGCACTCGCAGGGGGTGGGGGTGGCGCAGAGTGTCACCCCCCTGGCTGGAACCCGGGCCGCACCACCCCCATCACCCCACCCTTCGTACGCCACTGTGCAAAACACAGCACAAAACCATCCTGGATGAGCCCAGAATTAAGTGGCAAAACTTTTTTCTGGTTTGCACCTTTTCAGTCTCCAGGATAGAGGATGGGTCTTTGAATTCTTTACCACATGGAGGTGGAAGGGAGAGAACCCTAAGCACAGAAATTGAGCTTTACCAAGAGATTGAATTTGTGCTAGTTTTCTATGTGTTTACACGAGGAAGCATTTGACTATGCCAAACCCCATCTCCAGCTTGGCATAACTGAAATGCATAAACTGGTTCTTGGAGGCAGGGAGCAGGGAACCTCAGTGCCAGAAAACAATCAAGAAGAAGAGTTTGGATTTGATATCCCGCTTTATCACTACCCGAAGGAGTCTCAACGCGGCTCACAATCTCCTTTCCCTTCCTCCCCCACAACAAACACTCTGTGAGGTGAGTGGGGCTGAGAGACTTCAGAGAAGTGTGACTAGCCCAAGGTCACCCAGCAGCTGCATGTGGAGGAGCGGAGACGCGAACCCGGTTCCCCAGATTACGAGTCTACTGCTCTTAACCACTACACCACGCTGGCACTCTCAAGGTGCACAAACATAACGCATCTACACATCTGAGTAACAGCTGGGCAGGGGACAGACTTTTTGTCCTAGTGGTCTATGGTGCAATGTGAAATCTGTTTTGCATCTTACGGGGTATAATCTAATTAAATGTTCATAATGTATTGCATTCTGTGCACTTTCAGAACAAATCTGTAGAAAGTGATAGTTCTGGCCTACAGTTGATGTGATCAAATAATAATAATAATAATAATAATAATAATAAATTTTATTTATACCCCACCCTCCCCGGCCGAAACCAGGCTCAGGGCGGCCAACACCAGCAAAATCACAACAATCTATATATATATATATATATATATATATATATATATATATATATATATATATATATACCGGTATATATGCCATTAATTAAAATACAGGTTAAAAAGTCAATTTAAAATTTAAAATACCGCTTCATTTTTCGCCCATAAAACAAAACCAAGGGGAGGAAACCATCAGGCTGAGTCTGACCCGAAGGCCAGGTGGAACAGCTCTGTCTTGCAGGCCCTGCGGAAAGATGTCAAATCCCGCAGGGCCCTGGTCTCTTGTGAGAGAGCGTTCCACCAAGTTGGGGCCAGTACAGAAAAGGCCCTGGCCCTAGTTGAGACCAGTCTAACAGCCTTGTGGCTCGGGACCTCCAACAAGTTGTTATTTGTGGACCTTAAGGTCCTCTGCGGGGCATACTGGGAGAGGCGGTCCTGTAGGTACGAGGGTCCTAGGCTGCATAAGGCTTTAAAGGTCAAAACCAGCACCTTAAACCTGATCCTATACTCCACCGGGTACCATGTTTGGTATTTGTAAACCCAATAAATAAGGGTTTCCCCCGTTGTAGCCTACATACAGGCACAGATCTCATGAACTGAGGGCATGTAGCCTTGAATAAGATCTGGCAGATTTAACAAAGTACAAAATGCAGTACTGGAGTGCTATCCGGAATGGAGTTGGTCTTTTGGGGAGCTTTGAGGAAGTCATTTTGCATTTCTTTTCCTCTAGAAAAGTGAATATATAGAAGGCACTGAACATATCCGCTGCCAGTTCTTCCAGGTTCAATCGGAGAAATTCAAATCTGAAGGCTGATCTTTTGCTCTTGCATGTTGAAATTAGGGTTCAGCTGAAAATGCACCATGTTCTTAGACTGCAAACGGGGCTCTCTCCTTTCTCATGATGTTTTCTGGGAGACTTTGCAAGCTTTACTTCCCACCCAGCATTGCCCTCACTCTAAACGGGCTTCATGGCAGTGCAGTGTAACATATGAGATTTGGCAGTGTGATGAAATTTGAAGCCAGATCAGAGTGAGGGCAATCATTCCAGCACCATATGGGAGGAAGGAAGAATGGCTCTGAGCAGGATTGGGAAAGGGTACTTGCACATCTGCCTGGAAACATCTGAAGCAACTTTATGTTGAGTTAGACCATTGATCCATTTAGCTCAGCTTTGTCTACACTGACTAGATAACAACACCTGTCTGAAATCCTGGAGATCTGCTGCCAGTCAGTGTAGATAATACTGAGCTAGATGGGCCAGTGGCCTGACTCTCATCCTCCTCTGCTATGCCCCTTTGACTCCAACCTCATGAGTGATGCTGTCCATGTTTTTCTTTTCCCCCCTTTCAAATATGTTAGGAGATGGTGAAGGAAGCAGGCATCCATCACACTAACTGAAGAATGTCAGGAGAATTTCTCCAGCTGTTGTTGGGAGAGGTAAGTGACTATACCTAGGGAAGCTTCTGGAGTTTTATGCTTGTTTACTTGTCTGTTTTTTTCACCTTCTAAATTCCAGAGGGTGGCGTTATTGGGGGAGTTGTCGTCGCGGCACTCCTTGGTGTGTGGAGTCCCGCAGGGCGCAATCCTCTCCCCGATGCTTTTTAATATCTTTATGCGCCCCCTCGCCCAGATTGTCCGGAGCTTTGGGCTGGGTTGCCATCAATATGCTGATGACACCCAGCTCTATCTGTTGATGGACGGCCGTCCTGACTCGGCCCCAGACACACTGACTAGATGCCTGGAGGCTGTGGCTGGATGGCTGCGGGGGAGCCGGTTGAAGTTAAATCCTTCGAAGACAGAGGTCCTCTGGCTGGGCCGGGACGACATGGGGTTGGGGGGCCAACTCCCATCTCTTGTAGGGGCTCAATTAGTGCCAGCGCCTTCTGTCAAGAGTTTGGGTGTAACCCTCGACGCCTCCCTTTCCATGGAGGCGCAGGTTGCAGCCACAGTAAAGGCGGCATTTTTCCATCTCCGCCGCATTAAGCATTTGGTCCCTTACCTTTCTCGCCCTGATCTGGCCACAGTGATCCATGCGATGGTCATCTCCAGGCTTCATTATTGTAACTCGCTCTACGCAGGGCTGCCCTTGAAACTGACCCTGAAACTGCAACGGGTGCAGAATACCGCGGCGAGGCTCCTTACGGGGTCTTTGCTGCGGGATCACATTCATCCAGTACTTTACCAGCTGCACTGGCTCCCGGTGGAGTACAGGATCAGGTTTAAGGTGCTGGTTTTGACCTTTAAAGCCCTACGCGGCCTAGGACCCTCGTACCTACGGGACCGCCTCTCCTTGTATGCCCCGCGGAGGACCTTAAGGTCCACAAATAATAACACGTTGGAGGTCCCAACCCATAAGGTGGCTAGACTGGTCTCAACTAGGGCCAGGGCCTTTTCAGTTTTGGCCCCAATTTGGTGGAACGCACTGTCTCAAGAGACCAGGGCCCTGCGGGATCTGACATCTTTCCGCAGGGCCTGCAAGACGGAGCTGTTCCGCCTAGCCTTTGAGTTGGATTCAGTCTGACCCTTGTGTTATAATATAACATTGTAATATAAGATCCTCCCCTATTGTTATAAATTCATGGGCTGTTGCATTAAGGCGGCTTTTTAAATCTTTTTAAATCTTTTAATCTGTATTTTAATTAATTGTTTTTTCTTTTGTGTTTCATGTTTTATTGTGATTTTAATGGTGTGAGCCGCCCTGAGCCCAGCTTAGCCGGGGAGGGCGGGGTACAAATAAAATTATTATTATTATTATTATTATTATTATTATTATTATTATTATCCTATAGTGCATTTATTATATTTCAAACCTGAAACTAAAAACAAACAAAAATACAGCTAGAAGCTCAAGCAGTCCAGTCCACAACACCATATAATTTGAAGAATAAGTGATTTAAGTTCTCTTGAATTCATTGGGATAAATTCACTAATGCCATGCCAGACTTCACATTACCCAGTCTTCACATCAGGCAACCTTTACAATCCAGCTTGTGCACCAAAAAAAACCAGCCCTGGAATCCATTGTGATAGGCCCTTTCAGATAACCCAGTTTCTCAGGACTTGACTCAAACATCATTGTGTTTGTTTTTGTATGGGGAAGGGAATCTGCTTGTTTGATGTAGCCCTAAATGCAGGGTATCTAGAAATCTTTTAATACATAGGACTGTTGCAGAAAGACTTTCTTCCAGTTTATCACTTCATTCAAACAGCAAACTGGAGGGAGGACATTGGATGGTAAAAATTTGCAGCATTCAGCCCCCCCCCCCCAAAAAAAACCAACAACCCAGTATGATTCAGGTGGCCATCATGAGGAGGCAACTCATCTTTCATCCCCTTTGATAACTACACTTGTCTGATAGTTAAGATAGATTTTGTTCTTGTGCAATAGTTCTGTTCTTTCTTCTCTTCCATAGCAAAAGAGGTAGCAAATGGATCGACAGAACTAGATGGAACTTTATATCAAGCCAAACCAGACACAGTAAAATGACGATGACAACAACGCATGAATTCCTTTTCTCCAGCAGTCGTTCTCAGAATTTGGCCATAAATGACCATTTTTTGCAAGTCATGGGTGGGAGAGATTGGAGCCAGTGTGTACTGAATTGGCCTTTGATCATGTAGAGTGGAATTCAAGCGCCGTCAGCCTTGGGTGCCTAAGTCCCTACCTCTCAGCCTCAACTGTAAAACAGGAGTAACAGCAAATTATCCCCATCATAAGTTATGAGTTTGTGAGAGCAACGCACAACAAAAACACTTAAATCTGGGACTGGCCAGTGGCTGAATGTTGGACACCTGGCAACCACCTGTATGCTACCACCTGTATGCTGCCTTGTGTTTGAGGGCAGAAACAAGGTGAGGCATAAATGGAATAAATGCATTTAAAGTAAATTGAATGCATAACTTTGCACACTAGTAGCCGTTTTGAAATTGCAAAGTCGCACTGTTATACAAAGGTCCCTATCCCAAACCATTGCTTATGTACCTTCTGCAAAAAGTGTAGTTATTTGGAAATGTTTAATTTGTGTTGCTCATTAGCCAGTTGCCTCAGCATAGTAACTAAGGCTGCAATTCTACACCCACCTATCTGGAATTAAATCCCATTCAATTAACTGGGAATTCCCCCCCCCCCCGAGCAGACATGTATAGGATGGGGCTGTAATTGTACAAGCTGTCAGGGAGGCCCGAGTGAAATGTTTGCCTCCTCCATTACTTACTAGATGTCCTTAGGTGGGCCTCTGTCAGCCTCAGCCTTGCACATGTAAGAAGATATGGCTAGCCTACCATACATGGCTGTTATTAATGAGATCACTCTAAATGCTGAGGGACTTTTCGTCAGCAGCATGGTTGTTTTCTGAAATGTAACTTTTTAATTTTTAAAAAAACACTTCACATAACACTAAGGAATGGTTAACATCAACCAAGGTTTATAAACCAACAACAAACCATGGCTTACAAATACACCTTGTTCATGGTTAATAATTCATTTTGTTGGTCAGGTTCAAATTACAAACCATGGTTTAGCATTAAGTATGAACCAGGCCTGTCTTGCCTGCAAGAAGGTGATCAAGTGCCTTTAGCTCATTGCCATGTGCAGTTAGTCTATTGCAGGCTTCCTCAAACTCAGCCCTCCAGATGTTTTGAGACTACAATTCCCATCATCCCTGACCACTGGTCCTGCTAGCTAGGGATCATGGGAGTTGTAGGCCAAAAACATCTGGAGGGCTGAGTTTGAGGAAGCCTGGTCTATTGCCATCTGCTCCTATAGATCTTCGGATCAGTACCAAGTACCGGGCACTAAAAGTAGGGCTTTTGCCATGAGGAGCTTTTGTTAGTGATTATATACCCTATATACTCGAGTATAAGCCTAGTTTTTCAGCACATTTTTTGTGCTGAAAAAGCCGCCCTCGGCTTATACTTGAGTGAGGCAGGCAGTGGCTCCTATGAAGCTTTCCCAGGTTTTTTGTGGTAAAATTGGGTGCCTCGGCTTATATTCGGGTCGGCTTATACTCGCGTATATACAGTATATCACCTGATTCAGATCTATGTACAGAAGCCTATTGCTACATACTTACTGATCACTTTTGCTAGACCAGAAAAAAATTGAGTTCTGTTTTTTATTGTTCAAATTGCACCTAAGGCCCAGATTGATCGAAGGCCCAAAGAGATCTCAGATTCCACAGAGGGGCATAGCAGCCTAGGACGTCTGGATAACAGTGGGATAACAGGGGAGTGTCCCACTGTTCTCCCTTCAGATATGCCTAGTCTACCACCTCCTGTCACCCAAAATCCTTCACCTTTAGGGGAAGCATCTGAGAGTAATGTGGAGCCAGCCTCAATTCTACCTCCATCACCATGGACAGGGAAACTCCAGTGCTGGCGTGAACAAACCTCTTTTAGACAATGCAGAAGGAGGGGTGCCCATTTGCTTGCTCAGTCCTGGGACACCAGCTGCCTGTCATGCAAATAGCTTTGTCTGCCCCACTCTTCAAAAGGAAGGTCACTTGTTGGATCAGTGTTTTAGTTCGCGCTCAGCCATGCATTTTAACTCTCACGTACCTGTTAATTTCTATACCCTGTGCCTTGCCTTATGTACCTATCTGACTTAAAAATTAATGCCTTTGGCAGAACTGGAGTTGGAAGTTGAATTTCTTCATCTGACAGGGAGGGTCAGGACAATCCTACAGGTGTCTAAGCAGAAGTAAGGCCCATTAAAGTGCAGACCTGAATCCCCTCCTCCCATCCCTAGGTAGAAGTCACCTGTTGCTTCCCTTATGCGCACACTTTTTAGCCTCTGCTGGGATGCAGCCCCTTTGTCCAGAGGCTCCTTACAACTAGGATACTACATGGTCTGGGAGTGAGTACCGCTGGACTCAAAGAGACTTGCACTTGAGTAGACATGCATAGGGTTAAATATTATTAAGCACTTCTAGCTTTGTTGGATTCAGCCCAGAATCTATCTCCAGCCTTCTAACTCTTGTGAAATAAAGAAGTCAGTGTGGAAGAAAACACATTTAATTGCCTTTTACTCTGAGGAATTAGTTTACTGCACCACCCACAGTCTCAATATAAGCCTCTCCAACAGAGAGTCAGGTTTGCTCCCATATACAGTGTTGTTTTCCTTACTCTGTCTAAATCCCCGAGAAACCATTCTGCCTTAAAGCACTCAGGTAGTTGCACACTAAGTTTCTTTCTTTTGCAGGCACTAATTTCTTTCTAATTGCTGTCATCATCAATCTCTTTCCTACTCACCATAAGGGGCCTCAGCTGTTAAAAAAAACACAACCTACCTCCTTTGATGTTGACTTTGCTGGTAGAGATTAAGGCTGACTGGGGTTATGCACAACCCAACAGCAACACCTACATTGTTTTCCGTTATCTTTCAGACAGGGCCCTTTCTCTCTGGGGAAGTTACTGAGTTTGCATCTGATGATTTTCATCAAGTTTGCTTGTGCTTAAAAAACCTAGAAAGTTAAACTGGCAGTTGTTGAAAAAACTGCAGGGAAAAGTGTGTGCAGTAATGCTGCATGTCAGATGAACACCAACCAGATTAACATTTTTAAAGCACTAAAATTCTGCTAAACTAAGGTTCAGCCCTGTGCCTTTAAAAAAAAACAAACAAAAAAAACACCCCTGTGGTTCAGTGCGCAGACATCAGCAGGAGATTGCACTTAACACCATGCCCTGAAAAACTGCTCCTGCTGATTTTTTGCATACCAAGTCTCAGGAGCAGCCCATACCTTTTTCTTTACTTTTCTGGCTCCAAGCTATCCACGCACTTAGTGCAGACTTTTAAAAACAAATAAATTCTTCTTTCCAAACAAGAGCCTTCCGTGGCACAGGTAAAGAGTAAAGGGACCCCTGACCATTAGGTCCAGTCGCGGACGACTCTGGGGTTGATGTGCTCATCTCACTTTATTGGCCAAGGGAGCCGGCGTACAGCTTCCAGGTCATGTGGCAGCATGACTAAGCCGCTTCTGGCGAACCAGAGCAGCGCATGGAAACGCCGTTTACCTTCCCGCCGGAGTGGTACCTATTTATCTACTTGCACTTTGACGTGCTTTCGAACTGCTAGGTTGGCAGGAGTAGGAACCGAGCAACAGGAGCTCACCCCGTCGCGGGGATTTGAACCGCCGACGTTCTGATCAGCAAGCCCACAGCACCACCCGCATCCCGATTCCGTGGCACAGAGCAAAAGTCAAATAACCCTCGCAAATTTGAGAGGAGTGGGCACCTCACTTTGCTGCTTGAACCCCCCAGCCACTGCCCCCTCAAGTCAAGGTGAATAACACTGAAGGCCAGTCAAGATATTTAGCAGAAACCTCAACAAGCACATCTCTCTCTCTTTCTTTCTTGTTATTAAAAATGCAACATTAATAAATTAAACGACTGCCGATTTGCGGCTCTTTCATGATGCTCCAAATCAGTGCTATTTTTCCAGAAAAAGAGGTGCCGGAACTCACCATGAACACCTGCCCTTGTTCTCTTAGAATGGCAGTGGTGCCCACCTGAGAGGTGCTGGAACTGAGTTCTGGCAAGTTCCGGCTGAAAAAAAAGCCTTGCCCAAAATCAGTAGCCTGAGGCAGCTGCCTCGCTACCTAATGGGAGGGCTGGCCCTGTTAAGCCCCAAACAGCAACATTCAGGAAAGCAACAGGAAGCTTCCCCAGAGGAAATTCTACTGCCTCTCTGGGTCGGGAGTGAACTAATGGCCCCAGTTAGGAACACAGGCAACATTGCCAGCTCCCAGAGGAGTCTGGCTGGAAAGAGATATACACAAAGCAGTAAATTATGAGGTACAGCTGGCAACCTCCCAGACAGCTACTCAGGAGCCAGTTATTTACGTATATATTTACAACCCTTCTTCACTGAATATTTCAATCAGTGATGGCAAAAGAAAATAAATTTGGGCAGGGTGCAGCAGGGCAAAGGTATATTTCTACATGGGCAAGTTGTGTCTCACATGGCAAGATCTCTGAAAGAAAAATACAGTCATACCTCGTGTTGCGTACGCTCTGTGTTGCGTACCTTCGGGATACGCACCGCGGTGACCCGGAAGTCCTCCACGGAGCACGTGCAATGCGTGGGTGCGCATAAGCGTTCTGCACAGTTTGCGCATGTGCAGAAGTGGGGGGAAAACTGCGAACTTCCGGGTTTTTTCTTTTGGGTGCGTTCATGCTACACACGCCCGTGTTACGCATTGCGACCGGGAACGGATCGCGTGCGTAACCCGGGGTACCACTGTAATGTTTGGGGAAGCACTTGACCCTGCCCCTTGCTGGCACCAGCCATGATTTCAATCCTAGAGCAATGATCTTAGAATCCTAGAATTGCAGAGTTGGAAGGGAACCCGAGGGTCATCTAGTCCAACCCCCTGCAATGCAGGGATTTCAACTAAAGCATCCATGGCAGATGACCAGCCACCCTCTGCTAGAAAACCTCCAGGGAAGAACAGTCTGCAACCTCCCGAGGTTAAATACAAAAAAATGTACAGAGAATAATAATAACAGACAATAATGGCAGAATCTAGGAAAAAAACAAGTCAGATAGATGCTTTAAACCAGGCATAGGCAACCTTCGGCCCTCCAGATGTTTTGGCCTACAACTCCCATGATCCCTATCTAACAGGACCAGTGGTCAGGGATGATGGGAATTGTAGTCCAAAACATCTGGAGGGCCACAGGTTGCCTATGCCTGCCTTAAACAAACCAAGAACTCTGTCATCAAACCAGTATTACTAACTTGTGGTGAGAACAACAGTGATAATCTCCAATTTAACCAAACCACCAGATGGATTCAGTCTCCCCATCTCTCACCCGGGTCAGCACACTCGCTGCCTCTCTTCCTCTCACATCGCTCTGCGGCATATGAGCTACTTTACACTTTTGATCCTCACTCTCCAACCCACCCAGCCTTTCACCCCAAGTGTCACAAATCGTTGCCCACAAGCTCTCATATGCAAGATTGAAAGCAATACCTTGCCACCTTGTTTTCAACAGTAACGGCAGAGAGAGAGAGAGAAAATGAGAAAGAGGGTTTCTCCTTACTGATTCTACACCAGTAGGTAAGTCGAGTCGAATTTAACTATGGGGTTGTGGCGCTCATCTATGTTTCAGGCCGAAGGAGCCGGCGTTTGTCCGCAGGCAGCTTTCTGGGTCATGTGGCCAGCAGGACTAAACCACTTCTGGTGCAACGGGACACCGTGACAAAAGCCAGATCACACGGAAATGGCGGTTACCTTCCCGCTGCAGTGGTACCTATTTATCTACTTGCACTGGCGTGCTTTCGAACTGCTAGGTTGGCAGGCGCTGGGACAGAGCAACGGGAGCTCACCCTGAGGTAGTGGAAGTCAATTACCCCCCCCCCCCCCCCCGATCATGTAAGCTCAAAGAACAAACAGCTCTGCTGGTAACAGCATTGCAACAAAATGTATGCAGGTGAAGGGCAAGAAGGCACAGTAATAGTTAGCAGTAAACAAAGTTAGATAGGGCTGTGTCAGCAAGATTACAGGTCCAGTCTTTCTAGTATGCTAAAGCGCAGGCGCAGCACTGTGGCAAAAAGCATCCAGTGGGTTTTTCCCAGCTATCCTCTGCAGATGGTTGGGGGACTTTTAATTGGACTCTGTGTGTATTCTTTGTGTGTAAACCCTATAAAAAAAGTCTCAGTGGACAACACCAGGGGATCAGACTTTGGGAAATAGCCCGCTGAATCAGTTAGTTTGTACAAACTAAGAAAACCTGGATTCTCTCTCCTCTCCGTCTCCTGTGTCTCATTGGCAAGATCCAGGAAGAACAGGTTTTAGACCTGCAACCCGTCATGCGAATTCAAATCGCCGACCTTATGATCTGCAAGCCCAAGAGGCTGGGTGGTTTAGACCACAGCACCACATGCATCCCTAGTAGTGCTGCTGCACTAGTCGTTAGTTTATGGCCTACATATTTGTTTCATTCTTGTATTTCTTATGCAACTCAAGGTGGTGTATGCAGACATCCCAAGTGTTGTCCTTTCAGACCCAGTCTTCCTTAGCATGGTTGCTCTGTCATGTGTCCCTCAGACCACAACCTGAGACTTGCCACAGCGGAGACAGTCTGCTCATTTTGGCATCACTTATGTCCACTTCTACTTTTCTACGCCTCTGTCCTCATCATAACAGCGAAAGGATGTTTCACTTCACTTCCCCCAGCTTCCCTTTTCCTGAAGCACACAGACCAAACAAGCCCACACACTGGAAGGAACGAGCTGTTTCTCAAAGTGCAGGTTTTACACTGAATTTAATTGAGGCCTAGAGAATACTCTGTTGTTCAGTCGTTCAGTCGTGTCCAACTCTTCGTGACCCCATGGACCAGAGCACGCCAGGCACGCCTATCCTTCACTGCCTCTCGCAGTCTGGCCAAACTCATGTTAGTAGCTTCGAGAACACTGTCCAACCATCTCATCCTCTGTCGTCCCCTTCTCCTTGTGCCCTCAATGTCCTTCATTCAGGTCAACTTTCCTAGAGTTGCTGGTTCCCTCAGCTGCCGACTCACTTTGAGGCTGCCCCTAGGGCAGCCTCAAAGTGAGTCGGCAGCTGAGGGAACCAGCAACTCTAGGAAAGTTGACCTGAACAAAGGACATTTTCTTTCTCCCTGAAGAAAGAAAAATTCCTAATTCTTGTCAGGCACAAAGTAACTTCATTCGAGATATTACAGCATTTTCCATTTTAGATCCTCTAAATCAGCAAGTTCTGCCTAAAATGGGCAGGCTGAATCACATTCCCTCCAGAGCAAATGCCTCTGTTTAACCTGTGGTGTGGTGTCTGTAATTTCCATCTGGTTATGTGAAACTCGGCCTACATCAGCCGCCATTTTGTGACCAGCTCTGTCCCTGCAACGCCATTTTGTGATTGCTCAGCCTCAATCACTTTCAGTCATTTCAAGGGCCTGGGAGCAGTACGTTTGAGAATCCCCGTGTTAGTGTATAAAGAACTAAAAGGCCTAGGACAAGATTACCTGAAGGGCTACCTTGTACTTTATTCACTGGCCACATCACTGTGATAATCTAGAATAGCCCTCTTGATTTTCCCCACAGATATACAGTATATTATTCATTTAGTTTCTCCATGAACTAAGGCTTCTAGTGTTGCAGCACCAGTCCTTTGGAACACTGTTACAATTGGCCACTTACAATTGCAGTATTTCGTCACCTGCTGAAAACCTTTCTGTTTCAGCAAGCATTTTTTAGAGATTTGAATTTTTTTTAGCATTGGTAATTTGTTCTGTATTTTCTGACTTTATAATTTTATGGTGCTTTGATAATTTTACTGCATCATACAATTAGCAATTCATTACTATTTTTAAGAATAGTACATAGAATTCTGCTTTTTCCATTGCCCCCCCCATCAGCTCCCACCAGTTACCAGTTATTTGTGCTGCACTGCACCGCAAAACCTTTTTTTATATTTTTGACACTTTGCAAAGCTTCAGAAGCGACTTGTCAACATTCGCAGCAGGACCTCTGCTCATTTGCTTCTAATGCGGTAAATAACTGTTATAAAAAGGAACAGCAACACCCCCGAAGTGTGGGCCTCCGGTTGTGACCCTAATCGAGAAAATGTATCTCATTTTTGTTCTGAATTATAGTACTCAAGGGCCAGTCCTACCCTTAGGCAACTCAAGTAGCGGATTTTTGCCTGGAAAGATAGGGTAGCAAATTGCTAGTTATTTAATTTGCCATCATTTTATTTTATTTTTCCAGGGAGAGGTACTTGTGGGATTTTCTGCCTCAGGTGCCAATATAACTTGGCTGGGTTTCAGAATGATGCACCTTGCCTTAGGGTGTGTGTGTGTGTGTGTGTGTGTGTGTGTATGCCATTTGCTGCTCCACCTCAGGCAGCAAAATGACCTTGACAAAGCCTGACCAAGAATGAGGTGCTGTTTAAGAACTTGCCGTTCATGTTTTGCCATTAAAACAAATATACGGGTTTCAAAGTGGGGAACCTGTGGCCCTCCCAAGCTGTTGGAATCCAACTCAAACCAGCTGCCCCCAGCTTAAAGGGACCCCTGACCCTTAGGTCCAGTCACGGACGACTCTGGGGTTGCGGCTTTACTGGCCGAGGGAGCCGGCGTACAGCTTCCGGGTCATGTGGCCAGCATGACTGTCAGGGGCTGGCCGGGTTCTGAAGCGGTGCCAGAGGAGACAGCGGACCTAGACAGAGCCCCGCTGACGCCCGAGGAGTTATTGAGGGTCTGGGATCAGGAACAGGCACAGCCCCTGCTGACGCCAGAGCAGATAGTGCAGCAATGGGAGGAAGCCTCCACCAGAGGGCTAGCACAGCCAATGGGAAGGGATCAGGATGGAGAGCCCGAGGAGGAGGTGAGGCTTAGAGAGCCTGCCGGAGCATCAGACACCACCAGCGGGGAAGGCGACAGCGAAAGGGAAGGAGTAGCAGTAGGGCCGCCCAGGTCAAGGGCACGGAAGCGGAAAAAGGAGAGGCGGAGACTGGGGTTCCCGAAGCTCCTATGCTGGGGGCGGAGCCGCAAATCGGTACTCGAAGGATCTGACTCCGAGGGGTCGGATGCATAGCCGTAAAGTCTGGACTGTTCAATGTTATAAAATAAAGTGATTAGTTTAGTAGACGGCGTTTTGTGGATGCTTACTTCCGAGGAGGCACACATCCGTCTCACAGCATCCTTCGAGTCCTCGTCACCTCCTCAGAAGTAAAGCACAACCAGCATGAGCAACGCGGAGGAAGCCGCAGCGCTAGCTGCCCAAGGAGCCGGCGGTGGAGGGGTCCCTACCTGGGAAGATAGAGCTCGTGAGCTAGAGGTACTCTATCGAATTAGTCAAGCTAGACTGGAGGAGGCCAGAATTCACGCTGAGCAGGGCAGGAGTGCGCAGGTGGGAAGGCGAATCACCATGCTAGCAAGCAGGTTTCAGGGCAAGCCGGATCAGTACATAGGTTTTAAAACCGACATGCTATATGCCCTGGAACTGCAAAAGGACTCATTTAGAAATGAGGAGGAGCAGGTTGGATTTGTAATTTCGCATTTTGAATCAGCTGCTCGTGATTGGGTGAGACCATTGATTATGGCCAAGGACCCAGCGCTTCAGAGAGTAAAAGAGTTCTTTAAAGCGATGGACGTGGTTTATACGAGCCGCTCTGAACAGGAGCTAGAATCACAGGAACTTCTTCTGTTGAGGCAAGGGACTATGACGGTGCGAGAGTATCAGGCAAGGTTTTCGCTGTTGAGCCATCGTCTGGGATGGGACACTAATACGCCTCAAATGATAGCGCTCTTTAAGTTAGGTCTGGCCGATGAAGTAAAAGACTCTTTGGCGAGAGGGGGCCCCTACAATGACATGAAAAGCCTCACAGAAGCAGCGATGGCAATCGGCATTAGACTGGAGCTCAGAGACAAAACCAGGAAGGAGGGGAAGGCGGGAAGGTGGTTCAACTTCCGCATTCCAACACAAACAGAGAGACCGGCTGGCGCGCAAACGCACCTCCCGGAAGAAACGCCTATGGAATTGGGAGGAGCGCGCGCGCGCCCCATTTCAAACGCAACGGTTGCCAAGGGGAGTGACACGCAAGGCGGGAAGGCGCCCAGGAAATGTTTTGTATGTCACCAAAGTGGGCACCTAGCCAAGGCGTGTAATAAGAAAAAGGTGTGGCAAGGCATGGCGGGGGCTGTAACAGGAGAAGGGGAGGAGCAGACGGAGAGGCAGGGAAACGGGAATGCCGGCTGGCAAGTCGCGGGGACGGCCAGCCCGGCTCAGGAGCAGTAAAATGTCCCCCAAGCAACGCACCCGAGACGCCCCCCCCAGCCCGCCCGAGCACACCCTCCCCCACCCTCCCAAGCCAGGCATCGTGATGGAAGTCACACTGGAGCTGCCCAATGGCTTCACCATGCAAGTCCCCGCCCTCGTCGATTCGGGAGCCTCGGCGGACTTCCTGGGGATAGACTTTGCCAGGCAGCACCAGCTTCACCTTCTGCCTTTGCATTTCCCCTTGCAAGTCACCACCATTGATGGAAGAGAATTAAAAGGAGGGGCGGTCACACAAAGCACTCCACCCATGCAGATGGGGATTGGAAGGCACTCTGAAGTTATTGCCTTCCACGTCACCACGTTGGCAGGTCCCCTCATCATACTGGGGATGGGGTGGCTGGACAGACATGACCCAGTAGTGAGCTGGTATCAGCGCTCTCTAACGTTTGGTTCTGCGTTTTGCATGGAGAATTGCTTGCAGCAGATGCGTCCCAAGGAGCAAGCAGAGGCAGCCATGATGCAAGCAGGGGCAGTCACGCTCCCTGCGCAATATGCGGAGTTTCAGCAGGTGTTTAATGAAAGGGAAGCGGACAAGCTACCCCCCCACCGCCCCTACGACTGCCGAATCGACCTGGTGCCAGGAGCTCAGCTGCCACCAGGCAAGCTTTATTCAATGTCGGAGCAAGAGATAGAAGATTTGAAGGACTTCATTGATAAAAACCTGGCCAGAGGGTTCATCAGGGAAAGCAAGGCTGTAGGGGGCAGCCCAGTGTTCTGGGTGGACAAAAAAGACACCCCCCAGCGTAGGCTCGTTTGTGACTACCGCATCCTGAACTCCCTGACCCTCCCGGTCTCCTACCCCATGCCGAGAATCGACAACCTGCTGGCGGCGGTACGCAAGGGCAGGATCTTCACCAAGCTGGACCTGAGAGGTGCGTACAACCTGATCAGGATCAGAGAAGGCGATGAGTGGAAAACTACCATGTTTACACCCCTGGGTGCTTATGAGTTCCTAGTAATGCCCTTCGGCCTCCAGGCAGGCAGCCAATGCTTCCAAGCGTTCATGCATCACGTGTTGGGGCCCCTGCTTTACAAACAGGCAGTGGTCTATTTAGATGATATATTGGTATACTCGCAAAACCCGGAGGAGCACGTGCAACATGTCAAGGAAGTACTGCAGAGGCTCCAGGAGCACCAATTATGTGTCAAGCTGGAGAAGTGCCAGTTCCACACCACAGAAGTGGACTTCCTGGGCTACCGCCTCTCAGATGAGGGAATAGCCATGGACACCAACAAGGTAGAGGCGATCTTACAATGGAAGAGCCCCAAAACCAAGAAGGACGTGCAGCGCTTTATCGGTTTCGCAAATTTCTATAGAAAGTTTGTACCGGCGTTCGCAAACATGACGGCACCAATTACGGACTGCTTGAGAGGCAAGAAGAAGTTCCAGTGGACGGAGAAGGCGCAGCAGGCCTTTGAAACACTTAAGAAGGTCTTTGCCTCAGAGGAGCAGTTGTTGCACGTGAACCCTAGCAAGCCCATCAGGATAGAGACAGACGCATCAGACCGAGCCATTGGAGCTATATTACTGCAGCAGGATCCAGCAAGGGAATGGCGGCCCTGTGCGTTCTATTCCAGGAAGTTGAGCCGGTCGGAATCCAACTACGCTATCTGGGACAAAGAGCTATTGGCAGTGGTAGCGGCTTTCAAACACTGGCGTCACTTCTTGGCGGGGGCGCGGCACCAAATCCAGGTTCGCACGGATCACAAGAACCTGGAGTACTGGCGCACGGCCAGGGTGCTCAACCAGCGCCAAATGCGATGGGCAGAGTTTTTTGCGGACTTCAACTTCCACATCCAGTATGTTCCGGGCGAGCAGAACAGCAGGGCGGACGCCCTATCCAGAAAGCCGGAGTACATGGAAGACGAAGGACCTCCAGTGGCCAGGGCCATCTTCAAACCTGAACAGTGGCGGTGTGGGGCGGCATTGGGTGGTCGGGAAGAACTGGTGCGCCTCACTCAGGCTGATGCTTTTGCCCAGAACAAGCTAAGGGAACTCAAGGAGGGGGATCCCAAGGCAGGAGGGTTTGAGGAACAGGAGGGGCTGCTGTTGTACAAAGGGGCACTGTATGTGCCAGGGGAGGACATGAGGGCCAAAATTCTCAGACAGCTTCATGACAATCCCACAGCGGGGCACTTTGGGCAATTCAACACCATGATACTGGTCACGAGAGAATTCTGGTGGCCAAAAATCAGACAGGACGTCAGGGAATACGTCAGGGGGTGTGAGGTTTGCCAAAGGGCCAAGGGGGAGAGAAGGGTACCAGCAGGGCTACTGGAACCGCTCCCCACCCCGAGCAAGCCCTGGGAAGCGGTTTCGCTGGACTTTGTCACGGATCTCCCCCGGTCCAAAGGAAACACGGCTGTACTAGTCGTAGTGGATCTCTTGACCAAGATGGCCCACTTCATTGCCTGCCCCAAAGTGGTGTCGGCGGAGGAGACGGCCCGGTTGTTTGTGCAGCACGTGTTCAAGCTGCATGGCATGCCCGCGAGAGTAATTTCTGATCGCGGGGCCCAATTTACCTCCCGTTTCTGGCGCAAGCTCATGCAGATTTTGCAGGTGCAGGTGTGTCTGTCCTCAGCACGACATCCACAGACCAACGGTCAATCGGAAAGGGTTAATTCCATACTGCAGCAGTATCTGCGATGTTACGCTTCCCAGCAACACAACGACTGGAGTGACAAACTATCCCTTGCAGAGTTTGCGTACAACAATGCTCAACACTCCTCGGCAGGCATGTCCCCGTTCCAGGCAAACTACGGCACCCACCCCAGGGCCTTTCCGGGAAGGGAGGGGGAACAGGGGGATGGAAACGTGCCCGCTGCACAGAATTTCGCTGAGGAGTTGGAAGCGTTGCACCAATTGCTCAGTGACAATTTGGAGCGGGCTAAAGCAGCCTACAAAACGGCAGCGGACAGGCACCGCAGGGAGGGGGAGGACATCCAGGTGGGAGATATGGTATGGTTGTCCACACAAGGGTTGCCTATCCGCGGCAGGTGCAAGAAGCTGCAGCAACGTAGACTGGGGCCTTTTGAGGTAGTGGAGCAGATTAACCCCGTGGCTTTCAAACTGCGACTGCCGGACGACATGAGGATTCACCCGGTGTTCCACAGGTCTCTCCTGTCCAAGTACAGGGAACCTCACAGGTACCAACAGGGCCGCCAGCAGGGGTCGCAGGGGATGCCGCTGGTGGACCCGGAACTGTTCAACGAGGCCACCGAGATTTTGGACTCAAGGTGGCAAGGGGATGAACTGCAGTATTTGGTAGCGTGGGAGGGGGAGCCAGCGTCGGAAAATGCATGGATCCCGGCAGAGGAAGTCACCAAGGAGCATCTGGTGTGGGAATTTCACGAACTATTCCCGCACAGGCCCAAACCAGACCGTTGGCAATTAAGAGACGTGTTTCAACCCACAGACTCAGAGGAAGGGGACTTCTGGGGTTTCCCGCCATCAGAGGGGAGTGAAGGGTACCCTGTGGTAGGAGAAGGGACCGAGACTGCAGAACCCCTTTCTCCAACCATGACCAGGGAGGATTGGGAAGACGTGTTTACCTCGTCCTCCAGTGGCGACACCACAATATTCTTAGGTTTCCCTTCCTCCCCTGACACAGCAGACGAGTCTTGGGGGGAGCTGGGGGAGCTAGCAAGGGAATCTGACACCGATTGACCCCAACCCTGTGCGCCTTCTCAGGAGGGGAAGGGGGACTTGGAAGGGGGGGTGGATGTCAGGGGCTGGCCGGGTTCTGAAGCGGTGCCAGAGGAGACAGCGGACCTAGACAGAGCCCCGCTGACGCCCGAGGAGTTATTGAGGGTCTGGGATCAGGAACAGGCACAGCCCCTGCTGACGCCAGAGCAGATAGTGCAGCAATGGGAGGAAGCCTCCACCAGAGGGCTAGCACAGCCAATGGGAAGGGATCAGGATGGAGAGCCCGAGGAGGAGGTGAGGCTTAGAGAGCCTGCCGGAGCATCAGACACCACCAGCGGGGAAGGCGACAGCGAAAGGGAAGGAGTAGCAGTAGGGCCGCCCAGGTCAAGGGCACGGAAGCGGAAAAAGGAGAGGCGGAGACTGGGGTTCCCGAAGCTCCTATGCTGGGGGCGGAGCCGCAAATCGGTACTCGAAGGATCTGACTCCGAGGGGTCGGATGCATAGCCGTAAAGTCTGGACTGTTCAATGTTATAAAATAAAGTGATTAGTTTAGTAGACGGCGTTTTGTGGATGCTTACTTCCGAGGAGGCACACATCCGTCTCACAGCGACTAAGCCGCTTCTGGCGAACCAGAGCAGCGCACGGAAACGCAGTTTACATTCCCGCCGGAGCGGTACCTATTTATCTACTTGCACTTTTACGTGCTTTCGAACTGCTATGTTGGCAGGAGCAGGGACCAAGCAACGGGAGCTCACCCCATCGCGGGGATTCGAACCGCCGACCTTCTGATCGGCAAGCCCTAGGCTCTGTGGTTTAACCCACAGCGCCACCCGCATCCCTCCAGCTTGCATGGCACATAATCAGAGATTATTGGAGTTGCATCCCTGCAATGTCTGGAGGGTCACAGGTCCATCTCCCAGCATTTAAGAAACTGGCTTTAATGAAATGAAAGCACACAAAGGTTTAAAAAGAAAGTAGTGGGCTTTTAACTTCAGTCTCCTTCTTGACCTCAACAGCAGAGACCATAGACGCCCAAGGGTCTTTCTTGACTGCAGCTACTTTCTTTAATGTTTCTCCTCCTCCTGTAAGCACAGATGAATATAACCGCAACTGTACTTGAGGAAGGAGAGATGTCATTTAGCTACAGTCACACAAAAGGGAGTTGATATGTAAGCAAGATAACAGGAGCAGCTCAGTTTCCGTGAGTTTTACGTGGGTGTGAAGAAAGCTTCTCACTCACAGATAGTTCCACTCTCCAGAGTGACAGTTCAGCATGGATGGAGCAGTTGTCTATGCAGACATAAAATTACCTGAAGTTTCCCCACCCGGAAGAAACTTAGATTCAGTTCAGAAGCCAGGTATGTTGAGTTGATATCAGCGAATTATCTTGAACTGCTTGTGCAAGACGTAGGGGTTGAGGCTAGGACCAGTTAAAGGTGACGCAGGAGGGCCAGGTGGCGTAGGCCTCATATGCAGGCACACATTCGTGTTTTGGCATTTGCAAAGTTTCGCCATTTGTTTTTATTGCATGGCAAACCTAAATGTGGCAGCTGTACGTTTAAGTGAATAAGTGGTGTGATTTAGTAAAATACCTTTCTTTCTTTCTTTCTTTCTTTCTTTCTTTCTTTCTTTCTTTCTTTCTTTCTTTCTTTCTCTGTTATGAATTTTGCCATGTTGAAAAGTTTTTAAAGTTCCTAAATATTAATTATAAAATACATCCATTCTGACGGCACAAGAGCAAACCATAAGGAAGATGTCCAAGAACAGATCGGCATAAGCATAACAACAATTTTTGTCTTCCTGTGGTTTTTTTCATGTGCAATTCAAGGTACTTGTTATTATCTACAAACTCGGACCCAAACATATTTGCATGGGAGTATTTTCACTCATGTGAATTCATCTAAATTTGTTAGAATCTCCAGGAAGACTTGGCAAAAGGTGCCATCTCTTGGGGGTGTTAAATTGATGGTGAACCATCTCTCTCTCTCTCTCTCTCTCTCTCTCTCTCTCTCTCTCTCTCTCTCTCTCTCTCTCTCTCTCACACACACACACACACACACACACACACACACACACACACACCTGTATCTACTTTCTGGACCTCTCTTCCAGATACTGCCCCTCTCTACCTACCTTTAGAAGGCATGTGGAAACATTTTCGTTTAGATTTGCATGAGCGTGGTGAGCTGGTTTGTGCTCTGTTGCTTTAAAGATTTATTTTTGTGGTTGACGCTGCTGTGATTTTGCTGAATATGGTTTTTATGTATTTTGTTGTACATTGGCTCTGGAGTTTCTGAGGAAAGGCAGCTGAGAAACAAATGCCTTGCTGCTATTTATTTACTTGCTCGCTGATTTTGTTATGTATTTCTATGCCACATAGGTCAGTTGGTAGGAGCATGGGACTCTTAATCTCAAGGATGTGGGTTTGAGCCCCACATTGGGTGAAAGATTCCTACATTGCAGGGGGTTGTACTGGATGGTCTTTGTGGTCCCTTCCAACTCTAGAATTCTGTGATTCTGGCCAAGGGATATCTAAAACGGCTCACAAAATAACCAGAAAACAAGTACAATAAAACCCAAACTGCACTAATCAGAGAACAAAATTAAGAAAAAATGAATAAAAAAATGGCACCAGGCTTAATAAAGAAGAGTGAAAAAGTGGGGGCAGCACTAAATGGCCAAAGGAAGGAAAAGAAGAGGCAAAGTAGAGCCGGCCCTACCATCAGGCAAAGTGAGAAAAATCGGTTTGCCTCAGGTGCCAAAATGTATTGGGCTAGCCCTAGTTTAGGCAGTAGAGAGTACAGTACATTTTAGCATGTAGCTAAAGGATTCTGGGCACAGTTCAATCCACTGGTAACTGTTGGGGGCTGGGCTAAACAGCCATTTGATCCTCTACAATTCAATAAATTATCACAGGTGCACACCCAATTCTTAGAGGTCTCATTTTGGCTCCATTCCGTCTCACCAGTTGAGTTTGCTATTGGAGGCAGTGGTGTTTTGCAGGCAAAGAGCCCCTGGTTTGTTCTCTGGCCAGGTAAGACCCCTACCTGAAACCCTGGCGAGTCCTAACTAGGCCGACAGTGTGGACAATAATACCGAGCTAGATGAAGTAATAGTCTGAGTTAACACAAGACATTTCTCTATGTCCCTATTTCATAGCAGAAATCTCCATCAAGGCCCTGCAATGCAGAGTGCATATCATAAAAGCTGAACGCAGGCCTGCCTTGGAACATTATCCCCAATCTTTTCACCTGCGTTTTTGCAGAACACCAACTATGCCCACGCTGGCATGGAATTATGCTGCAGGTTGGATGGGCTGGAAACATCGTCCTGGTGGCGGCAGTGATAGTGATGGGAGTTTGGGGTAAGTATCATAACGCGAGATTTGCACAAGACTTAATAATGAACTTCCCTGGGGCCCTGGGTGCCCGGGCACTCACAAAATTCCCCATGAAGGTGCCAGGCACCCACAAATTTCGGTGCCAGGGCCATGCATGCTGCGTGGCAACCACGGCCCTGGGTACCCATGATTGCAGGGCCAAGCTGGCACTCCTGATTAAGTTGGACATTTTGTCTAGCAGAGGAAAGAGAGAGAATCAAACAACAAAGAGCACAATCACCCATACTAACCTGCCTGAGCTTTAAAATGATAGGATTATAAATTAAAGGTAAAGGGACCCCTGACCATTAGGTCCAGTTGTGTCCGACTCTGGGGTTGCGGCGCTCATCTCGCTTTACTGGCCAAGGGAGCCGGCGTACAGCTTCTGGGTCATGTGGCCAGCATGACAAAGCTGCTTCTGGCGAACCAGAGCAGCGCACGGAAACACCATTTACCTTCCCGCCAGAGTGGTACCTATTTATCTACTTGCACTTTGACGTGCTTTCGAACTGCTAGGTGGGCAGAAGCTGGGACCTGTGACTGGACTTAATGGTCAGGGGTCCCTTTACCTTTACCTTTTATAAGTACGTTTCCGAGCACAATTCAAAGTGTTGGTGCTGACCTTTAAAGCCCTAAATGGCTTCGGTCCAGTATACCTGAAGGAGCGTCTCCACCCCCACCATTCTGCCCGGACACTGAGGTCCAGTGCCGAGGGCCTTCTGGCGGTTCCCTCACTACGAGAAGCCAAGTTACAGGGAACCAGGCAGAGGACCTTCTCGGTAGTGGCGCCCGCCCTGTGGAACGCCCTCCCTTCAGATGTCAAAGAGAACAACAACTACCAGACCTTTAGAAGACATCTGAAGGCAGCCCTGTTTAGGGAGGCTTTTAATGTTTAATATATTACAGTATTTTAATGTTCTGTTGAAAGCCGCCCAGAGTGGCTGGGGAAACCCAGACAGATGGGCGGGGTATAAATAATAAATTATTATTATATTATTATTATTATTATAAGAGGCTGGCATGAAATATTTGAACACTGGGAATTTTCACTGCGTGAAGTAGAGCTGTTGCATTTATGGGTTCAGCCGATAAATTATTGGTTTTGGAAATTAACACTGCCTTGTGTTTAAATTATAAACATGCATGTATGGAAATCTGATGCAATAAACAATGAAAGTTGGACTACATAAACCTTGTGGCCTATTCAGACTCTACAATTCTATGATTCTAACTGAGGCAAAAGCATCCTCCTTTCAGTATTTTCAAGCTAGCCATGTTGACCAGGGGTCAGCAAACTTTTTCAGCAGGGTGCCGGTCCACTGTGCCTCAGCCCTTGTGGGGGGCCGGGCTATATTTTTTTTGGGGGGGGAATGAATGAATTCCTATGCCCCACAAATAACCCAGAGATGCATTTTAAATAAAAGCACACATTCTACTCATGTAAAAACACCAGGCAGGCCCCACAAATAACCCAGAGATGCATTTTAAATAAAAGGACACATTCTACTCATGTAAAAACACACTGATTCCCGGACCGTCCATGGGCCAGATTTAGAAGGTGATTGGGTCGAATCCGGCCCCTGGGCCTTAGTTTGCCTACCCATGATGTTGACTATGGTCTGCTAAGGAAACATGGCCATTTAAGAGAGATAAACCAATTTGAAAACCTCGTGATAAACAAACAGAAGCAACAACTTCTGAGTAAGATATATAGCAGAATTAGGAGTGTGGGCATATCCAAGAATTCATATCCATGTAATTGTGACAAAGAATTGAGGGGGGGGGGAAAATGTCTCAGAAGAAGTAGATATGGATGCAACCACATATCCTACAGCAGACTCACTCTGCACAAATTTAAAATAAAGATATACTGATTAGTATTCCAGTGGTATCTGAGACCTGTATGACTTAATCATATATACAGCAGCACAGTTTAGATATGGTGGAGGTGCAGAGCAACAAATCAGAATGTGCTTCATATTTTTGGGGGTCTAGCTATAACATAATGATTTTTGGAAAACTGTAATAAATTAATTAATCTTACAACAGGCAAAAACATTTTTTTAAAGTTTTGAATTTTATCTTGTTTTGCTTTATTGTGATATTTTTTTTTAAAATAATATTGTTATTTTACATTGACCGTTTGCTCATTTTACGAAGCTGCTTTGAATCCATAAGGATTCTAAAATAAATAAAAATATGAAATATCTCGGCCCCTTGCTGGCCGAGAAGGACAGCTTGGTCTTTGCAAAGCAGCTTTACAAATCCCTGTAAAGTCGGCAGAGCAGCTTCGCCCAACCTGGTGCCCTCCATGTTTTGGACTAAAACTCCCACCAGTCCCATCATGGCCATGCTGGCTGAGGCTGCTGGGAGTTGTAGTTCAAGACATCTAAAGCAGTGTTCCCCAACCTTGGGTCTCCAGCTGTTTTCGGACTACAATTCCCATCATCCCTGACCACTGGTCTTGCTAGCAAGGGATGGTGGGAGTTGAAGTCCAAAAACAGCTGGATACCCAAGGTTGGGGAACACTGATCTACCCTGTTTCCCCTATTTTAAGACGTAGTCATAAAATAAGCCATAGCAGGATTTTTTTCGCATTTGTGAAATGTAAGCCGTACCCTGAAAATAAGCCATAGTGATAGGCGCAGTTCTGGAGGACGCCAAGTAAAACGCGGGGCTGGGCTTACATAATAAAAATAAGACATCCCCTCAAAATAAGCCATAGTGCGTTTTCTTGAGGAGAAAAAAATATAAGACGGTGTCTTAAAATAGGGGGGACACGGTAAAGGACCCCAAAGTGGAGGGCGCTGTGGAGGTTGCTCATCAGCCATCAGCACTATCAAGCTTTAAACTTGCAACATAGTAAAAAATCTGCCTAAATCTTTCTCCTCCCCAGTTATAAATAAAACTCCACAGGATTCTGAAAAACAGGTCAAAGCATCTGAATGGTCTCCAAAGGCAACTCAGTACAGCCCTGCAGGGTGTGAAGGAAACAAAGCATCAGAGGATTTCAGGTCTACTCTGAAACAAAAATTGTGTGAGACGGGTAAATTCATTTCATAAGTTACTGCGACATGCTTATGCCTTTGATCTGCCTCTGCTGCACTTTCCAAGTAAACTGTCGTTACTAAAAAAAAGTCCTTCCAGAAGCACCTTAGAGACCAACTAAGTTTGTTCTTGGTATGAGCTTTCGTGTGCATGCACTGAAACAGAAGTCACCAGACTCACTATATACAAGGGTCTGTTGACTTCTGTTTCAGTGTATCTGAAGAAGTGTGCATGCACACGAAAGCTCATACCAAGAACAAACTTAGTTGGTCTCTAAGGTGCTACTGGAAGGAATTTTTTTATTCTTTATTTTGTTTTGACTACGGCAGACCAACACAGCTACCTACCTGTAACTGTTACTAAAACAATTACCGGTATATTCTAAATCTATAGCGACACCTAGTGCTCAGCTCCGGAAAATGCAGCCTTGAAAGCAATTTTCAGCTGAAGTACAGTAAACCCACAACTGATACAGGAGTTGCGTTGTGGGGATCGCACCTAAAGCCAGAATTGCATATAGTCAAAGCACATTGAGTTCCACGGTGGTTGAGATTGCCAAAGCCACTTTTCTCAGAACCCCATCCCCTGTACTGTTGTTGTTGTTGTTGTTGTTGTTTGCCACACGTGGAAAGCTGAACGTGTTAAATGCACGCGTAAGTTATGGGCTTACCATACAGGAGACTATTTCTATTATTTTAACATTTGGGAGGCCCAAGACATTTTGCCACCTGAGGAAAACCACAAAATGGCGCCTTCCCCACAGGGAAGAAGGGGTGTTTGAAGATCTACTTTGGGAACAAGGGAAAGAATCAAATCAACCTTATCTGAGAGGTGAAGTGGGAATCAAAGGCTATCATGGGGAGGGGGAGGGAAACCCTCTGAATTACACTAGGTCCAGGTACAGACGAGAAGACCCCAGAGGGCAGCCCCTGCCATTTCCTTCTGGTGGGGAAGACTAGTAGTGCCTCCTATTTGTCAAGAGGCAGCTGTAGTGTGATGCTGAGGAGGCCTGAAATCCAGCCTTCAATGATTGCACCACAGTTGTTGTTGCCACCATGGTGGCAGCAGCAGTGGGAGATGTATCCTTGGATCCTGGATCTGCTGCACCTATGGATCCGACCGCCTGAGGCAGTTGCCTCACCTTGCCCCATGGGTGGGCCAGCCCTGAAACACACATGGTACACAATGTACGATTAACACCTTTTCCTGCCCAAAGGATTTATATTCTGCATTAGACTGAGGGAAAGGGGGGAACCTGGCATTTGTACTAACTAAGAAGAAACTTCCCGCAATCTCATTTGATGAGTTTTCAATCTCTCTGCATTTGTTGTAGAGTCACGGGCACTATGGGCGCAATCCTAACCCCCTAGTGTTTATAACGAGGAAGGAGAGGTCACTAGACTGGTGCATAAGGCCTCCTCCACCCATCTCTCCACTGCTGATAGTGCAGCAAATCACAAACTGATTTGAAAACGTAGAGAACTGAACTTAACACGGGGAAAATGAGTAACTGAGGGCAGGGGCGCAGCAACAGGGGGCAGTGGGGGCGGTGCACTCCCAGTGCCACGTCTCCAGGGGTGACAAGGCATGCGGTTTGCCGGTGACACCGCTCCAGCGCCGTACGGACAGTGCCGGGATCCTCTGCTCGCGGCTGCAGCCGCATGTAGAGGATCCTCCGTTCGCAGCTTTAGCCATGAGCAGAGGATCCCGGCACCGTCTGTATGGTGTTGGAGCGGTGGCGGCGGCAACCCGCTATGTGCGGCGTCGCTACGTACAACGCATGCATCATACATAGCGACGCTGCATATGTGCACTACGTAGCGATGCCCCGCCCCTGGGTGCACGTCATGCTTGCCGGTCCAGGTGCCCGAGCGGCTTCCTACACCTCTGACTGAGGGGAGGGGGAAATGGAACAACTGCTTATATGTAGCCCTACTCCCAGTCTGAGGTTTGGATTGCCCTGTGCATATCTTTGGCCGCATTCTGTTTGCTGAGCCTCAGTTCTTTGAAACTGACAGAATACCATACATTTACTACTAATACCACTGAGACTTCTGTTATTCTCCAGCTAATAATCAATAATATGCAAATAACATCGTTCTGTAAACTGGTGCAAGAGATCTGCTACTCATGATGCTGAATGACGAAAGACTAGCCTGAAAAGTATGGATTGTGTGGGGTGTAAATCCAAATTAAAAAAACAATGGGAATTTTTCTTCTTAGGGAATGGAAGTTGCCACCTGTGCCCCATTCAGTGGCGTCTCCACAAGGATAAATGCTACTGGTTTTCTGAAACGATTCAGTCCTGGGAGAAGAGCAAGGAAGACTGTATAGCCAAGAAGTCTCACCTACTCATGATTGATGATCAGGAAGAAAAGGTACACAATATTCAATCCAGACAATGAATTTTTACTCTTTCACACTTTATCTCTATTACAGAATAGCGGTATTCACTCTTATTAATGCGTAAGCCAGCAATGTGAAGGATCACTGTCAAAATTAGTATACACTACACCATAGTTTTGAAGGGGCACTGAAGTACATATGGAGAACTTTCATGCTTTGAGATCCATCTGTTCATGTGACTACACGTCATGAGAGGAACCCAGGTGATCAGGCCAAAGGCTCATCTAAGTCTAGCAGTCCGTTCCCACAGTGGCCAACCAGAGCCTTGCAAGGAAGCATGTTTCAGTAATCTAGTCAGGAGGTCATCAATGCATGAACTGCAGTGCATGTATTTACCTTAGATGGGGTAAGATTCAAAGCATCGCTAAGGAGATCGCTCCATCAGAGCAAGCATATCTGCTTGCCTAATGGAACTATCTCCCCCTCTCCTCCCCCCCCATGTGCTGTTCTGGGGGTCTCCTGGCCCCCAGAGCCAATTTGGGGGAGGAATGGGGGGCTCAGGAGGAAGAGGAGAGGGAATTCCCATTGCACAAGTGGGAGTCATTGCACTGACACCTACTAATGCAGCTATTGTGGGACTGTTGAGGAAAGTAGGAGAAGATATATTGATTAAATATTATCCCTCCTTACAAATATTATCCCTCCTTACTTACTCATGATAGTGAGCATGCAGCAGAGCGCATTTCCTTGCACATTGCTGGAAGCAAGTTGATGGATTTGTTAGAATCATTTACAGTAAGTTAAGCGATCCAGTCTGGCTTGTCCAGTCTGGACTGTTCCTGGTAAATTTTCCCTTCTATTTCCCTCCAATAACAACAACAACAACAACAACACCTCAGTCTTCTTTAAAAATAAGAGTAAAGTTCACTTACATTCAGTTCATAGCAGTAAATCTGAAGGCAGGTTTTATATTGTGGTTGCAGTTACATTTAGAGAGCAAAGAAGTCTGAGCTAGGCCTCAGACTTTCTGCCTTGTGGCTTCCATCCTCTGTAAGGATGAGCCATGTGCTAAGAGCCAAAAGAGGAGTCTGAAAGGAGAAAATGGAAGAAGGGAAGATGGCTGCATGGCTAGCCCTTTTGTAGGGTCTGCTAGGGTCATGCCCATCTACCTGGTCACACACAGGGAAAGGAGGCTCCAGAGCAGGTATGACAGGAAGTCCTCCCTGTCTGGAACAACATTCCCCTGTGTGTCCACTCTAGGCAACAGGAAATGTTGTATTTGACTGCATCAGTGATGATACACCCCACAACTATTTAGTTGAACCTGACCCATTAGCCACAGCTGACTTACCAGCCAAAGCTGATTAAAAGGCACTCCTTGCCACAGAGGCCACCTGCACCTCAAGTGACAACAGTGGTTCAAGATGTAGTACCTCCAAGCTACATACCACTGGTCTATTCCTTGGCTCTGAGAACTATTCACCCACAAAGCCTCTGTATTCCCAGGGTATAGACTGTGGAGAGGGTGTTGGGAAAAGATATCAAGGAGGTGGCATCCTTGTCCTCATATCAACCTGGAAGGACAATCCCAAAGAAAAGTTCCCTGTCATGTTTCTTCTTCAGGGCTGCCTCCTCAGCACCAAATTGTAGGCGGCAGACGGCTGCACTGAGGCAGCCAGCAATTTCTGGCTCCATGACCTACGATTTCCCACAGATGCAAAAGATTTTAAATGTTTCTCACCCAAGCAATAATCCTCACTGCAATTTTTTTAAAAAAATATATAAAAAATATGGGCATGTGAAGGCTATCGGGATTTGTGAGGGCAGGTGTAGGTGCTAAGACCTATTCCCCAGCTCTTATTTGATTAAATCATATTTTATAGGAATTCATCCAGAAAAATGTGAAGGTAGTATGGATTGGACTTAGCGTGTCATTGCCAAAGAAGAAATGGATGTGGACCAATGGCTCTTTGTTAAAAGAGAAATTGTGAGTACTCAAACATCCGTGTAGGAAAAATAGTGCAAATCAATAGTTTTGCATGATGAACTTGCAAGAAGAGCTACGATAAGGAATGCTGTAGAGGTGACAGGGACTGGACTGAGGAGGAACGGTGGAGATTGCTCCCCCCCCCCGCCCCGAACCTTCCCGAGAAGAGGAGGACAGTATAGATTTAGAACAGTGGTTTGCAGAAGGTCATAGTTTAGAGGCTGCAGAAGGGAGAAGCTGGGAAATATTGGGAGAGGGGCAGGAGGAGGAAGAAGCACCAGGGGAGAGACAGCTGACAGACGGAATGTTTTTAGAAACATTCCAGGACACACACACACCCCAGAACCCGGCAGGCATTGAGAGTAGAATAACAGAAAGCTCAGCGGCAGAAAGCACAGATCAGCTGACGCAGGGATGACATGTAATAGGAGAGACAGAGGCGGTGGGACTTTACTCGGAGCAACTCCATTATACCAATAATTTGGTAAGAACTTCTTGTTTTTCCATTACTGGCCGCCTGCCATGAGGCCGGAGGGGGATTGGATTCCCTGAAGCCTGACAAGCAGGTCTGCCCCGGGTGCCATTTCAAAGGGGGGGGGGGAGTGACAAAATGCCGACCCCTGATCGACGGCACCTCCCGGGGCACGGGCCACTCGCCACGCACCCCCCAGAACGCGCAGATCCCACCCCGCGGGCGGCATGCCACGTCCCCTTGGACGAGTGCCGCTCCGGTTACCGGAGCAGGTTGCTCCGCCTCTGCTGACAAGAGGTTACCATGTCTATACACTTCTTAAAGGTATTGCAGCTCTGCTCATCTTTTCTACACAAGGCACATGCCAAATTGCCTGCTGATACATCAGCCCTGTTGAATTCAGTGGGGTTACCTTGTTCATCACTTTCATTTCTTATATTTCTGCTCCATCTTTCTTCCATCATGGAAGATGCCATACCTCCATCACAGAGGGTGGCATAAATAATAATAATAATAATAATAATATGTATGTACATACATACATGTAATACGTACATACATACATACATACATACATACCCCGCCCTCCCTGGCCAAGACCGGGCTCAGGGCAGCTAACACCAAATATAAAATACAGTAAAAACATTTTAAAAAGAAAAAAATTGATTAAAATATAGATTAGAATACAGTTTAAAATACAGCTTAAAATGCAGCCTCGTTTTAGTGGTAGCCTGTAGATCAAGACCATAAGGGGAGAAAACGTCAAATATTCACCAGGGCCAACTATCCATGCTGGTCCTACATGGGCCAGCAAAAAGAGCTGAGGGAAAATTTATATGCAAAATCCCATATAAGGGGTTCCATCAAAAATGAGAAGGGGGTCAGACTGAGTCCAGTCCACAAGCCAGGCGGAACAGCTCCATCTTGCAGGCCTTGCGGAAAGATGCCACAGGGCCTTGATCTCCTGCGGTAGGGCGTTCCACTAGGCCGGGCCAGAGCTGAAAAGGCCCTGGCCCTGGTTGAGGCCAAACTAACCTCCTTTGGGCTCGGGACTTCCAAAGTGTTGTTATTTATGGACCTTAAGTTCCTCCGCGTGGGCATACCAGGAGAGACGGTTCCATAGGTACAAGGGTCCCAGGCAATCATTCGTCCAGGTATTGACCAGACCTAGACCTGCTTAGCTTCAGAGCATACTGAGGATTACTGCGGATACACTGATACACTGACAGCAGTTTCATCCCTTCTCACCACAGATTTCCAGCAATTCAACCTGAGGAAGGCAGCTGTGGCGCTTTAGAAGACAATAAAATCTATCCCGAGATGTGCAGAACAGAGCTTAAATGGATTTGTCAGAAGGGATCTGTACTCATTTGAGTATCTTCATGTGTCTTCATTCATAATTAGCTACACACTCTCCTTTAGACATCTTGTTCTCCGTACTAAAAAAAGAACACCCAAGGGCCTTCTTGGTGGCTGCTCCCAGACTTTGGAACACCCTCCCTAGAAGAAGCCAGACTGACTCCCTCCTTGCTTCCTCCTGCCGGCCGGTGAAGACTTTCTTGTTCCAATAGGCTCTGGAGAACTGACTGCTTCTAACGAAAGGGCTGGTGCCATTCTGTTTTTATTGTATGGTTTTTAATAGATTGAATATACTGTATGTAATATATGTGATTTTAATTCTATCCGTGTTTAATTGTTTTTATTATTGTTGTTGTTTTTGTTCTTTGTTTTTAGCTGTTCTTATTTTTCTCCGTAAGCCATCTCGAGTCTCTTTCAGGGGAAAAGGCAGGGTATAAATAAATAAAAAAATTATAATAATATAAAATAGCCTTCACATGATAATGACAGCACCACCATACAGGAAATGAGCAATGTTCCCTCTTCTTGTTCATCTCTCTTTGTGGTTGCAGCATCTTATGGATGTGAATCCCATTACAGTGGCAAAGTGATGAGAAAAACTGGGCTTGATGGATATTACATTCATCAAGAGTTCTTAGATGGGAGTACTGTGTCTTCTGCAACAGAGTCACCTGTTATGGCGACTTTTTGCACACTGAGGAATAAGAAAACACACTGATACCTAAATTAGGCTATGCTGCTATGCCATCCCGACTGAAAAGGACCAGTGCTCCCCCCCCCCCGAAAAATAGGTTCTCACCATGAAATTGTTACAGTAAGTGTTACACTTTTTGAGAGAGAGAGAGAGAGAGAGAGAGAGAGAGAGAGAGAGGGGGGGGGTGCTGGTACTGCATACCTTTGAGTACCCCATTTAAAAATCACTGAAAATGATTTTATTCCACCTTCAGGTAGGAAACTGACAGGCACTTTCCTATGTTGTTTTCTAAATGCTCATACATTGTTTTAAACTCCCTCCAGGTGTCACCCCCCTTGCTCATTCTGCCGTTGTTTAAAATTGCCACTTTCCCCACTCAGTTTCCCCACATCCCAGCAGTATTTAAACCTCTTGTTTAAAACTGCTGGTGTTGTGCAACCCACCTTCTCTTTTGCTCCCCTCCTCCACCCTGATTTCATGCAAATCCAGGATTACGGCAAAGCTTTACAAATCCTGCAATGCATGATGACGGCCTTACATTTTTATGCATATAGGAAGATAGATGCGTGCAGCAGCAGCAGCAGTAGTAGTAAGAATGTTGTCATGCTGCAATTCGTATGGCCACCAGCAGGTGGCCATGCAAACTGCAGCATGGCAACAGAACAGTAGACAGCTGGCCCAGGCAGACAGACAGATTGAGCAAGCACTCTTATTTCATAAAATAAAACAAAACAAAACAAAACAAAACAAAACAAAATAAAATAAAATAAAATAAAATAAAATAAAATAAAATAAAATAAATAATGCTCACCCAAGACTACCACCAGAATGACAGTCACAAAACCTGCTACTCAGGGGATGTTCTCATGTCATCAGGGAACCTAGGAATTATATGGGAAAGAGTGAAAGATCATTTGTGGACTTGAATGGCATGAGTTAGGGAAGGAGGAGAAATGTGATTTAGTTGACAATGAAAAGTGAACCTGTCAAATTTGCACGACAGGAGAACCAAAACACAGCTGTCCTTCAAAATTTGCATTGCTCTGAATTTTGCATAATTGGTAGGCCATGTCAAAACTAATCGGGTTTCAATTGTTTACAGTGGTACCTCTGGTTCCGGAGGTCCGTTCTTAACCTGAAAACGTTCTTAACCTGAAGCACCACTTTAGCTAATGGGGCCTCCCGCTGCCGCTGTGCCGCCGCTGCCCGACTTCTGTTCTCATCCTGAAGCAAAGTTCTTAACCCGAGGTAATATTTCTGGGTTAGTGGAGTTCTTAACCTGAAGCGTATGTAACCTGAAGCGTATGTAACCCGAGGTACCACTGTATTTATTGTTCAGACCAGGCAATGGAGGGGAGGTCATTCTTTTAGGTAACTTGGTTCAGAGCTGTTTGGGGCTTTATATGAAAGTAACCTTAAATGTCTGCCAATCGGAAGGTCAGCGGTTCGAATCCCCGTGACGGGGTGAGCTCCGATTGCTCTGTCCCAGCTCCCGCCAACCCAGCAGTTCAAAAGCACGCCAGTGCAAGTAGATAAACAGGTACCACTACGCGGAAAGGTAAACAGCATTTCCTTGTGCTCTGGTTTCCGTCACGGTGTCCCATTGCCAGGGGCGTAGGAAGGGAGGCGGTGGGGGCAGACTGCCCCGGGTGCCCTCACTGAGGGGGGTAACATTCGGCGTGCCACCCGCCCACGACTCCCAAACCTACCCCAAGCAGTCAGGGTAAAGGGGGGAGCTGTACCGCTTTGCCAGCGGCCTTCCCCCCTTCCCCCTTCTTTTTGACAGTTTGGGGGAGGCTTGGGAGTCACTCTGCCCCCGGCTGCAGGGCACACACACCGCTCCGAGCACCTGAGCAGCTATCCTGCACCTGGGAGGGCACCCTCTGTGCCACGCCCCCCTCGGGAGTGCACCCGCCCATTGTGTGCTCTGCCACTGCCCATCGCGCCAGAAATGGTTTAGTCATGCTGGCCACATGACCCAGAAAGCTGTCTGAAAGTGAGATGAGCACCACAACCCCATAGTCGCCTCTGACTGGACTTAACTTTCCAGGGGTCCTTCACCTTTACCGTACCACTTGCTCCCTGCCTTGATAAGGGGCTCCTTCTTTACAGTAAGACAGTCTGAATGCAATGGCCGCTGTGCTGCCATTGTGGTTTGCCACAATGTCTAAACTTCTGTAAACTTTTGTAACCTTTACTTTTAAGTTGTTGTTGTTGTTGTTGTTGTTGTTGTTGTTGTTCTAAAAAACAACAACCCTAAGTTTAAACAGGATGGGTTGTGCTCCAGCGGCAGAAGCATTCGTGCACTTACCTTACCCAGAATGCTTTGCTCTGAGGAAGGACTTCCTCTGAGGCAGGGTCCTCAGGGTCCAGCAGTGTGCTTCTGGCAATGAAGGCAAAACGGCAAGGGGGAAAGTCGGGAGGAAGAGGAATAGGGGAGTTGCAGCATCTGAGAAGAGGAGCACAGAGCGACAGCAAGAGGAGGAATGGTGGCAGCGGCAAGAAGAGGGGGCAGAAGAGCCACTGCACTCCTCAGGCGGCAGGGGAATCTCTTGCACTGACCTTTTGGCCCCTGAATGAGCTGGTGACATTTGCTCTGCTCCGTGTGACTTCAATGACCACCCTTTTCTCTTGACACGGTCCTTTCGCCCCTCAGTAGCACTTGAACACCCCCCTCTCTCTGATATTCCCCCTCCAATTTTTTAACAATGTTGTTTACATTTAAAACATTTTCGGTTTTTTACACATCTGGGATTACTTCAATCCCCAGACTTCCCCACCCCACCCCACCCCCTGGTTTCTAATAGTTATCTATTCCTTCTGCTGCATCTAATTACATTTGTCAAATTAATTTTATGTCCACTTTTAACTTTAACCTTATCCTCTATAATAAAGTTGCTGTGTCCCTGTGTCCGTTCCGTGTGTCACGGAATTGCGCTACTGCGCATGTCCGTGTCCCACACGGACGCAGGGATTGGAGAGGGGGGCGTGTCCGCGAGGCAGCGGCGGCGCACGCGCGGTGTCAGTTGCGCCAGCGCCGCTGCCTCGCACGGACGCAGAGGGCCGCCCCATCCTTGCCGCCGCTACCGCCGCCCCCGGGGAAAACGAAGAAGGGGGAGGGAGCCCCTCTCCACCCCCCAGTGGCCGCTGTTCTGCCTCCTCCTGCCTCCTCCTCCTCTAGCGCCCGTTATTGAACGGGCTAAATTCAACTAGTTACAATATAATTGTTATAACAATCCTCCTAATGTTTTTAAATATCTACAGTGATCTTTAACGTACTCTTTGAATTTTTCCCACTCTTTACTAAATTTCTTATCATCTTGGTGTCTGATCTTCACGGTCATTTTTGCCATTTCGGCATAGTCCATCATCTTGGTTTTCCATTCTTCTTTGGTTGGGACTTTCTCTTCCTCCCATCTCTGGGCAAAAAGCATTCTTGCGGCTGTCGACGCATACGTAAACAGTCTTGCACTTGAACCCTCCTCCAGCAGTGCCTGTCTGTTGGCTCTGCCTGTCTCTTCTCACCTATGTTCCCCTGTGGAGTTTCATGTACAAAGGCTTCCTCCATCCCTCCTCCTTCCATAGTGTTCCTCAGTGTGTTTCTGTGTTTTGTGCAGCCCACAGGGTGCTTGGCATCTGAGGGCACTTAAGAGCTTGCCAGTTGCTAGACTCTCTTGTTGCCAGCACCGTAGCACCTGTCTGACCCAAGGGTGCCACAGCACCCTCACGGCCATGCTCTGTATGCAAGAGGGGCTGGCATGATGTCATGGTGATGATTCTCCATCGCTGTGCATGGTGTGGTTCTTTTCATGGCACTGTGGGAGGCACTGGTGGTCACCAGAGATTATGGATTAGCGTCTGTCAGAGTTACCACATTATCACCGGTTTACACAGTTTGTTTCTTTGTCTTCTACTTCGTCTTATCCTGAGAGTACCTAAGAGCCTAGCTTAGCTTCACTGTCACATCATGCCAACGTCAGCAGACCTACAATACCAGCAGGGGAGGACTATTGCATTTCTCTGTTAGCATTGCAAGGAGTTGGCAACGAATGCTGGAACATTGAGAGCCAGTGTGGTGTAGTAGTTAAGAGCGGTAGACTCGTAATCTGGGGAACCAGGTTCGCGTCTCCGCTCCTCCACATGCAGCTGCTGGGTGACCTTGGGCTAGTCACACTTCTTAGAAGTCTCTCAGCCCCACTCACCTCACAGAGTGTTTGTTGTGGGGCAGGAAGGGAAAGGAGAATGTGAGCCGCTTTGAGACTCCTTCGGGTAGTGATAAAGCGGGATATCAAATCCAAACTCTTCTTCTCCTCCTCCTCCTCCTCCTCCTCCTCCTCCTCCTTCTCCTTCTCCTTCTCCTTCTCCTTCTTCTTCTCCTCCTCCTCCTCCTCCTCCCCCCCCCCTGCAGAAAGTGATGAGCTAGGTTTTTCTTTGCTCCTTCTTAGGTCAAGTTCCAGCCATCACCTTTCACCGTCTCATGCCTTCTGAGGGTTTGGGCTTTGCAAAACAAAGACTGGAGAGGATTAAAGAATGCCATTTGAGAAATGAACATTTTGCAAGATAGTGGGTGTGCCAATAGGTTTCCTCACAGAAAGTGTTGACATTTAACGTAGTTCTTCATCTCTGAGTTCAGGGATGGAAGAGAACCAGTGAGTGTGTTAATTGGGCTTGCTGAAACTGGAGTCAGTTTGGCTCAGTCCAAAGGTAGTATAAATAGCTCTTAAAGGTAAATGGACCCCTGACCATTAGGTCCAGTCGTGACCGACTCTGGGGTTGCAGCGCTCATCTCGCTTTATTGGCCGAGGGAGCTGGCATACAGCTTCCGGGTCATGTGGCCAGCATGACTAAGCCACTTCTGGTGAACCAGAGCAGCGCACGGAAACGCCGTTTACCTTCCCACTGCAGCGGTACCTATTTATCTACTTGCACTTTGACGTGCTTTCGAACTGCTAGGTTGGCAGGAGATTTGAACCTTCTGATCGGCAAGCCCTAGGCTCTGTGGTTTAACCCACAGCGCCACCCGCGTCCCATAAATAGCTCTTACTCCATTGAAATAAGAGGGAGAGTGAGCAACAAGCAGCCAATATTTGTGAGGAGGGAGGCCTGAGAATTTCAGTGGGAGAGGAAGTTACCAATCATGTTCACTTATTCGTCCTACGCCCGGAACAGAAATAAATCCAGTAAATATAGCTGGTGTTCGCTGGTGTTGCTTTCAGACTGCAAGCTTGTTTACGCCTGCTCTTGAGGGTAGGACTCGAACCCATGGCTTCAAGTGGCAAGAAAGGAGATTCTGACTAAACATCAGGAATGTTTATGATTCTGACTAAACATCAGGAATGATGAGATGGTTGGACAGTGTTCTCGAAGCTACTAACATGAGTTTGGCCAAACTGCGTGAGACAGTTAAGGATAGGCATGCCTGGCGTGCTCTGGTCCATGGGGTCACGAAGAGTCGGACACGACTGAACAACAACAACAACAAGCTGTCACAATACTGAAGACCCGATTCCTGCATTGTGCAGAACGGACCTCCTAATAAGATATCAACCAGAGGCCCTTGCCTAAAGAGCACAGTGATCAATTGGGTATATAAGGGGTGAGACGATCTTTCAGGTATCCTGATCCCAAGCTGTGCACCAAATTTCTTAGTCTGCTAGCGAATTGTCGGCTTTTTGTGTATTCCTTTTTTTTTTTCTTTTTTTGCAAAGTAATTTTATTTATTAAATTAAATCCATACATAATTTTTGATACATGTACAACCATTAAATATTAATTTACACTTGTATATGTACATGCCCTTTTCATATAATATTTGGACTAAACAGAAATGTATTGAAATATTAAATTCAATAATCTAAATTCCAATAAACTAAATCATATAAATACAGACTTCCCACCATTTCCCGACGTGCGTTACATTTCTTGCTTTATATTTCTTCCTATACTCTTACTATAATTTCTAGTACAGTCATACCTTGGGTTGCGTTCGCTTCGGGTTGTGTTTTTTCAGGTTGTGAACGCCGGCCCCCCAGAAGTTAATTTCGCCGCGCGGACACTTCTCCACATGTCCGCGTGGTCTGCACATACGCAGAAACGTTCTGTGCAGTTTGCGCATGCGCAGAAGTGCGATATCGCTCTTTGCACATGCGCAAAATGGACGCTTGGGTTACGTACTTTTCGGGGTGCGAACGGCACCCTGGAACGGATTGGGTACGTAACCCGAGGTACCACTGTACTTTCTTATAACATATCGTACCGTGTCTCCTTATTTAATATTATGTAATTTACACAAGGGTCATTCAAGTGCCGCCATAGAAATTATATCGTTATTATCTTTTTGTGAATATTTCTTGAACATATCCCATTTTTGTACGAATGATTGTTTTGCATTTCCCCTTAGTGTATCTGTCAGCTGAGCCAATTCTGCTTAATCTAGCAATTTATTCTGCCATTCCCTTACTGTTGGTACTTTTCCCCCTTTCCAATTTGATGCAATTAATAACCAGGCAGCGGCTGTTGCATATAAAAAAGATTTCTCTTATATTTTTGGGGATGTCACTGCTTAAGATTCCAAGAAGAAAAGCCTCTGGTTTCTTTGCAAATGTTAATTTAAAGATCTTTTTGATCTCATCATAAATGAGATTCCAAAACTCTTTAATTTTTCAGCAAGTCCACCACATATGGTACATGTCTCCGCATCACCAACATTTATCTGAAATGTTTTTGTACATCTTGGAGAGTTTCAGTGGCGTAAGGTACCACCTGAATTGCATTTCTATAATATTTTATTCAATTGTGTAACATGCCGTAAAGTTCATATTAGTTTTCCAGAGGGCTTCCCATTCACTCATCATGATGGTATGCCCGATGTCTTGTGCCCATTTAATCATTACCACCTTCACCTCTTCCTCCTTCACTTCCTAGTCAAGGAGGAAGCGGTACATTCTGGAAATAAAGAACTGCTTTTTGTGTATTCCTTTCACAATACTGCAGACCTCCCACTAGATGGCAGCTGTTGATACTTTCTCTGCCTCCAAAGTTTCAAGCAGCTCCTCAGGTGATCTGATTCTTCTGAGAAATGATGCCATTGCATTACTTTCTTATATATTGGGCACCAAATTGGGTGCAGCAGTCCGTTTGCGAAGCCGGTGAAGGCGAGGATCCTTCTTTGTTCTTCTGAGTTCACTTCTTAAGGATATTTCCATCGACTGGCATCTCTTGGTTTCAACAGAGGAAGAGACGTTTTTCTACTGCGTGGTTTTTGCAACACTTGCAAGACTCCTGATGGATTCTGAACGGCAAGCGGTCTGGTCCCTTGAGGGGAATAGAGCTTTGCTTTGTAAAAGGGGAACTGTCACCTAAACCTTTGGTGAGACGTTGGAACAGAATCCAACCAGGTAAGGGAGCAAATGGAAACTTTTATTATAACCTCCAAACCCAGGGTTTTAGGCAGGGTGATCTCACAATTCTCCCTGGAGAGGACCTAGCACTGAGCTACAGGCCTTCCGTGTGTTTTGCTGTTATTGTTAAAATTCAAAAGGAAGCCCGGCTACTTGAGATTAATGCACCCCATGTCCTATCTTGGCAGGTGTGTCCCATTTTCACAAACTATGTCAGCAGGTTTGAAAAGGTGCTGTAAAGGATGCATTTGCAAGGCTTCTTTTCTATTATAGAATCATAGAATCATAGAGTTGGAAGAGACCCCAAGGGCCATCCAGTCCAACCCCCTGCCAAGCAGGAAACACCATCAAAGCATTCCTGACAGGTGGCTGACAAGCCTCTGCTTAAAGACCTCCAAAGAAGGAGACTCCACCACACTCCTTGGCAGCAAATTCCACTGTCGAACAGCTCTTACTGTCAAGAAATTCTTCCTATATTATATTATATTCATTTGCATTTCATTTCCTTCTTTCCTCATGTGCCTTATTTGTTTTCCTGGCCGTTGTCCCATATGAAACTCAATGATCCCAGGCAGTGCTAAACTTAGATTCACAAAATGTTTAGGGGTATGCGTACCCCTGTGTCCCTCCCCCCCAAAAAAGCACTGATCCCAGGGCTTTGTTCCCTGAAACTGTGTGATGGCTGGTTGCTCTGATACAATACAATAAAAAGGAGTTGAAACAATGAACAGAGAGTTACGCCTTTGTTTGCCAGTCGTCAACGTGTAGACCCTGTTTTATTTTCCGTCAAACCCTCGAGGCGCTACTGATGGGAAGAGGTACTTTCGTTTCTTGTAAAACAGCTGCTGTCCTGCTGCACACTGCACATAAATTAAGGTTAATCTTGTGTTTGCTAAACTTGCCATATAATAAACTCTTCCTTTAAAGAAGAGAAATAATGCTTTTATTAATTCGTTTGTTTATCTAAACCCTACCTTTTTGTGTTGTGGGACTCAAGGTGGCTTATAGAGGGGGGGAAATAAGAACTGCTAAAAACATAGAAAAAGTGATCATTAAAAACTATTAAGAATTTGCTGCCAAGGAGTGTGGTGGAGTCTCCTTCTTTGGAGGTCTTTAAGCAGAGGCTTGACAGCCACCTGTCAGGAATGCTTAGATGGTGTTTCCTGCTTGGCAGGGGGTTGGACTGGATGGCCCTTGGGGTCTCTTCCAACTCTATGATTCTATGATTCTAAGAATTGATAGGGTTAAAACTATCTATCTACAGTATATACACCCACAAACAGGGGCACCATTGGGGTGGGCAAGGGGCCAAGAGCCCCCTGAAATTTTCAAGGAGGGGACTGGGGCCCCTCAATATTCTGCAGGGGCAAGCCAGCACTTGCACGCACACACACACACTAATTAAAATACAAATGGCACAGCACCACCCCTTTCATTAGAAGCAGGCAGTTCCCCAAAGCCTGTTGGAACAGGAAAGTCTTCACCAGCCAGTGGAAGGACAACAAGGAGGGAGCCAGTCTGGCTTCTTTAGGGAGTTCCAAAGTCTGGGAGCAGCCACCAAGAAGGCCCTCTCCTGCATCCCCACCAGGTGCACCTGTGAGGCTGGTGGGACCAAGCAAAGGGCTAAGGATGCAATTCTATGGTGGGAGGGGAGAAGGCAGAAACTGAAGACCTAACCATCTATCCCAATGCCCCAAGGTCCCCCAAGTATTAGGACTGGGACCCATGTTTTTTTAAAAGTGATTTAGAGTTAGGAGTGAGCAGGGAGATAGCCAGCTTTGCTGATGACACCAAATTGGCAGGGTGGTTAGAAGAAATGGGGATTCTGTGGAGATCCAAAACTGGGCAAACTGCATTTTCCATTTTAATGCTCATTCAGTGTAGGCTAAAACAGAAGATCCTAATTTCACAAATATGCTAATAGGGTCTGAAATGGTGGTGACTCACTAGGAACTAGACTGTGGGTTAGTGGTGGAGAGCTTGATGAAGATGTCGGCCCAGTGTGCTGAAGCTGTGAGAAAAGTGAATTCCATGCTAGGGATCATTAGGAAAAGGACTGAACATAAAACCGTCTATATCAGGGGTTGTCAACCTGGTCCCTCCCGCCCACTAGTGGCCGTTTCAGGATTCTAGGTGGGCACTAGGGGGTTCTGCGGCACAAGCTGAATCCTCCTTCCATTGAGCACTGGTGGGCGGGAAGGAAATTTCACCACCAAGAAAGATGCATTATTGGGTGGTAGGTATAAAAAGGTTGACTACTCCTGGTCTATATAATAAGTTGTTGTACAATCTGTGCTGCAAGTACACTGGGAATAATATGTACAATTCTGGGTGCCTCCTCTAAAAGGGGGTGTTATACATCTAGAAAAAAAAATCAGAAAAGATATATCCTCTACGAATTTGTCTAATTCCCATTAAAATGCATGTTCTGTGATCCATTTTTGATGACGTCTTTTTTAAAGCCTTTTAATATATATTTTATTAAAGATTTCTTAGTTTACAAAAATACGTGCATTGTCTCTTTTTTCAAGTTGCGGTTTCTACAGATCAGCCCCATTCGTTGTGAGACATTAGTGTTGCATACAGTGTTAGGTTAGGAAGGAAAGAGGGGGGAGAGGTGGAGGGGGGATGGTGAGTGGGGTGGGGTGGCGATGCTTCTATTCTTTTACTTAGTGTATTTGTGGGGTTTTGTGTCTGCGTTACTCGTGTGGTTTCTCTTACTATTCGCTTGCTGTGTTTCCTTGGTGGTGAGAGAGATTGAGGTGGCCTAGGGTGTGGTTGGTTGTCTTTGATTGGCTGTAGTGAGATTTGTTTGTGTGTGTGTGTGTTTGTATCAGGTTAGCCAGTATGTTGTCAGTAGATTCTTGTTGTCTTGTTGGGCTGTGTATGCGATAAAGGGGAATCATACTGGGGTTTTGATGACATCTTTTAAAACCAATGTTAGCTTAGAGGACGGATCACCAAGAAGTTGGACAAGAACTAACAAAATAAAAATTCCTTCCAGTAGCACCTTAGAGACCAACTAAGTTTGTTACTAAGGTGCTACTGGAAGGAATTTTTTTATTTTGTTTCGACTATGGGGCGCTGTGGGTTAAACCACAGAGCCTAGGGCTTGCTGATCAGAAGGTCGGCGGTTCAAATCCCTGCTACGGGGTGAGCTCCCGTTGCTCGGTCCCTGCTCCTGCCAATCTAGCAGTTCGAAAGCACGTCAAAGTGCAAGTAGATAAATAGAAACCGCTCTGGCGGGAAGGTAAACGGCGTTTCCATGCACTGCTCTGGTTCGCCAGAAGCGGCTTTGTCATGCTGGCCACATGACCCGGAAGCTGTACGCCGGCTCTCGGCCAATAAAGCGAGATGAGCGCCGCAACCCCAGAGTCTGGACCTAATGGTCAGGGATCCCTTTACCTTTACCTTATGGCAGACCAACACGGCTACCTACCTGTAACAAGAACTAACAAGTTAGTCAAACTTCTTGGTGAGTCGTCCTCTCAGCTAACAATGCTTTTAAATGATGTCATTAAAAATCACAAATGTAAAACAGGGACAGTTTTTTTTGTTTTTTTAAAGCGAGGGACAAGAATTGAAAAGAGGGGCTGCCCCAAGGAATAAGGGCAGTGGAGAACTTTGTCAATCTGTCTTTTGGTTTAGTCTGTAAAAAAAGTATCGGGACTCCCACACCCTGCTTCTTTGACCAGTCATATATAGACATATGTGGTTTTCTTCATATGTGAGCTGTGAAAATTAAAAGGTTTCTAAAAATGTAAAAGGAGTCTGTTACATTGGAGCTCCCATAAGCGTTGGTGGTTTCTTATTTTGGTCACCCACAATCAGAAATAGCGAAAGGGAGAACTAAGTCATGGTGAGATGGAAACTGGGGGGGGGGGACCAGAAGTAAAAGGCCCCCACATCTGAATAATGTTGCCTATCTAAAAGCCACCTGAAAATGTTTCCTCAGGTTGCTGAAATGATTTGAATGTGGTGGACTTTGCCAACATCAGCAGGTGAGACATTCCAGAGCTGTGCAGGAAAAAAGGTGCCTCTACTTCCCACCAATCTCACTATCTTTGGTGGCAAGAAAACAAGAATGGTCTCTGTGTAGATCTTTGCGAGCAGACAGGGCAATATGGGTGGAAGGGGGTCTTTTAGATGACTTGGGCCTTGACTCCCACAATAAACCCAGAGTCTAAAAGAACTCCCAAGCTGTGGACGTGATCTTTCTGTGGAGGGTGGGGGTCACCCCATCTAGGACCAGCTGTAAACTAGCTGGAAGTTGGATGTGAGGGTTTGTACTTGGTACTGGGAGGCAAACACAGGACTGGGATCTCATTGGTATACCATCCACGCCACAGCTCAACTACTTCCCTGCAGGGGCTTAGGAAGTGGGGGGCGGAGGGGGTGAGCCGCCCCGGGTTCCACTCTGGGGGGTGACAAGATGACCCCTGCCTCCCCCCAGCTGTAGAGCGGCTGAGGGCAAGCACAGTCAGTATGGGCGCCACTCGCATGCCGTCCATACAGGTGTCCGTATGGGCTGCCTCTTGCACGGCGACCGTACAGGCTGCCTCTCTCATGCGCCATCCATACGTGATGTCGCACATGCACACTCCGTACGGACATTGCACATGCGTCACCGGGCGGTTTGCCCCATCCCTCGGCATCCCACCCCAGGTGCCGGAGAGGGTTCCTCCGCCCCTGCCTCCCTGGGCTGCCAGAGGCGGTCCCTGGCATGGTGTTGGAAAAGCCAAGGACATTAGTTCTGGGGGACTTCAGTATCCATGATGCTGCCTTGGCTAGGCCAGCTGTGGACTTCATGGCAGTCATGACAACCAAGGGGCTATCTCAATGCCTCATCCACCCAGCGAAGAATGCAGGTTATCCCCCTAGATCTGGTGTTCACCACAGAGGGTATTAGAAACCATCTCCTAGACAGGTGTTTGTGTGAATATTATTACCCTGTTGTCATAGAAAAATAGCTGCCTGGTGAGGTTTGGATTGGTGATGACTGCAGGGGTTGGGTTAGCTAGATCCACACTCATAATCTGATTAATTTCTCAGGCATTTCTGAATGTTCTGTGGGACTTTCCAGCTACTCCCGTTGAACTTCTAGTTTCACTGTGTAATATTGAGATGGAAAGCACCATCAATACAATCAGGCATAAGCACCTCTCTGGCCAGGGGGAGTCCAGGAGGGTCCTTGCTTTACTGAGGAGCTCTAGCTTATTAAAGAGGCTGGACATCAGCTAGATGTCTCACCAGAGTGGTGCCTGCTCTAATTATCACCCGCTTGGACTACTGCATTGTGCTCTACGTGGGGCTACTTTTGAAGGTGACCTGCAAACGGCAACTAATCCAGAAGGCATCAGCTAGACTGGTGACTGGCAGTGGCTGCCGAGACCATATAACACCAGTCCAGAAAGACCTACATTGGCTCCCAGTACGTTTCCAGGCATAATTCAAAGTGTTGGTGCTGACCTTTAAAGCCCTAAACGGCCTCGGCCCAGTAGACCTGAAGGAGCATCTCTGCCCCCATCATTCAGGGGGTGGAGGTCCAGCTCTGAGGGCCTTCTGGTGGCTCCCTCACTGTGAGAAATGAGGTTACAGGGAACTAGGCAGAGGGCCTTCTCGGTAGTGGCGCCTGCCCTGTGGAACACCCTCCCAGCAGATGTCAAGGAAATAAACACCTGACTTTTAGAAGACATCTGAAGGCAGCCCTGTTTAGGGAAATGTTTGAGGTTTTATCATGTTTTTAATATTGTGTTGGGAGCCACCCAGAGTGGATATAAATTAATAATAATAATAATAATAATAATAATAATTTATTAGAGTGCAGGTGATGCAAGTATTGGTGTGAATCTGACCTAACAGAGGTACAAGAGCACAGACATTCTTACATAGACGATGTAACACTGGCCCTGTATGCCCAGCACTGGCTGCCAGTGAGCTACTGGGCCCAATTAATAGTTAGCACTGGCATATGGAGCCCTAAATGACTTGGGAGCCAAGTACCTACCGTAACATCTAGGGCAAGCCCTAGATCACTTGATGGAAGACTGAGATTGTTTTTAGAATGTATTAACTGTTATAAAGCCTTTTTGTTTGCTACCCTGGGTTCCTTAAGGAAGAAAGGTGGAATTAAAAAAACCCCACACCCAATAAATAATTTTAAAATAATAATAACCACCTGGATTTAATGTCAGGTTGTTTCCCTTTGTTCATCCCAAAATTCCCCTCCTGCAATGTAGCCTATGGCTAAGATATATATTTTTTGTTCTGTCTGGAGGGGAGTTGCACCAACGGACCCATTCCTGTCTTGCTCGCATGTTTCCCATGGGCAACTGGTTGGCCACTGGTGAGAAAAGGATAATGGACGCGATGAGGACCATTTCTGATACTGTCATGGTAACGTTTCCCTTTTCCTTTGTGCTATATTTTCCCAGCTGATTTGTATACCAGAGGCCTCTTTTGCCTAACTTGGCAATCATTAATGGTTTTAAACAAATAAATTTGACTTGACTTCATGCATCTCTAGCGCCATCGTTTTTCTCTTTTGCTTAAATTCAATTGCTTTGCATCTCACCCCCTGACAAAGGAGCACCAGTAGTAATGGCAAAGGTAGTGGAGAGTTTGTACAGCTCATTTGGCAGAAACAAGAAACTGAGACTTCAGAGTCCTTGGCCCAGTACTATGTGACTAGGGTGGCGCTGTGGCCTAAACCACTGAGCCTCTTGGACTTGCCAATCAGAAGGTTGGCGGTTCGATTCCCCACGATGGGGTGAGCTCCTGTTGCTCTGTCCCAGCTCCTGCTAACCTAGCAGTTCAAAAGCACAGCAGTGCAAGTAGATAAATAGGTACCGCTGTGGCAGGAAGGTAAACGGTGTTTCCTTGCGCTCTGGCTTCCATCACTGTGTCCCGTTGCGCCAGAAGCGGTTTAGTCCTGCTGGCCACATGACCTGGAAAGCTGTCAGTGTACAAACACCAGCTCCCTCGGCCTGAAAAGCGAGATGAGCGCCGCAACCCCATAGTCGCCTTTGACTGCACTTAACCATGCAGAGGTCCTTTACCTTTTACTGTGTGATAATCCTGCCAGCAAGCACCTTCTGTGCCAGCTTTTAAATAGCCGCTGAGAACTTTTCCATTCTGTTATGTTTTCTGATTTTAACTTCTCTATTTTTATTTTATTTATTTTATTTTATTTTATTTTATTGAATTTCTATACCGCCCTATACCCGGAGGTCTCAGGGCGGTTGACAGAACAAAATCAAAATCTAAATATATGGCAGGAATAGCAATGATAGGGGGTCAGACCAAAAAGGGCATGTGGCAAATTGCCTTTAAAAAATGAGTATAATACCAGAAGGCAAACAGGGTACATAGACAGCCAACAGTTCTGTCTGCATCCAGAGAGCCCTGAATGCAAACTGGTCTCACAAGGGGGCCTCGTTGCTTTGCAACCAGGAAGAACCAAAAGAAGGAAGCCCAAGTTTGCTGCCATGTGCAGTCTGTCTGCCAGTGCTCTTCACCCCACTTTACAATATCCAAGTGTTGCAACTAAGTCCATCCACACAGAATGAGTTGGAAGGGCCTTTGAAGGTCACCTGGTCCAAGCCCACCTTAGGGCATGAGTGTCCCAAGTGAAGCATCTCTTCTTACCCCTCCTGAACGCCTCCCACAAGGGGCTTCTTATAGCCCTGAAACGAAAACCTTGTATAGTAGATTATTTTCCCATAGTGGGGAATCAGCAAAAGAGCTGGCAAAGAGTATCTAACTTTTAAGCAATTTTTAAGCTTATGTTGCCAGAAGAACGCCTTCCTTAAGCACCTTTCAGGTTTGTGACACAGGAAGGAGTCACCTGTTCTACCACACAGATTATGGGGAATTAGCTACTAGCCGTGATGACTATTCTCTGTTTCCACAGAAAGAGGAAATAACAGGATGGGTCATTGGCCTGATTCAGCAGGCGCTCCTTATGTTCTTATGATCATAGTGTTGTAATACTGAAAATCATGAGACCTTTAAATGCAAGGCAAAGGCACTGAGAAGAAGCTGGCCTAAACAGTTTAAGGTGAAGTACAGTGGTACCTTGGGTTGCACACTCAATTTGTTCTGGGGTGCCATTCGCACCCCGAACAGTGCGCAAGTTGGGTGGCGCTTTTGCGCATGCGCGAGAGAGAGAGATCTCTCGTAAGAGCACGCAAGAGTGCGTGATCTCACACTTCTGCGCATGCACGAACTGCGCAGAACGCTTCTGCGCTTCCACGGACCGCACGGACATGCGCAGAAGCGCCCGCGCTCCGTGTTGCACTTCCAGGTTTGTGGAGTACGCAACCCGAACGTACGCAACACGGAGCGTACGCAACACGGGGTAAGACTGTATTAAGAAACTCTGTTGCAATCTGTTGCAATCAGCATTTCCCCAAAAAAACATTTGTGCAATCGGCTTCTCAGCACAACCCTGCTCACATGAAACTCTTTCAACTTTCCCACTATTATTAATATTTATTAAATTGTATATCACCCTTCATCCAAAGATCACAGGGCAGATCACCAGATTAAAAAAAAATGAGAACACAAAATACATAATAAAACAGAAACCAACAACCCCCCACCCCAACACATTTCAAAGGCCATAGAAAGCTCAATCAGCCCAAGGCCTGATTGGAGGAAAAGGTTTTTGCCTGGCGCCAAAAGATCTGTAATGAAGGGTCTCAGAGGATGATCGCATGGAAGCCCTCAATCCCTTCATTCCTGCCTCCCACTATGACTCCTGCCATCACATTCTCCCAACTGCATTTCCTGAAAAGGGTGGGGTTCAGATTACCCCGCCATTCACTCAAGGAATGGGGTCGTCCTGCCACCAGCTGCCAGTGGGACCTGCAGCCAGATACATACCCTCCAACATAGCCCAGATGAAAATAGAGACATTTAATAATAACAATAATAATAATAATAATAATTAATAATAATATAATTCTTTTATTTGTACCCCGCCCATCTGGCCGGGTCTCCCCAGCCACTCTGGGCGGCCACCAACAGATATAAAAATACATTAAAATATCACAGGTTAAAAACTTCCCTAAATAGGGCTGCCTTGAGGTATCTTCTGAATGTCAGATAGTTGTTCATCTCCTTAACCTCTGCTGGGAGGGCGTTCCACAGGGCGGGCGCCACTACCGAGAAGGCCCTCTGCCTGGTTCCCTGTAGCTTTGCCTCTCCCCAATGGAGGAGGCTTGCAGTAGAGGCTTTGGAGAGGCAGCAGGGTGCTCCCTTGCCACCATCACTTGGGAGAAGCGTTGGCTCATCCTCCTCCCTGAGCTCAGTGGTGGCAGAACTGGTGGGAGAAATGGGGACATTCCGGGATCAAAGCAGAAGGCTTTCGTAATTTCAGGACTGTCCGTGGAAAATTGGGGCCCTTGGAATGTATGCTGATACACTGTCATCTGCCTTTAACCACAGTCATTTTTTTAAAAAATCCACAAACTAATTGTAAGTATGTTAGTCATTAAGGCTGCAAAAATAGCCAGATGAAGGGAGGGAGTGTTTACAAAAACACCCGAGGTCAAAATGGGGAATTGCTAATGCTGAGGTGTTCCTCTTTAGATTCGCTTCTTTGGATTTACTTCTTGTTTCAGAACAAAGTTTTTGTGCTTTACTTCTGCTTTTATTCTTGGATACCAATGGAGTAAATCAATGTGGGTCTGTGCATTAAATAAGATTTAAGTTAGAAAGATTAATACCTATTACTTCTGCTTGGACACTCAACTGTCCCCTCATGGTCTAGTCAAGGGTTCAGCGCAGATCCCCTCAGAAGGGTGGGGCTGATTGTAGAGGAGAGGAAGGCAACCTCATGCGACAGATGGACTGGAGGAAGCCACTCCAGGGCATTGAGACTGGACTTAGGGGGTCGAAGGCCCTGTTTGGGGAGGAGGGATCGAGGGAGGGTGCCTTCAAGGGATCTTTCCCCCAGTCTGCCACTTCACCCACAGAGGAGCAAGGTCGGTGGGACCCATGGACGACTGGCGTTCAGGTGATGCTAAGGCAGGTGCAGTCCCAGGAGGAACCCCGGGCTACAAATGTGTTTGGCATGTCAGTGGTCAATGCATCTTGCACCGCCGGGGTGCAAAGATCCGCCCAGCACCCCCAAATTTAGTTTAGCCCCCAGATCTTCCTCCTGAAGCCTCGCAGGCAAAGCTTGAGAGAACTTTTCTCCCTCCTCCTTTTGCTTTCTAAAAGACTCTCATTCCGCAAAAGAGAAGAGGAGACTGTGTTTCGGGCAAACTAGTCTCTCGGCTGATGAAGCCGAACACTGCCCCTGTCCAAGACACAGAGGCCTCTATTACCACCAGCACGAGCCACTGCCACCGCCACCACCTCCTGGGAAGGGGAACCACTAGGATTGGGCCCGTTGGGGGGAGGAGGCAGGGAGCCCCCACCTGCAGCTTGCTTGGTGGGGCCGGTGAAGGGAAGCAGCGTCTTGAAGGCAGCGGAGCAGGAGGCAGTGCATGTTGCTGCTGCTTCTTTGTTCTGGAGGTGCCTCTCTCTCCCCCCGCCGGTTGCTGGGCAGGGGCTGGGCCAGGCCGGGGGGAGCAGCAAGCAGCCTGCCAGGCATGGGGCTGAGAGCGCCGCCCGCGCAATGCCAGCCAGAGGGGCGTGTGGCACTTGCGTCGGAGCTAGTGCTGCTCCAGACTGGCTGCTCCACTGCCGCCGCTTTTCAGGCTCACCAAGTTGCAGTTCCTCTAGTCGCGCTCCATGACTCCTGCCCATGGGGGTCCTCTCTTACTTGTGCTGCTCCCACGGCACCTGCACCTCAGAGCGGAAGAAGGGACCCAGCCGTGAACAAGTGTTTCCAGGAAGCACCTCCTCGCAAGCCAGTGGGAAGGTCAGGGTCCCCTGGGTGCAGCTGAGTGGCCACAATCCGGCTACTGACGTTGGCCCCTCCTCAGCCCCATGACACCTCCACACAAGACGCCTCAGATGATTTCATAACAGGTAGATAGTTAAGAGCTTATGCAGCTTCAGCGGCGGGCACCTGGCACCCCCCAGACTTCTTCATTGCACAAACTGAGTGCTGTGACAGAAAAATCCTGGGTGCAGGTTTACTCCGCTGCCCAGCAGATCAGGGTGCCACTCCCCGCGGGTCTCTCCTGGTCAGCAAAAGAAGGAATCTCCAACCAAGTAAAAAGAAAAAACAGTGGTAAGTAGACCTGATCTTTATTGTTGCAACAAGGTTCACACACACAGACACACTCATATGGAGTAGGGGTTTCATGGACTTTTAAGTCCTTTTCCCCCTTCGCATAATACATTTCCAGATACATCACCAACGTGTCCCCAAGGAGGGGATTTTGCTTGGTAACATGAGTCCATCATTCATCCCTGTTATCAAATTCAGACACCTTCTAAGTACCAACCACCAAGAGAAGAATAAAACTATTTACACCTATCCTTCCCCTCTGGGCTTTCCTGAAGATGGGCTTTGTTTACACCTGGCTTCAGCAAACTCCATCAAAGGATATCTGTCTGGTCCATTGTTATCTTTTTCCCACTCTCTGGGGAAGAGTGAGGTGTACATGACTCTATACCTCAAGGAAGCCCTGGATTCCCCTCTTCCAGAAGAGTCATTAGCCATTAGAACCAAGGAAATGGGTCATTTTTTGTGACATTTTCAGGTCACTTCCGGGTCCATTATGTTGTGCATATGCATGGTTGCACACACACACTGAATGCACTTAAATATTTAGGAGGGGGTGCCATTTGCTTGCTCTTCCATTCGTTTCAAGAGACCTCTATTTCTCTTGGTCCTCACGTCCTTCATTTCCGCAATTTTCCTGTCTTTCTTTCTCTGTTATCCCTCCCTCCCAAAATTAATTCTTATTTTCTCTTCCATCTTCCATGTTCTTTCTTTTGTCATGTGTGTAGCTAGCTGACACATTGTGGGTGTTGATAAGCAGCTCAGATATGAGCCCCCCCCCCCTGTTCCTGGTTTTAACATTGCTAAGTACTTTATGAGTTCTTAAGTTTCGTTTAAGTTTCGTTTCTTAAGTTTCGTTTCTTAAGTTTTGTTTCCAAGTTTCTTAAGTTTCGTTTCCACAAGGCCCTTGAGATGTCTTGTGCCTCTCCCTCTCCACGTCCAAGTTTCTCAAAATAGTCATGGTCAAGGAGGTTTTACAGTCTGGGCACTCAGCCCAAGACCTCACAATCAGCAGAGGAAGGGGAGGAAGTGGACAAAGAGGAAGGCCCTTCCCTTTCCCTGCCTTGAGTGGGAAACAAGAAGAAAAATACAAAGCATCTCTCATGCTTTCTTCCTGAAATGGCTGCAGCCAACCAGCAGAAGAGAGGCAAAAGAAAAAGTGACTTGTCCAAAACTCCTCATAAATGTCAGCACAAAAAAAGAGAGTTAATTGACAAACCAAATAAAGTCCATAAAGCAAGCAATTTAACTATTTGTTCAGTTGTTCAGTCGTGTCCGACTCTTCGTGACCCCATGGACCAGAGCACGCCAGGCACGCCTACCCTATGTAATTTAACTATTACATACACAATATTCAACCATTATCAATCAAGAAATAGTGTGGAAAATAAAAAGAATGAAACAAAAGCATTTTGAATATGCAAACAAACCAGGGAAATAGTTAGCGTGGCAGTTAAATAAAAGTGAGCAAAATGATATCATAAATAAAATCAAATTAAATGAAAAAAGTTATAGACAACCCGAAGGAAATTAGGAAGGTCTTTGTAAAATATTTCACAGAACTATACAGGAAAGGAGGAGAAAAAGGCAAAGAGATAGATCAATATTTGAAGGTCAGTAATCTGCCGGGGATAACAGGAGAGAAATTAGCAATTTTAAATGCCCATATGACAACACAGGAAATATTAGATGCAATTAAGCTGGAAAAAACAGGGAAATTGCCGGGACCAGATGGATTATCAGCAAAATATTATAATAAATTATATAACCAATTGGTGAGACCATTACAGGATGAATGAAATTTTAAATTCAAGGAAAGTCCCAGAGACATGGAAAGAGGTAGGGGCGTAGCGTGCCACTAGGCTATCAGGGGCGGCAAGCCAAGTGGCACCCCTGGGGACGGAACGTTGCTCCGTGCGCATGATGTAACGACACACATGCGCATGGAGCGACGCCTCCGCCCATTGCCCCATGCCGCGGCGAAAAAAGTCACTGAAAGGGGGGAAAGGAAGACAAAGCAGGCGCTTTTCCTGCCCCCCCTTTCAGCGGCTTTTTCTGCTGCTGGGCTCCCTAGGCGGAGCCGCGGCATGGAGGAGATTCATGTTCCATGAATGGACATGGAAATGATATGTACCCTGTTTCCCCTTTTTTAATACGTAGTCATAAAGTAAGCCACGGCAGGGTTTTTGTACCTTTGTGAGAAGTAAGACATACCCCAAAAGTAAGCCATGGTGCCGCCATTGTTCCCGTCGCCTCCTCAGCCCCTCCTGCGTGCGCAGGGAGCCAGCGAACCAGTGAGAGGCGCGGGGGGGGAATGCGCCTCTTGCGGAGTTCTTCCCCGCCTGCTCAGCACGCAGGGGGAGGCTGTACCATACCATACTGGCGTAATAAAAATAAGACATCCCCCGAAAATAAGCCACCCTGTGTTTTTTTGAGGGAAAAAAATTATAAGACGGTGTCTTAAAAAGGGGGAAAGACGGTACAATTTTATAACCTGCAGAAACAATATGGATTAGCAAACCAGAAAAGGAAGCTGAGGGAAGTCCGGAGGGTGGGAAAGGGAGGGGCGGGGAGGGAGGGGGGAAGGGGGAAAATGTAATTGGTTGTGGTACTGATAAATTGTATTGATTTAAATTTTTCTCAATAAAATATTTATTTTTTTAAAAAAGAGAACTTTACCTCAGGATGAGAACGGAAATCGAGCACTGGCGGCAGCAGGAGGCCCCTTAGCTAAAGTGGTACCTCAGGTTAAGAACAGTTTCAGGTTAAGAATGGACCTCCAGAATGAATTAAGTTCTTAACCCGAGGTACCAATGTATTTCTAAAACAAGCACACAGCAGTCTTGGCATTTGTTGAAAAGCTTCTTATGGATGCCAGTATGACATGGGTTGAATTATACCTTGGCACATAAGCTCTTAATGAATGTTGGGACAGCTTGGGTCCTGCCTATGCAAGTCTGAATGAGCTGGTTTTGCCTCATAGCCCCACCTTCAACTCCTACAAACTCCTAGGGCTTGGTAACCAAGATTATAATTTTTCCTCCTCATCTTCATATTCAGGGCCTGTGAGAATTTGAACTCCTGCCTGACATCAAGGGCAGATTAGGGGGGGCACAGAGCCTTGGGGGTGCAGCAGACAACTATTTTGTAGAATGGAAGGCAAGAGACGCCAAATTTTGAGACCCCAATACATTTCCCACTGCTGCCATTCCATGCAGACGGTGCTGAGATTCATTTAAATATATATATATATATATATTATTCAGATTTTATAACATATTTTAGCATAATCAAAAATTCAAATTACATTTTACATTCCAATTAATCCCCCCACGACTTCCCCTAACTTCTCTTTCTGATTATAGCATATTCATTTCTTCTGCTTATAATTTCCTCCTGGCTGGCCCGCCCCTCTCCTCCATGCCGCGGCTCCGCCCAGGGAGCCCAGCGGCGGAAAAAAGCCGCTGAAAGTGGGGGGGAGGCTATTTTCGGCGCTGCCGGGGTGGAGCCACAGGGGCGGCCAGCGAGGGGGGGTGTCACGTCAGCAACAAGCGTGACACCCCTCCTCGCTGGCCGCCCCTGCGGCTCCGCCCCGGCAGCGCCGAAAATAGCCTTTAAAATAAGGAAAAAGAGCAGGGCGGCTGCGGGGGACGGGGTTCCTGCCCCGAGTGTCACCCCCACCAGGATCAGGTGGGATTCCTTCCAGGCAGACAAATGAAAAATAATATTAGAAATATTATTGACATTATAGAGTACCTGGAGTGAGAAATGAAAAACAAGCAGCACTAATGTTCATAGATGCTGAAAAAGCCTTCGACAATGTCTCTTGGGAATTTATGGAAAAAACTCTGCAAGAAATGAATTTGGGAGATAAATTTAGTTAAGGAATTCAAGCCATATATTCAGATCAAAAAGCAAAATTTATTGTTAATCAGGTGGTAACACAGGAAAGCAAAATACAAAAAGGCACAAGACAAGGATGTCCATTATCACCTTTATTATTTATATTGGTACTAGAAGTCCTGGTGAGAAATATTAGGGCTGATGAAAATATTAAAGGAATCAAAATAGGGAAAAAGTCATATAAATTTAAAGCCTATGCAGACGATCTGGTAATATGCTGAAATGGCGAAGTTAACTGAAAGACTTAAAGATAAAGACAATAATGACTTTAAAAAAGATTTGGAACCTTTTATGATATATATATACAGAAACAATGTACTGAAATAAACTCACTTGCAGGATTTGAGTAATACACTTACGATGGATAAATAATAGAATATATAATTATGGGGTTATAATGTTAAGAACAGATTAGTTACAGGTAGGTAGCCGTGTTGGTCTGCCATAGTCGAAACAAAATAAAAAAAATCCTTCCAGTAGCACCTTAGAGACCAACTAAGTTTGTTATTGGTATGAGCTTTCGTGTGCATGCACACTTCTTCAGATACCAATCAGATACCAATCTGAAGAAGTGTGCATGCACACGAAAGCTCATACCAAGAACAAACTTAGTTGGTCTCCAAGGTGCTACTGGAAGGAATTTTTTTATTTTGTTTCAAGAACAGATTAATAAGGTATAATTTTAATTTTAAGTATATATGGTGTATAAAATTATAAGCAGAAGAAATGAATATGCTATAATCAGAAAGAGAAGTTGGGGCAAGTCGTGGGAGGATTAATTGGAATGTAAAATGTAATTTGAATTTTTGATTATGCTAAAATATGTTATAAAATCTGAATTTTATATATATATATATATATATATATATATATATATATATATATATATATATATATATATATATGAATGTCAGCAGCGTCTGCATGGAATGGCAGCAGTGGGGAATGTCTTTGGGTCTCAAAATTTGGCATCTCTTGCCTTCCATTCTACAAAATAGTTGTCTGCTGCACCACCAAGGCTCTGTGCCCCCCTAAATCTGCCCTTGATGTCAGGCAGGAGTTCAAATTCTCACAGGCCCTGAATATAAAGATGAGGAGGAAAAATTATAATCTTGGTTTCTTGGTTACCAAGCCCTAGGAGTTTGTAGGAGTTGAAGGTGGGGCGATGAGGAAAAACCAGCTCATTCAGACTTGCATAGGCAGGACCCAAGCTGTCCCAACATTCATTAAGAGCTTATGTGCCAAGGTATAATTCAACCCATGTCATACTGGCATCCATAAGAAGCTTTTCAACAAATGCCAAGACTGCTGTGTGCTTGTTTTAGAAATACATTGGTACCTCAGGTTAAGAACTTAATTCATTCTGGAGGTCCTTTCTTAACCTGAAACTGTTCTTAACCTTACCACTTTAGCTAATGGGGTCTCCCTCTGCCGCCAGCCCGCGATTTCCGTTCTCATCCTGAGGTAAAGTTCTCTTCTTTAAAAAAATAAATATTTTATTGAGAAAAATTTAAAGAATAGAATAGAATAGAATAGAATAGAATAGAATAGAATAGAATAGAATAGAATAGAATAGAATAGAATATATTTATTGTCATTGTCCCCTTCGGGAACAACGAAATTACTTGGCTGCTCCATCCACCCAGATAGGGCACTCCACGCAAAGACAAAACAACTACAAAAACACTGATTAAAACCATACACACTGATTAAAACCATACACACTGATTAAAACAATGATAAAACATAACAGGTAAGATTAGATGACTTCAAAATCAATACAATTTATCAGTACTACAACCAATTACATTTTCCCCCTTCCCCCCTCCCTCCCCGCCCCTCCTTTCCCACCCTCCGGACTTCCCTCAGCTCCTTTTCTGGTTTGCTAATTCACATTGTTTCTGCAGGTTATAAAATTGTACATATCATTTCCATGTCCATTCATATTTTACTAATAAAAAATTGTGTACGGTATATTTATTCAAAACCTGCCAATGAATCCAAGTCTCTTTGTTGTCTTTTTAAATAGTTTGTAAAAAGTCCCGGTTGTCCCTCTCACATAATTTATATGTTAGTTATGCCAGTTCCGCATAGTTCATCAGCTTTTTTTGTCATTGTTCCCTTGTTGGAATTTCTTCCTTCTTCCAACCTTGTGCTAGCAAAACTCTTGCTGCAGTTGTCACATACATGAATAAATTCTTTATTTTCTTTGGCAAATCTTGACCTAAAGCCCCTAATAAACATGCTTCCGGCTTTTTAACAAATGTAATTTTAAACATTTTTTTCAATTCATTATATATCATTTCCCAATATTTTTTTGACTTCTCTACATTCCCACCACATATGATGAAAAGTCCTTTCTTTTTCTTTACATTTCCAACATATATTGAACTGGTTTTATACATTTTTACCATCTTTACTGGTGTACTGAGGTAAAGTTCTCAACCCGAGGTACTACCTTCAGGTTAGTGGAGTCTGTAACCCGAAGTGTTTGTAACCCGAGGTACCACTGTAAAGCGAAACAGAAGGTTGAGCAGTACTGCATTATAAATGTAATAAAGGACATGTTTACATTTTATTACATTATTTCCTGTAGAGGAGAAGTGGGGATTTTCCTGGACTACAACCCCCATCATCCCTCACGATTGGCCAATCTGGCTTCAGAAAAGTAATTTGGAGGGGGTGCCATCTCCTTGCTCTTCCATTCTTTTGAAGGCACTTCTATTTCTCTTGGTCCTCGCAATCCTTCATTTCCCCTATTTTCCTGTCTTTCTTTCTCTGTTATTCCTCTCCCCTTCCCCCACCCCCCCAAAAATAATTCTTAATTTTTCTTCCATGTTCTTTCTATTGTTTATGAAATGTTCAGGGGTGGGCTCTGCAATGGCTGCTTGTGCAGTAGGGAGAAAATGCTTAGAATAAACCTTGACTTTTGTACGGTTAGTGCTGCAAAAAAGAAAATAAGAGGTTGTCACGTGTGTAGTTAGCTAACTGACATGCTGTGGGTGTTGATAAGTAGCTCAGATATGGAGCTGAGAAGAAATTTCTCAGAAAAGATGCTTTGATAATGTTGTTTATTGCACCTTCCCTCCCCTAACCCCAAAAAGTCACCTTGAACAATATTCTCCAAATGTTCTCAGCCTTTCCGTGCAGCTGCTGATTCTTCCCCACAATGCCCTGGAACGGGGCTAGCTCTGGGTCACTGTAGGGGCTAGGTTTGGAGTATTGTCCCTCTCCCCCCCCCCTCCCGAGAATATTCAACAACATTTTTCCTCAGTTTGTTTTCTGAAAATAGCTTGGGTAATTTGCAGAAGGAGTTCCTGTTTTGTGTTTTTCGTGAAACTCAGTGGTAACCCACAGCGAAGAGGAAAAAGAAAGGGGGAAGGGTGATATGAAAAAGAGACACAGTTGGTGAGGGAAGTTCTGAAAGCTCTCCCCAGTCCCACCACTTCTCTAATTAAAAGTACACATTTCCATTTTTGCTTTTCCAGCAACAATGAAGTAAATTGGAGTTCTTGTTAGTATACACACAAATAGGTTGCTGGTTGCTGCCCAGGAGGACTCCCCTGAGTGAGTGCCTTAGGGCCCCGTTCCTGCCACTCACCATCTGGCCCAGGGCGGGGCCTGACAGGCCTCATAAGGACTGCTGTCACCGCTGCTGCTGCTGGTGCTGCCCAGAACAGTGCAGGGTTCTTTTTAAAATGTTTTAAAATGTTTTTTTTAAAAAAAATAAAATAAAATTCTTTTCACGTTTCTAAATTTGTTTGCTGTGGGGGGTGGGATGGATGTTTAGTTGGGTTTGGGAATTTATTTAACTTTGTTTTGTTTTGTTTGTAATTTTGTTTGTTGGTTGTTGTATAGTTTGTGGTTTGTTTTAAGGGGTGGGATCAGGGCTGCCGGGGAGTGGGCCCCAGCCAACAGAATGGCTAGGGCAAGTTCCACAGAGGGGGGGATGCACTGGGACACCCGATCTCAGTGATCACGGGCAGGAAGAGGAGTCACGCTAAGACCAGAACATGTCATTACCGAGGAGGCAGGCTTAGTCGTTGTTTGAGGACTATCCCTGCCTCCGGGTCTGGCCCTGACCGGACTGGTACTGGAATCAACAAGGGATACCCACATGACCTGAAAGTGCTGCTGTGTAATGCCAGGTCAATGATGAACAAAACAACTGCCATCCACCACCTGATTATGGATGGAGGGTTTGACCTGGCATGTGTGACAGAGACTTGGTTGGATGAGGCAGATGGGCCAGTCCTTGCCGCTGCTTGTCCACCAGGTTTCTCTTACGCACAGCAACCCAGGCCATCTGGGCGGGGAGGGGGGGTTGCAGTGATTTTTAGGAAGTCATTAGTTTGCACCAGGCGTCCTATTGGGAAGACCCAGTTCTCTGAGTGCATGTTCTGGAAGTTGGGCAATAGGGGCAGTACAGGATTCCTTTTGGTGTACCGACCTCCCCGCTGCACCAAGGATTCCCTGCCCGAGCTGCTTCAGGTCGTGGCGGACATGCTCCTGGAGACACCTAGCTTGGTTGTCTTAGGAGATTTTAACATCCATGCCAACACAACCTTACAAGGGGCCGCTCGGGACTTCATGGAAAGCATGGCCTCCATGGGGCTGTCCCTGAATAAGTTTGGCCCAACTCATAGCCGTGGACATGCCTTAGACCTGGTGTTTACCTCTATGGATGTTGGTGATCTGACACTAAGTAAAAGCGAAACAAAAGAAGTGCCATGGTCAGACCACTTCCTGGTGCAACTAGACTTCTCCACGACCCTTCCTCTCTGCCGGGAGGTGGGACCGATTCGGATGGTCCGCCCCCGCTACTTAATGGATCCAATTGGTTTCCAGAGAGTGGTAGGGGATGTTTTATCCCATGTTGATGGCCTTTCAGTTGATTCCCTGGTGGCCCGCTGGAATGTGGAGTTGAAACAAACAAAGGATAACTCATTCTGAATCAGACCGGACATGGGCTAGAGCTCAACTTCGAGCCTACCAAGTGGCAAGGGCGACGGCGAAGAGGACTAAGCCGCTTCTGGCGAACCAGAGCAGCGCACGGAAACGCCGTTTACCTTCCCGCCAGAGCGGTTCCTATTTATCTACTTGCACTTTGACGTGCTTTCGAACTGCTAGGTTGGCAGGAGCTGGGACCGAGCAACAGGAGCTCACCCCGTCGCAGGGATTCGAACCGCCGACCTTCTGATCAGCAAGCCCTAGGCTCTGTGGTTTACCATCAAAAGGACTGACTTTATCTTTAAATAATCTTCACAAACTGAAGATTTTCCAAACAAAACAAAAAGGTTATTTAGGGCTGCACCCTGAGTTGTGTCTCCAGAGAGTTTTGCACATGCAGGTAAACATCACCCTTTTCATGTCATTCTAACCACTCTAGCTAACCTCTTCCTGTCGACTTCCTGTTAGGAAACATCTGCATAGCAACTTCCTGTAGAAGAAACAGCCAGGGCAAAGCACCTCTCTCTTTCGCGCGCTCTCTTTTTTCATACAGTAAAAAAAGCCTTGATTTCCCCACCCCCACTTCCCTCTCTACTTCCCTCTCTTTGCTCTTGCTTATGGCTCATGAAGTTACTAGCAAGCACTTCCTGTGTAAGCAAATAAAAATGGTGTCTGTCTTGCATCCATCTGTTTTAAGAAAAGGTCTTGCATTCTCCATCTCGCATCCCATGGAAGCCACCTCTCCTCCCCAGGGCTGTTCTCTGATGCAGACCCCACAGTCCCTTGCAACTTTCAAAAATGGAAATTGAAAGAGCAGCGTGAGGTGGCTTCCAAAGGGCACCATTTGTCAGTGGGTGCCTGGTGCCTCTTGGGAAGTATGCAAGGGAGTCCCAAAGGCAGCTGCTTTTCTGCCCTCCCAAACGGGTAATCAGGAGAGGAGATAAATGATTGCAATTCAAGGACACAGAAACAGGAAGCTGACTTTTACAGAGCCAGGCAAATTGATCCGTCTACCTCAGTATTTTCACACTGCCTGACAGCTGCAACATTTCAGCCAGACTTGAGGAAGGTGTGGAGCAACAGTGGTGTGGGTTGGAGGGAGGAGATGACCTATGGAGAGCCCTGAGGGCCAGACAGACATACCGGTACCCCACAACTAGGGGAGCGGGTGGCGCTGTGGTCTAAACCAGGGGTGTCCAAAGGTCGATCATGATCTATTGGTCGATGGTGGGGGTGTCCCAGGTCGATCGCTGTGGTTTTGTAAGTGATCTCCCTGTTGCTCTTAAGCGATTGTTACGCGCCCTGCCCCGCTTTGAGAGGTTCGGCGGCAGAATTTGGGAAGGCGGGAGTTGAGCTGACTGTTGATTGATATAACTGTTGATCTGACTGTTGATTGATCTAACTGTTGACACTCCTTCTCCTAAAACCAACCTGGCAAATCCTTTCCAAAAGAAGCTCAACAACTTTGGCTCCCCCCAAAAATCGTAACAACTTAACTACTGGCAATGACAAGGGGTAGATCACAGCCAGTCTTTTTATACTTTGAGTAGATCGCACTCCCTTGGGAGCTGGATGTGCCTGGTAGAGCCGTCTTAAGCATATCAGACGCCCTGGTGCAAAGATCCCTCTGCCCCCCCCCGTTTCCCAGAGTTCTCGACCTTTTTTTAGGAGGACGGCGCTGGCAAGGAGGCAGGCAACGGCTGGAGGAAGAGGCAGAGGCTGGATGCGGCGCCTCCCGGCTCAGCTGGCCGCTTTGTGTCGCGGTGGCCACGGCAGACGGAGGCTCCGTGCACGGTGCTGCTTCGGCACGGCATGGCAGAGGCAGGCGAGGGCGACGAGCTGGTGCCGGGATGCGCGCGTCCAGCCTCCACCTCTTCCCTGGCACCCTCCAGAATTTGGTGCCCTGGCGCCCCGCGCCAGTAGCCTCTATGGGTAAGATGCCCCGGTGCCTGGTCTAAACCACTGAGCCTCTTGGACTTGCTGATCAGAAGCTCGGCAGTTCAAATCCCTGAGACAGGGTGAGCTCCCGTTGCTCCGTCCCAGCTCCTGCCAACCTAGCAGTTTGAAAACACACCAGTGCAAGTAAATAAATAGGTACCACTGCGGCAGGAAGGCAAACAGTGTTTCTGTGCGCTCTGGTTTCCATCACAGTGTCCCACCGCACCAGAAGTGGTTTAGTCATGCTGGCCACATGACCCAGAAAGCTGTCTATGGACAAACGCTGGCTCCCTTGGCCTGAAAGCGAGATGAGCGCCACAACCCCATAGTCTTCCTTGACTGGACTTAACCGTCCAGGGGGTCTTTTACCTTTTACCCTACAACTGACACATTTTAAGCTGGATATTGTGGATCTCAGAAGCCAGTCCCATCTTCTGTTTGGATCCTGGAATATCCCATTAAGACTAAGCACCTTGGCATTTTTCAGCAAGGCTGTGTCTGACCCTGCTGGTGAGCCCCAGACCACCTTCTGGGATTGCTTTGGCGATCGTCAAAGGGTCGTGCCAAAGTGCCTCTGAGAGACCATGCTGGATGGGGGGTGGGGAGGAGGCCACGGAAGTGGAGGAGGAGGTTACAGCCACAGAGGAGGAGGACAGCAAAGGTGTAAAGGAGAAGCGAGCGAGCGAGCAAGTGGGCAGGAAAGGGAGGGGTGGGTGTTGGTGGGCGTGAGCAATGGGGTGGTGAGATGGTGTGGGGTATCCCAATTTGCCCTGTCAAAATGTGTGTGGGGGGGGGTAAGGATAGAGTCCTGCTGGTTTCACATGATTCAAAATCACATTATAAGGGATTATTATTATTATTATTATGACCAGAATGTAATTGAAACTAATAAGATTTGGAATGCAGAAATAAAGAAAATCATCAAACCATCAAATCTAGCACACGGGGCCCACTTTATCTAAATTATACAATTTGGCATTTGAACTGCAGAACAGGCTGCTGGATTGAACCAAAATGAGATAAAAAGAATAAATATACAAGATAGAATGAGCCTCATAGTTTTTCTCCCTCTCTCATAACACTAGAACTCGTGGACATCCATGGAAGCGAACGTTGCAAAATTCAGGAGAAAACAAAGTTCATCTTCATCCAGCGCATGGTTAAACTATGGCGCTCTTTCGCCCAGGAGGCAGTGGTGATCCCCCACTTGGATGGCTTTAAAGAGGGTGAGAAAGGTTCCTGGGGAGAGGGCTATTGAGAGCTACTAGCCATGAGGTCTATGCTTTGCCTCCTTCTGAGTTTCTGGAAACTACAGAAGGCAGAGAGGTCTTGTGAGTTTCCCACAGGCATCTGGGTGGCCCCTGTGAGAACAGGATGCTGGATTCCATATTCACAAGGCTGATCCAGCCGGGCTCTTCTGATCCTCTATAATAATCTCCCTGTGTCCCTGCGTCCGCCGTCCGTGTGTCAGTGCAAATCGCAACTGCGCATGCGCTCCACTGACACACGGATTGGAGCGCAGAGAGGAGTAGGAGCCTGAGGTTGGAGCGCAGCGCGAGCGAAGCGCTTGCGCTTCGCGAGCCTCAGAACCTCTCCCGCCCAGCTCCGGCCGCCGCCGCCAGCAGCGCGTCCTCGCCGGGCCTGGCACCGCCCGGGGACGGGGAGCTCCGCGGCGGTGCGCAGAGGCCACCGCCGCCGCTTCCCTCCTCAGGCCTGCCGGGAACCGCCGCTTCCCTCCTCGGGCCTTCTTCTCCCGCCCAGCCCCGGCCGCCGCCGCCAGCAGCGCGTCCCTGCGCCCCGCCCCCTCGGAAGCGGCCCTCCATGTCCCGCCGGCTAAACTTCGCCTCGTGGACGCTGAGGCGGAGAGGAGGCGGTGGTGGTGCTGGGAAAAGCGGGCTGAGGCGGCCGCTGTTGGGGGGTGGGCGCCATTGCTGGCGCCCTCCGCAAGTCGCCCCCCTCCCTCGGGCGCCGCCACTCGCCGCCCCGCCGCTCCCCGCTCGCCATCCCGCCGCTCGTTTCCTGCGGCCGCGAGCCGTGGGGAGGGAGCGGCCCAGCCACCGAGAGGCAGCGAGCAGCGGGGCCGTTGAGGAGGAGGAGGAGGAGGAGGAGGAGGGAAGCGGGGGGGGGCGCAGCTGCTTTTCTTTTTTTGGGGGGTCTTTACCACAGATGTTCTAGCGCCAAAAGAGGAGATTTAATAAGCAGAAAGAGTGCAGGGTGGGGAGGAAAAAGCCCTACCCCAGAAGTGGGGGGCAAGGGGGTGTCTAAAGCATCTAATTGCAATCAGCAGCAGACATCTGACGCAAGTGATGGGATCAGCAAAAAATTGCTGCTGAGAAACCAACATGCCCCTTAGAAAAACTTTCAGATCCCCAGGAAGACCAAATTAAAGAAAGGTCGTTCCCTCACAGCCCCCCCCAACCCCCCTGGGGTAAAGTAGGGGCTGCGGTGGGTGAAGAGAAGGAGGGAGGGAGGGAGGGAGGAAAGAAGGAAAGAAACAGGGAAGGAAGTATGGAAAAATGTAGGGAGGGAGGGAGGGAGGGAGGGAGGGAGGAAGGAAGGAAGGAAGGAAGGAAGGAAGGAAGGAAGGAAGGAAGGAAGGAAGGAAGGAAGGAAGGAAGGAAGGAAGGAAGGAAGAAGGAAGGAAGGAAGTAGAATAGAGAAAGGGAGGGAGGGAGGGAGAAAGAAGGAAACATGTATGTTCTAGCGCCCGTTTTTCTAACGGGCTTAATATACTAGTGTTCTTATATTCTTATATAACTCAGTTTAATAATCAGTCCTTCTCATGCTGAGCCAGAGGGCAAGGCAGGACAAAGAATAATGAAAGGAGGGGAGGAGTTGGCTTCAAACCAAGTACTGCAATAGCAATTCCAGGAATCAGTTCCAATTCCAGGAAATGCAGGCAATTTAGTAGCAGCTGCTGCCAAGGAAATTGGGCGCCAGCTAAAAACATTTTTTTGTATATAAGCCTACCAGTTGCTCAGAAAGATTAAATAATTATAATCTGCTTTATTGTTTCAACTTTTATGTTTTAAATAAGGGCTGTTCCCCACCCTCCACCCCCAGTTTTATTGTTTTATCTTTTTGTAAACCGCTCTGAGGGTTTCTTTTTTTACAATCAAGCGGTGTTCCACCCCTCCGTGTTTTGCTTCCACACTTTGGGGAGTTGGGGAGACCTGGTCCCGACCCCCTAAAAATATTTAGGGGGCCCAAAGGGGTTTGGCTCCCAGGAGCAGCCCTCATGCCAAGCCAGAGGGGAAGACGAGACAAAGAAGAATGAAGGAGAGGGGAGGAGGGGGATTCCACCCCTTTTTGTTCTGACTTGCCCTGACGGTTTCAAAGAAACTAGCAGCAGTTCCAGAAAAACAGAATTGACATTTGTCTTGCTGCAAGCAGGGCAGGATTCAGGTTTGATGAGCCCCTAAGCTACTGAAGGTAATGGGGCATAAGGCATATATGCCATAAGGCATAAGGCATATATGCCATAAGGCATAAGGCATATACTGTATGCCATAAGGCATAAGGCATATATGCCGTAAGGCATAAGGCATATATGCCATAAGCAGGGCCGGATTTAGGTTTGATGAGGCCCTAAGCTACTGAAGGTAATGGGGCCCTTTATATGTCCAACTGTCCTTTGTCAACAATTTCTCGCTGTTTTTTGTGTTGAATATATGCTATATGGTAATTTATGGACCTAATAGGTATCTAAAGCCATTTGCACTTAACAAAATATGTATTTTATCAAAGTACATCCAGTTTTTTTCCCTTTAAATTTTTTTGGGACCCCCAAGAGAGTGGGGCCTTAAGCTATAGCCCTAACCCTGCGGTGAGTGCCGGCCGGCATTTTGTCACTCCCCTCAGTGGTGACACCTGGGGCATCGTGCGCCCACCACCCACCCCTTCCTCCGCCCCTGCTCGTAGGCTGAGACAGGCTGGAAATTAGGCTGTACAAAAATGCTAAGAGTTTTGAAGAGACCAAGGACTCAGCCACATTATAAACATGCAACACCAGATGGTGCCAGAGAGCAGAATTAATTTCTATGCGATTTTTACATAGCGGTTTTGTTTTGTTTTTTGGAGAAAAGGCAATAGAACGTTAGAAAAGAATAGACGTTAGAGATGTTTATAAAATTACAGTCTTTGTGCCAAGTTTGAACGATTAGCATTAGTCATTGTATTACCGGTATAAATTGGTATTGTTATAATGAGGCTATTATTGGACTGTAATTAAAAACTAATAAAAAGTTATTATAAAAAAAACAAAATCATACTATGGATTCAAAAATACATGATGCGTTCATAAAGCTGCTGAGAAACTACTCCTACTTATCGTAATGACTGGTTTCTCAGTATTACCAGATGGTGGTATCATTATCACACAATGATGAGAATCAGGAGGGGAGTTAATGTCAGGAAGGGTGTTAGATGTTAATCAGGAGGGGTGTGTAATATTTTGCCTTCATTATCTCTCCCAGCAACATGCGGTTGGGGGAGGCTTGGTTGAGTATTCATTCTCTCCTGTGTCTAAATACCTGTATGAAGTATTAACAAACTGAGTGTATTGATATAAAGCTGCTTTATGTTTCCATGTTAGCATTGTCAAGACTACCCAGCTCAAAATTAAACAGATGTCTGACAACAAAGAGCTCAAAACTAATATTGATGTAGTCCAGGTGGTGCATATAATCTGCTCAGCCCAGCTGAAAGAGAAGGATGAAAATAGAAGCATGGTTTCAGAACCAGTTCAAGCAATGATGCATGATTTCCTTCCTGGGCTTGGATTGCAGGTGTTGATAAACCTATGTTAGGTGATAAACCTATGTTAGGGTTCCCATCTTCCGAGCTGCAAAAACCCAGACACATTCGGGGCATTCCCCCCACCACCACCATCCCGCATCTCTGTCCCCCTCCCCCTCCCTGCCCTACCTAACCTACCTTTCTCCAGTCATCCCCCTTCACAGAGCCAGTGTGGTGTAGTGGTTGAGAGTGGTAGACTCGTAATCTGGTAAACCGGGTTCGCTTCCCCGCTCCTCCACATGCAGCTGCTGGGTGACCTTGGGCTAGTCACACTTCTCTGAAGTCTCTCAGCCCCTCTCACCTCACACAGAGTGTTTGTTGTGGGGGAGGAAGGGAAAGGAGAATGTGAGCCGCTTTGAGACTCCTTCGGGTAGTGATAAAGTGGGATATCAAATCCAAACTCTTCTTCCTCTTGGAGTGTGGGGAGAAGCGGTACGGCATGGTCTCCACCTGGCAGAAGCGGCACAGGCCGGGCGATTTGGTGGCTTGGCGGCTTGGTGCTGGCAGCGGAGTGACTACACTGGCGATGGTGGTGTTGCAGACCCCATTGTAGCGCATGAAGCAGGCAGAGAGTGTCTGACCCTGAAGAGCGCCTGCCCTCTCCCACTCTTCAGTGGCATGTGTGTCCCCTTCAGAAGAACCCCGATATATATACATGGTATATCCCTAAACCCAGACATTTCGTGTAGAATGCAAAAATCCACCCAGACAGGCAGGTTGCCCCCCAAAAAGAAGACCTGTCCAGGAAATCCCGGACATATGGCAACCCTAACCTATGTCTGAAAATAAAAATAAATAATAATAACTTATTATTTATACCCCGCCCATCTGGCTGGGTTTCCCCAGCCATTCTGGGCGGCTCTCAACAGAATACTAAAAACACAATAAAATATCAAACATTAAAAACTTCGCTAAACAGGGCTGCCTCCAGATGTCATCTAAAAGTCAGAAAGTGGATTATTTCCTTGACATCTGATGGGAGGGCGTTCCACAGGGCGGGCGCCACTAAGACAGGATGTTGTCTTATAGAAAGAAAAGCCATCTTTGAATGGAGAAAGGAAGCAGAGCAGGAAGAAGAGGAGCCTACCTGCCCCAACCCTACCATTAGGCAGAGTAGTAGGAGGTCCATCTTGAACCTTTAGGAGAGCTGGGATTTGGTGTTTCCCAGCACCAGGTGGTTCCTGGATAAATTAATTAAATTTGTGTACCGCACTCTATCTGCAGGTCTCAGGGCAGTTCACAGGATAAAATCACGATATAAAAACACAGAATATATAATCAAAATTAAAAAGAACAACTCAACAACCCCCACCCATCATCATCTCCTTACTCATTCTATGCAAACTTCTGTCCCTTCTTAATAATATAGAATGAGTCAAATTTCCTTCATTTATTCATTGTTTCCCTTCTGAGGAAGAACAACTTATCCCAACTTCCTCATAAACCATTGGACCTGCCTTGCAGGGAAAAAAACACACATGAAAAATGGTGCAACCCCATGAAGTGGGGGGTCTAATTGGTGGCCCACCCAATCCAAGGTGATTTCTGGTGGCCTGTGAAACCCAGACCCCTCCAAGTGTTCCTATTTTCCATGGACGTTTCTGATTTAGAGAAGCTGATTCGATCTTGAAATGTCCCACTTTTCCCTATTTTTATTGGAGAAATATTGGAGGGTATGGAAATACACACACCCCAATTTGGTTGTAGTTAAAAAATAAAAACAAATTGCCCAGAAAGTAGCAGAGTTGAGTGTCACTGCTGCAGAGAGGTCTCAGCCAATCTGAGGGAAGGGGCTTATGTCCCTTCTTTTTAAAATAGGCATTTTCCTTCCGCATGTATCCCATGCCCCCCCTCCAAATCAGCTATGGGGAGTCAAGAGAACACCTAGAACATTGGGCATGGGGGAGGAGAGGGGAGGTATTTCCATGGGGGGGGGGGGAATCCATCTGAAAATGTATGTGCTGATGGAATGATCACCTTGACACATACCCAATTCTACCCACTGTGTTTCACCTCTTCAGGGCAGTGCTGACCTGGAATAACTACTCAGGTGCTACTCAAGCAAAAATGCTGCTAAGTATTCTTATGAAGGTCCTGGAGAGTTTCCTGCATGGAAAAACCATAGCGTTTTGTACTGACTTAAAGTGTACCTTGGATTAAAAGCTTGATGTTTACTGGTCATATTTATATTTGCTAAGATTAACGAGTTCAAAACATCTTTTTCAGGCTCCTGACTAAGTTGACCTTTAGGCTGTTTGTTCCATGTTGAGGCAGAACTCAAGGGCCTCACGCAGCAGAATGAGCAGAACCAAAAGTGATATGATAGTACAGTGGTACCTCGGGTTACAAACGCTTTGGGTTACAAACACTTCATGTTACAGACTCCTCTAACCTGGAAGTAGTACCTCGGGTTAAGAACTTTACTTCAGGATGAGAGAAATCGTGTGGCGGCGGCGCACCAGGCCCCATTAGCTAAAGTGGTACCTCAGGTTAAGAACAGTTTCAGGTTAAGAACGGACCTCCAGAACAAATAAAGTTCGTAACCAGAGGTACCACTGTACACATTGTCATTTAAGAGTAGGTGTCCCGTTAAGACCTTCAAGTCCAAAGGCAATAATCTCTTTATTGCACCACTGCACAGAGCGTGTCAATGTTTAACTTTTACCATCTTCCGTGTTCTCATAATGTTCAACCTTATCAGCTCACCTTCAGACTGTGAGGGAAATAAAGGACTGATTGCTGTAGGGTCAGTTCCCTTTGTCCCCTTCCTCCAATCTAGTGCAGAGACCTCTAGGAGAGAAAACAGCCTGCTTTGTGTGCAGCTGCCTCACCAAAGTGTCCGATCACCCAGCCCTAGAAAGAACATTGCTCTGCGCAGGTGCAAATGGGTGGGGAGGGGATGGCAAAGAAATGGCAGGTAATTGTTCTTCACTAGCTTCCATTGTCCTCTTTTGCTGTATGTGTAAAAGTAAATATATGATTGTGGCATTTGCCCATTCTTTTGGAAATGTCTGTGCAGGGGGAGAGAAAGAGTTAATAGGTAGATCAATAGAAAAGCCCAGAGGCTGAGCCTACCTGTTTTTAAAAGGCTTAGCCAGAGGTTTAGACAGTTGGGAAAAAGCAGTTGGAAGACTGTTGTGGGTACAACAAAGACAGTTGGAAATAGAGAGACAGTTGGTTCAGTTGGTTTCTTGTGGGTGGGAGGCATAGGAGTCAGAATGAGTTAGAGACAGAGGGGTGACAGAGAGAGTGAATCAGATTACAGTGTTTCAAAGTATTTCAAACTTGTTTGCGTTCACAATAAACTGGAATCTTTGTTAGTACGTTACAACCTGACTGAGTCTGAATATATTACTGGGGAAACCTGGATGGTGGCAGTGGAAGAGATAAGCTGTGGTGGTGCAGGGTCAATAGTCCGTGGAACGACCAGGGGTCTGTGCAAACGCCACAATGATTAATGTTACACTCATGATGTGAGAGTGGTGTGGCTAGTCTCTCTCAGCTAAAAAGATTCCCAGATTTGGGTTGAAGGTGCAGACCAGTGAAGATGGGTGCTTCCAGATGGGTGGTGATCTGCTGCAGATGAATTGCTCACATACATTTTTTCTCTGTGTGGTCAAAACATTTCATAGGTATACCAATGTTTTCCATCCACACCAGTGGGTGGTTCAGGGTGAAATGTTATCATACTGTAGACTCTTGCCCTTTCTGTCAACAACTATGTTTGCACAGTATTTGCATAGTAAAGGTAAATGGACCCCTGACCGTTAGGTCCAATCGTGGACGACTCTGGGGTTGCGGCGCTCATCTCGCTTTACTGGCCGAGGGAGCCGGTGTACAGCTTCTGGGTCATGTGGCCAGCAGGACTAAGCCGCTTCTGGCAAACCAGAGCAGCGCACGGAAACGCCATTTACCTTCCCGTCAAAGCGGTACCTATTTATCTACTTGCACTTTGGCATGTTTTCGAACTGCTAGGTTGGCAGGAATTGCATAGTAGTTTCCCAATTAGATATTGTTGTGAGTTTAGCGGGGGACGGGGATGGGGAGGGGGCCTGCATGCCTGACACCCTTCCTAGATCCAGCAAGGGCTGAAATCTAAAGAAGATTCAGTTGCTGGAATAGTCAGACCAGCTTCTTGGCAATGGCCCTGTAAGTATGGGTCATTAAGGTAGCAAAGGAAGTGGCCCTGTGCCAGACAGCAAATGGGTACCCCACCTCTCTCAGCTGTTTGAAAGGCAAAGGCCAGAGTTGTGTGAGAGAATTAGAAAATTAGAAAAGCAAGAAGTAGGCTGGGCAGCTAAGAGAAAGAGATATACCTTGAAGTGTAGGTGGATTCCATGAGGCAAGACACACAGTGATAACAGAAAGAACCTTTATTGAACGACATCACTGGGAAACAGGGGCAAAGCAACTGCTTGTATACATTCCTGAAAAGCCTGGGCCACTCCCACTCCCAACGTGATTGGCTGTCTAAACTTCCAAGCTGCAATTCACAACTCAAAATTCAAGGGCCAAATCCTGAAATGTTCTGTAACTGGACATCATGTATCAAATCAGAACACAGGAGCTCAGAATCCTTAGTCCAGACTCAAGCTCAGGTAAACACAGACCACTGAATGCATAACATGCCGATTTCTGCTGGGATCCAAGGCTGTGGCTATGGGAGAAGCAGGTCCTTCTTGGAGTGGTAATGATGGGATCCCCTCCATTGTTGGCTCAGGTTGTATTTCTGTGTAAATAAACGAGATAGCCTAAAGACACCAGAGTCTCCAATGTTCCTCATTCAGAAGAAACTGAATTCTGGGTTTCCTGGACCCCTTACGGTAGAATCCCATTCCACTCAGAGATTGGGGCGGCCTGCAACAATATTAAAATGTTTAAACAGAAATTCAGAGTTTTCTGTAACATAAGTACATTTTGTGTGTGTGTGTTCTGTAGGTGGGGTTGCTGTGTTGGGTGTTTGCTTGCTTGCTTTTTGTTTGAAACTCTCTCATTTTCATATCTGACTTTGGGAAGGAACTGTTCCTTCCCAGAACAAATCTTTGGCTTGCTGCAAGTAAAGAGATTTTTTAAAAATAACAGTCTTTGTGCCAAGCCAGAGGGGGAGGCAGAAGGACCAATGAAAGGAGAGGCAAGGAGAGAACTATCGCTTTTAGTTCTGACTTGCCCTGTTGGTTTTAATCAACTACCTGTGTTTCTCATAAAATAAGACACCGTCTTATATTTATTTTATTCAAGAAAATAAGCCTATGGCTTATTTTCGGGGGGTGTCTTATTTTTTTATTAAGTACTGGTACTGTATGGTTCTGGGCGCCTGCCTCCTCCTGCGGCCGGCGTTGCTGCTCCTGGGTCCCGCTAGCTCGGGGCGCACGGCGCTGCTGGGCGCCAACCCGGCAGGCCGCCTCCTCCTCCTGCCGGCTCCCGGAGGCTCGGGGCGCTCCGTGCTGCGCTGCTGGGCACTTTGTCGGCGCTTCAGCAGCAGGGTCCCACTGGCTGGGGCGCTCGGCGGTCTCACTCCATGCGGCGCTGCTGGGCGCCAACCTGGCAAGCCTCCTCCTCTTCCTGCCGTGGCTCGGCGCCCGGAACTGGCTGCTGCTGCTGCTGAAGCACCGACAAAGCGGCCAGCAGCGCCGCGTGGAGTGCCCCGAGCCGCGGCAGGAGGAGGAGGATTCAAAGTGCTACAGAGCACTGCTGGGTCCCGCTGGCTCGGGGCGCTCTGCGTGGCACTGCTGGTCGCTTTGTCGGCGCTTCAGCAGCAGGGTCCCGCTGGCTCGGGGCACTCGGCGGTCTCGCTCCATGCGGCGCAGTGCTGCAGCAGTAGTAGCCGGTTCTGGGCGCTGACCCGGCAGGCCTCCTCCTCCTCCTCCTGCCACAGCCGGCGTGCTGGGTCCTGCTGGCTCGGGGTATGTCTTATTTTCGGGGTATGCCTTATATTTTGCGACCCCTTGAAAATCCTGCTATGCCTTATATTTTAGGTATGTCTTATATTATGAGAAACACGGTAACTGCAGTTCCAGACAACCGGTTTTAGTTGCAGCTGCTGACAACAGGTCTGTATAAACAAGTTTGGCGCCAGCTAAAAACATTCTTGTTTAGATAAGTCTACCAGTTGCTTAGAAAGTTGAGGTAATTATAATCTGCTTTAGTATATTTCCTTTTGTATGTTTTAAATTAGGGTTGTGTTTTTCACTCAATTTTATTTTTTTAATCTTTTTGTAAACCGCTCTGAGGTTTTTTTACAATCAAATGTTGTACGAATTATATGTTTCCCAGGTTGGGGGAGGCAGAAACAAGGACTCTCCTGTAAATGAGTATGTTAGGTTTGTTACTTTTTAAAAATAATAATGAATTCTTACTGCATTCTGCTACTTAGCCATTTTTTATGAAGCAGATTTTGGGAACCTAAACACTCGCCATCTTTTGTGAGACCTTGCATAGGCTGCCTCCAAAATATTAAGATCTTTCATTGCTTTTTAAATCTCATTGTCTTTTGCATTCCTCCCTCAATAGGCTCCATAAAATTATAGAAACCAATGCTCTTTTCAACTTTCCGCAGGCATTTTCCTGCCACTATAACACTTTTTAATTTTCTTTTACTATAATACCTACCTTGCTTCAAGTAAGCTTGTCATTTGTTGGTCTCAAACTCAGCAATCGCCAAGTTGCCAACTGGCACCAGGACTTCAGCAGCTGTTTCTCCTTCTGCACATTGAAGGTGATCACATTCCCCACTGAGACGTTTTGCCCTCTGTTTGTGGGGTTGATTTTAAATCATGCTAACAATTCTTTTACACTTTGTGCCCAAGAATGCCTGCAGCCTCTGAGAGGGTTGCACTGTTCTCTGAAGCAAGGCAGAAGAGCTTGGGAAATTGAAACCATCTCTAGATTCAGGCTGGGAGGAGGTGACATTAAAGGCTGGGGGGAGCTGGAGTCAGAAACTGTGGACTAGTCTTCGCTGAGCGAGAACGAGGAGGCGGGGGAAGGGGAGGAAGAGGAGATAACTAGCAGGAACCAACCGCTTCGAAAACTCTTTCTGTTTTCCTTCTTGTGGGCTTGGTCAGCAGCAGATATTTATTCCTGCACTGCAGAACATAGCTGCTAGATTGATTCTGCCAGAAGGTAAAAAGAATTCTATAATATATTGGGGGAGGGAGAAATATTGGGAGGGGGGAGAAAGGGAGGTGGTGAGATGGGGAGGGAGACTGGGGAAAGGAGGAGAGGAGGAAAGGGGTTTTGGACTGAAGAAGAAACATTTCTAAAATAATATAAACAGTGTTCTTTTTCTTAAAAAATATTTAGGGGGTACTCTCATTTTGACTCAAGAAAACCACCAATTTATAGTTGAAATCAGGAAAAATAAATACAGTAACTGGACAGGACAGAGAAGACTTATTCCAAAAGGTGGCTTTTAATTTTTTTTTTTTTTAAGGAAACACAGAGGGGAAAACACAAAACCTCAGACCAAAATTTGTGGTTCTGCCAAAAAAGAAAAAATAGAAAACAATTCTACAATGTATAGGAGGGGGGAAAGTATGGGGAGGGGGAGGAAAGGGAGAGGGTGAGATGGGGAGAGGGAGATTGGGGAAAGGAGGAGGGGAGGAGGAAGAGTTGATGGGTGAAGAAAAAACATTTCTAAAATAATATAAGGACGGCTTTGTTTGATTGGGGAAACTCCTAGACTACAATTGGGGGTCGTGAGGGAGGAGAGGGGGAGAACGTTCCCTTTTGCAAGGAGAAACCCTTATGCTGACAGAACGTTCTCTTGGCACTGCTAGGAATACAACACAAAATTCTCATCCCTTTAGTCAATATAATGGGGAATCTAAGAATGGCTATACTGTTGTTCAGGCTTCAGGGAAAAGTGGAAGAAATTTGCAGAAAGATGAGCCTCTCTGGATTAACCCTGCCAAATCTTAGGCAGATCCATTTGGAGGTTTTTGTGCCAGACACCTTTATTAAAGTGGGTCAAACCTCACCTGGAGTACTGTGTCCATTTCTGGGCACCATCATTTACGGAGGATGTTGACAAGCTGGAACGTGTGCAGAGGAGAGAGACCTTTCCTCATAAGGCTTGGAAAAATGAGGAGGAGTAGTTGGGTATGTTTAGCCTGGGAAAGAGGAGACTGAGGGCAGATAGGATAGCCATCTTCAAATATCTCAGGGGTTGCTCTCTTTCACTTTTTCTCAACGCCAGGCCAGTGGGGTGGTCCTATATTTGCATAGTAGTTTCCCAATTAGATATTGTTGTAAGTTTAGTGGAGGAGATGGGGGGGGGGTAGGCTGCATGCCTGAGACCCTGCTAATTCCTAGATCCAGCAAGGGCTAAACTCTTGGTAAAGGTAAAGGTACCCCTGACGGTTAGGTCCAGTCGCAGACGACTCTGGGGTTGCAGTGCTCATCTCGCTTTAGATTCAAACCGCCGACCTTCTGATCGGCAAGCCCTAGGCTCTGTGGTTTAGACCACAGCGCCACCCACATCTTGGTAATGTTGGTAATCTTGGTAATGGCCCCTTAAGTATGGGTCAGGACCACCTTTAGGGCTTTGGGGGGTATACTAGTATGGAAGCAAAACTGCACCTTTTAAAGACTTCAAGAAGAGATAATTCATTTCTCTGCTCTGTAATTTTGTCTCCACAGAGAAATCTCGGGACATTGATGCTATGGCAAAAACTGATGTTGTGATGAATTTTTTTCTGGCAAAAGCATAGAATTTATGCTTTAGACTCTGAAGAGGCTTTACTTTCATTGGGAATAAAAGGGGCCACGAAGACAAAACAGGGAAGTGGAAAACAAATTAAGTACAGCTTGGCTGGACAAAGTATCCGATTAAAGCACACGATTAAGTGGTATTTAAAAAGGGTGTTTTCTCACCACATCACCTAGCCATACTGTGCTTGAATCTGCAATCCAGTGATCTGCTTTGAACATATCTCAAGAAACTGCAAAACTCTGTGTAACTAGAGCTGAGTAGCATTTACTGTGAGGTCTGTGGATCCTCCTGGGAGAAAGAAAAGATGGGTTTCTCTGAAATTGAAAAGACAGAGCAAAAGCTCGCTATGAATCCAGCTGCAATAGAGAATGGGGTAATTTATGAATTCAAAGGTAATGAAAGCAGCAAACAAGCAAGAGGAATCCTCTCTCCGAAACTGAGCCATTCTCTATATGGTAAGTGAGTTCTGATGAGAAGGCATGAGTTTGTCTCCGCTTACTGTCAGAAAAGTTATGGATTTGCTGCTGGGATGAGAGCTGCAGAATGCAGGCCAAACTAATCCAATTCATGGAGACGCTTACTTTATTCAGGCAATTAAAAGCCATGGAAAAGGATGGGTACATAGACACCTGTGTGAAAATCGAGGAAGGCTTCTCAGGCTCTTCTTAGTTCCTCTCTCAGATGGAACAATCCTTACTCACGCAGGCATGCATAAGGATAAGGGCGTGAGGCTGCCCTTGAGGAGAGAGGTTCCTGGCTGTTCTTCCAGTTCACCTTCCATGTACACCAAGAATGGAGAGTTTGTGGCTCGCCAGATGTTGCTGGATTCCAACTCCCTCCCATCACTCCCTGCCAGCATGGCCAATGTAGACCAAAAACATCTGGAAAATCACAAGGTCTGCATTCCTGCTGTACACAGACCTAGAGAGTCTCAGATAAGCAAAGAGACCAGGAATCTGCAAATGCAGGTAGATACATGGTCCACAGCATTTACTAGCACAGTGGCACTTTAATGCTTTGTTGTTGTTGTTGTTATATGATGTCCATCTGATTGGGTTGAATGGTATACATTACAGTAGACCATACTGACATTTATATTTGAGTGGGTGATTTATAATTTTTTAAAAAATAAATAAATAAAATTCTCAGCAAATCGAGAAGCAAACGATACTGTGCAAATCCCCTGGCAGAGAACCCCTGCTCAACTGACTTCACAACTTTGCGTTATGCAACACTTTTTCAGAACATATCGTTCAAAACATATTGGTTCTTCTTTCTTCCAGGAACCCAATCTGACCAACCAAGTGTTGGCATATTTACATGCTGGTGACATGGCATTCACTGACAAAAAAAATTATCTGCTGAAAGCAGACACTCAGAGCTGCATATTGCTGGCAAACCACTTTGCTGGCTAGTCCTTACATTTGGACCTGGGTTTTTTGGGTTGAAGGTGCACATAGCAGGCAATAAACCATAAACTGGATGCCGTATAGATTCAGTCAAGTGTAGAGGTTTACTTGACAGGGATAAAAGCATATTAGTAGCAAATATATATATAGTACAGAAATTTACCACTCCCGTGGTCAAGGCATACTTAAAGTCCAACAAGAGTCCAAGACTCTCTCTCTGCTTCTCTCACCACAAGGCACAAGCAAGAGACTCACAAGATACAACAGGTTACACAGAACCATTGTCATCAGTACCTCCTGTCACACTGTGCATGTCCAAAGAAAAGTTCCCACAGAAAACTTCCTTGCACAGACAAAACAATTTCAGCCTTCTGCTGCTTCTTGAATTTTTTTCCCTTTTCTGTTTCTGGGACAAATGATTCTCACTCTCATACAGAGAATATCCAACATGAACAAAATATCCCATTCTGTTTCTACATAGGATAGAGATTCCCTTCTGTCGCTTTCATGCTGCCAGCAACAAAAAATTTCAACTTCTGTTTTGAGGGCAATTCAGATGCTCTAAAAGGAATGGGTAACTGCAGGGCCAGATTTAGGTTTGATGAGGCCCTAAGCTACTGAAGGTAATGGGGCCCTTTATATGTCCAGCTGTCCTTTGTCAACAACTAATTGTCACTGTTTTTTGTGTTGAATATATGCTATATTGTAATATATGGACCTAATAGGTATCCAAAGCCATGTGCCTATGTTGCCATGCAACGAGTCCATGCAGAATGTAGGCACCCTATATATAGAAATGAGCAAACCTGTGATATTTTAGGGAGCAGGCTAGCAGGTGGGGCCCATTACTTACACACACACACACACACACACACACACACACACACACACACACATATATATATATATATATATATATATATATATATATATATATATATATGGACTTCCCATGCCTCGGACGCCGGAGCTTCCCTGATCACCTCCATCAATTGCTTTTCAAAATTCTTTCCAATATTTCCACAGCCGCTGATATATGCCAGCAAGCAGGCTAAATTATAATAAACAAATATTTTGGAGTTTCTAGAAGGACTTGTCCAGCATCTTGCTGAAACCAAGGAAACATTAACAATTTATTTCCCTCTGCAGGTTTGTGCAATAAAGGAAAAGAGAAACTCACTATTAATGTATTAATTGCGAGCTTGTTGGTTAATGTCATTCTGATCGTTCTCATCATCGTCATCAGCACTGCTTTATTGGGTAAGTGAAGAGCCATTTTGCTGTAACTTCTGCCATTTTATCTATAGGCCACCTGCTCTCACAAATCTCTCCTCAGCAGCTAGAATAGCTTTATTGGTATTCAATTGAGGTAGCCTGGAAGCAGTTGTGGATGGGGGCCCACATTCAGTCAAGGTAGACTTTGTGTACTGTAATAATAGACCAATATGAACAAACAATATACACACAGAATATGCACACAATTTCAGGTGATTTAAATTGTAAGATACAATTCTAATCAAAGACCTATCTCAGGGAGAGTCAACTAGACCCTGGCTGTGTATTTCATGGATAGTCAGTTGAGGTTGACTATCTATGGCTGAGCCACAAGAGAAGCTGCAACCTCCTGAGTTTGTGGACAGAGATGGACACTGGGCTTTCTGCCCTCCCTCCTACCCTCATTTCCCCACCCTTATCCAGCCCCACCTGGAGATGATGGGGGTTGACCGGAGACCTCCTGCACACAGTTTGTGTGTGTGGTGTATTTGCAATTATGTTGTTATACTATATTTTTATGCGATTGTTCTTATGGTGCTTGAGATGTGTTCCTATTTTCTTTGTTGTGAGCTGCTTTGAGCATGATTCCTTTCATGGAAATGCAGCGCACAAATAAAATGATGGTGTGTGGAGTATGTTGCCTGACCTTTATTTTTGGTGGGACTATTTATAAGATATGGATAGTGATACGTCTCACTTTCTGATACCTTTCTAGGGAGAAGTGAAGTATTGCCAACAGCGCAACCTTCTCCTTCCACTCCAACTGAGTGCTGTCCGGATGGCTGGATTGGCTACCAAAGGAAATGCTACTATTTTTCAGACAGTGAAGGAAACTGGACTTATAGCCTGAATAACTGTACCTCTTTCAATGCCTCTTTGGTCATGATTGACTCCCAAGAAGAGATGGTGAGTGGAATTATATAGACCACAGTCTGCAGCCCCAAATGGAGTTGATTCTCCACTTGGATGAAGGTTGAAAATGTATTCACACTTCTTTTCTTTATTAAGAGCTTCTTGAGACGGTACAAAGGTCCTGCTGACCACTGGATTGGTCTCCAAAGAATTGATGACCAGGAGCCTTGGAGATGGATCAATGGCACCATTTTCAATAACTGGTGAGCATCGACAATGAAAATGTGTAATAAACAAGCCCCTTAAAACAGTGTAACAATTAAAATAGTTTGAGTGGTGTGTTTCAAGGAACCACATATTCAGTCCTTTTTAATATAGAAAATAGGGTGTCAATATTCACTATAAAGTTCTTACAGTAAGTGCCACACTTTGAATATTTGGAAAAGGAGAGGAATGATGCAGGTACTGAGTACCCCCTGAAAAAAGTACTGCATTAGGGCAACAAAGCTCCTGGTCCTAGCCCAGTGACCTGCGGTCAGCGGACTAGAGGGACTAGGCTAGTCCCCTAAACGTTCCCAGTAAATTAGAGTATTGAAGTATAAAAGCCTGGCACCTCCTTCCCAAACTCAGGAAGCTTTTGCCTGGTTTAGAGAGGGAGACGTGATGCTCACGCTGGACATCCCAGTGTCGCAACATCACTTGCGAGATGTTCCCCACCCCCACCCCAAACGCAAGCTGGTGCCACTTGTCCAACTGTTCCCCTATGAAAAAATTCACTGCACGCCACTGTCATAGGCACATTTGTAGTTTCACAGTTGTTACTACCGGTACCAGTAGTAGTCTGCCTGAATGTTGAGGAACTGACCGGAAGCCTTCTCACTTATTATACACAGAGCTCCACCTTGTGGTGAGCAGTACACACAGAAGTTCACTTTCTGTCACAGTGCAGCAAGAGTTTGATGTTTTCTTTCTAGGCCAGATTCTAAGAAAATATTTTGGTGGAAAAGCTGCCTAGAAATATGAATATTTGTATTATATGAATATGAATGCAATTGTCTTCTTCAGGTGAAAATTTGCTTCCAGGCTTTCCTGCACCTATGCTTGGCGTTTCTTCCGCTGCTTGGTCTTATGCTAGTTCCCAGAGATATTTCTATGGATATTTTCTATGGATTGTGATTGATGGGTTGAGGTTGAATTCCAACAAGACCGAAGTACAGTTTCTGGAGGACAGGGGGTGGGCATGTTTGGGGGATTCCCTGGTCCTGAATAGAGTAACTGGGCCCCTAAAGGACCAGCTGTGCAGCCTTGGGGTCATTTGGACTCACAGCTGTCCATGGAGGCACAGGCCAATTCTGCTGGCTCCATCTGGTATGCAGGCTGAGACCCTACCTGCCCAAAGACTGTCTCACCAGAGTGCTGCATGCTCTGGTTATCTCCCGCTTGGACTGCTTCAAAGTGCTCTATGTGGGACTACCTTTGAAGAGGCAGTGTGGTGTAGTGGTTAAGAGCGGTAGACTCGTAATCTAGTGAACCGGGTTCGCGTCCCTCCACTCCTCCCCATGCAGCAGCTGGGTGACCTTGGGCTAGTCACACTTCTCTGAAGTCTCTCAGCCCCACTCACCTCACAGAGTGTTTGTTGTGGGGGAGGAAGGGAAAGGAGAATGTGAGCCGCTTTGAGACTCCTTCGGGTAGTGATAAAGCGGGATATCAAATCCAAACTCTTCAAAGGTGCCTCAGAAACTACAACTAATTCAGAATGCAGCTGCTAGACTGGGGAATAGAAGTGGTCATCAGGACCATATATAACGCCAGACCTAAGCTATCTACATTGGCTCCCAGTACGGTTTCGAGCACAATTCAAAGTGTTGGTGCTGACCGGGGTGCCAACTTGAATAAAATATTGGGGGGGGGGGCAAGTAAGCCCTGCCTCATATAACTGATCACAAGATGCAGCACATGCACACCATTTGAGTGGCAATGGCCATTAACTTGGGGGGGGGCAGCCCCCTTAAATATTTCATTAGGAGGCCAAAGGGATCTCAGCACCTAGGAATTGGCTCCTATAATGCTAATCTTTAAAGCTCTAAATGGCCTTGGCCCTGTATACCTTAAGGAGCATCTCCACCCCCATCGTTCTGCCCGGACACTGAGGTCCAGCTCCGAGGGCCTTCTGGTGGTTCCCTTACTGCGAGAAGTGAAGTTACAGGAAACCAGGCAGAGGGCCTTCTTGGCAGTGGCGCCTGCCCTGTGGAACGCCCTCCTGTTAGATGTTAAGGACATAAAGAACTGTACAACCTTTATAAGACTTCTGAAGGCAGCCCTGTATTGGGAGTTTTTAATGTTTGATGTTTTATTATGTTTTTAATATTTTGTTGGGAGCCGGCCAGAGTGGCTGGAACAACCCAGTCAGATGGTTGGCATATTAATAATAAAATTATTGTTATTATTATTTCAACATGTGTTCTGTTTGAAATTTTAGGTTTGAAATTCTGGGGGAAGGAGAATCTGCTTACATAAACCATAAAGGTGTTGCCAGCTCCAGCAGCCAACGTGAAGAACCCTGGATCTGCAGCAAACCATTTCACAAATGAGAAAGGGCAGTGGATGCTAATTTGTCCATGTCTAGGGGGCACAATCTGGACAGTTCTGCCAGGGCACAAGATCACCTAGCTACGGCTCTGACTGGATGTGCACTGAACTCTAACTCCTACAGATCACACCTGTGGCACAAAACAGGTCAAATCCATCACACACCTCTTGCTTTTATTGCTCATTTTATGCAAAAAAAAAAAAATATGTGGTAAGTATTTGGCCCTCTAATTGAAGAAGGGGATTTTTATTTTATTTTTTTATTGATAAATCTTCTTGTGTTACAATAATAAACAAAATTATATTACTATACATTGTGTCATATCTCTTATTATACAAGGGTTTTGTGCATTTATACTAAAAGTATTACACCTCAGAAAGAAAGAAAAAACCAAAAACAAGAACAACGAAAGGGAGAAAGAAAGAAAAAGGAAAATAAAAGAGCCAAAATTACCAAAAACAGAAAATTGTGTCCGATAACATACATAAACCAAACAATTCAACTTCCTGTCAATCCCAACTGTATTTTCCAGTCATATAAATGAATGTGCTCCAATTTGTTATATATTTCTTTATATATTTTCTAATACATTCTTATATCAACGTGTACCCTTACTCTTATTACCAATTTTGTTCTGTCTCCATGGTTACTCAAATGCTGGTATAGTTAGCGTACCCTTACTGTATTTCCGGACATATAATTTATATTTATACCATTTTTCCTTAAATTTTTGTTTGGAGTTACCTCCCAGACTGTTTGTCAGCTGTGCCATTTCGGCAAACTCTTGTAATTTACTCTGCCAAATCTGTTAGCATCGGGGCTTCTGATTCCTTCCACCCCTTTGCCACCAAGGTCCTTGCCACGGTTGCATACAGAAATATCTCTCTTAAATTATTTGGGATGTCTTTACCAATGATACTCAATAGAAAAGCCTCTGGTTTTTTGGAGAAGGTAATTCCAAACATTTTTTTTTAAATTCTTCATATATTAAACCCCAAAATACTTTGATCTTCCTACACATCCACCACATGATACAGATCACCATTATTTCCACCACACCTCCAACAGATATTTGCTAAGCTTTTATACATCTTGGATAATCTTGAAGGGGTGAGGTACCATCTGTGCTGGATCTTTAACATGTTCTCTTTGATGTTATAGTACGCCGTAAACTTCATATTTATTCTCCAGAGAGTCTCCCATTCAGTTATCATTATTGGATGGCCAATGTCCTGAGCCCACCTAATCATTGTTGTTTTCACCTCCTCCTTGACTTCCCAGTCTAGGAGGAGGTGATACAATCTCAAGATTATCTCAGTTTTATTGTTTATCAGTTCTGACTCATGCCTTGAGGGCTCTTTGTCAAATCCAGTCTTTTTATCTTGTTTAAATATTTCATATAATTGGTATTCCAACTACCCAGAAAGTTGGTCCTTTAATTCCTCATACTTTCTTAATTTAATTTCCCCTTCCTTTTCTATCAATAATGCATTGTATGTTAACCAATTTCCTTTCATATTCTTTTTTTTTTTTTTTTTTTTTTTTTACTGCATTCGCTTCCAACGGTGATATCCACCTTGGGGTCTTAGGTTCCAGAAGTCTTCTATATTTTTCTCATGTTTTAAACAAGGCATTTCTTACTATGTGATTTTTGAAGTTTTTATGTACTTGTATTTTCCATAATTTAAGTATGCATGCCATCCATAATGGAGGTCATGTCCTTCTATATCTAGTACATCAGTATTACTAAGTAAGCACCAGTCCCTCAACCATGAAAAACAAGCAGCCTCATAGTATAATTTCAAATCCAGGAGACCGAAGGCCCCCCTCTTTCCTTAATATCTATTAGGACCTTGTGTTTTATTATTGGTTGCTTTCCTGCCCAAATAAATTTTGATATTTCCTTCTGCCAAATATCTATACATGTTGCCTTTCCTAAAATCAGAATTGTCTGAAATAAAAAAAAGTATATTTGGTAGGGAATTTAGTTTAATTGCCGATATCTGACCCAGAAATGATAATTTTAACTTGCTCCACATCTCCAAATCTTTCTTAATTCCTGCCCAGCACTTCACATAATTGTCTTCATAAAGGTTAATATTTTTGCGTGTCAGTCATATTCGTAGATTTTTGATTTTTGAGTGTGTTTTTAATTGTGTATGTTTTTTTATTTCCTCTTTATCATTTGATGACATATTTTAAACTAATAATTTAGTTTTATTATAATTCAGCTTAAATCCGGAGATCTTCCGATATTCTTATATGATTTCCAAGACTCTAATATGGCTATCTTTCGGATCTCTGTTGTTATGATAAGATAATCAGCGAATGACCTCAACTTGTATCTGTTACTCCCCAGCGTTATCCCTTTGATGTTTTTTTCCCCTCTCTAATTTGGTTATTTAGAATTTCCATTGTTAAAATGAATATCAGTGGGGAAAGCGGGCATCCCTGCCTCGTTCCCTTATTGATTTCACATTCCTGGGTAATATTTCCATTTATAATAATTTTGGCTTTCTGTTTATTATATATCGCTTTAATGCCATTACAAAATTGGTCTCCAAAATCAATCTGTTGCATCATGCTCTTCAGCCAGAATAAATTCACTTAGAATTCCATTTTAGGTGTACTACCTCTGGAATTCACAAAGAGGTATTTTGATGACAACAGAATAATATCTTTACATAATCTCAGTCACTCAATGACATTTTTATTGTGTGTTCCTGGCAAATAACAAAAACCCACATAATTATTACATTTATCCAACTAAAATATCAGAGTGGGAGAGGGTCTTTCTGGCAAATCCACCTAAATACAGTACTGCAGCGTTCAGATGTGACCTTATTTTTTATTGCAGCACAAGAGTTTCTTTCAGAATAGTTTGGTTCTGGAAATCTGTGGAAGAAAAGGGTACATCTGAATATCAGGACTGAAGTCTGTTATAACTATTTTTTCAATGTTCATAATAGAAAGCATGAGTGTTCCCAAAATGTATAATAAGCTGGTTGCAGTGCATCTAATTCCTCCAAACATGCATGAGTAGCATCAAAGTGGAGAGAGTGAAGAAAGTCATGCTGAGCTTGATAGTGGGAACAGCGCCATCTCCCCCTTTTCCTGCCCCAAGACTTTGGGGCCAGGGAAGGTGGATTGCAGCAGTGGGGGATGCTCCACTAGGGACCAACGGCAGAGCATATCCCCATGCTGCCTGAGCACAGAGGGTGCCTTCTCACGCGCCACAATTCAGGGAAGGAGAGTGGTGGGGAAGCTGCTCCCCACTCCCCTCCTGCTCTCCCCCACTGGGTCAGGCCTGACCCGGCGGCAGCGGAACTGCTGTGGCCGAGTGCACCCTGCCATGGCCGAGTAGGGCTGCTCTCCGCCGCCAGGTCAGAAGTGACCTGGTGGCAGAGCTGCTGGGCACAAGGTGTGCCACAGCCGAGGAGGGTGGGCAGCAGCACTGCCGCTCCCTCAGCTGCACCCCACTCACCTGTGACCAGGGGGCAGAGCTGCATCAGGTTGCAACCAACGCACAGCTCCTTCTGGCGCACAGCCAGGCCCCAATGAAGGATCCACTGTGGGGTGCCTGTTTGCACCCCCTCTCAAAATTGTGCTCAGGGCCACAGCACTCCTACGCTACGCCTCTGAATCAAAATGACCTACCAATTTGCCACCTAGGAAGAGTGAATTGGGGGCAATGGGGCAGATATAGGAACTTGAGAGCAGGAATTGGCTTGCTTATCTGTATTTGGACCTCAGCACGTTCTCAGAGACAATGGGTGTGTAACACCTTCCAGTTTTCCCTTTCTTCTCTCCTCTGATTTTCCTCTAAGGTCAGGCCAATATTTTTGGACAGCACATGTGAAATTTGGCAACATCTCTAATATCAGTCCCTAGCTACCCCTCTCTCTGCACGAGAATACTGGCAACTTCATTGGAACCAGTGCAAAACCAATGCCTCAATTGCGCACCAAGATAATCTTAGCTCTAAAAAATGTGTGATTTTTTGCTCAGATTAAAAACAATAACAACTCACAGACTCTGATCAAGCTGGGAGCCTGTAATCCAAATCCATTTCTTCTCCAATTTTAATCGTGAGAGTCCAATCCAGTAATTTGATTCTTTTGTAATGTTTTTTATGAAATCCTGTATGAGAGATAATGTATTTTTTTTAAAAAAAATAGATTATTTCCAAGTTGATAACTTCAGAATAAAGTTTGCATTAAAATAAAATAAAGTAGTAAAATGTGAAAGTTGATATTAATTATAATGAAACATTCACCAAGAACCGTAATCAAAGCAGCATTAAGCATTTATAATACAGGCCTCCCCATTTATGCAGCGGTTACATTGCAAGGAACTGTGCGTTTAAGTGAAATTGTGTATACAGTATTGGGAACAGTGTTGAAAAAGCCTCCAAACACGCTTTAAAGCATCCATGGGGAAAACCTGCTGAAAAGCTGTGTAGAATGGGCAAATAACAAGTGGAACACCAGCTCCTCTTCTGCCACTGCTCCACCACCAACCTCACCTTCCTAAAGAGTCTTTCTAAATAAAAAGAGGGCTTGGGCTACAGTTAGAGGGATCTGCTTGCAACTTCTGCTTTGGTTCTCACTAGTCAAGCTCCCCAATGCTTTATCTAGACACTGTTCCACTTGGCCTTTGGCTTGGAATCAATTTGATCCCCTCCCCCCTCTTTCCTTTTTTCCTCCTGAGATGGAACTCCTATTTGGGGAATTCCCTGGCATTTTTCTGGCCCATGTAGGACCAGTCTGGATAGTCATCCTTGGTGAAGAGTTGACGGTTTCTTCCCCAATGACCGTTCCCCACAATAAAAGGGGTGCGCATTTTGCGTGGCTGCGAGCAACCCTCTGGGATCACAGGCAGCTCCTGGCAGTTGGGTCTGGCACCGCCTTCCCAGGTTGGATACCTGTGGACTCCACCTATGCCAGCAGCCGACCAATCCCAGCTGGGGAGGCGTTGCCAGGGGGATTGGCCAGGTAGAGGGAGGGAACACACCTTCAGGAGTCAGTCACTACCTGGGAAGCGGCCGTAGGATCTAGAGTTTCCCCACCCTCCACTCCCTCAACTAATGCTTGTTATGCAGATTAATCTTTTAATTCCACAGGCACACAGGCACGCAGACGTTGCTAAGACAAGGTCACTGTTAAAGGGCCGGAAAGGACTTTCCCTGCATTGGCAGGTTTCACCTTTCCCGCAGCAATTCGTCACAACTTTGGCGGTTGCAGGCCTTGGGCGGAATCCTTTAGTCATCTACATAAAATGGGGGGGCGTGGGGCGGTGACCCCCGCCCCCATTGCGGCGGCGATACCAGGGTTCCCATTAAAGGGGTCTTAGGGGGAGGCATTGACCATACGCCCAGAGGTCGTCATTGCCCTCCCCCTCCAGCGGCGGCGAACAAGGGGGGCGGGCTATCTGCTTGAACATATGTTCTCCAGAGCTAGCCCACCCCTCACACATGCTGGATAACCCTGAAAAGTACCCAGAACCCCGGCTGGGGGGCTGGGAAGGATAAACGCCCAATGCCTGAGCCAAGGTCTCCCTACATCTGAATATTAATAAAGTTTAATATTTAATGATTATGACTGGGCCTTCATTTCGATTTTGTAAAACATAAGGGCTCTGCAACGGTAAGGACCCAGTGTCTCTAGGCTGAGTGAAGTTGTCCAGTAATCTGATGGTTTGCAGGGTGCTCTTTGAAACTCCTCAAAGTTGGGGTCCAACAACGTTTTATGTTATTCACTTTTTTATTTTTTAAGTGTACTTACATTTGTGACATTTCTTTTGAAGGAAGAGCCCTCATCCAGATCACGCTCTCCATTTCCACCAGGTCTCAGTGCTGGCTTTTCACCCAAAAACATGCCCTCTGTTTGAGCCAGAAGGTGCTTTTTAGGGGAGAGTGGGGGGAGGTGAGACAACAGCTGTCAGGTGGGGAGGTGGTTTTTATGGGAAACAGACGTGCAGCTTGATTCAGATTGGCCCCCTTTAAAGCTTCTTTTAAAATATAGTTGTGATCCAATTCAGTCCTCCCTGCACACTCAAAATGCTTTTGAGTATAAAAAGATACAGAGATCAAAGTACAGATCTCTCACATCAGGCTTAGTTTGCAAGTTTATTACTCGCCTAGTTTTCGCATCTGAATGAGTTCAGAGAGAGGAAACTGGAGCCCCCTATAGGACAAAGATGGAGATGGAGTTTACAAGTTAAAAATTGCAGCCTTACATGTCCAAGATGGTCTCCACAGTCTGTATCATGGTAGCTCTGTGTTGACAATACTGTGGTGAGGTGGGGGGATTGGGGGGGGCTGTCAGTCTCCATTATACCTGAGTCCCTTCTTATTCCTGGTGTCTTGGATCCAGAAAAGGTTAAAATCTAATGGAGGATTCCATTGTTGAACTAGCCAGGTGAGTTAATTGCCTTAAATACTGTCCTTGGTATAACAAGGGAAGTGGCTTTGTGCCAGAAGGTAAATGACTGGGTCTCCCCTTCCTCACCTGGCTCTTAGTGAGAAAGGCCAGAGTTGAGTGTTAAGTTAGCTCTAGAATGAAACCACCAATGCTTGATACTTTAGGACCATAGGGAGCTGCCTTATTCTGAGGGAAACCATTGGGTTCATCTAGCTCAATTTTGTCTTCACTGACCAGCAGTAGTTTGAGACCAGGGATGGAATCTGGGACTTCCTGCATCCAAGATCGGTGCTCTACCACCAAGCTATGAAAACACCACCTGGAGTACCGTGTCCAGTTCTAGGTGCCACAATTTAAGAAGGATTTTGACAAGCTGGAATGTGTGCTGCCACACGGGAGATGGAGCAAGCCTGTTTTTTCCTGTTCAATAGAATTGGACCTGAAACAATGGATTCAAGTTGCAAAGAAAGAGACTCTGACTAAATATCAGGGGAATCTTTCTTATGGTAAGAGCTGTCTGACAGCAGAGCGGTCTGCCTTGGGAGGTTGTGGACTCTCCTCCCCTGGAGATTTTTAAGCAGAGGTTGGATGGCCATCTGTCATGGATGCTTTAGCTGAGATTCCTGTATTGCAGGGAGACCGTTCGGGTCCCTTCCCAATCTACAATTCTCTAAGTCTATGATTCACCCACAATGAATGAAATGAGTTTCTTTACAGAAGGTTTTATGCCTCAAAACAACATAGATGTGAACTGAAAGCAAGCTCTTACATACAATTGCTATGCTTGAAAGAGTCCGAAGTACAATATATCAATTCTACCTGAGGAACTATTCTGATTTTGATTGCAGATCCTGTGTCTTAGGGAAGCCCGAAAGTTGGGAGGAAGGGAAAGGAGAATGTTAGCCGCTTTGAGACTCCTTCGGGTAGTGATAAAGCCGGATATCAAATCCAAACTCTTCTTCCTCTTGGAGTGTCGGGAAAAGTGGTACGGCATGGTCTCCACCTGGCAGAAACGGCACAGGCCGGGCGATTTGGTGGCTTGGCGGCTTGGTGCTGGCGGCGGGGTGGTGCCACTGGCGGTGTTGGTGTTGCAGACCCCGTTGTAGCACTTTCAGGTGGCGCGTGAAGGAGGCAGAGAGTGTCTGACCCTGAAGAGCGCATGCCCTCTCCCACCCTTCAGTGGCATGTGTGTCCCCCTCAAAAGAACCCCGATATATATACATGGTATATCCCTAAACCCGGACATTTCATGTAGAATGCAAAAATCCACCCAGACAGGCAGGTTGGCCCCCAAAAAGAAGACCTGTCCAGGAAATCCCGGACATATGGCAACCCTAACCTATGTCTGAAAATAATAATAAATAATAATAACTTATTATTTATACCCCACCCATCTGGCTGGGTTTCCCCAGCCACTCTGGGCGGCTCCCAACAGAATACTAAAAACACAATAAAATATCAAACATTAAAAACTTCCCTAAACAGGGCTGCCTCCAGATGTCATCTAAAAGTCAGAAAGTGGATTATTTCCTTGACATCTGATGGGAGTGCATTCCACAGGGCGGGCGCCACTAAGACGGGATGTTGTCCTATGGAAAGAAACGCCATCTTTGAATGGAGAAAGGAAGCAGAGCAGGAAGAAGAGGAGCCTACCTGCCCCAACCCTACCATTAGACAGAGTGGTAGGAGGTCCATCTTGAACCTTTAGGAGAGCTGGGATTTGGTGTTTCCCAGAACCAGGTGGTTCCTGGATAAATTAATTAAATTTGTGTACCGCACTCTATCTGCAGGTCTCAGGGCAGTTCACAGGATAAAATCACGATATAAAAACACAGAATATATAATCAAAATTAAAAAGAACAACTCAACAACCCCACCCATCATCATCTCCTTACTCATTCTATGCAAACTTCTGTCCCTTCTTAATAATATAGAATGAGTCAAATTTCCTTCATTTATTCATTGTTTCCCTTCTGAGGAAGAACAACTTATACCAACTTCCTCATAAACCATTGGACCTGCCTTGCAGGGGGGAAAAACACACATGATAAATGGTGCAACCCCATGAAGTGGGGGGTCTAATCGGTGGCCCACCCAATCCAAGGTGATTTCTGGTGGCCTGTGAAACCCAGACCCCTCCAAGTGTTCCTATTTTCCATGGACATTTCTGATTTAGAGAAGCTGATTCGATCTTGGAACGTCCCACTTTTCCCTATTTTTATTGGAGAAATATTGGAGGGTATGGAGTTATCCGACCCCCGAGCCATCTGAAGGCAATCCTGTATAGGGAAGGTTTTTTTAATGTTTCATTATGGGTTTTTTTTATTTATGTTGGAAGCTGCCCATAGTGGCTTGGGCAACTCAGTAAGATGTGTGGGGTATAAATAGTAAAATTATCATTATGGAATGGGACGTCCCTATTTTCATTGGAGAAATGTTGGAGGGTATGGAACCGCCCCGCCCCCCAAATTTGGTTGTAGTTAAAAAATAAAAACAAATTGCCCAGAAAATAGCAGAGTTGAGTGTCACTGCTGCAGAGAGGTCTCAGCAAATCTGAGGAGCAAGGGAAGGGGGCTTAGGTTCCTTCTTTTTAAAATAGGCATTTTCCTTCCACATGTACCCCATGCACCCCCCTCCAAATCAGCTCTTCTTATGAGGGTCCTGGAGAGTTTCCTGCATGGAAAAACCATAGTGTTTTGTACTGACTTAAAGTGTACCTTGGGTTAAAAGCTTGATGTTTACTGGTCATATTTATATTTGCTAAGATTAATGAGTTCAAAACAGCTTTTTCAGGCTCCTGACCAAGTTGAACTTTAGGTTGTTTGTTCCATGTTGGGGCAGAAGTCAAGGGCCTCACGCAGCAGAATGAGCAGAAGCAAAAGTGATATGATAGTACAGTGGTACCTCTGGTTACAAACGCTTCAGGTTACAGACTCCGCTAACCCAGAAGTAGTACCTCAGGTTAAGAACTTTACTTCAGGATGAGAACAGAAATCGCGTATCGGCGGCACGGCGGCAGCGGGAGGCCCCATTAGCTAAAGTGGTACCTCAGGTTAAGAACAGTTTCAGGTTAAACATGGAACTCCAGAACGAATTAAGTTCGTAACCAGAGGTACCGCTGTAGTTAGTACACATTGTCATTTAAGAGTTAAGGTCCCGTTAAGACCTTCATGTCCAAAGGCAATAATCTCCTTATTGCACCACTGCACGGAGCATGTCAATGTTTAACTTTTACCATCTTCTGTGTTTTCATAATGTTCAACCTTACAATGTTCAACCTCATAATGTTCAACCTTATCAGCTCACCTTCAGACTGTGAGTCTGAATATATTGCCAGGGAAACCTGGCTGGTGGCAGTGGAAGAGATAAGCCGTGGTGGTGCAAGGTCAATAGTCCGTGGAACGACCGAGGGCTCTGTGCAAATGCCACAAAGATTAATATTACACTCATGATGTGAGGGTGGTGTGGCTAGTCTCTCTCAGCTGAAAAGATTCCCAGATTTGGGTTGAAGGTGCAGACCAGTGAAGATGGGTGCTTCCAGATGGGTGGTGATCTGCTGCAGATGAATCGCTCACATACATTTTTTCTCTGTGTGGTCAAAACATTTCATAGGTATACCAATGTTTTCCATCCACACCAGTGGGTGGTTCAGGGTGAAATGTTATCATTACCTGTCTGCGGGCAGGTAATGTCTCAGCCTGCGTACCAGATGGAGCTGGTAGACAGCCGCCCTGGACACAGAGTTAACCTGCACCTCCATGGACAGCTGTGAGTCCAAAATGACTACCAGGCTGCGCACCTGGTCCTTCAGGGGTACAGTTACCCCATTCAGGACCAGGGAGTCCCCCACAGCCGCCCGCCCCCTGTCCCCCAAAAACAGTACTTCTGTCTTGTCAGGATTCAACCTCAATCTGTTCCTTCCCAGAACAAATATTTGGCTTGCTTGCAAGTAAAGAGATTTTTAAAAAATAACAAGCCAGAGGGGGAGGCAGAAGGACCAATGAAAGGAGAGGCGAGGAAAGAACTATCGCTTTTAGTTCTGACTTGCCCTGTTGGTTTTAATCAACTAACTGCAGTTCCAGACAACCGGTTTTAGTTGCAGCTGCTGACAACAGGTCTGTACTGTATAAACAAGTTTGGCGCCTCTAAAAATATTATTGTGTAGATAAGCCTACCAGTTGCTTAGAAGTTGAGGTAATTATAATCTGCTTTAGTATTTTTCCTTTTGCATGTTTTAAATTAGGGTTGTGTTTTTCACTGTTTTATTTTTTTTTATCTTTTTGTAAACCGCTCTGAGGTTCTTTACAATCAAATTGTGTACGAATTATATGTTTCCCAGGTTGCGGGAGGCAGAAACAGGGACTGTCCTGTAAATGAGTATGTTAGGTTTGTTACTTTCAAAATAATAATAATGAATTCTTACTGCATTCTGCTACTTAGCCATTTTTTATGAAGCAGATTTTGGGAACCTAAACACTCGCCATCTTTTGTGAGACCTTGCATAGGCTGCCTCCAAAATATTAAGATCTTTCATTGCTTTTTAAATCTCATTGTCTTTTGCATTCCTCCCCCAAGAGGCTCCATAAAATTATAGAAACCAATGCTCTTTTCAACTTTCCGCAGGCATTTTCCTGCCACTATAACACTTTTAATTTCCTTTTACTATAATACCTACCTTGCTTCAAGTAAGCTTGTCATTTGTTGGTCTCAAACTCAGCATTAGCCAAGTTGCCAACTGGCACCAGGACTTCAGCAGCTGTTTCTCCTTCTGCACATTGAGGGTGACCTCATTCCCCACTGGGACGTTCTGCCCTCTGTTTGTGGGGTTGATTTTAAATCATGCTAAAAATTATTTTACACTTTGTGCCCAAGAATGCCTGCAGCCTCTGAGAGGGTTGCACTGTTCTCTGAAGCAAGGCAGAAGAGCTTGGGCAATTGAAACCATCTCTAGATTCAGGCTGGGGGGTTGAGGTGACATTAAAGGCTGGGGGGAGCTGGAGTCAGAAACTGTGGACTAGTCTTCGCTGAGCGAGAACGAGGAGGCGGGGGAAGGGGAGGAAGAGGAGATAACTAGCAGGAACCAACCGCTTCGAAAACTCTTTCTGTTTTCCTTCTTGTGGGCTTGGTCAGCAGCAGATATTTATTCCTGCACTGCAGAACATAGCTGCTCGATTGATTCTGCCAGAAGGTAAAAAGAATTCTATAATATATTGGGGGAGGGAGAAATATTGGGAGGGGGGAGAAAGGGAGGTGGTGAGATGGGGAGGGAGACTGGGGAAAGGAGAAGGAGAGGAGGAAGGGGGAGAGGGTTCTGGACTGAAGAAGAAACATTTCTAAAAGGAGATGAGAGAGAGAAGGGAGGAGAGAAAGAGAGAGAGAAGGAAGGGATATATACCGTGTGTGTATGTATGTGTATATATATATATATATATATATATATATATATATATATATATATATATATATATATCCCTTCCTTCCTTCTCTCTCTCCTTTCTCTCTCTTTCCTTCTCTCTCTCTCTCTCTCCCTCTCCAAAAGGTGGCTTTTAATTTAATTTAATTTTTTTTTAAAAAGCAAAGGAAACGCAGAGGGGGAAACACAAATCCTCAGACCAAAATTTGTGGTTCTGCCAAAAAAGAAAAAAATAGAAAAAAATTACAATGTATAGGGGGGGGGGAATATGGGGAGGGGTGAGATGGAGAGGGAGGGAGATTGGGGAAAGGAGGAGGGGAGGAGGAAGAGTTGATGGCCGAAGAAAAAACATTTCTAAAATAATATAAGGACGGCTTTGTTTGATTGGGGAAACTCCTAGGCTACATTTGGGGGTTGTGAGGGAGGAGAGGGGGAGAACGTTCCCTTTTGCAAGGAGAAACCCTTATGCTGACAGAGCGTTCTCCTGGCACTGCTAGGAATACAACACAAAATTCTCATCCCTTTAGTCAATATAATGGGGAATCTAAGAATGGCTATACTGTTGTTCAGGCTTCAGAGAAAAGTGGAAGAAATTTGCAGAAAGATGAGCCTCTCTGGATTAACCCTGCCAAATTTTAGGCAGATCCATTTGGAGGTTTTTGTGCCAGACACCTTTATTAAAGTGGGTCAAACCTCACCTGGAGTACTGTGTCCATTTCTGGGCACCATCATTTACGGAGGATGTTGACAAGCTGGAACGTGTGCAGAGGAGAGAGACCTTTCCTCATAAGGCTTGGAAAAATGAGGAGGAGGAGTTGGGTATGTTTAGCCTGGGAAAGAGGAGACTGAGGGCAGATAGGATAGCCATCTTCAAATATCTCAGGGGTTGCTCTCTTTCACTTTTTCTCAACGCCAGGCCAGTGGGGTGGTCCTATATTTGCATAGTAGTTTCCCAATTAGATATTGTTGTAAGTTTAGTGGAGGAGATGGGGGGGGGGGTAGGCTGCATGCCTGAGACCCTGCTAATTCCTAGATCCAGCAAGGGCTAAACTCTTGGTAAAGGTAAAGGTACCCCTGACGGTTAGGTCCAGTCGCAGACGACTCTGGGGTTGCAGTGCTCATCTCGCTTTAGATTGAAACCGCCGACCTTCTGATCGGCAAGCCCTAGGCTCTGTGGTTTAGACCACAGCGCCACCCACATCTTGGTAATGTTGGTAATCTTGGTAATGGCCCCTTAAGTATGGGTCAGGACCACCTTTAGGGCTTTGGGGGGTATACTAGTATGGAAGCAAAACTGCACCTTTTAAAGACTTCAAGAAGAGATAATTCATTTCTCTGCTCTGTAATTTTGTCTCCACAGAGAAATCTCGGGACATTGATGCTATGGCAAAAACTGATGTTGTGATGAATTTTTTTCTGGCAAAAGCATAGAATTTATGCTTTAGACTCTGAAGAGGCTTTACTTTCATTGGGAATAAAAGGGGCCACGAAGACAAAACAGGGAAGTGGAAAACAAATTAAGTACAGCTTGGCTGGACAAAGTATCCGATTAAAGCACACGATTAAGTGGTATTTAAAAAGGGTGTTTTCTCACCACATCACCTAGCCATACTGTGCTTGAATCTGCAATCCAGTGATCTGCTTTGAACATATCTCAAGAAACTGCAAAACTCTGTGTAACTAGAGCTGAGTAGCATTTACTGTGAGGTCTGTGGATCCTCCTGGGAGAAAGAAAAGATGGGTTTCTCTGAAATTGAAAAGACAGAGCAAAAGCTCGCTATGAATCCAGCTGCAATAGAGAATGGGGTAATTTATGAATTCAAAGGTAATGAAAGCAGCAAACAAGCAAGAGGAATCCTCTCTCCGAAACTGAGCCATTCTCTATATGGTAAGTGAGTTCTGATGAGAAGGCATGAGTTTGTCTCCGCTTACTGTCAGAAAAGTTATGGATTTGCTGCTGGGATGAGAGCTGCAGAATGCAGGCCAAACTAATCCAATTCATGGAGACGCTTACTTTATTCAGGCAATTAAAAGCCATGGAAAAGGATGGGTACATAGACACCTGTGTGAAAATCGAGGAAGGCTTTTCAGGCTCTTCTTAGTTCCTCTCTCAGATGGAACAATCCTTACTCACGCAGGCATGCATAAGGATAAGGGCGTGAGGCTGCCCTTGAGGAGAGAGGTTCCTGGCTGTTCTTCCAGTTCACCTTCCATGTACACCAAGAATGGAGAGTTTGTGGCTCGCCAGATGTTGCTGGATTCCAACTCCCTCCCATCACTCCCTGCCAGCATGGCCAATGTAGACCAAAAACATCTGGAAAATCACAAGGTCTGCATTCCTGCTGTACACAGACCTAGAGAGTCTCAGATAAGCAAAGAGACCAGGAATCTGCAAATGCAGGTAGATACATGGTCCACAGCATTTACTAGCACAGTGGCACTTTAATGCTTTGTTGTTGTTGTTGTTATATGATGTCCATCTGATTGGGTTGAATGGTATACATTACAGTAGACCATACTGACATTTATATTTGAGTGGGTGATTTATAATTTTTTAAAAAATAAATAAATAAAATTCTCAGCAAATCGAGAAGCAAACGATACTGTGCAAATCCCCTGGCAGAGAACCCCTGCTCAACTGACTTCACAACTTTGCGTTATGCAACACTTTTTCAGAACATATCGTTCAAAACATAATGGTTCTTCTTTCTTCCAGGAACCCAATCTGACCAACCAAGTGTTGGCATATTTACATGCTGGTGACATGGCATTCACTGACAAAAAAAATTATCTGCTGAAAGCAGACACTCAGAGCTGCATATTGCTGGCAAACCACTTTGCTGGCTAGTCCTTACATTTGGACCTGGGTTTTTTGGGTTGAAGGTGCACATAGCAGGCAATAAACCATAAACTGGATGCCGTATAGATTCAGTCAAGTGTAGAGGTTTACTTGACAGGGATAAAAGCATATTAGTAGCAAATATATATATAGTACAGAAATTTACCACTCCCGTGGTCAAGGCATACTTAAAGTCCAACAAGAGTCCAAGACTCTCTCTCTGCTTCTCTCACCACAAGGCACAAGCAAGAGACTCACAAGATACAACAGGTTACACAGAACCATTGTCATCAGTACCTCCTGTCACACTGTGCATGTCCAAAGAAAAGTTCCCACAGAAAACTTCCTTGCACAGACAAAACAATTTCAGCCTTCTGCTGCTTCTTGAATTTTTTTCCCTTTTCTGTTTCTGGGACAAATGATTCTCACTCTCATACAGAGAATATCCAACATGAACAAAATATCCCATTCTGTTTCTACATAGGATAGAGATTCCCTTCTGTCGCTTTCATGCTGCCAGCAACAAAAAATTTCAACTTCTGTTTTGAGGGCAATTCAGATGCTCTAAAAGGAATGGGTAACTGCAGGGCCAGATTTAGGTTTGATGAGGCCCTAAGCTACTGAAGGTAATGGGGCCCTTTATATGTCCAGCTGTCCTTTGTCAACAACTAATTGTCACTGTTTTTTGTGTTGAATATATGCTATATTGTAATATATGGACCTAATAGGTATCCAAAGCCATGTGCCTATGTTGCCATGCAACCAGTCCATGCAGAATGTAGGCACCCTATATATAGAAATGAGCAAACCTGTGATATTTTAGGGAGCAGGCTAACAGGTGGGGCCCATTACTTACACACACACACACACACACACACACACACACACACACACATATATATATATATATATATGGACTTCCCATGCCTCGGACGCCGGAGCTTCCCTGATCACCTCCATCAATTGCTTTTCAAAATTCTTTCCAATATTTCCACAGCCGCTGATATATGCCAGCAAGCAGGCTAAATTATAATAAACAAATATTTTGGAGTTTCTAGAAGGACTTGTCCAGCATCTTGCTGAAACCAAGGAAACATTAACACTTTATTTCCCTCTGCAGGTTTGTGCAATAAAGGAAAAGAGAAACTCACTATTAATGTATTAATTGCGAGCTTGTTGGTTAATGTCATTCTGATCGTTCTCATCATCGTCATCAGCACTGCTTTATTGGGTAAGTGAAGAGCCATTTTGCTGTAACTTCTGCCATTTTATCTATAGGCCACCTGCTCTCACAAATCTCTCCTCAGCAGCTAGAATAGCTTTATTGGTATTCAATTGAGGTAGCCTGGAAGCAGTTGTGGATGGGGGCCCACATTCAGTCAAGGTAGACTTTGTGTACTGTAATAATAGACCAATATGAACAAACAATATACACACAGAATATGCACACAATTTCAGGTGATTTAAATTGTAAGATACAATTCTAATCAAAGACCTATCTCAGGGAGAGTCAACTAGACCCTGGCTGTGTATTTCATGGATAGTCAGTTGAGGTTGACTATCTATGGCTGAGCCACAAGAGAAGCTGCAACCTCCTGAGTTTGTGGACAGAGATGGACACTGGGCTTTCTGCCCTCCCTCCTACCCTCATTTCCCCACCCTTATCCAGCCCCACCTGGAGATGATGGGGGTTGACCGGAGACCTCCTGCACACAGTTTGTGTGTGTGGTGTATTTGCAATTATGTTGTTATACTATATTTTTATGCGATTGTTCTTATGGTGCTTGAGATGTGTTCCTATTTTCTTTGTTGTGAGCTGCTTTGAGCATGATTCCTTTCATGGAAATGCAGCGCACAAATAAAATGATGGTGTGTGGAGTATGTTGCCTGACCTTTATTTTTGGTGGGACTATTTATAAGATATGGATAGTGATACGTCTCACTTTCTGATACCTTTCTAGGGAGAAGTGAAGTATTGCCAACAGCGCAACCTTCTCCTTCCACTCCAACTGAGTGCTGTCCGGATGGCTGGATTGGCTACCAAAGGAAATGCTACTATTTTTCAGACAGTGAAGGAAACTGGACTTATAGCCTGAATAACTGTACCTCTTTCAATGCCTCTTTGGTCATGATTGACTCCCAAGAAGAGATGGTGAGTGGAATTATATAGACCACAGTCTGCAGCCCCAAATGGAGTTGATTCTCCACTTGGATGAAGGTTGAAAATGTATTCACACTTCTTTTCTTTATTAAGAGCTTCTTGAGACGGTACAAAGGTCCTGCTGACCACTGGATTGGTCTCCAAAGAATTGATGACCAGGAGCCTTGGAGATGGATCAATGGCACCATTTTCAATAACTGGTGAGCATCGACAATGAAAATGTGTAATAAACAAGCCCCTTAAAACAGTGTAACAGTTAAAATAGTTCGAGTGGTGTGTTTCAAGGAACCACATATTCAGTCCTTTTTAATATAGAAAATAGGGTGTCAATATTCACTATAAAGTTCTTACAGTAAGTGCCACACTTTGAATATTTGGAAAAGGAGAGGAATGATGCAGGTACTGAGCACCCCCTGAAAAAAGTACTGCATTAGGGCAACAAAGCTCCTGGTCCTAGCCCAGTGACCTGCGGTCAGCGGACTAGAGGGACTAGGCTAGTCCCCTAAATGTTCCCAGTAAATTAGAGTATTGAAGTATAAAAGCCTGGCACCTCCTTCCCAAACTCAGGAAGCTTTTGCCTGGTTTAGAGAGGGAGACGTGATGCTCACGCTGGACATCCCAGTGTCGCAACATCACTTGCGAGATGTTCCCCACCCCCACCCCAAACGCAAGCTGGTGCCACTTGTCCAACTGTTCCCCTATGAAAAAATTCACTGCACGCCACTGTCATAGGCACATTTGTAGTTTCACAATTGTTACTACCGGTACCAGTAGTAGTCTGCCTGAATGTTGAGGAACTGACCGGAAGCCTTCTCACTTATTATACACAGAGCTCCACCTTGTGGTGAGCAGTACACACAGAAGTTCACTTTCTGTCACAGTGCAGCAAGAGTTTGATGTTTTCTTTCTAGGCCAGATTCTAAGAAAATATTTTGGTGGAAAAGCTGCCTAGAAATATGAATATTTGTATTATATGAATATGAATGCAATTGTCTTCTTCAGGTGAAAATTTGCTTCCAGGCTTTCCTGCACCTATGCTTGGCGTTTCTTCCGCTGCTTGGTCTTATGCTAGTTCCCAGAGATATTTCTATGGATATTTTCTATGGATTGTGATTGATGGGTTGAGGTTGAATTCCAACAAGACCGAAGTACAGTTTCTGGAGGACAGGGGGTGGGCATGTTTGGGGGATTCCCTGGTCCTGAATAGAGTAACTGGGCCCCTAAAGGACCAGCTGTGCAGCCTTGGGGTCATTTGGACTCACAGCTGTCCATGGAGGCACAGGCCAATTCTGCTGGCTCCATCTGGTATGCAGGCTGAGACCCTACCTGCCCAAAGACTGTCTCACCAGAGTGCTGCATGCTCTGGTTATCTCCCGCTTGGACTGCTTCAAAGTGCTCTATGTGGGACTACCTTTGAAGAGCCAGTGTGGTGTAGTGGTTAAGAGCGGTAGACTCGTAATCTAGTGAACCGGGTTCGCGTCCCTCCACTCCTCCCCATGCAGCTGCTGGGTGACCTTGGGCTAGTCACACTTCTCTGAAGTCTCTCAGCCTCACTCACCTCACAGAGTGTTTGTTGTGGGGGAGGAAGGGAAAGGAGAATGTGAGCCGCTTTGAGACTCCTTCGGGTAGTGATAAAGCGGGATATCAAATCCAAACTCTTCAAAGGTGCCTCAGAAACTACAACTAATTCAGAATGCAGCTGCTAGACTGGGGAATAGAAGTGGTCATCAGGACCATATATAACGCCAGACCTAAGCTATCTACATTGGCTCCCAGTACGGTTTCGAGCACAATTCAAAGTGTTGGTGCTGACCGGGGTGCCAACTTGAATAAAATATTGGGGGGGGGGCAAGTAAGCCCTGCCTCATATAACTGATCACAAGATGCAGCACATGCACACCATTTGAGTGGCAATGGCCATTAACTTGGGGGGGGGGCAGCCCCCTTAAATATTTCATTAGGAGGCCAAGGGGATCTCAGCACCTAGAAATTGGCTCCTATAATGCTAATCTTTAAAGCTCTAAATGGCCTTGGCCCTGTATACCTTAAGGAGCATCTCCACCCCCTGCCCGGACACTGAGGTCCAGCTCCGAGGGCCTTCTGGTGGTTCCCTTACTGCGAGAAGTGAAGTTACAGGAAACCAGGCAGAGGGCCTTCTTGGCAGTGGCGCCTGCCCTGTGGAACGCCCTCCTGTTAGATGTTAAGGACATAAAGAACTGTACAACCTTTATAAGACTTCTGAAGGCAGCCCTGTATTGGGAGTTTTTAATGTTTGATGTTTTATTATGTTTTTAATATTTTGTTGGGAGCCGGCCAGAGTGGCTGGAACAACCCAGTCAGATGGTTGGCATATTAATAATAAAATTATTGTTATTATTATTTCAACATGTGTTCTGTTTGAAATTTTAGGTTTGAAATTCTGGGGGAAGGAGAATCTGCTTACATAAACCATAAAGGTGTTGCCAGCTCCAGCAGCCAACGTGAAGAACCCTGGATCTGCAGCAAACCATTTCACAAATGAGAAAGGGCAGTGGATGCTAATTTGTCCATGTCTAGGGGGCACAATCTGGACAGTTCTGCCAGGGCACAAGATCACCTAGCTACGGCTCTGACTGGATGTGCACTGAACTCTAACTCCTACAGATCACACCTGTGGCACAAAACAGGTCAAATCCATCACACACCTCTTGCTTTTATTGCTCATTTTATGCAAAAAAAAAATATGTGGTAAGTATTTGGCCCTCTAATTGAAGAAGGGGATTTTTATTTTATTTTTTTATTGATAAATCTTCTTGTGTTACAATAATAAACAAAATTATATTACTATACATTGTGTCATATCTCTTATTATACAAGGGTTTTGTGCATTTATACTAAAAGTATTACACCTCAGAAAGAAAGAAAAAACCAAAAACAAGAACAACAAAAGGGAGAAAGAAAGAAAAAGGAAAATAAAAGAGCCAAAATTACCAAAAACAGAAAATTGTGTCCGACTCCGATAACATACATAAACCAAACAATTCAACTTCCTGTCAATCCCAACTGTATTTTCCAGTCATATAAATGAATGTGCTCCAATTTGTTATATATTTCTTTATATATTTTCTAATACATTCTTATATCAACGTGTACCCTTACTCTTATTACCAATTTTGTTCTGTCTCCATGGTTACTCAAATGCTAGTATAGTTAGCGTACCCTTACTGTATTTCCGGACATATAATTTATATTTATACCATTTTTCCTTAAATTTTTGTTTGGAGTTACCTCCCAGACTGTTTGTCAGCTGTGCCATTTCGGCAAACTCTTGTAATTTACTCTGCCAAATCTGTTAGCATCGGGGCTTCTGATTCCTTCCACCCCTTTGCCACCAAGGTTCGTGTTGCCACGGTTGCATACAGAAATATCTCTCTTAAATTATTTGGGATGTCTTTACCGATGATACTCAATAGAAAAGCCTCTGGTTTTTTGGAGAAGGTAATTCCAAACATTTTTTTTAAAATTCTTCATATATTAAACCCCAAAATACTTTGATCTTCCTACACATCCACCACATGATACAGATCACCATTATTTCCACCACACCTCCAACAGATATTCACTAAGCTTTTATACATCTTGGATAATCTTGAAGGGGTGAGGTACCATCTGTGCTGGATCTTTAACATGTTCTCTTTGATGTTATAGTACGCCGTAAACTTCATATTTATTCTCCAGAGAGTCTCCCATTCAGTTATCATTATTGGATGGCCAATGTCCTGAGCCCACCTAATCATTGTTGTTTTCACCTCCTCCTTGACTTCCCAGTCTAGGAGGAGGTGATACAATCTCAAGATTATCTCAGTTTTATTGTTTATCAGTTCTGACTCATGCCTTGAGGGCTCTTTGTCAAATCCAGTCTTTTTATCTTGTTTAAATATTTCATATAATTGGTATTCCAACTACCCAGAAAGTTGGTCCTTTAATTCCTCATACTTTCTTAATTTAATTTCCCCTTCCTTTTCTATCAATAATGCATTGTATGTTAACCAATTTCCTTTCATATTCTTTTTTTTTTTTTTTTTTTTTTTTTTTTACTGCATTCGCTTCCAACGGTGATATCCACCTTGGGGTCTTAGGTTCCAGAAGTCTTCTATATTTTTCTCATGTTTTAAACAAGGCATTTCTTACTATGTGATTTTTGAAGTTTTTATGTACTTGTATTTTCCATAATTTAAGTATGCATGCCATCCATAATGGAGGTCATGTCCTTCTATATCTAGTACATCAGTATTACTAAGTAAGCACCAGTCCCTCAACCATGAAAAACAAGCAGCCTCATAGTATAATTTCAAATCCAGGAGACCGAAGGCCCCCCTCTTTCCTTAATATCTATTAGGACCTTGTGTTTTATTATTGGTTGCTTTCCTGCCCAAATAAATTTTGATATTTCCTTCTGCCAAATATCTATACATGTTGCCTTTCCTAAAATCGGAATTGTCTGAAATAAAAAAAAGTATATTTGGTAGGGAATTTAGTTTAATTGCCGATATCTGACCCAGAAATGATAATTTTAACTTGCTCCACATCTCCAAATCTTTCTTAATTCCTGCCCAGCACTTCACATAATTGTCTTCATAAAGGTTAATATTTTTGCGTGTCAGTCATATTCGTAGATTTTTGATTTTTGAGTGTGTTTTTAATTGTGTATGTTTTTTTATTTCCTCTTTATCATTTGATGACATATTTTAAACTAATAATTTAGTTTTATTATAATTCAGCTTAAATCCGGAGATCTTCCGATATTCTTATATGATTTCCAAGACTCTAATATGGCTATCTTTCGGATCTCTGTTGTTATGATAAGATAATCAGCGAATGACCTCAACTTGTATCTGTTACTCCCCAGCGTTATCCCTTTGATGTTTTTTTCCCCTCTCTAATTTGGTTATTTAGAATTTCCATTGTTAAAATGAATATCAGTGGGGAAAGCGGGCATCCCTGCCTCGTTCCCTTATTGATTTCACATTCCTGGGTAATATTTCCATTTATAATAATTTTGGCTTTCTGTTTATTATATATCGCTTTAATGCCATTACAAAATTAGTCTCCAAAATCAATCTGTTGCATCATGCTCTTCAGCCAGAATAAATTCACTTAGAATTCCATTTTAGGTGTACTACCTCTGGAATTCACAAAGAGGTATTTTGATGACAACAGAATAATATCTTTACATAATCTCAGTCACTCAATGACATTTTTATTGTGTGTTCCTGGCAAATAACAAAAACCCACATAATTATTACATTTATCCAACTAAAATATCAGAGTGGGAGAGGGTCTTTCTGGCAAATCCACCTAAATACAGTACTGCAGCGTTCAGATGTGACCTTATTTTTTATTGCAGCACAAGAGTTTCTTTCAGAATAGTTTGGTTCTGGAAATCTGTGGAAGAAAAGGGTACATCTGAATATCAGGACTGAAGTCTGTTATAACTATTTTTTCAATGTTCATAATAGAAAGCATGAGTGTTCCCAAAATGTATAATAAGCTGGTTGCAGTGCATCTAAATCCTCCAAACATGCATGAGTAGCATCAAAGTGGAGAGAGTGAAGAAAGTCATGCTGAGCTTGATAGTGGGAACAGCGCCATCTCCCCCTTTTCCTGCCCCAAGACTTTGGGGCCAGGGAAGGTGGATTGCAGCAGTGGGGGATGCTCCACTAGGGACCAACGGCAGAGCATATCCCCATGCTGCCTGAGCACAGAGGGTGCCTTCTCACGCGCCACAATTCAGGGAAGGAGAGTGGTGGGGAAGCTGCTCCCCACTCCCCTCCTGCTCTCCCCCACTGGGTCAGGCCTGACCTGGCGGCAGCGGAACTGCTGTGGCCGAGTGCACCCTGCCATGGCCGAGTAGGGCTGCTCTCCGCCGCCAGGTCAGAAGTGACCTGGTGGCAGAGCTGCTGGGCACAAGGTGTGCCACAGCCGAGGAGGGTGGGCAGCAGCACTGCCGCTCCCTCAGCTGCACCCCACTCACCTGTGACCAGGGGGCAGAGCTGCATCAGGTTGCAACCAACGCACAGCTCCTTCTGGCGCACAGCCAGGCCCCAATGAAGGATCCACTGTGGGGTGCCTGTTTGCACCCCCTCTCAAAATTGTGCTCAGGGCCACAGCACTCCTACGCTATGCCTCTGAATCAAAATGACCTACCAATTTGCCACCTAGGAAGAGTGAATTGGGGGCAATGGGGCAGATATAGGAACTTGAGAGCAGGAATTGGCTTGCTTATCCGTATTTGGACCTCAGCACGTTCTCAGAGACAATGGGTGTGTAACACCTTCCAGTTTTCCCTTTCTTCTCTCCTCTGATTTTCCTCTAAGGTCAGGCCAATATTTTTGGACAGCACATGTGAAATTTGGCAACATCTCTAATATCAGTCCCTAGCTACCCCTCTCTCTGCACGAGAATACTGGCAACTTCATTGGAACCAGTGCAAAACCAATGCCTCAATTGCGCACCAAGATAATCTTAGCTCTAAAAAATGTGTGATTTTTTGCTCAGATTAAAAACAATAACAACTCACAGACTCTGATCAAGCTGGGAGCCTGTAATCCAAATCCATTTCTTCTCCAATTTTAATCGTGAGAGTCCAATCCAGTAATTTGATTCTTTTGTAATGTTTTTTATGAAATCCTGTATGAGAGATAATGTATTTTTTTTAAAAAAATTTAGATTATTTCCAAGTTGATAACTTCAGAATAAAGTTTGCATTAAAATAAAATAAAGTAGTAAAATGTGAAAGTTGATATTAATTATAATGAAACATTCACCAAGAACCGTAATCAAAGCAGCATTAAGCATTTATAATACAGGCCTCCCCATTTACGCAGCGGTTACATTGCAAGGAACTGTGCATTTAAGTGAAATTGTGTATACAGTATTGGGAACAGTGTTGAAAAAGCCTCCAAACACGCTTTAAAGCATCCATGGGGAAAACCTGCTGAAAAGCTGTGTAGAATGGGCAAATAACAAGTGGAACACCAGCTCCTCTTCTGCCACTGCTCCACCACCAACCTCACCTTCCTAAAGAGTCTTTCTAAATAAAAAGAGGGCTTGGGCTACAGTTAGAGGGATCTGCTTGCAACTTCTGCTTTGGTTCTCACTAGTCAAGCTCCCCAATGCTTTATCTAGACACTGTTCCACTTGGCCTTTGGCTTGGAATCAATTTGATCCCCTCCCCCCTCTTTCCTTTTTTCCTCCTGAGATGGAACTCCTATTTGGGGAATTCCCTGGCATTTTTCTGGCCCATGTAGGACCAGTCTGGATAGTCATCCTTGGTGAAGAGTTGACGGTTTCTTCCCCAATGACCGTTCCCCACAATAAAAGGGGTGCGCATTTTGCGTGGCTGCGAGCAGCCCTCTGGGATCACAGGCAGCTCCTGGCAGTTGGGTCTGGCACCGCCTTCCCAGGTTGGATACCTGTGGACTCCACCTATGCCAGCAGCCGCCCAATCCCGGCTGGGGAGGCGTTGCCAGGGGGATTGGCCAGGTAGAGGGAGGGAACACACCTTCAGGAGTCAGTCACTACCTGGGAAGCAGCTGTAGGATCTAGAGCTTCCCCACCCTCCACTCCCTCAACTAATGCTTGTTATGCAGATTAATCTTTTAATTCCACAGGCACACAGGCATGCAGACGTTGCTAAGACAAGGTCACTGTTAAAGGGCCGGAAAGGACTTTCCCTGCATTGGCAGGTTTCACCTTTCCCGCAGCAATTCGTCACAACTTTGGCGGTTGCAGGCCTTGGGCGGAATCCTTTAGTCATCTACATAAAATGGGGGGGCGTGGGGCGGTGACCCCCGCCCCCATTGCGGCGGCGATACCAGGGTTCCCATTAAAGGGGTCTTAGGGGGAGGCATTGACCATACGCCCAGAGGTCGTCATTGCCCTCCCCCTCCAGCGGCGGCGAACAAGGGGGGCGGGCTATCTGCTTGAACATATGTTCTCCAGAGCTAGCCCACCCCTCACACATGCTGGATAACCCTGAAAAGTACCCAGAACCCCGGCTGGGGGGCTGGGAAGGATAAACGCCCAATGCCTGAGCCAAGGTCTCCCTACATCTGAATATTAATAAAGTTGTGGCCAATTTAATCCCATAGAACGTCGTCACGTGTCGTTATTTCCCTCAGGGGCTGCCTGGGGTTCGGGGGGACTCCGCCTAGCCACGCAAAGTTTTTATTTGAGTTCTACTGAAATGAGGCTGCACTTTAATGTTGTTTTTAATCTTGTTTTTAAGTTGTATTTTAATCAATTGTTTTTATACTTGTTGTTAGCCGCCCTGAGCCCGGTCTTGGCTGGGGAGGGCAGGGTATAAATAAATTTTATTATTATTATTATTATTATTATTATTATTATTATTATTATTATTATTGATGAACTGGCCATGGGTGGGAATATTATAATATTATTATTATGCTTCTCAAGTCACCAACCATGATATCATTGCAGAGCTACTAAGCTAGAGTTAAGCTCAGTTGAACTTAGGCGTCCTTCAGAATTAACCTGCATGGGAATGCATTCCCTGAAATATGCAATTGTCCCCTTACCAGCTCCTTCTTGTCTTGGATGACCAACAGTTGAGATTCCCTTGTTGAACAGTCATGTTTGCTGTCATCCCAGGTTTTAATATCTTCTGATGGCCAGTAGCACTTGTCCCTGTGGCGTTCCCATTGTACAGGGCACACTTTGCAAGTGGAATTATCTGTGGAAGGAAAGACACTTAATGATTATGACTGGGCCTTCATTTCGATTTTGTAAAACATAAGGGCTCTGCAACGGTAAGGACCCAGTGTCTCTAGGCTGAGTGAAGTTGTCCAGTAATCTGATGGTTTGCAGGGTGCTCTTTGAAACTCCTCAAAGTTGGGGTCCAACAACGTTTTATGTTATTCACTTTTTTATTTTTTAAGTGTACTTACATTTGTGACATTTCTTTTGAAGGAAGAGCCCTCATCCAGATCACGCTCTCCATTTCCACCAGGTCTCAGTGCTGGCTTTTCACCCAAAAACATGCCCTCTGTTTGAGCCAGAAGGTGCTTTTTAGGGGAGAGTGGGGGGAGGTGAGACAACAGCTGTCAGGTGGGGAGGTGGTTTTTATGGGAAACAGACGTGCAGCTTGATTCAGATTGGCCCCCTTGAAAGCTGCTGTTATACTCCTGATCCAATTCAGTCCTCCCTGCACACTCAAAATGCTTTTGAGTATAAAAAGATACAGAGATCAAAGTACAGATCTCTCACATCAGGCTTAGTTTGCAAGTTTATTACTCGCCTAGTTTTCGCATCTGAATGAGTTCAGAGAGAGGAAACTGGAGCCCCCTATAGGACAAAGATGGAGATGGAGTTTACAAGTTAAAAATTGCAGCCTTACATGTCCAAGATGGTCTCCACAGTCTGTCTCATGGTAGCTCCGTGTTGACAATACTGTGGTGAGGTGGGAGGTTTTTTTGGGGGGGGGGGGCTGTCAGTCTCCATTATACCTGTGTCCCTTCTAATTCCTGGTGTCTTGGATCCAGAAAAGGTTAAGATCTAATGGAGGATTCCATTGTTGAACTAGCCAGGTGAGTTGATGGCCTTAAATGCTGTCCTTGGTATAACAAGGGAAGTGGCTTTGTGCCAGAGAGCAAATGGGTGGGTCTCCCCTTCCTCACCTGGCTCTTAGTGAGAAAGGCCAGAGTTGTGTGTGAAGTTAGCTCTAGAATGAAACCACCAATGCTTGATACTTTAGGACCATAGGGAGCTGCCTTATTCTGAGGGAAACCATTGGGTTCATCTAGCTCAATTTTGTCTTCACTGACCAGCAGTAGTTTGAGACCAGGGATGGAATCTGGGACTTCCTGCATCCAAGATCGGTGCTCTACCACCAAGCTATGAAAACACCACCTGGAGTACGGTGTCCAGTACTAGGTGCCACAATTTAAGAAGGATTTTGACAAGCTGGAATGTGTGCTGCCACACGGGAGATGGAGCAAGCCTGTTTTTTTTCCTGTTCAGTAGAGTTGGACCTGAAACAATGGATTCAAGTTGCAAGAAAAGAGACTCTGACTAAATATCAGGAAAAACTTTCTGATGGTAAGAGCTGTCTGACAGCAGAGCGGTCTGCCTTGGGAGGTTGTGGACTCTCCTTCCCTGGAGGTTTTTAAGCAGAGGTTGGATGGCCATCTGTCATGGGTGCTTTAGCTGAGATTCCTGTATTGCAGGGAGACCGTTTGGGTCCCTTCCAAATCTACAATTCTCTAAGTCTATGATTCACCCACAATGAATGAAATGGGTTTCTTTACAGAAGGTTTTAAGCCTCAAAACAACATAGATGTGAACTGAAAGCAAGCTCTTAGATACGATTGCTATGCTTGAAAGAGACCGCAGTACAATATATCAATTCTACCTGAGGAACTAGTCTGATTTTGATTGCAGATCCTGTGTCTTAGGGAAGCCCGAAAGTTGTCTATCGAGGCATTGCATCCACCATTGTTCAGCACAATTTTTCCCTTTTCAGCTTCCAACGGTAAAGCTGTTTCCGCAAAACAAATTAAGTCATTTAAATGAATGGGCATAATGTTGGCACAAATTCAAAATATGGAGACCAAGGCATGGGAGAAGAAGATGGATATGATAAGACAATGAGGGCAAGCTGCAAAAGAGACCAGTAAACTTGTATATTTACTCATTGTGCAGAGGAGGGAATTTGGGAGGAACATATTAACATGCAGGGATGTAAGTAAACACACCTGCCAAAATTCCTCCTACGCAAACATTAAGGAGTCCCTGTTTTATTTAGAAAAAAATATATGGAGCAATGGGATTGCTAACAGCATTTTTAAAGACAGAAAGGTTTTGAAGCAATTTGCTTTTAAAACAGAATATATTGTTGCAATTGTCCTATTCCTCACAAAACCAGGAAGCATCCAAGAATGAACTGCAAAAAAACCCCTCACAGATGCCAAGAAAAAGGATGAGTCTTTTGCAATTTAAGCATGCTGCAGAAATAAATAACCTGTCATTCTTGGAATCTGTGAGATATTTCTCTTTTTTGTGCTGTATTCCTCCAAGCACCGAGAAGATCCAAAGGTTCAATGCTTCCCTAATTTCAGCTTCCTTTGGAAGAAGGTGCCTTCAGGCTTACAGCGTTTTTGTAATAGTTGCTTTTATTTACAAATATACAGGATGAACAGAGGTGACACACTTCTGCCACTTTTTTCTGTTAAATTCTTTATCTGGGGCAGCAACTTGGCCTAACACAGCCACCAGCTCCCTTCTTCTGATATTCACCAGCAAACCATTATTAACATAATGGGGAAGAACAGCTTATTATTTGGGCCTCAGATACCCATTTTCACCTCAGCTTTGGGGTGTGTTTGCCTCACACCTCCCTCCCTCACTGACTTTCCCAACTGCCATTACTTCTCCTCACCTGTCAGTCTACTCCCAATTGACAAGCTAATCAGAATACGTTGCTTCACTGACATAGTTTAAAATGAATTTACCTGGTCCAAGTCTTATCTAAAAACATTAAAAGAGGCAACACACGTACTTTTGTAAACTAAGAAAACGTTTAATAATAAGCAGTGCTTATATTTAACCACCATTTTATAGTTCAAATCAGGGAAAATAAATACAGTAAACGGTCAAAAGTACAAAGATTCACAAAATGTTTAGGGGTATGCGTACCCCTGCATCCCCCCCCCCAGAAAAAAACACTAATAAGTATTTTTTTAAAAATCAGAAGTACGATAATCTCTCTGTCTCCTTTCAGAAGCCGTTACCAAGCAGCAGGGGTGGCCCATGCATGAGGTGAGGTGAAGCCATTTGTATCAGGTGATGGATCTGTCCCCCACCCCATCCCCACCTTTGTGCTGCTGCCAGCACTGAGGGGCTTCACCCACACTGCCACCCCAGCCCCATCGCCCTCACCCCTGCCACTGCACCCTCACCACTGCACTCTTGCAGCACGGGTGCAGCCACAGGTGAAGGTGCAGTTGCGGTGATGGGGCTGGGGAGGGAACCCAGATCTGGGTGTGTGTGTGTGAAGCATTTTGCCTACATTGGCAAGATGTTTTGAGCTGGCCCTGTCAAGCGGCAAATGCTAAACAGGCCTGCAACAGTAAACAGCACCATGCCTCAAATTTTGACAGTTGCTGCACTTTGATATCACCGTAAGTTGCCGAAATATTGTTCATAGCACAAAACAGAGACACAGAGAGACAGCATACTTCTATGGGTGTGTGTGTGTGTGTGTGTGTGTGTGTGTGTGTGTGTGTGTAGGGGTTATTAACAAATGAAGAGCTGGAAACAAGAAGACATAACCCAGATCAAAATGAGGAACTGGAAATCAGTATCAACACAAAAGAGCTGGTTCAAACCTTTTTACAAAGCCTTATGCACACATGCAGTTACTCAATCTGAAGAAAACTGAGAATTCACACTCAATTTAGAGTAAAATGTGGAGGAGCCCTGAGGTGAGGGAAATGTCATTCCCCAAGCAAGGATCCTGTTACCCCAACGGTTGCTGATAGCAGACCCTCCAATTGCCCCTACAGTGGTACCTTGGGTTACAAACACTTCGGGTTACAGACTCTGCTAACCCGGAAGTAGTACCTCGGGTTAAGAACTTTACTTCAGGATGAGAACAGAAATTGTGCTATGGCAGCGGGAGGCCCTATTAGCTAAAGTGTTACCTCAGGTTAAGAACGGACCTCCGGAATGAATTAAGTTCGTAACCAGAGGTACCACTGTATTTTCCAGGGACAGTCCCAGATTTACAGAAACCGTCCCGGTTTCTGATTTGATCCCGGAATGTCCCACTTTTCCTTAGGACGTCTCTATTTTCATTGGAGAAATGTTGGAGGGTGTGGAGTTATTCCACCCACCAAGCCAAGGAGATAAGTAACTATACAACCTTTAGAAGACATCCGAAGGCGGCCCTGTATGGGGAAGTTTCTCGCTGTTTAAGGTTTTATTATATTTTTATATATGTTGGTAGCTGCCCAGGGTGGCTGGGGCAACCCAATCAGATGGGAGGCGTATAAATCATAAAATTAAGATGGTGGTGGTGGTGGTGGTGATTGAATATCATGTCCCTATTTTCATTGGAAAAATGGCAGAGGGTATGTGATAGCATACGCTCCAACATTCCTCAGATGAAAATGGGGACATTTCTCACTCCCCTGGCACCTCAGATCTGCCAGAGCCTCTCCTCCTCCTCACCTGCTCTCTAGCAGCCTCTATGAGAGGCACACTGGTTCTCCTATATGAATATTAAAAGTTGAGCTGCTCAGAACATTTCCTTGAATTAAACATTTCCTTGAATTAATGGTTAATACACCAGGAGCAGGATTTTGAAACATCTACAACTGTGGTTCCCACTGTGGGGCACACGCCCCCACAGAGGGGCAATTTGATTTTTAAGGGGGGCAATTTGAGAATAAGTTATTAACAGTTAATGGCTTTTTAGGCTTCCTCCGTGTGAATAGGAGTTCACTCTTTGAATAATAATAATTATATGTCACCGGGGGGTGGGCATCAGGATTTTAGAGATCCTTAGGTGGGGCATGGCCCAAAAAAAGGTTGGGAACCACTGATCTACAATAATTTAGAATTTAAATTTGCGTTCTGAATGAAGATTTTGCAAATGTTGTTAGCCCAAGTGAAAACCACTATTTTTTCACAATACCCTTGAGTAGAAGCAACTCATAATCTTCCCATTGTTCAATTACTGAGCCTTGAAAACTGTATTTTGGACTCCAAAAAAATTAAGCATTGTGCCCCACTAATGATTTTCAATATCCATTCACTTTTCAATGATATTCCAAAATGTTTCCAGCCACCTTGGTTAAATACTATATGTGGCAAATGTCTTAGATTTTAAACAAAAAACCAAAAAAAAAAACACATTACGATTCGTCCCACATTTGTGCATAAAATTGGTCTGGTTTTCAAAAGAGAATTAGAACATGTGCATAAAGCTTTGAATTTCTCGCCTCATGTGGTTAGTTAAGCCCACCACAGTTCAAGGCTACTTGGAAATGTATTGGTTTTATCAGAGTCAGTTGCAGGCTACATTGACTTCCTGTCACATTAGATCTCAGAAACTAGCATACTAGCATACCAAGAAGTCTATGCCTTCCTTTAATCAGGAACATGATTTCTAACCAACTTCTTGCAAACTGTCTTAAAGCAGAAAACAAATGTGCAATTTTGATGTGTGAGAAGGAGCCCCATTCCGAAGGTCAAAAAATGCTGTGGTCATTTCATAATAAAAAAAAACATTAGGAGCAAGAGGCTGGTTGTTGTTTTTAAATGGTATTCCTCCGCCCAATATTTCCCCCCCACTAAAAGCACAGCTACTTATAAATATACTTTCATACTCACCCAAGACTATCACGGCTATCACCAGGATGACATTCCCAATGCATGACGCCCACAGAGTGATCTGGATCCAACGGGAATGCTGGGGAGCAGCTATAAAGAGTGACGACTAATTTACGAAATTGGAGGATTTGTTTACGCAGTGTTAAGTGAGCTTGCCTCCAACTGATTGCAAAATGAGAGAAAAGGCAGTGATATGATGTGTTGGGAAGCCAAAATTCCCACCCATAAGCAATGTTACCCACACCACACGTTCACCCATATGAATTTATTATCACACCAATATGCCAAATAGTCACCAAATGTGCTGCTCTATAGATGTAAGCAGAAATATTAGCAGTGCAATTCACAAATTCACAGACATTTTCAAATCTGTGGGGAGAAGAGGCGAATGATTAATTACTGGGCCACATAGTGGATTTAAAAAACAAAACAAAAAACCTTCCATATTCTGGCATCACATTTTGGGCCTAAAACAAAATAATAACAACAACAATGAACTATAGTTGTTTTTCTTTTTAAAAACAAAAACACCCCATTTTTATGTTCCGATTTATTTTGTTTTATTAGTGCTTATTCAACAGAAAGCCTCTAAGCAGTCCACAAAAACAATCTAAAATATTAAAATACCAGTAAAAGCAAGCATTAAAACACATCTTTTTGAATCAAAATATAAATAAAACAAGCAAATTTAAAACAATTTAAATTACACGATAAAACTACATGCCTGGGTATGCTTGCCGAAATAAAAAAGGTTTTAGCAGGTGCCAAAAACAAGACGGCATGAGCTCCAAACACTGCTTGTGCACTGAATTCCAAGTCTTAAATTGAGATAATTTTGTCAGTATAAGTTGATCTATGTTAATAAGCAGATACGTGTGGAATTCTCCCGTTTCCCAAGGCAGTTGCTAACAAACAGATTGATATTTCACTTGCGCACATCTACAGCCTTTGCACATCATTCATTCATTCATCCATCCCTCCATCCCACAAAAGTAAAATACAGCTACATGCTTTGCTACTTCAGCTGAAGGTGCAGTTCATATACCCTTCCATTTCTTTGGGTTGTATTGAATGCTATTCCTACTCAAAGTAGACCAGTTCATGTTTATGGAAGTTAATGGACATAATTACTGGTAATTTAGGATACCTGAAGAAGTGTGCATGCACACGAAAGCTCATACCAAGAACAAACTTAGTTGGTCTCTACTAGACAATTTTTTATATATATTTCTACTGTGTCAGACCAACACAGCTACCTACCTGAATCTAATTTAGGTTCGTTGATTTCAATGAATTTGCCCTAAAGCAGAACTTAGAGCAACTTTTTGCTGCTTAGATGCAACCTTTCATACAGGATTCTATTTCTCCCATATGCCGGGGCAATTTTCCTGCACACTTGCACCAACTATTTTGCATGATCGCAGCCATAAAAAATGGCACAGAAACATGGGGGTCCAAGCGGAGCCCAAATGACCATCCTGGTGAAAGTTTTAAGTGCCTGCTTTCTAGCCCCCATGTCCCAAAGACAACCACCAATGTTTAAAAGCAATCAGGTGACACTACCACTCACCAAGTTGCTGAGATGGGCTTTGCAGGCTTGAAGAGTGTGGCTGAGAAGCAAACTTTATATCAGCATAAAGTATGTCCTCAGCCATCCTGGAAGCGGCACATGAGTCCGCTAAGCTCTCCGTAACAAGGGGAAATGTCTGCAAGCGGTGGTGTGCAAACCAGCCTGACCAAGGCAATCCAAGATCAGGAAGTGTTAATCACACCTCTGAATGTGGGGCTGACATTTTTTCATTTGAATTTTCAGAGGGCAACCTTGAGTCTCATGCAGCTAGAATCACCAAGAGGAACAAGCATGAGCAGGGAGGAGGTGGATCTGGGTTTCCTGGCAGCTCTCTGGGTAGATCGCCAAGGGATCCTGTCTCCCAACTGTTTGACGAGGACAGCAGCAAAAAAGGATGGTGTGTGTGTGCGCGTGTTTCCTAAAAATCAGTCTCTGTGCTGAAAAACTTGGGAGAAAAAAACAGAAATTGTTTTTGTATGTGGAAGGACTTGGAGCTCAATTCTAGTGCTGAAAGCCCATTCCTGAGCCAAGCATCTTCTTAGAGCTGGTGCCGCTGATATGGGGGGTGCCCCCTTTTCCCCTGGTGGCCACAAAGCCTCTAAGCCCCACCAAAACCATCAATCACTACCTTCTTGGACATAAGGTGATGAGGGTGGCTTTTTCTTCAGCTCTATGGGCTTTTCAAGGCTCAGATTAATTCTACTGGATTCAACTTTTACGCAGATTCCTTGGAAAAGCAAAGTAAAGTGGTACCTTGGTTCTCAAACGTAATCCATTCCGGAAGTCCGTTCCAAAACCAAAGCGTTCCAAAACCATAGAAAATAATGCAAAATGGATTAATCCGTTCTAGACTTCTAAAAACAACCCCTAAAAACAGCAATTTAACATGAATTTTACTATCTAACGAGACCATTTGATCCATAAAATGAAAGCAATCAACAATGTACTGCAGTCACACAATCAATCAGTTGCTGAACAGGGTTCCACACAGTCACAAAAGCAAAACAAAAAGAGCCACAAAAACACAAAATAAATAGCAAAAACAGACAGACCTTAGCATAACACTCAAGACGGAAGTGTGGCACTCAAAACGGAAGCGTAACACTCAAAATGGAGCATGTTTGGCTTCTGAAAAAAGTTTGCAAACCGGAACACTTACTTCCGGGTTTGCAGTGTTTGGGTTCCAAGTTGTTTGAGTACCAAGGCGTTTGAGAACCAAGGTCCCACTGTATGTATGCATTTTCTATATTTCTGTCTATGTGTGTGAGGGAGGAGCTGATCTAGGGGTCCTGTTCCTAAGTATACATGTATAAAAATGCACAATTAGAAATTACTGTATGTACTTGCTGTCCAGATAAGCGAAATGGGATAAATATATTCCCTATCTGTATACCCCATGTCTACACACAGCAAACAGAATTCAAGTGGCATTATGTAGGGTGTAGATTTCACAATTTTTTTGCCAAGGTTTCAGAATTGATATTTGGCTTTTCTCCCTAATACCCCACATTTCCTCCAAGGAACTCAAGATGGTGTTCACGATTCTGCCTCTCCCCATTTTATCCTCATAACAACCTTAGGACACCACTGAATCCAGTTTCCCCTATTACATTTGTCCAATCGCATCTCCCCAACTGCTGATGTGAGCAGGACTTCGTGTGGCACACAATAGTTGGTGGATAAAAGGAATGTGGGGAAATGGACAGCAGATACCATGGTTGTCTCTCAAGTGCATTTAAAGGTTTAGAAGGTGGGTCTGCAGAAAACTCTTGAGTTGTATTCAGCTACATTCTTCTTAGAGTAGAACCACTGAAATTAATGACTCTAAGTCAGTCATGTTTATTTACTTCCATGGGTCTACTCTGAGCAGGATTAGCATTGGCTACAACCCTCTTCTTCTGCTCACATCACATACACATTCAGTCTATCGGCCCACTCATTATGCAAAAATTCAGTTATCCAAACAAATAATTATGCCCAAACCTCACTATACACACCACAGATTCAGATATCCAAACAGGAGTTTGCCTACTTTCTTACCGGCTTGTGCTTTGTTGGATGACAGCAGCCATTTTGGGACAGGAACCATGGAAGGAACGAGCAGGGAAGGAGACCGGACAAATCAGGGAGCCGCAAAGATTAGACAAATCAGTTTTTTCCCTTGTCTCTCTTTTGCTGGTTGGCTGTAGCCATTTTAGGAAGAAACCATGGAGGAGAGAGATCACCAATTAGAAATGTTCTCATAGGAAATAATGGAAATCATCATCTCGTTACGTGAACACTTGCCTAATGAACAAATTCCAGGGAATGCATTGCAGAGGCGTAGCAAGCCCAGGTGGTACCCGAGGCGGAATTTTTTTTGTCACCCCCCCCCCACAACTTTGCCAGGGCACTGGCAGAGCTGCACCCAGTGGCATAGCAAGTCACCCCCACCCCCCAAAAAAAATGATGGTGCCACTTTGCGAGGTGTGGGGTTTTGTGTGTGTGTGTCTATTATCTCTTTTTTTTTCAATAAAGTTAAAATTTAATTTTTTTAAAAAAAATAATAAAAATTTAAAAAAAATATAAAATAAAATAAAAAAAAAAAGTGTCACCCCCCTCTGATGGTGCCACTTTGCGAGGTGTGGGGTTTTTTGTGTGTGTGTCTATTATCTCTTTTTTCCAATAAAGTTAAAATAAAATAAAAAATTAAAAAAATTTTTAAAAAAAATAAAAAAAATAAAAAGTGTCACCCCCCTATGATGGTGCCACTTTGTGAGGTGTGGGGGGTTGTGTGTGTGTCTATTATCTCTTTTTTTTCAAAAGTTAAAATTTTAAAAAAAAAAATTAAAAAAAGTTTTTATTAAAAAAAAGTGTCACCCCCCTCTGGGGTGGAATCCGGGGCGACCTGCCCCCATCGCCCCCCCTTGCTACGCCCCTGATGCATTGTGTTTGGTAAGTGGGACCTCCATGTAGACACAACATCCACAGTCTGACAACTAACCAAATACTGTGGCAGTGCTTCCTACTCCCCTTTCTGGTGCCTTCCTGGTCACTAAAATTACACAGTCTCAAATCCCTAGACTTTGTAGGCAGAAAGCTTTTGAAACTCCTGAGCAGCTGGAATGTTCGTAAACATTTCGTAACGCCTCTGCAGTTGAGCCAATTGCAAGGGCTGTCTCTTTTCAATATAAATACAGCTGATAGCTACTGTGGTCTCAAAGACTGATTTATAACCGTCTGAGCCATAAAATGCTGGTTTGCTGAATAAAAATAGGGGAAATGGTTAAAGTAATATTTTGCAAAAAAAAGAAGGAAATGTGCAACTTACAAATAGTCATTATTTACGCATTAATAACAGACTTAAGAGAATTATGAATATGAGCATCTTGGCATAATTATTTTGACATTTTAGATTATTTATATATTGACTTTATATCCCACCCTTCCTCCCAAAGGAGCTAAGGTGACCTAAACTCTGTAATTTCTTGGACATTTTCTTATTTTAAAAATTCAAATAATAAAGGGGGAGATCTGCTCCTTAGCAGAAAGCTAAACATGAAATGGAAACCTGTGTGATAAACACCTTGACCACGAAATATGCAAAAGCAGTGGAGATGCTGTTTGCAGTGGAACAAATGAGTCAGACACCTTTGGTGGACAGGCACAAAGGCCATAGGCCGCAGTGGTTAGCAAATGCTAACAGTGAAATAGACAAGCCCTGTTGTTAATACTGGAGACAGCTTCTTCTACGGTACATAATGGCCTTGTTTGGGGGAGGATGTGGTTGTAGGTGGAGGGAGAAGAAGGTGTTGATTGCTTTAGATCTGCAGCAAAAACCCTGCAGGCAAGACCAGGAGGAGTGGCATGCAAGCGGGGGGGGGGGGGGGCAGGGGCTTGACTCCGCACAAGAAACAGCAATCAAAGCTCCAAGATACAGCTGCATGCACAGATCTTTCACCATCATCTTTTTTTAATTTTTAGTTATTAATAACTGCAATATACACAAACACAAAACAAAATAAAACACAAAAGATACTTATTGTGGTGTCCTTACTACAGTGCCTGGTGACGTACGTAGTTCGACATACAGATAAACCTTCTTGTCTTCGATTAAAAAAAAAAAGAGACTGTCTTTTAATCTTTTGCTTTATTAACAGTCAAGAACGAGATAAAAACAAAAATCAGGTAAAGACCAGTATTAAGTGTGAAAGACAAGTATTGAGTGGTAAAACAACGAAGCGATCCCACAGATGGAGAACATGTAACAGCACTCTCTCAGGTTCTCTCACCCACTGAACTCCCTCCCCTCATACACCTCTGCCAGCAACTGTCAGCAACTGCCATTCGTTGCAATATTCTTTTTGGCCAGTAGGTGGAGCTGCACTGACCAGCACAATACCACCCATACAATCTAAATACATTTATAAACTTTACATGTGCCGAAGGCACGACACTTATTATTCATATTCACATACAAGTCATTGGTTCTTATAAAAAAACGATTAAACATATGTTAACTCAAATCTCAACTTAGATTACATAAAAGAAAACTAAACACAACAAAAATTTTGACTTCCCTCCACCTATGTGTGGCTTCGTTTCTTTTCTTCTTTTCGCTTTGTTATCAATATTATTCTTAACTACCTCATCTTATACCCATTTCTTCATAGTTATTTCCTCTATAAATTTCATTCATTGCATATTGATGTATTAATACAGAGCAATGTTTTTTCGTGTATTCCTTCACACAAGTCCACTCCTCTATCAGTTTCTGATCTGATTGACCCCTCACTACTGCTGTAAGTCTTGCTAATTCTATGTATTCACAAAATCTTATTTGCCATTCTCTTATTGAGGGAGTTTTTTCTCCCTTCCAATTTTTTGCTATAATCATTCTAGCCACAGCAGTTGCGTATAAGAAAACCTTTTTCCTAGCGGCAGGAATGTCCGTCGATATAATTCCCAAGAGGAATGCCCATCATCATCATCATCATCACCACCACCATCGTGTTATCATGTTACACAAAAAAGGTCTCCAAGACACATGTTTTTAAGAGGATAAAGGTTAGACAATTGTCAAGATTTGGTTTGCTGTGGTTAATAAGGAGAGGAAGGGCAGACAAAGGCTCTATGACTTGTACTCATGGGCGATATGAAGTACCGGGTAATCATGACTCAAACTATCTAATATCCCATTCTTCAGAAACTAGCAAAAAGTAGGGAAATAAAAGCTACTAAAAAGGAAAAAAAGCCACCATACTTTTCCGTGTATAACACGCCCCCCGTGTATAAGATGCCCCCTATTTTGGGGGACTCAAAATTGCCTTGCCCCACTCTCCAGTCTCTGCTTCTCAATTTGTATTGTATTATTTTATGCCCTGTGGCTTGCCGTTGTTTTATTGATTGTAGTTTTGAAATTATTTATTGTAATTGTTAAGAGTAGATTTCTGTTTAATTTTTATATGCTGATATTTAATTCTATACTATTCTAATGATTGTTGAATGTTACTTTATTTGAAGTAGGTTGCTTATTTTAAAGTTATGTTTTAGTATCACATTTTTGTATTGCATTAGATTGTTATAAGGTGTACATTCTTTTTTTCTTCAGCTTGTAAGCAGCCTTGGGTATTGTAAGATAGAAAGACGGTATACAAATTAAAAGTGATCATGATGATGATGAAAATGGGGGGAAATTGCCCAGAGTTGTTGAGCTTTTTGGGGGGAGGATTGCCCAGAGTTGTTGAGCAAAATATTGTGGAGAAAGAGATCTTGCCAAATTATCTTCCAAGCGGTTGCAGAGCAGGGCATTCCAAACCAAGCAACAAACTTCGCTTCCGTTCTGTTCCTGGGTTGCTGGGAGAGTGGTCCAAAGGTGTTGACATACAGGTAGTTCTGTCTGTGAAGTTAAGCAGGCCTCTGAGTGGGCTTTACATCTTTAGGAGTTCACCTGGGTAACCCAGTGCTTTAGGGACAAAGTTAACCCAGCCACTTAACTATTGGGAATTAGTCAAGAGTCATAAACAATCTTTTTTTTCTGTGTGGTGGTGCTGCCACCTTTTTTATTATTAAACAAAGCAACAACAACAACAACAACAACAAAACAACTAATATTCTTAGCAGAGTTCAATGAAAAGTGTCAGATAGTTAAATAAATGTAACACACTTTTGCACTTTTTAAAAACCACCGTTTGCAACAAGATGGGTTTTAAACCATTGAGACAAGAATCAAGAGGCGGCAGTTGGTCCCTCTTAACTGACATTCTTAACTGAACATAACAGAACACACACGGAAAGGAGGGGCTGATTCCGGAGCAAAACACACAAGCCCTGCCCTCCAGATACCAAGCACCCTACTATTCAAATTAGGCCCCCGGTGTTTTTCTTACACATATGACCCCCCATGTGTTATTTCAAGAAGGGGTGTGTGGGCATCCCGCTACTCTTTCTTACCTTAAGGCAAACGGGTTAGACTTGAGCAACATTAAGGCAAAAATATATAAAGATATTAAAACACAGAATAAAAGCATTTAATCATTGTGTCCAGGAGAACACACAAGTTTTTGTCCAGCAACAAGTGAGACTCCTTAGGGAGCGTATTCCACAGACAGGGAGCTACTGCAGAAAATTAGATATGTAGTGTGCGTGTATTATAGTACAGTGGTACCCCGCAAGACGAATGCCTCTCAAGACGAAAAACCCGCAAGACGAAAGAGTTTTTCGTTTTTGGAGTCGCTTCACAAGACGAATTTCCCCATGGGCTTGCTTCGTGAGACGAAAATGTCTTGCGAGTTCCCAATGCATTCCTATGGGAAACCGCGCTTCAATGCATTCCTATGGGAAACCGCGCTTCGCAAGACCGTGCTTCGCAAGACGACAAAACTCGCAGGACGAATTAATTTCGTCTTGCGAGGCACCACTGTAGTAGTAGTAGTAGTAGTAGTAGTAATAATAATAATAATAAAATTATTTATACCCCGCGCTCCCCGGCCAGGTTTCTGTGGTGAGGAAGAGTTAAAGAATGGATGAAAAGAAGAAGAAGAGAGAAGTAATGTCCTGGCCTACTTTAGACTTTGGTTCTGCTCTTCTGGTTTGGAATCATTGCTAAAACTGCACAAAAAACCCACATTCACCTGATTCTATAAACACCTTTACATAGCACTTTTTAACATTCATATTAGAGAGTTTTTTGGTCCCCACGTATTAATGACCTGCCCCTAACCCTTAAAGTCACAACTTGAGACCAGCACTGGCAAGTTCAAACCACAAGATGGCAACTGTTCTTTGAAGCAACGGACAAAAAAGGGAAATGTCTTTCTATCGCTAGCTTGGAGTAATGTTCCTTCTGCAAGAAAGTGATAAGGCCTGAACGTGCTTACTTGGAAAGTAAATCACACTGCGATAAGGAATGTGAAAAGTCAAACGGAGGTGAAGGGAATAAACAAGACTCTCTTGCATTCAGCTTGTTGGAATGTTTTCTAGGCAGCGATGGGGGGAAATCCTGAAGTGCAGATGGAGCAATGAGTTGGTCCTACAAATCAGATGTTCAGCAGTGGCCGCTTACCTGCTACAGAGGTGGGCAGTGGTTGCAACCCAGCATAAATCAGATCGCGTCAGCAGGTTGCTTCGCCTTTTTGTGTTAGAATGCCTTCAAGGTATGCTGGTCCAGTTTTGAGGTGAAGTTATTCTGGGCCGCATATTCTCTGGCATTCTTCAGGGCTCTGCATATTGGCGAGCAGACTGGGGGGTGCGGCTGCATCATCCCATGCAGGCTTGTTGCTTAATGGTGCGACCTTCCACGAGGGCTCCCTCCAGCTCAGAATACGTTCCTCCAAAACTGATCGGTTGCGTCGAGGCACCTTCCTGATTCTGGACCCTTCCCCCCACAGAGGCCCTCGCCCAGTCTGTGACACGAGAAGGTTCCTGAAGGTCAGGCCAGCCCACCGGGGGCCTCTTTATTCAAGCTAACACACAACCTGTGTCCAGGCGACAATTCACGGCAGTTTTGAGAAAAGTTATTTTTGCGTGCGTGGGCAACCCCAGTCACTTCTCTGGTCACTTGTTCCACATTGGGGTCGCCACAACCGCTGCTGCCTGGGGCATGGATGCTGAGGACATCCAAACCATGGGCCGGTGGCGATTCAAGGCTTACAGGGACTACATTCGCCCGGGTCAGCAATCATTTACATGTCTCCTGTAATTCTTCCTTTTCAGGCAGGTCTGGCAAGCGTGTTTGGGTCCTCGGCCAAAGCATTGTGTATTGGGCAAGCATCCACACAGCTTCAAATTTCTGGGTGTTCTGCTCACAGTTTATTCCTCAGACAAGATGGAGGGCAGCTTCTCAGCTGGTGATTGACTTAGGAAGTGTGCCTTTAAGGCCTCTGTTCATCCATACAACAAGCTTCGGGTGTTTTGGACTACAACTCCCATAATCCCATGCCACTGGTCATGCTGGCAGGGGCTGCTGGGAGTACAACAGCCCGTGGCTGATAAGGCAATGGTAGTCTGAGGCCATCTTGTGAGTTGATGGCATAGGTGTGGTTCAAACGCAGTGACAAGACAGTCGCCGCTATTCTTGATCAATCTCTCTTATGACAAAAAGCAGCATTATATCTGGAACAAGCTGCAGAAAGAGTGGTTCTTTCAGTGACACTTGCATCTCTAAAGAGCTGACAGTGCTCGCCTTACACAAATAAGGATCACAAGGTATCCCTTTTGTTGACGTTTTGTTTCCTCTTGGCGCAAGCATCCGCCAGGCTGCAGAGGAAATTCTTCACCACAGCACATTTAGTACTGCTGACCCCAAGGTCATTTATGTAAGCGCAAAAGCCTTCTCCTCGCACAGTAAATCTGGAATAGACAACAACAAGAAGCGGGTATTGTTCTCTGCATTACAGCAACATCTGCAGGGCTGGAGTTAAACACGACAGCAAATATTTGTTAATTTATTCAACTTTCTACAGTGGTACCTCGGGTTACGAACTTAAATTGTTCCGGAGGTCCGTTCTTAACCTGAGGTACCACTTTAGCTAATGGGGCCTCCCGCTGCCGCCGCCGCGCAATTTCTGTTCTCATCCTGAGGTAAAGTTCTTAACCCGAGGTACTACTTTCGGGTTAGTGGAGTCTGTAACCCAAAGTGTTTGTAACCCGAAGCGTTTGTAACCCGAGGTACCACTGTAGTTGCTTATCACTCAAAGGTCTCCAAGTGACACTAAAGAAAAATATATACACATACATTATACCACAGGGGGGTGGGAGGGTCGTATAATATGTCATTGTTTCACATAACTTACAACTTATGGGGAGGAAGCAAGACACTAGCTGCATAAACAGCAGCAGGAAATATTAGCAAAACTCTAACCAATAACCAAAGCAATACTCTCACCCACTAATTATCATTTAAACAAAACCTCATCCCCGCTCCCAAGTCCACATATTCCCTATTTCTGCACTATGGTATTTCAGAATAAAAAGATGTCTCCAGCTACAGCTCCACACAGTGAATTGTGGGTACTGTATATAAGCTCTGGAAACTAATGCAAAAGACAATGTTTACAATCCAAACCCAAAGCAGGTATGTATTAACAGGCAAGGGGGGGGAATCACTCACTGGTTTCCAAACTCTGTCCCATTGGGCCATTTCCAGGGCTGACCTGCTTCTCTTGAAAGACCAATCCAATAATGAGAGGGACGAGTAAAATTCCACAAAAAATCCTAGGAAGAAAGGAATGCCAGGCAGTGGTTTATATACCTCTACCACCTACTAGGACTCAATACTTAAATCTCATCTTTATCAGCATCATAATATCTGGTATACTGCAAAAAGGGGACCTCATAACAGCAGTCTTGAAAGACCTACCTACATTGGCTCCCAGTACGTTTCCAAGCACAATTCAAAGTGCTGGTGCTGACCTTTAAAGCCCTAAATGGCCTCGGTCCTGTATACCTGAAGGAGCGTCTCCACCCCCATCGTTCTGCCCGGACACTGAGGTCCAGCGCTGAGGGCCTTCTGGTGGTTCCCTTACTGCGAGAAGGCAAGTTACAGGGAACCAGGCAGAGGGCCTTCTCGGTAGTGGCACCCGCCCTGTGGAACGCCCTCCCACCAGATGTCAAAGAGAACAACAACTACCGGTACCAGACTTTTAGAAGACATCTGAAGGCAGCCCTGTTTAGGGAAGCTTTTAATGTTTGATGGATTATTGTATTTTAATATTTTGTTGGAAGCTGCCCAGAGTGGCTGGGGAAGCCCAGCCCGATGGGCAGGGTATAAATAAGAAATAAGAAATAAGAAAAAGAAATAAGAAATAAGAAATAAGAAATAAGAAATAAGAAATAAGAAATTATTATTATTATTATTATTATTATTATTATTATTATTATTATTCTGCCTGGACACTGAGGTCCAGCTCCGAGGGCCTTCTGGCGGTTCCCTTACTGCGAGAAGGCAAGTTACAGGGAACCAGGCAGAGGGCCTTCTCGGTAGTGGCACCCGCCCTGTGGAACGCCCTCCCACCAGATGTCAAAGAGAACAACAACTACCGGTACCAGACTTTTAGAAGACATCTGAAGGCAGCCCTGTTTAGGGAAGCTTTTAATGTTTGATGGATTATTGTATTTTAATATTTTGTTGGAAGCCGCCCAGAGTGGCTGGGGAAGCCCAGCCCGATGGGCAGTGTATAAATAATAAATAATAAATAATAAATAATAAATAATAAATAATAAATAATAAATAATAAATAATAAATAATAAATAATAAACAAATTATTATTATTATTATTATTATTATTATTATTATTATTATTATTATTATTATTCTGCTCCGGAGTGGCTCGTCTGGTGGGACAGAACCACAATGTCCGCTTCCCAGGATGTGTGTCCTTGCCATTTATCGAGAGGGTGAGGGCCAAGGCTGCATGGTGGCTGGCAGGGTGCAAGGGCAGCAGCGGGGGTGCCAGACTGGCTCTGCTGGGGCAACTACACATTGCTCTCCCCACCACCATGCCCCTCCCTCCCTCCTGTTCCTGACATGGGCACTTTGCTTATGTTCCTGACAGGGGCACTTTGCTTATGTTGCTCTGCAAAGTGTCATTAACCCCGTTGTAAATTTAGTATTTTATTTTATTTTATTGTTTTTAAACGCGGAATATAAGTTACAGTGCAGCTGTACTTGTTTGCTTCCGGCGATGAGCCCACGGGTGAAGATACATACTTGTTCCTTACCAGATCCGGCTTGGTATCAATCACAGCCAAAGAGGCACCAAGGAAGGAACATCTAGATTCACTGTCGCTCCAATTCCTTTTGTCTTCCGATGTATAATAGCATTTTCCTAGGTACCCAACCCAGCGATCTGGGCAGGTGGCATCGACAGGGGGAGGACACAGCGGACAGGGCTGTGGTTTTTTAACTGGAAATAAAACAATTTGCCCAAGTGTAAGTGCTCACAATGATTCTGTAACACTGAGGACGGATGCTGGGAAACATTGGGAATTGTAGTATGGGTAGCAGTAAACTATAATTCCCAGGATTCTTTTGGAAAAGCCATGATCTTTTTTTTTCTTTAACAGCAACTACTACTATGTAGGGACGCAGGTGGTGCTGTGGGTTAAACCACAGAGCCTAGGGCTCGCCGATCAGAAGGTCGGCGGTTCGAATCCCTGTGACAGGGTGAGCTCCCATTGTTCAATCCCTGCTCCTGCCAACCTAGCAGTTTGAAAGCACGCCAGTGCAAGTAGATAAATAGGAACCGCTCTGGCGGGAAGGTAAACGGCATTTCCATGCGCTGCTCTGGTTCGCCAGAAGCGGCTTAGTCATGCTGGGCACATGACCTGGAAGCTGTATGCCGGCTCCCTCGGCCAGTAAAGCGAGATGAGTGCCGCAACCACAGAGTCGTCCGCGACTGGACCTAATGGTCAGGGGTCCCTTTACCCCTGTACCTTTACTACTATGTATGTTTATGGTGCAGGTAGATTTCGTGCCCGTACTAAAAGATTATATATTAGTACTGCTGTGGTTCACATTGCTTAGTGGAAATATAAATTTACGAGTGGAAAAATAGGGTAAAAAATATCACAGGAAGCTGCCTGGTATCGCGTCAGACCATCTAGCTCCGTATTCTCAGTTAAGATTTAATCTTTCAAGTGTGTAGCATGTCTTGCTATTAACAGTTCTCAAGATGCCTCTGGGAAAGGCAGCCAGTCTCGCAGCTCAGCAGACCCCTCGTTTATAACTTTAGTTTTAACTCATTTTTAATCAATTTGTTTTAAACTAATTTTTGCTATGTTGTGGAGAACAGAGCTCGAAAAAAATGTGGAGATCATCTGTTGCCTGTTTTAATTAATTTTATGGAGCAGGATAAGGGACCCAGGTGGCACTGTGGGTTAAACCACAGAGCCTAGGGCTTGCTGATCAGAAGGTCGGCGGTTCGAATCCCTGCGACGGGGTGAGCTCCCGTTTCTCGGTCCCAGCTCCTGCCAACCTAGCAATTTGAAAGCACCTCAAAGTGCAAGTAGGTAAATAGGAACCGCTCTGGCGGGAAGGTAAATGGCGTTTCCATGCGCTGCTCTGGTTCGCCAGAAGCGGCTTAGTCATGCTGGCCACATGACCTGGAAGCTGTACGCGGGCTCTCGGCCAATAAAGCGAGATGAGTGCCGCAACCCCAGAGTCGGACATGACTGGACCTAATGGTCAGGGGTCCCCTTACCTTTACCTTTATGGAGCAGGATGTTTCAGTGTTTTGGAGACAGCACATAAATCTCAAAGAACATCGAATCAGATATAATTAGGGAGCCATTTTCCTCTCCTTTACTTCCTCGACTTTGCAAGAGGGGGGTTAGTGTTTTTCATCAAAATTTCCAGAACTCAGCTGAATACCCTGTTCAGGGCTGTATTTAGGTTTGATGAGGCCCTAAGTTACTGACCGTAATGGGGCCCTTTATATGTCCAGCTGTCCTTTGTCAACAACAATTTGTCACTGTTTTTTGTGATATATGCTATATGGTAATTTATGGATCTAATAGGTCCATAAAGGTAAAGGTAAAGGACCCCTGACTATTACGTCCAGTCACGGATGACTCTGGGGTTGTGGCGCTCATCTCGCTTTACTGGCTGAGGGAGCCAGCATACAGCTTCTGGGTCATGTGGCCAGCATGACTAAGCCGCTTCTGGCGAAACCAGAGCAACGCACAGAAACGCCATGTACCTTCCCACCTTCCCACCACCTATTGACCTACTTGCACTTTGACGTGCTTTCGAACTGCTAGGTTAGCAGAAGCAGGGACTGAGCAACGGGAGCTCACCCCGTCGAGGGGATTCGAACCGCCAACCTTCTGATTGGCAAGCTGAAGAGGCTCAGTGGTTTAACCCACAGTGCCACCCTAGGTCCATACACAACACAAAACACTGTTGCTGTATGTAGGTTTTGTTTTATTTGTTTTTTATCTTATATTTTGGAAATGTACATCCAGGTTTTTTTCCCTTTAAATTTTTTTGGGGCCCCCAAGAGAGTGTGGCCCTAAGCTATAGCTTGTTTAGCTTATACGTAAATCTGGCACTGACTCTGTTAGAAGGGTTTTTTAAATAAATAAATAACTGCACATAAGGGCTGTGAAATCCATTTTCACGATGGTGCTTACTGAAGTGCAGACACAAAGGGCCCACCTCAATTTAACTGCAGCCTGAGAATGTACTCTAGTCTAAAGCAGAAATCTATATTGGATTATTATGAGGCAGGAAATGCAGTTCGGTGGGGGAAGGAATCTACAAGTCAAAGGCAGAAAGAAGCAATAAATCATAAATAATTATGTCAGGGCTAAAGCACAAGGTTTTCTCCACTCACCAGCCAATGCGATTATAGTGATGACCAAAGCTGTGATGACAGCAACAGCTGCTAATGTATATTTTTTGTCTTTAATGCACTTTGGGATGAAAACTGAAAAAAACAGAAGGGAAAGGGTCTGAGGGAATGATGATCAACGAAAGCAAACAAATCAGTCTGTTTGTTGCTACAGTTTTGCAAGAATTTGACATTCAAGACAAGGCACTGCAAATTCATTCCAAACCACAACTTTAGGGTATGGCTGCCTTAGCTGTCTACTTTCCATGAGATGTATTCTAAAACAGCCATCCCAAAATAATCATGTGCTCTGGTGGTTGTTGGACTCCAAATCCCATCAGTCCTAACCACATGGCCAAAGGTCAGGGATGATGGGATTTGTAGTCCAAGAACATTACTGTCCTAGAACATTGGACTACAAATGATGAGATTGTTTAAAAAAGGAGTAAATTATAAGTATTTGATGGATGCACTGAGATATAACAAAATCCCCTAACGTTGGGAATACCCAGAAGGAGTATCTTTTATGTATAAAGAGAGAAAACAAAGGTGTCAGGATCCAGAGAAGCAGATAAATTCTGGAGAAAATTTGGGAAAGAGCTAGCAGGAGAAGGGGCGTTTGGACTGGAAGCAGAACAGGAAGAGGTCGACTCAACGGAGGTCAAAGTGGAAGAAAAATAAATGAAAACAAGATGGCATTAAAAATCTTAACTTGAATTGTAAATGGACTTAATAACAAAACAAAAAGAATAAGATGGAGCACGTGGTGAATAAGTTAAATTTGGACATAATCTGCTTCCAAGAAACACATATTGCTAAGAAACAGAAGGATTTTGGCTAAGACTGGGGAAGGACTTTGTAACCTCTGACGTAAGAGGAAGAACAAAAGGAGGAGGAGTAATGCATATAAAACCAGAGTTGGACCCCAAATAACTATTTAAAGACAAACAAGGAAGAATACCAATAACACAGATACCATCAAAGGGACAAAAAAATATTGTTAATTGGCGTGTTTGCGCCAAATGAGAAAAAAAACATATTTTTATAGGAGACTAGTTAACTGGGATATGCAGAAGAAGGAAAAGAGGGTAAATTTATGGAACCACTGAAAGAGGGGGAGGGAAATTGAGGTGTGATATGTGATAATTGTTTATTTTTTGTTTAAATGTTTACTTGTTATAAATGAAAATATAAACAAACAAACAAACAAATGTTAATACATTCAAGGAGTGCAGAAGGCCATCCTTATTTGGGTAGTTTTGGGGAGAAATCAAGAGCGGGTCATGCTATTATGGAGGCTCAGGCCATCTATCTTCCTCCCTAGCCCTTCGCTTTCCTCTGGGGAGAAAGAGGTGATTCCCAGAAGAGGATTTCCCGAAAGATGGAAGACTGACACAGGTCACATGCATAGCTTTCATTTAAAACACGTGGGTTCCCCTAAATAATCCTGGGAACTGTAGCATGATGCAGGTGCTGGGAATTGCAGCTCTACGAGAGGGTTAATGACAGTTTCCAGGATTCTTTGGGGAAAGGCATGCAATTTTAAAATGCTTTAAATACCAGGGATGGGGGCGGAATTCACCCAACAAGTTCTGTCAGCAGAAGCCCTGCGCAAGGAAGAAGCAACATCGGTGTCAGAAGGGAAGCTCTGCAGCTCCAACCCAACCCAATGCACCACTAATGAATTCTGCCTGTTCTTTTTTCCTGCTACTTTTTAGCAACCGTGAGTTGTCTCACACACACACACACACACAAAATTCTCTGTTGACTGGAGCCAGGCCACAGTTCCATTTAAGCTGGTATAGTCTCTGCAAACTGGCAGGGACTCTCCCTCATGTCAAGCAAGAGGACTTTCCTTCAGCCCCCTGCTGAAGAAAGCAGGCCAGGCCTCTTCAGAGGAAAAGCACAACATACATACAATCAGAAAACACATCTACCAGCATTTCCTGCTTCCCTTGCAGCAGGTATCCCAGGAGTCATCAGTTCACTGTTGACAGTGGCTCTATCTGTAAAAGTAAGCATAAGTGGTCAAGAACCACTGTTATCTTCTCATCTGTGGCACCATATATGAAATCCCTCTCACCTTTTGTAATTGAATTACGACAAAACTCCAGGTGCCAGCTGGAATGAAAGCATTTCTAGAACAGGAGCAAAATTCAGTATACTGGGGGAGGTTTGGAGCCAGTTCAGAAAATGACCAGGTGCCTAAGAAAGACTCACAGCTTTTATGACTTGACTCAGGGTTTTTACTACCTGTGTCGAGAAGTTTCAGAAGGTCTGGATGGGTCTCAGATGGTCATAGTTTCTTGTGAAATGGCTCGATTAAGTTCTCAAAGCAATCTTGGGGAGTTTCTATACAATATACAGTCATACCTTGGAAGTTGAACAGAATCCGTTCTGGAAGTCCGTTCGACTTCCAAAACATTCGGAAACCAAAGCACGGCTTCTGGTTGGCTGCAGGAAGCTCCTGCAGCCAATCGGAAGCCGTGCCGGACGTTCGACTACCGAAAATCATTCGAAAGCCTGAACACTCACTTCCAGTTTTCGATCGTTCGGGAGCCGAAACGTACGAATTCCAAGGCGTTTGGCAACCAAGGTATGACTGTAAATAAATTGTAACAAAGAGATAGGTAAAGGTAAAGGGACCCCTGACCATTAGGTCCAGTCGTGTCCGACTCTGAGGTTGCGGCGCTCATCTCGCGTTACTGGCTGAGGGAGCCGGCGTACAGCTTCCGGGGCATGTGGCCAGCATGACAAAGCCGCTTCTGACGAACCAGAGCAGCGCACGGAGAGATACTGGGGTATCAAATGTATCTGAATGGAAGTATCTGTTTCACCACAATCAGAATTAATCCTCTCTCTGATAAAACATTCTGGGATAGAAAGAGTTTCATCCCTGGAGTCAGTGAGAGAGGTTTGCCCTCAAGATTTTGCCCTGCCACCTCTAGTTCTCCACTGTGTGAAACAAACAAGATTATTATGCCTCACCTGTGGTATCATCTGCCATCTTGGGATCTTTCCATGCTGAGTACAACTACTCTCAACCTTCAGGGAAGACAAAGAGGTCCATGTTACCAGCAATGTTAATCGGTCAACTTGGGTTTTGTTTTTTTAACCAGACATCTTTATTGAAAGCTTAAAAGTACATAATTATATGTGCACTAAACATGGGGTGCGGATGGCGCTGTGGTGTAAACCACTGAGCCTCTGGGCTTGCCAATCGGAAGGTCGGCGGTTCGAATCCCCGCGACTGGGTGAGCTTCCGTTGTTTGGTCCCAGCTCTTGCCAACCTAGCAGTTCGAAAGCACATCAAAGTGCAAGTAGATAGGTACCGTTCCGGCGGGAAGGTAAACAACATTTCCGTGAGCTGCTCTGGTTTTGCCAGAAGCGGCTTAGTCATGCTGGCCACATGACCCAGAAAAACTGTCTGTGGACAAACGCTGGCTCCCTTGGCCAGTAAAGCGAGATGAGCGCGCAACCCCAGAGTCGTCTGCAACTGGACTTAATTGTCAGGACCATAGCTGTCAACTTTCGGATTTGAAAATAAGGGATTTTTTCAAACTTTCGGATTTGAAAATAAGGGGTGCTGCGAGGGCGGTGCAATGGCACCAAGTAGCCTTGCCACCCTGCGCTCCAGAGGCTGTGTGCGAACGGGTGAGCGAAAGAGCGAGCGCATAGACGGCAAGCAGGCTCTCTGTCTGGTTGGGCGTGAGGGTCTGGCTGCACAAGGCATGCAAGCTCCGCCCCCAGTCGGTCTCAGACTCCTTATTGGCAGCCGAGCAACGCAGCTGAGGAGCCTCCCTGGCTGGCAGGGAGGGAGAGGAGCTGCTTCCTTTGAAATCCAGGAAATTTAAGGGATATCAACAATCCGGGATAACAGCGGGAAACGGCATTGGAATAAGGGAGTTTCCCGCAAAAAAAGGGAGGGTTGACAGCTATGGTCAGGACTTAATTGTCAGGGGTCCTTTACCTTTTTAAACATGGTGATACGTAAGTAAAACAGGAAAAAGAAAAAGAGAAACAGAACCCATGTAGAAGGGAAAGTAAAGGAGGGAGGGAGGGAACACAAAACTGTATACTTTACAAAGTTGTTATTGTACTTCACCAGATCTTAACCTATTACAGTATTTGTAACAATGGATTCCAAATATCATCCAATTTGCCATGGCAAGTCTGCATTTATATGCAAGATGTTCACATGTTGCGAGTTTGTATGCTGTAGAAGGGAGCCGCATTTTTATTTTTCCATTTCATCAGTATCAGTCTTTTTGCTGTGGTAAGGGTACGGAGAGTCCACTCGCATTGTCCTTTCGTAAGTTCCATGTACTGGGCATATAATTCAAAAGGATATTTTGCTCTGTAAATGTAAGGTTGTTCCGTACAGTTCTGTTGATAGTTTCAGTTATCCTCTACCAAAATCTTTCAATATAGGAAATGAAAAAACCATGTGTTTTAGAGAAGCATTATCCCTATTGCATATCCTTGCCTTTGACTGTAGAAGACTGTATGTTGCCTTTGGTCCTTGCACTCCAGTTCTGCAGGATCTGACTGGCAGCAGCTCACCCAGGTATCGCAAGCAGGTCTTTCCCAGCATCGCCGTAAGTCTTTTTAACTGGAGACGCCATGGTTTGAACCAGGTTCATCGTGCATATGAAGGCTACAACGAAAGAATGAAATGAAAACGCCGAAAACGGTCTTGAAAACACCAAAGAACTATTGAAAGCATCTAAAAACATTTAACATACTTTCCACCCTCTTTGGAAATAGGTTGGAAAGGAATAAATCAATCATTTTGTACGTCTAGAATCCAAAATGGTTGTGCAGAGGGGTGGTGGTTTAAAAACCACTCCCTACATCAAGCATAGGCAAACTCGGCCCTCCAGATGTTTTGGGACTACAAATCCCATCGTCCCTGACCACTGGTCCTGTTAGCTAGGGATCATGGGAGTTGTAGTCCCAAAACATCTGGAGGGCCGAATTTGCCTATGCCTGCCCTACATGAAAAAGTTACTGATGGGGGGGAGTGAAAGGCCCTGAGATGTGGGCAGAAATCCTTGCATGCTTACAGGCTTTTATTGTTTTCTTAAGGCTCTTGGCCAATTTGCATAAAGAAATATCCTTTCTAGAATACATTTCATTCCATTCCCTCCTGCACTTTACTTACTGGCGCTGAAGTCATTATCTTTTGTTAACAGTGCTTTTCTTTATTGGGTAAACAGTCTCCTTTTGTGTGGTCACAGAAAACAATACGTTGGCAATAATAAAACTGAAGTATCTTCTCCAAAGGCTTTTGTAGTGACAGCAGCTGTTGAGTGTAGGCCTAAGAGTTGGCTCCTAGGCCCGCATGTAATAAATACATTCCAGCTCCCTCCAGGCTGTCAGTATGTTGAAGGACGGGTTCAAGTTAGACTTGAGCAATTTAAAGTGAATTTAAAGCCTTCTGTCGGGCTGGCAGAACAAACCCACTTCTTAAAAATGGACTTTTTGCAGTTAGGAAAGTGACAGTGAACTGAGCTGAAATGTATACGGTGAACAAAGTGTGGGAAGACAATTACCGTCTTTCCCCCTTTTTAAGACACCGTCTTATAATTTTTTTTCCTCAAAAAAACACAGGGTGGCTTATTTTCGGGGGGATGTCTTATTTTTATTATGTCAGTATGGTACGGTACAGCCTCCCCCTGCGCGCTGAGCAGGCGGGGCAGAACTCCGCAAGAGGCGCGTTTTCCCTCCGCGCCTCTCGCTGGTTCGCTGGCTCCCTGCGCACGGGGAACAGGCAGGGCAGGAAGAGCCGTCTTCCCCCACCCCGCGCCTCTCCCTGCGCGCTAAGCAGGCGGGGCAAAACTCCGCAAGAGGCGCGTTTCCCCCCGTGCCTCTCTCTGGTTCGCTGGCTCCCTGCGCACGCAGGTGGGGCTGAGGAGGCGACAGGAACAATGGCGGCACCATGGCTTACTTTTGGGGTACGTCTTACTTCTCACAAAGGTAAAAAAAAACCTGCCATGGCTTACTTTATGACTACGTATTAAAAAAGGGGAAACAGGGTAAACACTCCACAATCATATCAGGAGGAATGCAAGGTGTAACCACCCCATAAGTAAATCAGAACAAATTCTCAGTAAAGACCAGATGTAATCTAACTACGTCTTGAAGCTCTGTGGAAGCAGATCAGGATGAATGCTCATTGAACAGGTTGTTTGGGGGAACCCTCAACGATTGATTCCTGAATTGCAACCCTTGGTTGTCTATACTATCTTTGCCCCTGTCCCTGCACAGAATCCAGGTTTAGGCTGTCAGATTTTATTTTCCTAAAGGGAATCTCTAGCCTTTATGGGTGTGGAGAAAATCCCGCAGATGTGATTGCGCCCTCAATAGTTTAAGATCAAAAGGCAAAGAGCTTTTCCAGAATATGTGCTAGCAGTTTCTGGCAAAAGCAAGTGTCCAGATCACATGGAATGCCTAAATGCAATTCCCAAAAAAATGAGCGGGGGCAGAGAGCAGATATTGCCAATTGCCACCAGCCTTGGGCAGCTGAGCAGCACCCAGTACCAACCCTGTCATCCAGGAAAGGGCAGGTGACAGCTATTGCTCCTGCATGCTATTGCTGCCAACTGCAGGCAGGACAGAGACAATGGGACTCCCAGAGCTGGTAGGGACAGCTGCAGAACAGGTAAACATTGACCGTCTCTTCTTGCTCTCTCAAAAAGGTGAGGAGAGCCACCAGATCATCCCTGGGGGGAAAGCACCACCACCCCACACATAGATTTGCAGCAGTGGGCCTTGTGGTGGGGTGGGGGTTGGGGATTAAGACTTCTGGGTGAGAGCATCCTTTTGCTTTATTGTTTGGATACAGTTTTATACTGCATCACTGTTATTGGGGGCAGGGCACTGATACTGTATGGAATGTTAATGTTTAACGTATTTTTTCTCATTTTGTCGTCGTCCCCCCCATGGTTTAATGTATATATGTAGATGTTCTTCAATGTGAGTTGCTTACACTTTTAGGGAACAAGAGACAAAGTGACTAAAGGGTAAAGGGACCCGATGGTTAGGTCCAGTCGCAGACGACTCTGGGGTTGCGTCGCTCATCTTGCTTTACTGGCTGAGGGAGCCGGCGTACAGCTTCCAGGTCATGTGGCCAGCATGACTAAGCTGCTTCTGGTGAACCAGAGCAGCGCACGGAAACACCGTTTACCTCCCCGCCGGAGTGGTACCTATTTATCTACTTGCACTTTCATGTGCTTTTGAACTGCTACCAGTAGGTTGGCAGGAGCAGGGACAGAGCAACGGGAGCTCACCCCATCGCAGGGATTCGAACCGCCGACTTTCTGATCTGCAAGCCCTAGGCTCTGTGGTTTAACCCACAGCGCCACCCGCTAGGTAATAATAAATCATGGTTTCTGGGCACACCAGCTGGAATCAACACCCATGCAGGACTAGAGTTGCTATTTCTTGCAGGATGGATGGACCAGATGGCAGGAAGCTTCCCTCTGCCCTTTCAGTAGTGGTGCCCGTGGTTCCCCCATCTAATCAGCTGGTGTTCCTTGCAAGACTGGCAGGAAGTAGAAACGCCTGCATCTATCTAGATTAGGGCAGAGATACAGAAGAAATGCTAACCTCGCATGTGCACTCTCCCCTCACTGCTGCCTGCAACTGTAAGGCACCTCTAGGGTGTCAGTATTTTGTGCATAGCTGTCAACTTTTTCATTTTTTTGCGTGAAATTCCCTTATTCCGAATAGGATTCCTCGCAAGAAAAGGGAAAGGTTGACAGCTATGATTTTGTGGAAGGCATTAAAGAGCTCATGGGAGGAAAATAGGGTTTGTGCAATTAAAACGGAGCACCAAATTCACTTTAGAAAAGAAACCAGAAGACATATAAACACCCCACAACCAAATGCTTGTTGTCACAAAGCCCGCCCACCAACAAATCAGAGCACACGGGTGAGCTTTGTCCCCGTAAATCAGAATGAAAGCTCAAGAAATAGGTCGTCCGGAAGAGCAAGCAGATTCTACAGAATCTACAGGTTCTGGATTCCATCTGATTCCTACTTTCTCCCTTCCTGCGCAGCCCCCTCCCCCTGACACACCCCTTTTCTTTGTCTCCAGCTCCCTATACGACAGGGCGCGCCTCAGACGTCTGCTGAGTAGTGAGATATGATACCCCAAAGAAGGGATCTGAGAATCTGAGGCCAGTGATCTCAGGAGACAAACACGACCGAGCGAGGAGGACTGGAGAGAAAAGTGCCAGCAGCAGCTTACCCAGGAGGAATCTCTTTTGAGTACACCTCGCCTGAGCGCTGAAGGATGAGAGCCAAGTTCAGTGGCTCTCTAGGGTTCCAGCTGCCATGTTCGATCCGTTAACAGCAACACTGCGACACCGAAACCCCGTGAGAAGCGTCATCGCAAAAACACTTACCATGACGACGAAGCAGGATGCAGAAAATGACCGAGCCCACGTGACGCTTCTCCGGCACCCGGAGCAAAACAGCAGGCAAACAAGCAGCAGATACGCCGATAGGAGGCAACTTCTGCCGCAGCTCTTTCCTTTGCTCCTCCCCGGGATGGGAGCAGCCCGCCCCCTCCAGATGTTTGGGACTAACAGGCCAGTCAGTCTCCAAAGAGAGCCGGTTCTCGTGCTTCTTTGCTAACATACCAACTAGGCAAGGCAAGGCAAGGCATTGGGGAAGCTCCTATTCCACGCCTAGCTCGCTTTCCTCCAGTGTCCACGCCTACTTCAATTGCCTGCTTTTGTTCTGAGGAAAGGAGCTGAAACGCGCAAAAGCTCGTGTCTGCAAAAATGACTTGTTAATTTTGACTCCCAGAAATGCTTCGAATTCTTTGGATCTGTGGTCAGCGATTCCACTTTGTGGGGAAGGCGTTGCTATTTCCCTTTTGCTATCATTTTTGTCTATTGAGATCGGGTGCATCCGTGGCTCAGAAATGAGTGACGCGCGTGCAGAAACCCAGTGCATCCCCCCCTAAAAAAAATGTTTAGGGGTACTGTCATTTTCCTACTCATATTGAAATACTGCCCCTCAATGAGGCCAAACTTAGATCCACAAAATGTTTAGGGGTATGCTTACCCCTGCGTCCCCCCAGAAAAAAAGCACGGTAAAAACGTATCAGCTCATATGGCTTCAAAGGAGTTTCGGCAAACTTATATGGCTGTATAGTGTGCATGCACACGAAAGCTCATACCAAGAACAAACTTAGTTGGTCTCTAAGGTGCTACTGGAAGGAAAAAAAATTATTTTGTTTTGACTATGACAGACCAACACGGCTATCTACCTGTAACTGGTTATATGGCTGTAGTTACATGCCAGTTTCTGGAAATCACAAGTGGCTGAGACTGGTTGTTGGACTCAGGTGCTGTTTGAAGGCTTGTCAGAGGCATTTAGTTGGCCATTGTGAGAATAGGCTACTGGACTAGATGAGCAATTGGCCTGATCCAGCGGGACTCTTTTAAATTCTTAAGAAACATTTAAAGGAGGGAGAGGCGTTCTTTTGTCCTTCTCGAAAGCTGTGTTTAGGGACTCGGGTGGCGCTGTGGGTTAAACCACAGAGCCTAGGGCTTGCCAATCAGAAGGTTGGTGGTTCGAATCCCTGCGACGGGGTGAGCTCCCGTTGCTCGGTCCCTGCTCCTGCCCACCTACCATAGCAGTTCGAAAGCACGTCAAAGTGCAAGTAGATAAATAGGAACCGCTCTGGCGGGAAGGTAAACGGCGTTTCCGTGTGCTGCTCTGGTTTGCCACAAGCGGCTTTGTCATGCTGGCCATATGACCCGGAAGCTGTACGCCGGCTTCCTCGGCCAATAAAGCGAGATGAGCGCCGCAACCCCAGAGTCGGACACGACTGGACCTAATGGTCAGGGGTCCCTTTACCTTTACCTTTTAAAACTGTGTTTAGGGACTCAGGTGGCACTGTGGGCGAATCCCCACGACGGGGTGAGCTCCTGTTGCTCGGTCCCTGCTCCTGCCAACCTAGCAGTTCGAAAGCACGTCAAAGTGTAAGTAGATAAATAGGTACCGCTGCAGCGGGAAGGTAAATGGCGTTTCCATGCGCTGCTCTGGTTCGCCAGAAGCGGCTTAGTCATGCTGGCCACATGACCTGGAAGCTGTATGCTGGCTCCCTCGGCCAATAATGTGCGATGAGCGCCGCAACCCCAGAGTCGGCTGTGACTGCACCTAATGGTCAGGGGTCCCTTTACCTTTAGGCATCTTTCCAAAAGTCAAACTCCATTCTAAAAGCTGAACAATAGAGAATGAACAACTCACAAAAACTTTTTTTAAAACAACAAAAATCCTGCCCTCCACCCCCTACCCTAACCACCAAATAATGCTGCGAATGTGTGACTGGTATTGTGGTTGAAGAGAAGAGCTGCTCCGGAAAGAGATGTTTGGCCATCACTCAGGCTATAGCAGCAAACCTTCAGTGCTCCTTCAACAGCCCTGCAGCTCTGAACGCCTTCTCTGCAGCCTTTTGCTTGCCAATGGAGAGTGAAGATGGTTATACTGCTTTGAACTTCCAGTCTAGGAAGGTTGCATCAGGAACTGCCGCTGTAGCTCAGAAAAAAGGTACTCACTTCAGACCCCCTCATATCTTCCAGCTTTTGTCTGATAATCACTGTAATATATCAGTTGACAGACAGACATTATTTTCCTTTTCCTTTAGATTTACCCTGATCGTAGAACGTTCGTTTGTACCTTTATAAGCAGTATTTTTGTTTGACTAATGAGACGGAAATACAGAAGGGTGCATGGCACCTAGGGATAGGGAAGATTTTTTTAAAAAAAATTGGTTGTTGTTGTTTTGCATTTTCATGAGAAACTACCCAAATTGCACTATTCAAAACAAAACAAAACTGTCTTTGAAAATTGGCACTTGTGTTTGAATTTTGCAATTCAGTTCTTCAGCCACAAAATATGCACAAATATGCATATACTAGTGTAAATAAAAGTGCAGACACTCATTTAAATAATATATAAAAATTCAGAAGAAATGGCTTGCAAAAATGTGTATGCATGAAAACTGCATATAAAAATGTGGGAGAAATCGGAAGTAAATGCGGATTAGTTTTCATTTTAAAAAAATGGTTGGAAGCAACCCACAAAGTTAAAGTTGAGTTTTTAAATGATCAGTGCTACACAAGTGTGAAGGGTCTCTGAACAGGTAAAGGGAGAGGGAGTTGTCATTTGAAGTTCACATAAAAATGAAATTAAGATCTGGCTGCATGTAGGCAAGTAGGCAAGCATGTTTTTAAACATGATGAGAAAGAAATGTTCCAATATTCAATTTATTCCTTGTAAAGAAATCTGGAGTTATTTCTGATCACCAACAAGTGCATTTATGCACCCAGTAATGTCTCTATGATTCTCAGCACAATTTCCTTCCATGTGGTATTTGTTATTTTGTATCCCCCCCAAAATAAAAATAAAAATAAAAATAAAAAGCAGAAACGGACCAAGGATGTCATTTGTTCTTTTATAACAAGTTTGTTGTCTTGATTTCTTATTATTCCGGTAAGTTTTGCCACATCTGCCTAGTCCATTAATTTCTGTTGCTAGTCTTCTCTCTATACTGTTTAGGTAGTTCTAATTCGCAAAAGAAAAGCTTCTGTTTCTTTTCTTTTCTTTTACAAATTACTTAGAAAGGAATGGAAATGGTTCATTGAATATATGAGATATATATGAGCATAGAAGAATAAAAGAATAAGTGAAGATAATATGGAGTATGCAGGAAATGATGAAAATAAATGTAAGGAACCGCAGAAAGAGGGGAAAGGAAGTCGAGGTTTGTTAGAATTATTGTATATATTTTTTATAACGTATATAAATAAATGAAAACTATGAATAATATTTTTTTAAGGATGTCATTTGTTCTAATGCATAAAGACAAAGAAATTCAGTGCTTATTGTCTGAAACAAATTTTCAGATTTATTAGAGATATTTTCTAGCACACTTTAAAAAAATGGATTAAAATATGGCAGAAAAGCAGCATTGGACACTTATGCAGAATTGAGAACAATGCAAATAAAATTAGATATGCTAGTTAACTTGGAAAATAAGGTGTTATAATATGCTTTTATTTAAACTGAATTTTCATTTCAAGAAATAGAGCAAATGAATTAATGAATGATAAGTGTGGGAGGAACTGGTATTTATCAAACATTTTTTTAAAAAATTGAAGTAGCAGAACAGGAAAATGATTAGCTCACAAAATTCCTTTAAAGCATCAAAAATCTGGCTTTCTCGTTTCAATATGCTGTAGATCATTGCTTAGTTTGTAAAATAGCAAATGCAATCTATAGTGACTACTCATGACTGGACCTCTTCTCATAATCTGATCACACACACACCCCGTCCAGAATACAAATAAGTGAATGTTCTTCTAAGGAAGAAAGAAGTAATGAAAATTAGAGGGGGTTGATATTTTAATTTCAGCTTCTCTAAATTTCTCACTTTTCTAGTTGCCAGTTGTCCATATTCCTCATCAGTTTGCAATTTCAAAAAATGGTCTTCCTGAAAACTCTTCAGCACTCTAGTGTGAATTTCTCCTAATACACACGCTATTTTATGCAGTTTTGCCTAATTCAGTATGATCGCATCTTGCATGCATTTAACATGCTATTTCAGCCATATACAGCTGAAGGCAGACTGGTTCATATGGCGAAAGTTAAATCCAAGGAGGACAGAGAGCTTAAAAGCTCTTTACACACTGGGTCTGCCTGGGTTACTTGGTACATAACGAACTTTTAGTCTATCCACCTTGCTTGCTGGGCAAGACCATCTTGTCACTTGGGCTCTAGGAGGATGGGGGATTCTCTCTCTCTCTCTGCCCTTCACCCACCAGACATGGGGCCACTCCTAGGGTTTGGGTGTATGCAATTTTGGCGTCTACATGGAACTCTTGGAACCAAAACCCTGTATATAATGCAATTGCACTGTAGACACACTTTTGCATCGCAATCCCCCCCATTACAATTCATTTGTATATGTTATTTTCACTAATACTTCCCACTCCTTTGTTTTCCAAATTCAGTCTGCTCCTAAATTCGTCTTCTTCCCTGTACAACTTTGCAAAAATCCACCCATTTCTTTCTGTCTCCCTGGCTCAAGCCTTGACTGATGCTCTCCTTGACTAATACAAGCTTTTTGGCTCTGCCGTTTCCCTTGTTCATGTCCCCTATTTAAACTCCACTGCCAAAATCATTCAGTACTCATTAAATCCTTTCCCAGGCTTCACCTTCTGCATTCAGTTAGAACGATGGGGTTGGAGATGCACCTTCCGGTGACTGTAACACCACAGGCTTATGCGTCATTGAGAACACCTAAACCCATTGAGTGCACCCCTGGGCCTGCCTAGGATCAGGCTGCACATGTCAATATTCAAAAACGGTATGCATGTAGCACGAAGCGTGCACATAGGTGGGTCTTTGCTTGTTGCTTCTTCTGCAACATTTCGCACTCCTTCCCCCAGCCTAGTGAATAAAAACCACTTCTGTAGATTTTGTACCTAATGTCCTGGCCAAGGCACAGTCTAAAGGTGTGCGCATGTTGTCTGACCACCCGCTCCACCCACATCCTTTTCCTATGTACCTCCTGAGCGACAGAGGCAACCCATGGTGAAAACTACAGCGCCTGCCTGTCCTTTTCTCTGCTAACACCTGTTCACCACTGTGCCTGCCCAACAAAGTTTGGTGACTCATTTGTTTCACTGCAACTCAGGACAGGTTTTCAAATGCAATGGCCAAAGGTTTTACTACAGAACTTCTTTCTACTTCAGGTCCACTTCCTCAGGGCCGTTTTTAGCATATGTGCTGCCGGGGTGCAAAGATCCGCCCAGCTCACCCAAATTTAGTTTAGCTCCAAATTAACTTTTATTATGCTTATGTCAGACACCACTCACACCTTATCTCCTGTTTATGAAAGAAGGGAGGAAAAGGAAATGTGTTTCTTGCTTAGCATTTGTCGTAACATGAAGGAATTCATAATGTGTGCTCTAGGCGTGTTTTCACAGAAATGGAAAACTAAAATCGCGTGCTGAAATGCATGTGTAGTAGAGCCCTAAGTACTAAGTACAGTGGACACTCGGGTTGCAAACGCGATCTGTGCGGGAGGTGCGTCCACAACCTGCAGCGTCCGCAACCCACAGTGCCGCATCTGCACACGCGCAGGTTGTGACTCGGTGCTTCTGCGCGAAGCATGATTTAGCGCTTCTGCGCATACACGAGCACCGAAACCCGGAAGTAACCCATTCCGGTACTTCCGGGTTCGACACGGAGCTCAACCCCAAAACGCATAACCTGCAGCATTTGCAACATGAGGTATGACTGTAGTTAGTCAAAGAAAAGGCCGACAATTAGCGAAAATAAACATTATTTTTTTAACGATTTCTCTAAACGAATTTGAACTGTAAGTGATGAAATTAAAACACGCCGTTGTGAATGACAAGCACTGCCGCTGGCATTTGGTAAATGAGCGCACAAAGTCGAAAGTCCTTTAGTGAAACAATAGGTATACATTTCGGTATAAATGTATTTTGTTTTTCTAGCTTGATCAAAATTATTTACTATTTCATAACAGGTAGATAGTTAAGAGCTTAGGCTGCTTCAGCAGCGGGCACTGGGCACCCCCCAGAATTCAAAACCCGGGCGCCCCTCACCCCTTGCACCCCCGGGTAAAGACGGCCCTGCACTTCCTGGTTGAAGACAATGCCTCATGTTTTAGCATCTGGCGTTTAATTTCTTTTTGTCAGGTTAATGAGCAAAAGTGGTAGTCAACTAAACAATTGAACAGGCAGAGTAACTTCCATTCGGATCATGTCTGTCTTACCAGGCCCATCTCATGCCTGTATGTAAGGGATTTGCACTGGCTGCCCATTAGACATCAAGCCGGATTTTTAAGGTCTTCTTACTTACATATAAAGCCTTAAACAGCTCTGGACCAGATTTCCTAAAAGAAAAACTTCCCTTTTGTTGTCAGGTAAGGGCATTAAAACAACGAATGAAGCCCAATTAGTCTTGCCACAGCTTACTGACTCTTGGCTTGTGGGAGGTGGACTCCTGACACCGATAGCCCTAGCGATATGGAAGGCACTCCGCGATGAAATACAAGCGTATTCATCTCTGTTGGCATTCTGCGGGCTTTTGAGGATGCCCGTTTACGCAGATTTCTCAGCATAAATCTCATGTTTTAATTACTGCCATGTTTGAAAGGGATTTTGCCCAGCCAGCACACAATTTCTTTCAAGCCTAATACGATGCATTTTGGCAATTTACTAAACAGATACTATTTGCCTGTTGTCTCCTGAAGGGATTTTTTTGTGTCAAAAAACAAAACAAATCACCCAGCCTCCCCCCTGCGATGTTTGTTAGCCTGCAGTGAGTTGCAGGAGACTCTAGTCTAGGCACTGCTGACTTGCATCATTCAAGTCTTCCCTCTCCTCACAGATGCTTCTGGGCTTCCCTGTTGGTACCAGATCAGCCTGTGGGCAGGAGGCTTTGTGATCATCATCCTGGGGGTGGCTGTGACAGTCTTGGGTGAGTATGATTTATTACTGTATTTCATTTATGAATTGCTTTCCATGTGGAATCCTGAAGTGGTTTACCATACAACAAAAGCACATACAGAATGATTGTCTAAATGAAAACAGTGAACACATCTTCCATCAGCTCCAGCCCAGTCAGCAGGTTATGAACATTTGGTCTGGCCCAGTATGGCAGCTCTCAGAACAGCAGCAGAAGATGAGACTCCTATCAACCCCTGAGTCTCCCAGATTCAGTAGTATCATCCAGCAACCAAGCAGTGGGATAAAATCCCACAAGGAATTCAAAATGGGGGAAATTAGAGCATATTATCACACGATACTTGTAAATATATAATCTTCTAATGTCCCAGTCGGTATCTGCCTTGGATATGAATTGATTCTATATATGTGGTATTCTTGTTTTTAAATTGTGTGTGCTTCATCCACAAATATTGAAAGTACAGTTGTACCTTGGAAGTCAAACGGAATCCATTCCAGAAGTCCGTTTGACTCCCAAAACATTCAGAAACCAAAGCACAGCTTTCGATTGGCTGCAGGAAGATCCTGCAGCCAATCGGAAGCCACGGATGACCCATCAGACGTTTGGGTTCCAAAGAACGTTTGCAAACCGGAACACTCACTTCCGGGTTTGCGGCGTTTGGGAGCCAAAACATCCGAGTACCAAGGCATTTAGTATCCAAAGTACGACTGTGGTGCCATTTGGGATCTAAAGCAATCGATTGAAATGTAATTTGTTCCCTATCCTGAAATACTTTTAACCAAAAGTTTTTAATTTGTGGGCATTTCCAGAGATATGTATAAGTGTTCCATCATTCCCACAGTTTCTCCAACATTGTGGAGAGTTATTTTTGTCTATTTTCTTTAGCAACCAAGAAGATGACATAAAAACTTTTATATTCATAAAGATGCTGCCATCATTCCCCTTACTATGTGATTTTCTAAAGAAAGCCAAGACGGGTTAATATTTCTGTGGAAGGAATTGTGGCAGGTCCCTTTTGCAGCTTGCTCTCTGTATCTAATTGCATCCATCTTCTTTTTCCATTCCTTGGCCTCCATATTTTGATTATGTGCCTTAACATGATGCTTATTTATTTAAATAAATGTTTTGTTTGTTTGTTTGTCGAGGAGTAGCTTTGCAGTTGAAAACTGAGAAAGGAGAAACCAGAGTACATGCTGGCAGATGCAATCCCTGTTTAGACAAGTTTCAGGCTTTCCTAAGACGCAGCCTCTGCAACCAATACCAGAGCAAGCCCTCAGGTAAAAATTTATATATTGTACCTGTTTTCCCCTCTCCATGGAATACCAGGCCTTTATTTATTTATTTATTTATTTATTTATTTTACAAATATGGGTTACTGTGGAATCCCAATGGGGACAAAATCCACTTTCACACTGCAAGTTCCCCCATCACGAATAAGCTTTGCAGTAAGGAAGCTGTGGCGTTTAGCCAAACTGCGGGACGGAATGGAAAGAGTTAAAGGGTTTAGGCAGTTAGAACCTTAAGGGGGCGGGGTTAAGAGGATTATATAAACCCACCCCAGGGAGTGTTAAAGGCAGTTAAGTTAGAGTTAGACTCGAGTTAAATCGGAGTTGGAGGGAGAGGTTGGAAAGGGTGGTGGAGGATTGAGAGATAGAGGGGGCTGTGGAGAGAGAAGGGAGAATTAGGAAGAGGATAGGAACTGTTAGGAACTGTCAAGATACAAGATAACAAGCTAAGGAAAAACCATTTAGTGTGAAACCATATGCTTAAGAGTTGTACTTTAATAAACATCGTTTTGTTCTAACGTTCTCCTCGCCTGAAGTGAAGTAAATCATTACCAGACATACTGGTTGGTGGCAGCGATTAAATAACCGTGGTAAATGCAGGTACCAACGGACCGTGAAACGTCTGGGGGTCCTGTATAGGTGAAGGTAACCGCCACAGAAGCAACAGTCAGAATAATGTTACCAATGGATGTATTGAAACATGTGGTTTGGTCCAAATATATACAGTCGTAGCTCGGCTCCTGAATGATCAAAACCCGGAAGTGAGTGTTCCGGTTTTTAAACGTTCTTTTGGAAGCTGGACGTCCGATGGGGCTTCCGCAGCCAATCAGAAGCCGTGCTTCCAGAATGGCTTTAGACTTTTAACTCATTTTCTGTGACTAGCTGCCGCTTTCCCTCTGCTACAGGCATTATTTTGCTACCCGCCCACCCCAACTGATCAATCACCTTTTCAGCCAATAAATAAAGGAAAAGGATGAGTGAAATAATCCACCACTTTGTGTTGTTTTTTTTAAAGAATATATATTTATTAATACATTTAACAAACAAACAAAATAACAAGACAAAAGAAAAGACAAAAACAAATACTACATAAACTTACACATGCACTAACAAACAGTATAAAGCACACACAGACAATGGCATATTTCACTCAACCAATATAGCCTGATTTTTATCTTTTATACCCCAATTTGGAGGGACTACTATAGTTTAATTTATTGAGGTTGTGGCTACTGAAGCACTATTGGCTTCAGTAAGCCTAAAGCCACTGGGTTTCTGCAGTTGCCGAGTACATAACGTTTTTCTACATTGGAAATGGTGAGCCAGCCATAATCATTAAATGATGTGTCCATCTTCCCTTCCGCAGCTGATTCCACTTGCAAAGTGTGCCCTGTACAATGGCAGCTCCACAGGGACAAATGCTACTGGCAATCGGAAGATACTAAAACCTGGGATGAGAGCAAACATGACTGTTCAACAAGGGATTCTCAGCTGCTGGTCATCCAAGACAAGGAAGAGATGGTCAGGGAACAATTATATATTTCATGCAATGCATTCCCATGCAGGTTAATTCTGAAGGAAGCCTGAGTCCAATTGTGTTTAATTCTGACTTAGTAACTCTACAATGGTATCATGCTTTGTGACTTGAGAAGCTGGTGGAGTGCAGGGCCTTGTTTAGTGCTTCATCCCATTCCCACCCATGGCCAGTTCATCAGTGTCTAGATAGGGCCTTGGGGAGCTTGACTAGTGAGAACCAAAGCAGTAAGTTGCAAGCAAATCCCTCTAACTGAAGCCCAACTCCTCTTTTTATTTAGAAAGTCTTTTTAGGAGGGTGAGGTTGATAGTGGAGTTTAATATAAACTTTATTTTGATGCCATCAATTTGAAAATAAATTGTGGAGGACTCCCTGGTCCTGAATGGGGTAACTGTGCCCCTGAAGGACCAGGTGCGCAGCCTGGGAGTCATTTTGGACTCACAGCTGTCCATGGAGGCGCAGGTTAATTCTGTATCCAGGGCAGCTGTCTACCAGCTCCATCTAGTACGCAGGCTGAGACCCTACTTGCCCGCGGACTGTCTCGCCAGAGTGGTGCATGCTCTAGTTATCTCCCGCTTGGACTACTGCAATGCGCTCTACGTGGGGCTACCTTTGAAGGTGACCTGGAAACTGCAATTAATCCAGAATTCTGGCGGTTCCCTCACTGCGAGAAGCAAAGCTACAGGGAACCAGGCAGAGGGCCTTCTCGGTAGTGGCACCCGCCCTGTGGAACGCCCTCCCTTCAGATGTCAAAGAGAACAACAACTACCAGACCTTTAGAAGACATCTGAAGGCAGCCCTGTTTAGGGAGACTTTTAATGTTTTATAGATTATTGTATTTTAATGCTCTGTTGAAAGCCGCTCAGAGTGGCTGGGGAAACCCAGCCAGATGGGCGGGGTATAAATAATAAATTATTATTATTATTATTATTATTATTATTAAATCACTATCTTTTTCAAAAATATATTTTCTCTGATACAGGACTTCATAAAAAATATTACAAAAAATTCTAAATTCTGGATCGGACTCTCACTGCCGTTAGCAGAGAATAAATGGATGTGGATTACAGGCTCCCAGCTTGATCAGAGTCTGTGAGTTCTTCTCATTGTTTTTAACCTAAGCAAAATATCATGCAATTCTTAGAGCTCAGATTATTTGGGTGTGCAATAGAGGCATTGGTTTCTGCACCTGTTCCAATTAGGTTGCCAGGATTCTCATGCAGAGAGAGGGACTGGTATAAGAGACGCTGCCAAATTCCGTTTAATTTGCACTGAATATTTAGGTGTTAAGATTTAGTAAGCTAAAGAAAATGTTTGTATAATAGGGTTGCCATACGTCTGGTTTTTCACAGACATGTTCTCTTTTGGGGGACCAGCATCCATCAGGGGGGATTTTTTTCCCCTTTTAGATAAAATACCTGGGTTTGAGGTTTTTCTTTTTCTTGGTTTCTTTTTTATTTGGTGGGGCACAGCACATGCTTGTGAGCTGCCCTGAGACCTGCAGGTATAGGGTGGTATATAAATTTAATAAATAATAATAATGACTTTCTTCATGCGATCCAATTTGATACTATTCATGCATGTTTGAAGGATTCAAATGCACACAGCCAGCTTATGACACATTTTGGGAGCACCCCTGATTTCTATTAAGTGTGTGGGGAGGGGGGAATAGTTGTAACCGTCTTCAGTCCTGACCCTTCAGCTCTACCCTTTCCTTCCACAGATTTCCAGAACCAAAGTATGCTGAAGGGAACTATTGTGGCAAGATAAAGTCTGAATTTGTTGCTGAAGCCTGCAGTATTGAACTTAGATGGATTTGCCAGAAAGACTCTCTTTTACTGTAATATTTTAGTTTGGTAAAAATAATAATTATGTGGGATTTTGTTATTTGCCAGGAACACAAAAATCTAAAATATATTGAATACCAAGAAGATTATGTTTTCAGCAAAATACCTTTAGGTGAAATCCAGAGATAACAAGGGAATTTGAAGTAGATATATTTTGGCTACTTAAAGATTGGTTTGAAGTGACAGTTGAGGATCAGTTGTAGAATTTGACAGCACATTTTCACTTTTAACATTTATCATCATACATAAATCGTAATCATTTTACAAATAGGAAAAAGTGAAAATGAGTAAAAAAAAATTAAAAAAAGAATTTGACAACACAAAACAGCAAAGCTGGGCAATAGTTACAATACAAACAACACACACAGCACAACACCATCCCTTTCATTAAAAACAGTCCATTCCCCATAACCTGTTTGAACAAAATTTCTCATCTCTCTCCAGACTAACAAGCTTTCAAACTACTGAATTATCAAGACTGCTTGGACAACGTCCATGATTATATAAAACCTCCTATTATATATTATTTCTTTTAATGAGATGTAACCATGTCAACTAGAGCAAAGTGAGAGGCAGCATCACTATCCGTGGGCCCATGGAAAATGGTCGTGAAGGACACTAATCCTAATTCACTGAAAGAGATCCTGGCTCAAGTACAAGTTCTGAAGCTGTTCTGAAGACTTGGCAGAGCTTAAAAATGATCTGAAGCAGATGCAAGATAGAATGGTTCATTACAGGGATCGTTTGAATGTTCATGAGACCATCGTGCAAGCTATGCAGCCCCTACGTTGTGCAACTCCTTCCCCAAGGAGGCGCATCCGGCACCATTCTATGGCTTCTGGTTAATGCTGAAGATGCACTTCTTTACACTGACATTTGAGATGAGGTTATTAAAAGATGTATGGAAAGATGCAGGTATTCCCATTGGACCTCAACTGACAGGTGGTATTTTTCTCTTAGATAATACATGTGCTTCCATCCAATTTTTCCATCTTACCATCTTTCCCCCCTATTTTTAGAGTAGGATTTCCCCACAGAGTAAGCTTTGCATGTGAAAATGGATCGGATTTGTTTTTATTAGCTAAAATCATCCATACTTTTCTAACTGACTTAATTATTTCAAGAGTCATCTGAAATTTCAAATATTTTGATTCTAATGCTGTCCAACCAACTAAAGGTTCTATAAATGTATATTCTAAGGTTGCCCGTGTCTGGAGGTTAAGACCATCAGCGCCCCTCGCCTAGGGCGCCAAAATCCCTAGCACCAGTCTGGAGGTTAAGACCATCAGCGCCCCCTCCATTTTGGCGCTCTAGGCAACTGCCTAGTTCGCCTAAATGGACGCACCGGCCCTGTTCATTTGTAATTTGTAATGTAATTCGTTGATGGAATCTTTTGAGGAGTTGGAGATGATGGCGTTTGTAAGTGGTCCATGTTTCACAAGCATACAGTAAGGTTGGTAGTACAATAGCTTTGTAAACAAGCATTTTGGATTCCCTGCGAATGTCCCGGTCCTCAAACACTCTGCACTTCAATCAGGAGAAAGCCGCACTCGCAGAGCTCAGGTGATGCTGGATTTCAGCCCTTGTGGAAAGATAACTTACACAATTACAAACATAACAAAAATCATAAACAATAAATAAAATACATCAAAAAGTACACAACCAAATGCGAACAATTTCAACATAAATCATAAGATCCAAAACCAAAGATACAACAATAGCAGCAATAACCGCAACAACCTCTCCCAATCCCCTGTAAACAATACTCCAGCCCAAGAATCTGTTCAACAGCCTCAGCTTTTGTAGTTGGAGTCGGTCAGCACTCCACTCTCCCAGGCCAGATGGGAAAAGGCCAGCAAGGCAGGGTGCAGGTCTCCTAGGGCTCACAGCCGAGATGGTCTCATCTAAAACGACACAGATAAAATTAAAACAATTTAAAAGAGGAGCCCTCTCTGCTGAGCAGCCGCAGTCCTTGTGAAGCCTGTCAGGCCCTGCCCTAGGCCAGGTGGAGAGAGGGCCAGGGCAGGTCCCTTCAGGCCCTCAGCAGGCAGTCCTCTTGGGCAACAGCAACAGTGCTTTTGAGCTCCAAAGACAAAAATATGACCAAGGTATAAAAGCTGGAAGTTCTCTCAGGACATAAATAAATCTAGGAGTAATGTTCATTTTGAGAGCATGCACCTTTCCCCAAAGGGTAAGGTTTAATGGTTCCCACCTGTCAATATCTAGTGAAGCCTCTTTTATTACTGGTATTTCATTTATGTTTACTGTTACTAACTGAGTTATATCTCTTGGTATTAACATACCTAGATATTGAATAGATTTGGTACAAATCTGGAATTGGTATTGCTTAAATGAATGAGTAATTGGATTTTCACATATTGGCATCAATTCCAATTTGGACCAATTAATCCTGACATTTTACCCAAATCATCCGTTGCTTTCATCAAATTAGGAATACTAGATTGAGGCTTTGAAATAAGCATAAGTATTTCATCTGCAAATAAAACCAATTTCTATTCAAATGGCCAAGCAGTGCCAACCACCCCCAACTTGGACAGCCGCTCCAGAAGGACACCATGGTCAATGGTATCCTTCTGGATACCACTGAGAGGTCAAGGAGAATTAACGTTTCCTCTGTCTCTCTCCCAACATTGCCCAGGAAAACACAAATCTGCTCCAAACTCAAAATCTGGACCACCCAACGAAATCAAGTCAGGTTTTTCCTCTACCAACACCCACAGATTCAATAGCTAGGGTGGATAGCCCAACCTCTCTCTTCTGTTGTGGAGGCTACAGGGTTATGCATACCTCGTGGAGTGTGATCTGCAGGAGTTAGAAGCCTGTGCCGTTTCTCATTAACCAACTGGTTTGCTGCAGATCCAGGGTTCTTCGCTTGCTCTGCTGGCGCTAGCGACACCCTGATGGTTTAAGAAAGCACAGGTTCCTCCTCCCCGAATTTCAAACCTAAAAAGCAACAGAACGTAGAAATAGTATCCCTGAGAACAAGCAGAAGATCATGCAACAGAAAAGAGACCCCCAGCATATGTGCAGGAAGCCTTGGAAGCTAATTTTCACCTGAAGAAAACGGCAGAAGGCAGCTTCATATTAATTTAATGCATTGAATGCTTGCTTTAAAGACTATGTAATCTTGGCTCAGGGCCCCAGCAAATGGTATAAAAGCGATCTTGGCATGAGCCGTTCTGAAACATGAAGATGGGCTTTGAGCCTAACTGAAGAACCATCTACCAGCTTGAAGAATATATATATATTTAAGACATTTTTTTCAAAAGCAAAACATTCTGCATAGCCTGGACATTTAAATGGCTGGTTCTGCTGAATTTCTAGTTTCTGGACTTTTTATTGGTTTCTTGACACACAACAGGAAAAAGAAAATCTCACCAGTTATTGAAAATGGTGCCATTGATCCATCTCCAAGGCTCCTGGTCATCAGTCCTTTGGAGACCAATCCAGTGGTCAGCAGGACCTTTGTACCGTCTCAAGAAGCTCTTAATAAAGAAAAGATGTGTGAATATATTTTCAACCCTCATCCAAGTGGAGAATCAACTCCATTTGGAGCTGGAGGCTGTGCTCTGTATCTTTCCACTCACCATCTCTTCTTGGGAGTCAATCATGACCAAAGAGGCATTGAAAGAGGCACAGTAATTCTGGCTATAAGTCCAGTTTCTTTCTCTCTCTGAAAAATAGTAGCATTTCCTTTGGTAGCCAATCCAGCCGTCTGGGCAGCACTCAGTTGGAATGGAAAGAGAAGGTAGGGCGGGTGGCAATACCTCACCACTTCTCCCTAGTGATAAGAAGGGTATCAGAAAGTGAGACAGATCACTATCTATATCTTATAAATAGTCCCACAAAAAATAAAGGTCAGGCAACGTACTCCACTCATCATCATCATCTTATTCATATGCTGCCTTTCCACAAAAACAATCCTGCTTAACACAGCTCACAACAAAGAAAATGGAACTACATCTCAAAATCAGGCATCCCAAAAATTTTTTATAGCTATATAGCAAAACAACATTACTGCAAATATAGCACACTAAAACATTGCACACAGAAATCAGCATCTCCAGGTTGAAAACCTTTCAGGGCCAATGCTAGTCAGATCACAAGTCGGCTGGTGCTGATGAGACTTGGAACCCAACAACATCTAGAGGACACCACATTGGTTGTCTGGGAAGACAGTACTCAGCAAGAGGGACCAAGAGTTATAGAGCGCATGATCTGCCTGTGAAATATTTCTTGTTCCACCTCCAGCATCTCCAGGTAGAGATCCCTGTTGGGAACCCTGGACAGCCACTGCCAGGCAGTGTAGACTCAGCAGGAGCCAAGGTGATGTTCAGATGGTGGGAGGTGTAGACCAACAGTGTCTAGAGGGCACCCAATGGGCTACTCCCAGAGACAACGCTGGCCAAATGGACAAAAAGTCTGACTCGGGGTAAGGATTCTTCCTCTGCATGAGAAACAGATTGGGTAAATTACGGTAGACGGGAGTGCAGCAAACCTAGGGCCCATCTCTGCCCACAAACCCAGGAGGCTGCAGAACATGGAGCAGCTTCTCCCATGGCTGCCACACATCCAAAGCCAGTCAGGTCCCTACACCTGATTCCTCATAAGAAACCTCAGTTGACCAGGGTCCAGTTGACTCTCCCTGAGAGGAGCATTTGATTAGAATTGTGTCTTGCTATGACAGAAAACATTTACAAGAAAGCATGAGGAAACTCAGGAAAAACTTAAGGACCTGTCAAATTCTTAAATAAGATGATGTGTGGACAACATCATTGTGCAATTGTGCAATTTAGTCACTAGGCGGCACTGTAGCTGTTCTTGTTTAGATATTATTTTGTAATGGCTTTAGCTTCACAAATAAATAATATTCATGTTCTTTCTGGTTTACAGGAGATAATAAATTTATTGTCTAGCTTCCTTACATTCTTAAGCCTACTTATCTGGAAATAAGTGGAATGGTTTTCAATTCTGTACAAGCACACTTATGGTTTGTTTGTTGATATCCTGCACTGCCTAGACAAGGGATGGGGTGCAATTGGATTCCAATTCCCACCAGCCCTTCCCAGCATAATAGTGAGGATTGATGGAAGTTGTAGTTCAACTACATCAGAAGGGCCACAGTTTTTCCACCCTTGTTTTATGCACTCACAAATGGACACATCTGTACAAGCCTTTTCATCTGGTGCTGGAATTTTTTTAAAACAAGCCGCTTACACAAAACCCTCCAGATGTTGTTGGACTACAACTCCCATCATCCCTGACCATTGGCCATACTGGCTGGGACTACTGGGATGTACAATCCAAAATGGCAGGGTGGAGTCAGTCTATTGACAAGGGATATTCTGCTGCTTACTGTGGTGGTTCAGTGAGGCTGCATGGTTGGGGCAGTGTGGCTGCTGGTGGAGCATGTCTGGCACTCGCATCACTTGAAATTTAACCGTCTGTGTGTGCATATTGGTCTATTATTACAGTACACGAAAGCTACCTTGACAGAATGTGGGCCTCCAGCCGCAACTGCTTCCAGGTTATGTCAACTGAATACCAATAAAGCTATTCTAGCTGCTGAGGAGAGCAGGTGGCCTGTAGATGACCTGGCAGAAGTTACAGCAAGATGGCTCTTCACTTACCTAATAAAGTAGTGCTGACGACGACGACGATGAGAATGATCAGAATGACATTAAGCACCACGATCATCATCACATTAAAAGTGCGTTTCTCCTTTCCATTATTGTTCAAACCTTCAGAGGGAAATACAGTGTTAATGTTTCCTTGGTTTCAGCAAGATGCCTGACAAGTCCTTCTGGAAACTCCAAAGTATCTGAGGGGCTCCAAGTTTACCAAGGCTTGGGTGGTCCATCCACATTGAAGGTGTGAGTTCAAGGTTGCATCACACCAAGATGTCCTACCACTCAACAGTCCTGATTTATGTGGGACATCCTGGAATTACAGAAGCCAATCATGGCTTCTGATTAGGTCCAAGAATGTCCCATTTTTTTGGTCCTGTGCTCTGGTGCAGGTCAGCTGGGGACCAAAAAAGAAATGTCCTGATTTTGTTCAGCGGGATGTTGGAAGGGTATGAGATGAACCAAGTTCACCTCTGGCATCATGAATATTGCTGCCTCCCACCTCAAAATCAGCCAACTGGTAGGCCTCTGCGCATGGCTGATGAGTCACCAGTTATTTATTTATTTTTTTAAGTATTTACATGCCACCATCTCCTAAACCAGGCACGTCCAACATCTACTGGTAGATCACTGGACGTCTCTGGTAGATCACTGGCATCCCCCAAAGAAGCTCAACAAATTTGGCTCCCCTAAAAAAACCTCATAATTCTAGCCCTGCTTTCCTCCTCCCTAAAAAAAGCTCAGCAACTTTGACCTGAACCCCCCAAAAGGGGGTAGATCACTGCCAGTTTTTAACTCTGTAAGTAGATCGCAGTCTCTTGGGAGTTGGCCACCCCTGTCCTAAACTATCAAGGTGCTTCAGAATAATATTTATACAATAAAACAAAAATCAATAGTAGAAATTATTTTATATATATCTATGAAGTGAAAATGCCTGGTGTATCTCTGCTGGAAGAGCCTTAGAACTGGTGGCGCTAAATGCCCAACTTCTAGCTGAGGTCACTTGGGCTTCTGAGACATGGAGACAACCAGATGTGCTCCTGTGGATGATCTTAGTGATGAAGCTGGGGTATAAGGGCTCAGGTGGCCCTTAAGGTATCCTGGACCAAAGTTCTTCTGGGCTTTGTATATGTAGACCTTGAACCTGGCTTAGCAATGTATGTGCATCCTTTGCAAACATTTTAGCAGAGGTGCCACGTACTGTCAACCATCTGCCTCCATCAGAGGTCTAGGCATTCTGCAAAATCTGGAGCTTCACAGCTAGGCTGAAGGGCAGCCCCACATAGAGCCAATGTACGTATGCATGTGCAAGGAGGGAAATTTAACTGTTTGTATACCCCAGCTGAGTACTTGCTCTTTTAGTGGGATCCCATTCAGAACAGGTAAGTGGCCTGTCTCCTGGCCATGCAGCTGTTGTAACATCTGTCCTGCTAAGATGGACATCCAGAAGTTATGCTTGTCAGTGTAAATAGCCTAATAGTAGCAGCCTTGTTAAATCCACTGGCAGCATGGAAGAGACAGAAGGGGATCTGTGTCCAATTAGAAACAGAATAGGATATTTTGTTCACGCATCTCAGGCTAGTGCAGCAACCTCAAGCGAATAACCTGAAACCATTTTAATCTGGACTGTAAAAAAACCATTATGGGAATACAGTTTGAGTTCTTGCACATTTCTGTATAACATAGAATTGGTTCCTACACATGACGGGTAGATCCATTAATGTGTAAAACAAAATGAATTCGTTTAAAAATGAATTGTTCAAAACAACATCTATTGTACAAGAATAAGCTTTATTCATTCAATAAAGGATAGTGAATTTTCAAGTTTGCCTCAACCAAACAACAACAACAACATTAAAATGCCACTGTGCTAGTAAATGCTGTGGCCCATGTACCTTGTTTGTTTTCAAAATCTTATTCCTTACCCCCGCCCCCAGGAAAAAAAAGTAAAATAAAGATTCCTTGTTATACAAAATCTTGTCTTATAGTTCCTCAGTTCTGACTTCCTGTCAGTTCCCTCTGCATATATTTTCCTTGACAATGAATGTACTCAACAACAACAACAAAACCCTTCGTATAAATATTCTCAAATACATTCTTATAACAATATACTTCCTTAATTTGTTTCTGACTCGTTATCCTTCCACTATCACTTGAATGCTGGCATGGAGATATACCTGTTATCATATTTTTGAACATATCTCCTATATGTATCCCATTTTTCCAAAAACCTTTGCTTTGAATTTCCTCTAAGGTTGTTTGTCAGTAGGGCCATCTCAGCATAATCTTGCAATTTATTTTGCCAATCTGTAATTTTGGGAATGTCCTGGTCTTTCCAGCATTTTGCCGCTAGGATTCGGGCCACCGCTATTGCGTACAGAAATACTTCTCTTAATTGTTTTGGTATTTCTTTATCTACCATACTTAATAGAAATGCTTCTGGTCTTTTTTTTAATGTTATCCCCATCATTTTTTTCAATTCGCCATATATTCCCCCCCCCCCCAAATTTCTTAATCTTTCAGCACGTCCACCACATGTGCATCTCTGGGTTACTTGTGGGGCATAGGTATTCATTCATTCCCAACCCCCAATATAGTCCGTCCCCCCCACAAGGTCTCAGGGACAGTGGACCGGCCCCCTACTGGAAAAGTTTTCCAACCCCTGGAGTAGTTCCTTTGGAAGACATGTACGCACACTCATCTGCGGAAGTGGCACTGCTGCAGGTGCCACATAAGGCCCATAATAGTCATTTGGCATTTGTAAGAACTCACTCTTTTAGTGTAGTAGCACTTTGGAACTCCCCGCCTGTTGATATCAGGAAGGTGCCATCACTGCACTCTTTTCCGCACCAGCTAAAAATACTTTTGTTTACACAAGTCTTCCCAGATGTTTAGAAAGCGGGTGTGAGTCTTAATCTGCTGTTAGCCTGTTGCTATTTTAACTTTTCCAAAGTCTTAACTTATTGCTGCTCCCCCCCCCCCCCGCTTATTGGTGGCTTTATTGTTTTATATTCTTTCCTTAAACCGCTTTCAGGTGTTTTACAATCCAGCGGTTTCCATAAGTAAATATATAAATATCATGAAAACAACGGGGGGGGGATTCGAACCGCCGACCTTCTGATCGGCAAGCCCTAGGCTCTGAGACAAACTCATGCCTTTCTCATCAGAACTCACTTACCATATAGAGAACGGCTCAGTTTTGGAGAGTGGATTCCTCTTGCTTGTTTGGTGCTTCCCCCATTCTCTGCTGCATCTGGATTCATAGGGAGCTTTTGCTCTATGTTTTCAGTTTCAGAGGAACCCATCTTTTCTTTCTCCCAGGAGGATCCACAGACCTCACAGTAAATGCTACTCAGCTCTAGTTACACTGAGTTCTGCAGTTTTTTGACATATGTTCAAAGCAGATCACTGGATTTCAGATTCAACCACAGTATGGCTAGGTGATGTGGTGAGAAAACACCCTTTTAAAATACCACTTAATCGTGTGCTTTAATCGGATACTTTGTCCAGTCAAGCTGTACTTAATATGTTTTCCACTTCCCTGTTTTGTCTTCGTGACTGCTTTTATTCCCAGTGAAAGGAAAGCCTCTTCAGAGTCTGAAGCAACAATTTTGTGCTTTTGCCACAAAATAATTCACCACTCCATCAGTTTTCGCAATAGCATCAATTTCCCGAGATTTCTCTGTGGAGAGAAAATTACAGAGCAGAGAAATGAATTAACTCTTCTTGAATTCTTTAAAAGGTGCACTTTTGCTTCCAATACTAGTAAAGCCCACCCCTCCCCCCCCCAAAAGCCCTGAAGGTGGTCTTACATATACTAATTTACAGAGCTGGAAAATTCACATATGAAATATTGCTTCTTTTTAGTCTAAATGATTATACAGTCATGCCTTGGATCCTGAACACTCTAGTCCTCGGACGTTTTGACTCTTTAATGCCGCAAACCCGGAAGTGAGTGTTCCGGTTTGCAGATGTTCTTTGGAACCCAAACATCCGATGGGGCTTCCGCGGCTTCCAATTGGCTGCAGGAGCTTCCTGCAGCCAATCAGAAGCTGTGCTTTTGTTTCCAAATGTTTTGGAAGTTGAATGGACTTCCGATCGACTTCCAAGGTACGACTGTAGTAATGTTTCTACATCTAACTGACAAAACAAAGGTACTGAGAAAAAGTGAAAGGGAGGAGCCCTTGAGATATTTGAAGATGGCTATCCTATCTCCCCTCAGTCTCCTCTTTCCCAGGCTAACTATGCCCAGCTCCTCCAACCGTTCCTCATAAAGCCTGTTTTCCATGCCTTATGAGGAAAGGTCGCTCTCCTCTGGACACGTTCCAGCTTGTCAACATCCTCCTTAAATTATGGTGCCCAGAAATGGACACAGTACTCCAGGTGAGGTCTGACCCACTGTAATAAAGGTGTCTGACGCAAAAAGAAACTCTGAATGGATCTGCCTAAAATTTGGCAGGCTTAATCCAGAGAGGCTCATATTTCTGCAAATTTCTTCCACTTTTCTCTGAAGCCTGAACAACAGCATTGCCATTTTTAGATTCCCCATTATAATGAATAAAGGGGTGAGAATTTTGGGTTATATTCCTAGCAGTGCTAGGAAAATGTTCTGTCAGCAGAGCCATAGCTAGGTGGACCGGCCCCCTGCTGAAAATATATTGGACCGGCCCCCTGCTGAAAACGGACGACACAGGTGTGGAGGACCTGGACAGGATGCCAAGGGGCAGGAAGAAAGAAAACATCCCTCCTTTTCCTTACAACTCTCGCAAATGGGGGGCGGGCCTGCCGGAGAGACCTTTGCACCAAACAGCCGCCAGATATGCTTAAAATGGCCCTGCCTCCAGGTGATTTCCAGACACGCACGCAGGGCCGGCGCTTCCATTTAGGCGAACTAGGCAGGCGCATAAACAGCCCCACGCCGGCAGTCGGGCGCGCCCGACCCAGACCGCGCGCGTCCTGCCGCTCTCCGCAGAAGGGGCGGATGCAGAGCAAGTGAGCGCCGTCAGGAATGGAGGGGGAGCTGGCCAGCCTGCCCCTCACCCCCCGCTGCCGCCCCAACCAGCGGCGAAAATCGCAGCGGCGCGGGGCACCCGGCGGCGGGGCGCCGTACGTCATGCACAATGACGTCACGTGGCCCCGCCCCCTCGTCTAGGGCGCGAAAAGCCCTAGCACCGGGCCTGCACGCACGTGAGGAAAAGTCTCCCACCCCAAAAAAAACTTTGGTGGGGGAAGGGGGGAGAGAGAGAAGGGGGGGAAATAAAGGTTTGCTGAGGGGTCAAGAGGCAAGGAATTTGAGTCTGGTCCTTCCACAGGCTGGGGAGAAGGAGTCGGGAGGCTGCCCCTAATCTGAGATCACAATGGCACTTCCCTTTTATTCTTAGGAGAGTGAAGCAGTGCCGGCGAGCCTGGGGCTCCCCTCACCCGTGTTTGTGTGTGTGTGTGTGTGTGTGTGTGTGTGTGTGTGTGTGTGTGTGTGTGTGTGTGTACACTCCTCCCTGGGTTCCACCTTGGGAACTGCACAGGCACACACTCTCCCGCCACTGGAGAGAAGGAGGGAGGGAGGGGGAAATGAAGGAGCCCACCTCCGAAGGGGGAAGCAGGAGTGCTTCCCAAAGAGAAGAACAAACTTGGGCCACTTGTGAGGGGAGGTCGGCTTGCCCCGCTCACTTGTAGCCTCACTTCTGAGCTTCTTCCCCGCTACCACCCTCTACCTCACAGGCTGAGGTTTGACCGCCCAAGCGCAGGCCTCGGGAACATATTTATGGAAATATTTTAAAGCCGATTTTGCACGTGCCACACACACACACATGGCTTGCACCCCTGGTGGGGGCATTCCTCACCACCCCCTAGCTATGGCCTTGCCTGTCAGCACAAGGATTTCTCCTCATTGCAGAGGAATATTCTCCCCCTCTCCTCCCTCAAGACCCCCAAATGTATTCTAGGAGTCTCGCCAATCAATCAAAACAGTCCTTTTATTATTTTAGAAATGTTTTTTCTTCAGTCCCCAACCCTCTCCCCCTTCCTCCTCCCCTTCTCCTTTTCCCAATGTCCCTCTCCCCATCTCACGCTCTCCCTTTCCTCCCCTCCCCATATCCCCACCCCCCAATACATTGTAAAATTCTTCTTTTTACCTTCTGGCAGAATCAATCTAGCAGCCAAGTTCTGCAGTGCAGGAATGAATACCTGGTGCTGACCAAGCCCACAAGGAAGCAAAACACGAAGAGTTTTCAAAGCAATTACTTCCAGCTATTTATATCCTCCTCCTCCTCCTGCTCCTCCCCTTCCCCCACCTCCTTGTTCTCGCCAGAGAAGTCCTAGTCCAGCGTTTCCCAACCGGTGTGCCACGGCACACTAGTGTGCCGCGAGACACCGGCTGATGTGCCGCGGAAAAAGGGACCTGCAGCCCAGGGCTGCACAGGACCGTGGCGGCGGCGCTGCTGGAGCCCGGCGGCGAAGCGGAAGCCAGGGCGGCGCTGCTCCCTTGGCTGCTGCAGCAGCAGCAACAGCAGCCTCACGCGAGAATCCCGACCGGAAGCCTCGCGCGCGCCGCGCTACAGCTGATCCCAGAGGTAACTCTGGGTCAGGAGACCCGGCGCAGCCGAGTGGGGGAGGAGCGGTGTGCCGCGAGATTTTTTCATTGATTCAAGTGTGCCGTTGCCTAGATTAGGTTGGGAAACACTGTCCTAGTCCACAGTGTCTGACTCCAACTCCACCCAGCCTTTAATGTCACCTGATGCTGAAGGCATGCTTGGGCACAAAGTGAAAAAGTGTAAAAGAATTTTTAGCATGATTCAACCCCACAAACAAAGGGCAGAACCTCCCAGTGATAGCGGCAGGAGGTGGTGGCAGGAGGAGTTGCTGGCCATTGAAGCCATGCGGCCGCTGTGTTTGACTCCACCCTCTGCTCCTCCCGATGTCCTGATGTCATGCGTCTGATGCTGAGACACTGTGTGTGTGTGACGTCACATGTGTGACGCTGCCCCCCATTGCTCTCACAAGCTGGCATCTTTGCTTCTCATCTTGAGATCTATAAGAATCTCTCCCCCCTGCACCTCCACTGCCCAAGATAGAGATATATGAATAAAAGGGTCCAGGCGCTTACCCAGAATTCAGTTTCCTCTGAATGAGGAACAGTGGAGACTCTGGTGTCTTTAGGATATCTCGTTTATTTACACAGATATACAACCTGAGCCAACGATGGAGGGGCTCCCATCATTAACACCCCAAGAAGGACCTGCTTCTCCCATAGCCACAGCCTTGGATCCCAGCAGAAATCCGGCATCTCTCTTTCTCTTAGCTGCCCAGCCTACTTCTTGCTTTTCTAATTTTCTAATTCTCTCACACAACTCTGGCCTTTGCCTTTCAAACACTTGAGAGAGGTGGGGTACCCATTTGCTGTCTGGCACAGGGCCACTTCCTTTGCTACCTTAATGACCCATACTTACAGGGCCATTGCCAAGAAGCTGGCCTGGCTCTTCCAGCAATTGAATCTCCTTTAGAGTTTAGCCCAGGCATCCCCAAACTCGGCCCGCCAGCTGTTTTGGGACTACAGTTCCCATCATCCCTGTCCACTGGTCCTGTTAGCTAGGATGATGGGAGTTGTAGTCCCAAAACAGCTGGAGGGCCGAGTTTGGAGGTGCCTGCTTTAGCCCTTGCTGGATCTGGGAATTAGAAGGGCCTCAGGCATGCAGCCTACCCCCGTCCCCCAGCTAAACTCACAGCAACATCTAATTGGGAAAGTTGTATGCAAATGCTGTTGAAATGTATTTGTTGACAGAAGGGGCGAGAGACCACAATAAGACATTTCAATGGTATAGCTATGAAATGTTTTGAGCACACATGTGGGCACACAGAGAAAAAAATGTATGTGAGCAATCCATCGGCAGCTGATCACCCCCCATCTGGAAGCACCCATATTCACTGGTCTGCAGCCCCAACCCAACCCAAATCTGGGAATCTTTTCAGCTGAGAGAGACAAGCCACACCACTCTCACATCATGAGTGTAATATTAATCACATATTTACTTTTACACATAAAGCAAAAGAGGACAATGGAGGCTAGTGAAGAACAATTATCCGCCATTTCTCTGCCATCCCCTCCCCACCCATTTGCACCTGCGCAGAGCAAGGTTCTTTCTAGGTCTGGCGATGGAACACTTTGGTGAGGCAGCTGCACACAGAGCAAGCTGTTTTCTCTCCTAGAGGTCCTTGCACCCCCATTGGCAACTGGGTCACCTCTATGCACATCAAACTGTTCTTTAAGCTATACTATGCTATAGAGTGGAGGGAACTGGGCAATGTTCTCTGGAACAGTATCTGAGCAACAATCAATCAGAAAAGCCACACCAGATTGGAGGAAGGGGACAAAGGGAACTGACCCTACATCTGAAGAAGTGTGCATGCACACGAAAGCTCATACCAAGAACAAACTTAGTTGGTCTCTAAGGTGCTACTGGAAGGATTTTTTAAATTTTTTATTTTGTTTTTTCTCTGGAACAGTATCTGAGCAACAATCAATCAGAAAAGCCACACCAGATTGGAGGAAGGGGACAAAGGGAATTGACTCTACAGCAATGTAGAGTCCTCTATTTCCCTCACAATCTGAAGGTGAGCTGATAAGGTTGAACATTATGAGAACACAGAAGATGGTAAAAGTTAAACATTGACACGCTCTGTGCAGTGGTGCAATAAGGAGATGTTTGCCTTCGAGCTTGAAGGCCTTAAATGGTAAGCTCAGCACTGCCCTGAAGAAGCAGTGGGTAGAATTGGGTATGTGTCAAGGTGATCATTCCACCAGCACAAACATTTTCAGATGGAATAAATGAAGATAATTTGGAGTATGCAGGGAATGATGAAAATAAATGTAAGAAACTGCAGAAAGAAGAGGAAGGAAGTCGTGATTTGAAATGTTAGAATTATTGTCAAACTATTGTTGTAACGTGTATAAATGAAAATTATAAAAAATATTTTTTAAAGGATGTCATTTGTTCTACTGCATAAAGACAAAGAAATTCAGTGCTAATTCTCTGAAACAAATTATCCAATTTATTAGAGATATTTACTAGCACACATTTTTAAAATGGATTAAATTAGGTGTTATAATATGCTTTTATTTAAATTTAAGTATCATTTCAAGAATTGAAGCAAGTGAATTGATGAATGATAAGTGTGGGAAGAACTGGTATTTATCAAATAATTTTTTAAAAAATAAAGTAGCAGAACAGGGAAGTGACTACTGCTGGTGGCTGCTCGTGAGTGTTTGTGCTCTTTCCTCCTGCCAATTCCACCTGGACTGGGGGGTGGGGCCGGCACTCACCTCTACAGCTCAAAGGCCTGCAGAGAGGCCCTGGAACACCACTGCTGGCTGCTGCTTGGGAGTGTTTGTGCTCTTTCCTCCTGCCAATTCCACCTGGACTGGGGGGGTGGGGCCTGCACTTACTTCTACAGCTTAAAGGCTCCAGGACATTGCTGCTGGTGCTGCTCGTTAGACTCGCACATATTCTGAACAGCTACCTACAGCAAGTGGTGAAAATGTTTTTAAATGTATTAAGTGTTTTTAATTTATCGCACCTTGCATGGTGGCTTTTTATGATTTTACATTATTATTGTTTGTTTGGGGTGGGGCAAATGGTGGTCGGGGCGGGGAGTAGTTTAATTTTACCATAATTGTTTTTTGTTTTGTTTTTCTTTTGTTTTTCTTTTGTTAAGTTACTGTATAGTTTGTATTTTGCCTTTTAAGGGGATAGGGTCAGGGCTGCCTGGGAGTGGGCCTCAGCCAATAGAATGGCTGGGGCAAGTTCCACAGGGGGGGATGCACTGGGACACCCGATCTCGGTGATCACGGGCAGGAGGAGGAGTTACGCTAAGACCAGACCATGTCATTACCGAGGAGGCAGGCTCAGTCGTTGTTTGAGGACTATCCCTGCCTCCGGGTCTGGCCCTGACCGGACGGATACTGGAATCGACAAGGGATACCCACATGACCTGAAAGTGTTGCTGTGTAATGCCAGGTCAATGACATACAAAACAACTGCCATCCACGATCTGATTGTGGATGGAGGACTTGACCTGGCATGTGTGACAGAGACTTGGTTGGACGAGGCAGATGGGCCAGTCCTTGCTGCTGCTTGTCCACCAGGTTTCTCTAATGCACAGCAACCCAGGCCATCTGGGCGGGGAGGGGGGGGGTTGCAGTGATTTTTAGGAAGTCATTAGTTTGCACCAGGCGTCCTATTGGGAAGACCCAGTTTTCTGAGTGCATGTTCTGGAAGTTGGGCAATAGGGGCAGTACAGGATTCCTTTTGGTGTACCGACCTCCCCGCTGCACCAAGGATTCCCTGGCCAAGCTGCTTCAGGTCATGGCGGACATGCTCCTGGAGACACCTAGCTTGGTTGTCTTAGGAGATTTTAACATCCATGCCAACATGACCCTACAAGGGGCCGCTCGGGACTTCGTGGAAAGCATGGCCTCCATGGGGCTGTCCCTGAATAAGTTTGGCCCAACTCATAGCCGCGGACATGCCTTAGACCTGGTGTTTACCTCTATGGATGTTGGTGATCTGACACTAAGTAAAAGCGAAACAAAAGAAGTGCCATGGTCAGATCACTTCCTGGTGCAACTGGACTTCTCCGCAACCCTTCCCCTCTGCCGGGAGGTGGGACCAATTCGGATGGTCCGCCCCCGCTGCTTAATGGATCCAATTGGCTTCCAGAGAGTGGTAGGGGATGTTTTATCCCATGTTGATGGCCTTTCAGCTGATTCCCTGGTGGCTCGCTGGAATGTGGAGTTAACCAGGGCTATTGACTGTCTGGCTCTGAAGCGCCCTCTCTGATTGCATGGAGCCCGGACAGCCCCGTGGTTTTCCCTGGAGCTGACAGCGATGAAACAGTCGTTGAGATGGCTAGAGCGCCGGTGGAGGAAAACTCATTTCGAATCAGACCGAACACGGGCTAGAGCTCAACTTCGAGCCTACCAAGTGGCAATGGCGACGGCGAAGAGGACCTTCTTCGCCGCTTCTATTGCATCTGCAGAAAACAGCAGCAGGAGACTCTTCCAGGTGGTTCGGACTCTATCAGAACCACCTTTGTCATCGGGGTCTGGTAAGGACCCCAAGATCTCCTGCAATGCTTTTGCAAAGTTTTTTGCAGATAAAGTCGCTCAGATTCGGAAGGAGGTAGACTACACCGTGGGAGCAGAGCCGGGGCGGGAGAGTGCTAGAGCCCTGTCTAGTCATGTTTTATGGGATCAATTCCAATCTGTTACTTCCGAGGATGTGGACAGGCTGCTTGGACGAGTGAAACCGATCACCTGTCTCCTTGATCCTTGCCCATCCTGGCTAATAAAAGTGAGCCGGGAAGGGCTGGGCGATGGGCTCCGCGGGGTGGTGAATGCTTCCCTCTGTGAGGGAGTCTTCCCAGACCCGCTGAAAGAGGCGGTCATCAAACCGCTTCTTAAAAAAACATCTTTAGACCCGGCCAATATGGCCAACTATCGGCCAGTCTCAAATTTACCATTCTTGGGCAAGGTGATTGAGCGGGTGGTTGCTGAACAACTCCAGGCACGCCTGGAGGATGCGGACCATTTGGTCCCTTCCAGTCGGGATTCAGGCCTCATCATGGGACTGAAACTGCCTTGGTCGCACTGGTCGATGATCTCCGGTGGGCTAGGGACAAAGGTGAGAGCTGTTTCCTAGTTCTGCTGGATCTCTCAGCGGCCTTTGACACTATCGACCATAACATCCTTCTGGACCGTCTAGAGGGGTTGGGAGCTGGGGGCACTGTTATACAGTGGTTCCGCTCCTTCCTCCTGGGCCGTGTTCAGAAAGTGGTGGTGGGGGATGTGTTCAGACCCCTGGGCTCTCGCTTGTGGGGTGCCTCAGGGTTCCGTCCTCTCCCCCATGCTTTTTAATATCTATATGAAGCCGCTGGGAGAGATCATCAGGGGGTTTGGGCTGGGTGTTCATCAGTATGCAGATGACACCCAGCTCTACCTCTCTTTTAAACCAGAACCAGTGAAGGCAGTGAATGTCCTGTGTGAGTGCCTGGAGGCGGTTGGAGGATGGATGGCGGCTAACAGATTGAGGTTGAATCCTGACAAGACAGAAGTACTGTTTTTGGGGGACAGGGGGCAGGCGGGTGTGGGGGACTCCCTGGCCCTGAATGGGGTAACTGTGCCCCTGAAGGACCAGGTGCGCAGCCTGGGAGTCATTTTGGACTCACAGCTGTCCATGGAGGCGCAGATTAATTCTGTGTCCAGGGCAGCTGTCAACCAGCTCCATCTGGTACGCAGGCTGAGACCCTACCTGCCCGCAGACTGTCTCGCCAGAGTGGTGCATGCTCTGGTTATCTCGCGCTTGGACTACTGCAATGCGCTCTACGTGGGGACACCTTTGAAGGTGACCCGGAAACTACAACTAATCCAGAATGCGGCAGCTAGACTGGTGACTGGGAGCGGCCGCCGAGACCATATAACACCGGTCTTGAAAGACCTACACTGGCTCCCAGTACGTTTCCGAGCACAATTCAAAGTGTTGGTGCTGACCTTTAAAGCCCTAAATGGCTTCGGTTCAGTATACCTGAAGGAGCGTCTCCTCCCCCATCGTTCAGCCCGGACACTGAGGTCCAGCGCCGAGGGCCTTCTGGCGGTTCCCTCACTACAAGAAGCCAAGTTACAGGGAACCAGGCAGAGGGCCTTCTCGGTAGTGGCGCCCGCCCTGTGGAACGCCCTCCCATCAGAAGTCAAAGGTACTAACAACTATCTGACATTTAGAAAATGCCTGAAGACAGCCCTGTTCAGGGAAATTTTTAATCTGTGATATGTGTATGTACTGTATTTTTTGCTCCATAATGCGCACTTTTTTCCTTCTAAAAAGGAAGGGGGAAAGTCTGTGCGCATTATGGAGCGAATGCATGGTCCCTGGAGCTGAATTGCCCAGGGACCAAAAGAAGATCGAGCTTTTTCTTTTACAAAGAGAGAAGGGGGTGTTGAAAGGCTGCCGCTTTACAGCTGATCAGCAAGAGATCGGGAGGAGAGATAAGGCTGCCGCTTTACAGCTGATCAGCAAGAGATCGGGAGGAGAGATAAGGCTGCCGCTTTACAGCTGATCAGCAAGAGATCGGGAGGAGAGATAAGGTCGTTCCTGCAGAGGAGGCTGTTGGTTTCCCCAGCTACATGTGACTGGCTGATTAGATTATCTGTTTGGAAACTGTAGAAAGGGCTTTGAGCTGATCCTTTTGCAACTGGGGCTTTTCTTCTTCCAAAAGAAGATGCACAACTTTGAACTGATCCTCAAAAAGGGGGGCTTTCCCCCTTTCCTCCTCAAAAAACTAGGTGCGCGTTATGGTCCGGTGCGCGTTATGGAGCGAAAAATACGGTATTTTAATGTGTGCTGGAAGCCGCCTAGAGTGGCTGGGGAGACCCGGCCAGATGGGCGGGGTATAAATAATAAATTATTATTATTATTATTATTATTATTATGCAGTAGATCATTGTTTAGTTTGTAAAGCAGCAAATATTATCTATAGTGACTACTCATGACTGAGTAGTCACTATAATCTGATCACACACGCACACACTTCATCCAGAATACAAATAAATGAATATTCTTCTAAGGAAGAAAGAAATAATGAAAATTAGAGAGGGTTGATATGTTAATTTCAGTTTCTCTCAATTTCTCTCTTTTCTAGTTGTCCATATTCCACATCAGTTCGCAATTTCAAAAAATGGTCTTCTTCAGCACTGAAGGGGAAAATTCTGGGGTGAGAGGCTACTCTACAGTCCAGCTGTAGGAAGTTCCAGCCACAAACCAGAGCAAAACAGCAGTCAGTAGACCAAGATCTTTATTTGTTGCGGAACAGGTTCCCACGAGAGTAAGAACCCCGAGCACAGGGTGGCATCGACTTTTAAAACTTCCCACAATCACCCAGAATTCAGTTCGTACAGCATCACTGATACATCATTACTACATCACTAACATGTCATAAAAGGGGAGGAGGATAGGGTTACACAAGTTCAACATTGGCAGACATGTCCAGATACACACACACATCACTTCTCAAATACCAACCACCAAAGAACAATAGCACTCTTTGCATATCCTTGCCCTGGGGCTAGTCCGGATATGGCTCCTTTGGATTCTATGGTCAGCTAACTGCACAGCAATTGCCACCCTTGGGCACTCCCTGGGTGGGATGTTGTGTACGTGCCCTCACGCTTGAGGGATTATGGTGGGATGCCCAACTCCTGGTGCCTATGTGAGTCCCCGTTTCTAGGATCATGGTGGGAGAGAAAGGTAAAAGGAGGCCCTCCCTTTAGGATAAGAATGGCGTTGGAATGAAGAGAATTGGCCAAACTACTGATTTTATATGAATTTCTAAAGCTAGGTGCTTTTCCTGAGCTGTCAGTTTAAATGGAAACAGTTTGACATATTTATTGATACAAAATAGCAACTTGAGCTATCGAAACCAGTTAATAGGTTTCGAATATACCGAGTATCTCTTCCAACTCTATGATTCTATGAGTCCATTGTTCTCACGGCAGGTGGGTGCTCAGAGTTTCAAGAGCTGCTCTGCAGGCTAAAGATTCTGTCCACTAGAGGCCGCTGTCCAATAACTCCCATTGGCTAGCTGTCAAAATCTGACACTTCTGATTGGTTGGTTCGTAGTAGTATGCAAATACAGAGTTCTTTCATAAATTTTCATTCATATTATTCACGGTATGTATAATACACACACACACACACACACACACACAGAGAGAGAGAGAGAGAGAGAGAGAGAGAGAGAGAACGAGAACGACACAGGGTTCTCTGTTTAATAATGGTGTGTGGTGCTTTGTACAACTAGGGAATGAAAAGGCTTTTTCGGGCTCATCGTCCCATACTCTGGGTAGGTGGAAGGGCAACTAGTGAAAGGAAGGACGGCTGAGAAACCCGTTCTCGTGCAAGTGCAAATTCCTGGCAAATTCCGTAACAGCTCTCTAGTGTGAATTCTTCCTAATACACACATTATTTTATGATGTTTTGCCTAATTCAGTATGATCGCATCTTGCATGCGTTTAACTTGCTATTTCAGCCATACACAGCTGAAGGCAGACTGGTTCATATGGCGAAAGTTAAATCCAAGCAGGGCAGAGAGCTTAAAAGCTCTTTACACACTGGGTCTGCCTGAGTTACTCAGTACATAACAAACTTTTAGTCTATTTGCATTGCTTGCTCTTGGAGTATGGGGGATTCTCTCTCGCTGCCCTTCACCCACCAGCCATGGGGGAAGCTCCTAGGGTTTGGGTATATGCAATTTTGGCATCTACATGGAACTCTTGGAACCAAAACCCTGCATATAATGCAATCGCACTGTAGACACACATTTGCATAGCAATTTCCCCCATTACAATTCATTTGTATATGTTATTTTCACTAATACTTCCCTGAATTTGTTTTCCAAATTCAGTCTGCTCCTAAATTCGTCTTCTTCCCTGTGCAACATTGCAAAAATCCACCCATTTCTTTCTGTCTCCTTGGCTCAAGCCTTGACTGATGCTCTCCTTGACTAAAACAAGCTTTTTGGCTCTGCCGTTTCCCTTGTAACTGTTCACGTCCTCTCTTCAAACTCCACTGCCAAAATCATTCAGTGCTCATTAAATCCTTTCCCAGGCTTCACCTTCTGCATTCAGTCACAAGTTGAGCGACAAATTGTGTTTTATTCCAACTCTTTGTGACCAGCACCATTCTCCAGCTCTTATTTCTGTTGTTGTTGTTGTTGTTGTTGTTAATAATAATAATAATAATAATAATAATATACCACCCATCTGATTGGGTTGCCCCAGCCACTCTTGGTGGCTTCCAACTAATTAAACACATTAAGCACAGTAAAACATCAAACATTAAAAGCTGCTCCATACAGGGCTGCCTTCAGATGTCTTCTAAACATCAGATAGTTGTTTATTTCCTTGACATCTGAAGGGAGGGCGTTCCACAGGGCAGGCGCCACTACCGAGAAGGCCCTCTGCCTGGTTCCTTGTAGCCTCACTTCTCGCAGTGAGGGAACCGCCAGAAGGCCCTTGGAGGTGGACCTCATGGTCTGTGCTAAACGATGGGGGTGGAGATTCTCCTTCCAGTGATTGTAACAGCAGAGACTTATGTGTCATTGAGAACACCTAAATCCATTGAGTGTACCCCTGGCCCTGCCTAGGATCAGGCTGCACATTCAAAGAAGTATGCATGTAGCAGCGTGCAGTTCACTGAAAGAAATTTATATGAAAATGATGTATCATTGGTATTTTACGATGGTAAAGATTGCAAAGATGTATAAAAATTCCTCCAAAATATACTGGAAATGTAAAGACAATGAAGGTACATTTTTTACATATGTGGTGGACTTGTAAAAAGGCAAAGGACTTCTGGGAAATGATATATAATGAAATTTTAAAAATGTTTAAGATAACTTTTCATAAAAAACCAGAAGCCTTTTTGCTTGGAATAATGGGGGAAGAAATACCAAAGAATCTAAAGAGACTGTTTATGTACGCTACAACGGCTGCTAGAATGCTATTTGCCCAAAAGTGGAAAGAAGAAGGCGTACCAAAGAAAGAAGAATGGATCATCAAGATGATAGACTATGCCGAAATGGAAAAACTTACTGTGAAGATAAGAAAGATTGGGAAAAATTTATAGATTATGTTAAGGGACACTGTAAATATGTTAAAACATTAGCAGGATTGATGTAGCATTTATGAAGTATTTTGATAATTTAGCTAAAAATAAGAATTAAAAAATAATTGGATAAAAGTAATTATATGCAAGGGAAAGAAATGTGAACTTTGGAAACCGGGCCGGGGGGGGGGGGTCAGACAAGATGAATTTGGTGTTAAGATAAATTTTTAAAATGTTGTTGATTTTGAAAATCTTGGAAAATAAAATATTTTTAAAAAGAAGTATGCATGTAGCATGAAGCATGTGTTGTGAATTCTGTCCAAGCTGAGTGGTTCAAGCCGCAAGCTGGAATGGTATTGCTTTTACCTATCACACAGACCCATGAGAAAGTTGCTTTGTTTATTTCCTGCTTGGAATGTACTGTTGTAATATGAGCTTTCGGGCTCACATCCTTTCACTCTCTCTTTTTTTAAAAATAAATATTTTTTAAAAAAATAATATTTATTAAGTTTTCGACAAAAATGCCACAAGATTAAACAAAACAAACAAAACTTCACAAAACAAATACACACTACATAACGAAACAATACAAAAAAAACCCTTATACTTAATTTCATACTTTCCGCTCATAGTAAAGGGGGGACTTCCTCACGCCACCCCCACTGCGCTTCAATGTCTTTACCCCTTTTAGTAATTTCTTCTCATCGATAATAACCTCATTTTAATTTTTAAAATAGTTTTTCCTTCTAACATCTATTCATTCTTATATATCAGTCATATTTCCCTTAATCAATATACACACTCTGTGGCCCATCTTTCCATTCCAAATCTTTTCCTAAATTACATCTTACAATAAGTTTTTAAATAGTCTTTAATTTTTTTCCAATCTTGCTCCGCTACTTCTTCCCTCTGGTCGTGTACTCTCCGGGTCATTTCTGCGAGTTCCATATAGTCCATCATTTTCATCTGCCAGCCCACATCCTTTCACTCTCTTGCTTGTCCTGATGCTGGGAGGACGGCTAATATGGCAGCTACGTGTAAACGGGCTGGCAGCAGAGATTTTCTCTGCACAATTACTTGGAATAAAATAGATTAGCCTTAATAACGGCTTGTGTGTGTTGTTTCTTCAATCTGGGAACAATCACATATGAATGCGTCTCCGGACTCTCTGTAGCCAGGGATTGCACACAGTGGTGTGCTCTGGCTTTGGGGCAGTCTCACAACCTGCCCCAGGCGGGGTATATCACAACAGCGTGCACATAGATGGGTCTTTGCTTGTGACTTCCTCTACAACATATCACAGTTTCCCTCAGCCTAGTGAATAAAAACCACTCCTATAGATTTTGTACTTAATGTCATGGCCAAGCCATATCCAAGACAAAGAGGAGATGGTCAGGGAACAATTACAGTGGTGCCTCGGGTTACGGACACGATCCGTTCAGAGGTGCCGTTCGCGCCCCAAAAAGTCCATAACCCGAGCGGCGATATCGCGCAAGCGCAAAAGCGTGATATTGCGCTTCTGCGGCGAACGCTTCTGCACATGCACAGACCGCGTGGGACGCTTGTGCATATGCGCAGACCGCGCGTGCAGTGAAAAACACTTCCGGGTTTGCGGCGTTCGCAACCTGAAAAAAACACAACCCGAAGCGAACGCAACCCGAGGTATGACTGTATATATTTCATGCAATGCATTCCCATGTGTTAATTCTGAAGGAAGCCTGAATCCAATTGAGCTGAACTTTAGCTTAGTAGCTCTGCAATGATATCATGGTTGGTGACTTGAGAAGCATGTGGAGTGCAGGGCCTTGTTTAGTGCTTCATCCCATTCCCCCCCCCCCCCATGGCCAGTTCATCAGTGTCTAGATAGGGCCTTGGGGAGCTTGACTAGTGAGAACCAAAGCAGAAGTTGCAAGCAAATCCCTCTATCTGTAGCCCAACTCCTCTTTTTATTTAGAAAGTCTTTTTAGGAGGCTGAGGTTGATAGTGGAGTTTAATATAAACTTTATTTTGATGCCATAAATTTGAAAATAAATCACTATCTTTTTCAAAAATACATTTTCTCTGATACAGGACTTCATAAAAAACATTACAAAAAATTTACAATACTGGATCGGACTCTCACTACCATTAGCAGAGAATAAATGGATGTGGAATACAGGCTCCCAGCTTGATCAAAGTCTGTGAGTTCTTCTCATTGTTTTTAACCTAAGCAAAATATCATGCAATTTTTAGAGCTCAGATTATTTGGGTGTGCAATAGAGGCATTGGTTACTTGAGCCATTGAGGGAATTGAGGCATTGGTTACCAATTAGGTTGCCAGCATTCTCATGCAGAGAGAGGGACTGGTATAAGAGACGCTGCCAAATTCCGTTAAATTTGCACTGAATGTTTAGGTGTTAAGTTTTAGTAAGCTAAAGAAAATGTTTGTATAATAGGGTTGCCATACGTCTGGTTTTTCACAGACATGTCCTATTTTGGGGGGCCAGCATCCATCAGGGGGGATTTTTTCCTTTTCGATAAAATGTCTGGGTTTGAGGTTTTTCTTTTTCTTGGTTTCTTTTTTATTTGGTGGGGCACAGCGCATGCTTGGGAGCTGCCCTGAGACCTGCGGGTATAGGGTGGTATATAAATTTAATTAATTAAATAACGACAACAACAACAACAACAACTATTGGTGGGGCCATGGAAAATGGCGGTGGAGGACACTAATCCTAATTCACTGAGATCCTGGCTCAAGTACCGTACAAGTTCTGAAGCTGATCCAAAGACTTGGCAGAGCTTTAAAATGATCTGAAGCAGATGCAAGATAGAATGGTTCATTACGGGGATCGTTTGAATGTTCATGAGACCATGGTGCAAGCTGTGCAGCCCCTACGTTGTGGAACTCCTTCCCCAAGGAGGCGCATCTGGCACCATTCTATGGCTTCTGGTTAATGCTGAAGATGCACTTCTTTACACTGAACATTTGAGATGAGGTTATTAAAAGATGTATGGAAAGATGCAGGTATTGCCATTGGACCTCAACTGACAGGTGGCATTTTTCTCTTAGAGCATCGTATGTGTACAATTCACAGTCCTCATCTATCAAGGTCAATACACGTGCTCCCATCCAATTTTTCCATCTTACCATCTCCCCCCCCCCTATTTTTAGAGTAGGATTTCCCCACAGAGTAAGCTTTGCATGTGAAAATGGATCGGATTTGTTTTTATTAGCTAAGATCATCCATACTTTTCTAACTGACTTAATTATTTCAAGAGTCATCTGAAATTTCAAATAGTTTGATTCTAATGCTGTCAAACCAACCATGGTGCTATAAATGTATATTCTAAGGTTGCCCGCGTCTGGAGGTTAAGACCATCAGCAGGTCTCCAATATGTAATTCTTGATAATAACTAGGCATGATGGCTCAGTTCCAGATTCATAATTCCAAATCCACTTTATTTCATTTGTAATTTGTAATGTAATTTGCAATGTAATTCGTTGATGGAGGTGGTGTTTATAAGTGGTCCATGTTTCACAAGCATACAGTAAGGTTGGTAGTACAATAGCTTTGTAAAGAAGCATTTTGGTTTCCCTGCGAATGTCCCGGTCCTCAAACACTCTGCACTTCAATCGGGAGAAAGCCGCACTCGCAGAGCTCAGGCAATGTTTCGACATCAATGCTGGCCCTTGTGGAAAGATAACTTACACAATTACACAATTACAAACATAACAGAAATCATAAACAATAAATAACAAAAAATAAATGTAAAGGCACCCCTGACCATTAGGTCCAGTCGTGAACAACTCTGAGGTTGCGGTGTTCATCTCGCTTTACTGGCTGAGGCAGCCGGTGTACAGCTTCCGGGTCATGTGGCCAGCATGACTAAGCCGCTTCTGGCGAACCAGAGCAGCGCATGGAAACGTTGTTTACCTTCCCACAAGAGCGGTACCTATTTACCGTATCTACTTGCACTTTGACATGCTTTCGAACTGCTAGGTGGGCAGGAGCTGGGACCGAGCAACGGGAGCTCACCCCGTCGCGGGGATTCGAACCGCCGATCTTCTGATCGGCAAGCTCTAGGCTCTGTGGTTTAACCCACAGTGCCACCGCGCATTGCAACTGACATGTATAGCATTGAAAATATACCGTATTTTTCGCTCCATAAGACGCACTTTTTTCCTCCTAAAAAATAAGGGGAAATGTCTGTGCGTCTTATGGAGCGAATGTGTGGTCCCTGGAGCTGAACTGCCCAGGGGCAAAAGCAGATCGTGCTTTTTTTAAAAAAAAGAGAGAAGGGGGTGTTGAAAGGAAGCCCGCTGAGCAGCTGCTCAGCAAACGATGGGGAGAGAGATAAGGGAGAGAGATTCCAGCCCCGCCCCCTTGCAGAGGGAGGCTGTTTCCCCAGCAACATGTGACTGGCTGATTAGATTATCTGTCTGGAAACTGTAGAAATGGCTTCCTGAAGCTGCAGAACTGTGAGTTAAACCCCATAAAACATGGTTTTTTCCCTTTGCAAAGTAAGCTCAACAACTTTGAGCTGATCCTCAAAAATTGGGGCTTTTCTCTTTTGCAAAAGAAGCTGCAGAAATTTGAGCTGATCCACAAAAAATGGTGCTTTTCTCCTTTGCAAAAGAAGCTGCAGATATTTGAGCTTATCCTCAATAAAATGGGGCTTTTCCTCTCTAAAAACTAGATGCGTCCTATGGTCAGGTGCGCCTTATAGAGCGAAAAATACGGTACCGGTATTCCGTTGGGATACACAGTATCTACAAGCTGTTGTTATTCAGGTAAGAATTTTGTGCTTGTAGCTCTTGCGTTTGTGGACTTGTTCAGGGGATTCTCATTTGATGGTCCAACATACTGTACTACTTTGGCTATGTGGTTAATAAAATATTTGAATTCTTGCATTGTGAAAAACGAAGATTATGGTGAAAAGTGAAAAACATGAATTGCAAAAAAAAAACTAGAGCTTACAGAACAAAACCGACTTCAGAATTGAAATCAGCATTGAAAGAACATATAAGAACAGTTGAAAAATCTCATGCAACAGAAAATGGAAAAAAAAATGTTCCCCATTGTTATACATTTTGGAAACACTCATGCTTTCTATTAAGAACATGAAAAAATAGTTGTAACAGACTTCTGTCCTTCTGTCCTGATATTCAGATGTACCCTTTTCTTCCACAGATTTCCAGAACCAGACTATGCTGAAGGAAACTATTGTGCTGCAATAAGATATAAAGTCACCCCATATAAAGTCACCTTTGAAAGTTGCAGTAGTGTATTTAGGTGGATTTGCCAGAAAGACCCTCTCCTACTCTGATATTTTATTTTGATAAATGTAATAATTATGTGTTTTTTTGTTATTTGCCAGGAACACACAATAAAAATGTTATTGAGTGACTGAGAAGATTATGTAAATATATTATTCTCTTGTCATCAGAATACCTTTTTGTGAAATCCAGAGGCAGCACACCTAAAATGGAATTCTAAGTCAATTTATTTTGCCTACTAAAAGTTTGGTTTTAAGTCACGATGGAGGATCAGCTGTAGAATTTGACGGTGCAAAATAATAATAAACAGGGAGAGCTCCATTGCTGAGAAGGCCCTCTGCCTGGGTCCCTGTAACTTCACTTCTTTCAAGTAGGGAACCGCCAGAAGGCCCTCGGAGCTGGACATTGCTGAGAAGGCCCTCTGCCTGGTTCCCTGTAACTTCACTTCTTTCAAGTAGGGAACTGCCAGAAGGCCCTCGGAGCTGGACCTCAGTGTCCGGGCTCAACAAAGGGGGTGGAGACCTCTCAAGGAATGGGTGCAACTGGTGCACAAGATTTAACTGTGCAAATGCACTTCTGGCCAGCGCAGAGACCTGGGCACCTAGGCACAAGGCTGAGTCCAGGAAGTTGCATATCTATATGCAGATGACACTCAGATCTGTCTCTCTGTTCCATCTGAATGAGGAAAAGCAGTTGAGATGTTAGACTAGTGCTTGAAGGTGGTGATGGGCTGGATGCGGGCCAATAAACTGAAGCTGAATGCTGAAAAGATATGTGTCCCAGGTCTCAGGTCCAGGAGGTGGAGAGGCAATCTGCCCTTGGTATGCTAGCTATGAGCTGTTTTGGACGGTGATGGCTTGGCCACTGTGCTCCATGCTCTGATAGCTTCCAGAATGGATTATTGCAATACACTGTATGTGGGGCTGCCTTTGAAGACGACGACTCAGAAACTTCTGTTGGCCCAACATGCAGCAGCCAGATTCCTGGCTGTGGTTCTGCATAGATCTCAAACAGCCTGTATTGTAAAACAGCTTTACTGGTTGCCAGTTTGTTACTGGGTCCAGTTCAAGATACTCACATTAGTTTTAAAAGTCCTAAGCAGGGCCGGATTTAGGTTTGATGAGGTCCTAAGCTACTGAAGGCAATGGGGCCCTTTATATGTCCAGCTGTCCTTTGTCAGCAACAAATTGTCACTTTTTTGTGTTGAATATATGCTATATGGTAATTTATGGACCTAATAGGTATCTAAAGCCATTTGCACATAACAAATAGGAGCCTACACAACACAAAACACTGTTGCTGCATGTAGGTTTTATTTTATTTGTTTTTTATCTTACATTTTGGTAATGTACAACCAGTTTTTCTTTCCTTTAAATTTTTTTGGGGCCCCCAAGAGAGTGGGGCCCTACGCTATAGCTTGTTTAGCTTATATGTAAATCCAGCATTGGTCCTAAGCATCCTAGGCCACAAACAGCTGAAAGACCACTTCCTTCCCATGGTCCCTCTTGGGTGCCATCCCCCCCCCCCCATGGTAGTTCACCCACCCTCAGAAGCTTGTGGTATTCCCCCACCCTCCCAGTATTGTTTGAAGTTACAGGGAGCTTGCAATTGCTTGGGGTGAATACCATGCAATTATGATGTTTCTTGCTGGTTTGTGTCCAACCAATTAGCATTACAAAGCCCAGCTATGGATGTACGGCTATGCAATATTTTTCTTACAACTGTAAATCATAGTGCTTTTGTTTTTTATTGAAACAAAAACCACATGTGCCATTGTAATGGATTGCTTTGAAGTCATTTCTGCATCAAGTACAGCATTTTTTTAGCCCGCCCACTCCTTCCTCCACAACCTGTCCTTAATTTTGCCCAAGCAAAGGTGGCAACCCTATCACTCCATCAATCTCCTTCATTGGTATAGAAAAAGTGCATCATATACATGGATCAGAACACAACACAGTTAAAGAAACATAGTAGGAGATACTTTAGGATAAAACTGTCCAGACATCTTGCGGTACGAAAATGGCTCTTAGGACCTATGGTGACGCAATTTCACAGAGTCGCTCAAAAATCTTGCCACATTCTCCACAATGTCATTACTACAATTGTTCAGCAGATAAGACACCCTGAAAAAGTCAGTGCAATAAATCCCCCCTTCAATAAGGGGATCAAATAATTATCACATATTTTTGCATAAAATGGACAATAAATTAAAACTTGTGTAATGCATTCGACCTGTTTTGTGCCACAAGACCAGTATCTTTCAGAGTATGGGATTTTTGAGAATCTACCTTGCAAAACTGTTATAACCTGTCCTGGGAGTTTAGACTAAATGGTAGGTAAAATAAATAAATAAATAAATAAATAAATAAATAAATAATAATAATAATAATAATAATAATATAAAAACCGTAGTTTGCTAGTATGTCTTCACAAGACTCAAGACTCTTTTTGTTGCACAGTTTGCTCTGCTAAGTAAAGTGTGCCCATGTCAGCAGACTTGGGCCACTGATTTATGTCGCACCAGAGGTCAAGGGATCTTCGAAGCGTGACGGCTGGAAGGAGAAGATCCAGCTGGGGGCTAGCCAGCTGGCCGTTCGACCCCCAGAGGTGCTGGGTTATGGACCCAGATCCAAGGCTTTACACTGCAGTAGGACTGCTGTCGGCTGCTGCAGCGTTCCGGGAAGATCTGAGGTAATGTGGAGCGTACTTCAGCCACATCAGCAGGAAGGCTTTGAAGGCCGTGCCAGGCAAGGATTTAACTGCCAGCACAGGATTTAACTGCGTCAAAGGTGTTATCTGTTCTCCAGAATGAGGCTGATCACAGGAACACCGAGGGTGCCGGTTGCAAGCTACAGAGGGAGTTGGCTGTTATGTCATCCCAGACAGCGATGCAGGCACCAGATGGCGCTAAGAGTGTTCGCAGCTGTGAAGTGCCATTCCTGTGGGAATCAAGGTCACCTTTGCAAGGACTGTAAACAAAGTCCAAAGGCGAAAGGTAAACAAAGTGGCGATTCTACAGGCAGCAAGAAGAAGGGGGGCAAGAAGCCCACAGCAGTGGAGAACAAAGCTTTGATTGCACACACTGCTACCCCAAAGGCCAAGGGTCACTTTGTTGTCGACTCGGGGGCAACTCGCCACGTATGCCGGGACCAGCATTTGTTTGTTTCCTTCATGCCATGGGAGGGTTCGATCCACCAAGCGGATGGCAAAGGGACAGTCAAGCTTCAGAGCTTGCACACTACAATCAGCATAATACTGTTTGTCCCTGATTCAGCTGATAACTTGCTTAGTGTTTCTCAACTGACAGAGCAAGACTTTGACATTTCCTTCAAGAAGAGGGTTTGCTTTATAAGGAAGAACGAATACATTTTACATTCAGACTATGTAAATGGTTTGTTCTTGATAACTTATGGTGATGTTATGTCAATGTGCAAAGTGATGAATCTTGTTGTGTTATGAATACTAACAAAATTCTCCATTTAGATTGCATACACACGCATCACAGGCGGTTCGTTCATATGGGATGGCAGGCACTGACCAAGATGCCAGAGATGGTTCAAGGCTTAACCATCAAACCCTGCAGGTTTTACATGAAGTGTAAGTCATGTGCAGAGCACAAGGTGAGGGTTGCACCGAAGGGCAAGGTTTCTGGCAGGCAGGCATCTAAACCCTACCAGATTGTCCATGCAGACCTTGTTGGTCCACTTGCACCCTCTCTAGATGAAGCAAGGTACTTCATGGTATTGATTGATGCTTTTTCCAGGTACATTCATGTGTTCATGCTCAAGCAGAAATCAGAAGTATTTCCTAGGTTCAAGGAATTCTGTGCTTGGTTGCAAAATGTCCATGGGAAGCAGATGCAGTGTTTTTTTTTTACTGACCGTGAAGGAGAATTCACTTTTCAGCAGTTTGAGGCTTTTCTGACTGAGAAGGGGATTCAGCACAACCTCACAAGTCCAAGATCCCCATGGCAGAATGGACTTTGCGAAAGGGCAAACCAAACTTTGCCACAAGGCCTAAAAACCTTGTTGCATGATGCCAATCTTCCTGAAGAGTATTGGGTTGAATTCCTCAGAGGAAGCTGAGGATGATGATCAGGGTTTGGATTCCAGTTCAGTGGGAGGTGCTAGTGCTGTTGTCAGTGACAGTGATGACACAGCAGACTTCAAGAGCATGAAGGCCTCACTCTGACCATCCGACGGGTCTGACACTGAATTGGAAGAACCACTGTTCACCATCAGCCACCATTCTCCTAAGAAAGAGGAGATGAGTGCTGAAGACCTGCGTCTAGTACACAGATCTGAAAAGGCCACAAAGGGTAAACCTCCAAAGAGGTATGCTGATGAGTTTGCTAAAACAGCCACAGCTGTTGTTGGTAGCTCAGAGAAAGTTTGGGAACCTTCAAGCTTCCAAGAGGTCCAGGAGTTAACCTCAAAGGATGCAGAGCCTTGGCTTAAAGCCACGAAGGCTGAACTTGATTCCTTAGAAAGGAACAAGACCTGGGAGCTGGTTCCAATAGTACCAGGGATGAAGCTGGTGGACAGCAAATGGGTCTTTAAGGCCAAGACAGACCAGAATGGCAAGGTAGTAAGACACAAAGCCAGATTGGTCGCCAGAGGTTTTTCACAGGTACCAGGACAGGACTACCACGAGACCTACTCACCCACCGTCAAGTATGAGAGCATTAGGCTTATGCTCAAGATTGCTGCAGAAGAGAAGCTTCACGTTTCACATCACAATGTGAACACAGCTTTTTTGTATGGGATTCTGGGGGAGGAGATTTACATGCTTCCACCTGATGGAGTGCTGGTACAGAAGGGAATAGTCTGTGAGCTACAGAAATCCCTATATGGTCTCAAACAGAGTGCCAGGTGTTGGAATACAAAACTAACAGACACACTGTTTTCTCTAGGTTTTCACCAAGGCAAAGCAGATCCATGTGTGTTTGTCAAAGAGCAGGGACAAAGCAAACTGTATTGTGTGTGCTTTGTTGATGGTCTTCTTTTCTTTTGGAATCATCAGGCTTTGTACCAAAGCACTTTAGCTCAATTGAAGGAGCACTTTGACATGAAGGATCTTGGTGAGGTATCCAACTATCTTTCTCTGGAAGTAGAGAGAAACCAGGCAGGTGATTTTTTGGTACACCAATCACGGAAAATCGCTGACATGTTAACCAGACTGAATTTGGTTGATGCAAATCCTGTGGACACATCAGTGGTAACAGGTTTCCAGTTAGGTGATACTGGTGAAGCATTTTCTAACACTACATTGTACAGATGTGTCCTAGGCAAACTGAATTTCATTGCCAGATGTTCAAGACCTGATATAGCTGTAAGCACTAATCTGCTTAGCAGACAAGCTAACAATCGTAATGTTCAGGCTTGGAAGGCTCTGAAGCGCATAGCACGTTACCTGAAAGGTACTATGCACTACAGACTAAGATTCACTAGTCAGAAGTCTGGAGGTCCTGAGATTTTTGCAGATGCAAGTTTTGGAAGTGACACCACAGATGGCCCAAGCACTTCCTGGTGTGCTACATGTACAATCAGTGTCTGTTTGACTGGCTGTGCAAAACACAGACAACAGTGAGCTTAAGTTCTTGTGAAGCGGAACTCAATGCACTGTCATATTCACTTATGGATTGTGAATGGTTATTGCAACTGTTTCAGGATGTCAGGGTTAATGTGAAACGTCCTATACAGGTTTATCAAGACAACAGGTCCTGTTTGGCTTTGCTAGCTTCAGAGAGTTGTAAGCAAAGAACCACGTACTTGCAGATCAAATTACATCGTGCAAGGGAGTGCATTCGGAAAGAACTCGTTCAGGTGTCCTACATGCCAGGAAACGAAATTCCTGCAGATCTGTTGTCTAAAGTTGTTAACAGAGAACTTCAGGTTTATGTACAGCGGTTGCAGTTGGGTTGAAACACTGCACCATGGGTTACATGGAAAAGGAGGAGGTTGTTAGGATTTTCCATTCCACCTTTAGTTGCTGTGCTGGTCCCGTGGAGTATCCAGGAAGCGAGGTCGAAGTCCGGTCCGAGGTCAGAGGTACGTGAAGGCAGTCCGAATAAACAGGAGCAGGGTCCAGGGCAAGGAGTCCGGCGAGGTCAGGAACGGCAGGATAAACAGGGAACCGAGGCAGGTCAGGAGTTCAGGCAGAACAACCGGGCAGGGAGCAAGCAGAACTCTCCAGCAACGATGTTGCTCCTGCGACTTGGGACTGGGACTGGCCGGCTTTATCTGTCCCGAGGCGAAGGGCGGCTCCGATCCCCAGGTGACTCGCCTCTCCTGGCTTGGAGGCGAGCACTCCTCCTGCGAGAACTTAGCTCCCTTCGCCTCTCTGCCCTGAGCCTTTGCAGCTCAGGAGAAGCTGGAGGGTTACCGGACCCAGAGGCAACCTCAGCTTCCCCTGACTGGGTGGGGAGTGGAGCACCTGTAGGCAGTAAGTCCTCCATCCCATTAGGAGCCAGATCAACCTCAGCCGAAGCCTGCACCTGAGGATCCAGCAAAGGTGAGTCCCCTTGCGACCCAGGCCCCAGCCCTGGCTCTGCTGTTTTTGAGGGCAGTGAATCCTGTGCAGGCTGGGATCCCTCAGGTTCAGCGTCTGAATCTGACTCCCAGGTCATCACACCACCCCCCCTCCCAGGCCCCCCCCTCAACCGAGGGGCTGGACCAGGCTTGCTGGGGTAAGCCGCATGGAAATCACGGAGGCAGACAGGTGCGTGGATGTTCTCCACTGGTTCCCACGACCGATCCTCGGGCCCATACCCCTTCCAGTCGATGAGGTATTGGAGCTTCCCCCTGCGGTATCGGGAGTCAAGAATGTGCTCCACCTCATACTCGTGCTCCCCCTGAACCAAAACTGGCTGCGGTCGTGGATGGTCTGGGTGGAACTCGTCGGGCAGGGCGACAGGACTGAGTAGGGACCGGTGGAATACCGGGTGGACCTTCAGGGTCGCAGGTAACCGGAGACGGAAGGCCACAGGTGAGACCCGGTCCACGATCGGAAATGGGCCGGTGAAGTGGGCATCCAGCTTCCGCGAAGGCCGAGAGGGGTGCAGGTGACGGGTGGAGAGCCATACCAGGTCTCCGACATGGAGTTCTGGCCCCTCCTGACAGTGACGGTCGTCCTGGGCCTTATACGCGTCCTTGACCTGGCTCAGTTGCTCCGTCAGAAGCTGCTGTTGTGACTGGAGCTCCTGTAGCCAGTCTGCCACTGCGGGAACTGCGGATGCCGGCAGTACGCTTGGAAATAACCGCGGGTGGTACCCATAGTTTGCCTGGAACGGGGTCTGTTGGGTGGAAGCGTGCACTGCATTGTTATACGCGAACTCGGCCAACGCCAGGTGGTCGACCCAGTCGTCCTGGTGGAAGCTGCAGTAGCACCGGAGGTACTGTTCCAACACTGCGTTTGCCCGTTCGGTCTGTCCATCCGTCTGTGGATGGTAGGCCGAAGATAGGCAGACCTCCGTCCCGAGAGCCTGATGAAGAGCGCGCCAGAAGCGGGAGGTGAACTGGGCACCACGATCAGAGATCAAACGTTCCGATAGGCCATGCAAGCGGAAGACGTTTTGTAGGTACAGTTGCGCCGTCTCCTTGGCTGAGGGTACAGACGGGCACGGGGCGCAGTGCACCATTTTAGTGAAGTGGTCTGTGAATACCAGGAGGCAGGTACACTGACGGGATGGGGGTAAGTCTACCACGAAATCCAAAGAAACTGTGTGCCACGGACGAGGGGGAACTGGCAGTGGCTGTAGCAGTCCCACAGGTCTCCCGGTCGATCCCTTGGCTCGCCGGCAGACCTCGCACCCCCCAATGTACCGTGCCACGTCGGCCTTCAAGCGGGGCCACCAGAACTCCCGGCTGACCAGGTGGGTGGTCCGATACCTTCCAAAGTGGCCAGCTGCCGGGGCGTCATGTGACATTCGGAGTACCGCGGCCCGCAAAGGCCCTGGTGGGATGTACAACCGACCACGGTGTATCAGCAAACCCTGGTGCACAACCAGTTCCGGGTATCGAGGGCATGATCCACTGGCCAATTCCTGGATCCGTTCCTGAGCCCACGCGTCGACCCGTTGCTGCCTCCGCACTCGGTCTCGCAGCGACTCAGTCTCATGAACAGCCAGGAAGGCCGCTGGTGGGATGATCGTTGTGGGGGCCGCCTGCTGCACCATCTCTGCAATGTCCTCCGGTTTCCGGGACAGCGCATCCGCCTTCTGGTTTTGGGAGCTGGGGATGTAGCGGATCCGGAACTGGAACCGGGAGAAGAACAGTGCCCACCGGATCTGCCACTGGTTCAGCCTGCGGGTGGTCTGGAGGTACTCCAGATTCCGGTGGTCGGTTCTCACTTCCACTGGGTGTCGTGCCCCCTCAAGATGATGGCGCCAGACCTCAAAGGCCACCTTGATGGCCAGTAGTTCCCGCTCCCACACGGTATAGTTACGCTCCGCCGGAAGGAGCTGCCGGGAGTAGTAGGCGCAGGGTAACAGTGGCGCATCAGGTCCATGTTGCTGGGACAAGACGGCACCGAGAGCCGTACTGGAGGCGTCCGTCTCCACCACGAAGGGACGAGAGGGATCAGGATGCTGCAAAATTGGCGCCTTCTGGAAACAGGCTTTCAATCCCTGGAATGCCACCTCAGCCTCCTCATCCCAGGTGAAGGGCGTCTTGGGGCGCAGCAGTCGGGTCAATGGGGTGGTGCAATGAGCATAGTCCGCAATGAACGTCCGGTAATAGTTGGCGAACCCCAAAAACCGCTGTAGGTCCTTGCGGTTCCGCGGCGCCGCCCACTCTCGAACCGCAGACACTTTCCCGGGGTCCATCTGCACGCTGTCCGGGGAGAGTCTGTGTCCAAGGAAGTCCACTGACCGCTGGTGGAACTCGCACTTGCTGAGCTTAGCATACAGGCGGTGCTCCCAGAAGCGCTGCAACACGGACCGGACATGACTCTCGTGGCGAGCCGGGTCACGGGAATAAATCAAAATTTCATCTAGGTACACCACCACGTACTTGTCTAGCAAGTCCTGGAACACGTGGTTGATGTACCGTTGGAACACGGCGGGCGCGTTGCATAATCCGAATAGCATGACCAGGTACTCGAACTGCCCATAACGGGTCCCGAATGCTGTCTTCCACTCGTCCCCGGCACGGATTCGAATCAAGTTGTAGGTCCCCCGGAGGTCTAGTTTGGTGAACATCTGTGCCCCCTGCACCCGCTCCAGCAGCTCCGCAATGAGGGGCAAGGGATACCGGTCTGGGATGGTGATCTTGTTCAGGGCTCGGTAATCATGGCAGAGGCGAAGCTCCCCACACTTCTTCTTAACGAAGAGCACTGGAGCGGCTGTGGGAGAAGTAGAGGGCCTAATGAACCCGCGTTCCAGGTTCTTGTGAAGAAAGTCCTGCAGGGCTTCACGCTCTGGCTCTGAAAGAGCGTATAGGCGACTCACAGGCAGGGGCGCCCCGGGCTGGAGGTCTATGCCGCAGTCGAAGGACCGATGAGGAGGCAGCCGGTCTGCTCCCTGTTCCTCGAACACGTCTACGTAGTCTCGGTACACGGCGGGGAGCGTTGACGCAGCCTCTCCCATGGAAGCGGCCGATAGCATCTCGGACTGAGCATTCGAACCCGAGTCTGGGAAGTGTACAGTTCGATTGACCCAATCGATCTGAACATTGTGAGACTCCAGCCAGTCCATCCCAAGCACCAGTGGAAACCGGGGCATGGTGGCAATGTCCAGGGTACGCACCTCCCAGTGCTGCTGGTGGCACAGGACGAAGGGCTGGGTCTCCCGAGTGACGGCACCCGACCGCAGGAGCCGTCTGTCAATTGCCTCCACCTGTACCGGTTCTAGCTTGTTCTGGAGCGGCACCCGATGCTGAGCCGCGAAGGCAGAGTCCATATAGGAGCAGGTTGCCCCCGAGTCCACTAGAGCGTGGGTGAGGATCCAGGGCCCGCCCGGGGGGTACAGACGCACCGGAATCATGAGGTGTTGCAATTCCACTGGTGGGGGCCCATCATGCGACGCTTGGGACCCCAGATAGCCTGGGCCATTGGCTACTGGGGTTGGCGGTTTCCCTGCGGCTGGCGTTTCTCGGGGCAGGTTCGGGCGTAGTGTCCACTCCCCCCGCAGTAGAGACACAGGTTCCCCTCCCGACGCCGTGTCTTCTCCGAAGGAGAGAGGTGAGGCCGTGCTGCCCCGAGCTGCATCGGCTCCTCCAGTGACTCGGCTCTGGCTGTGGAACTGCTGGGAAGCACTGGAGTCGGGAGCCCGGAGTGCCGACGGCCCCGGGCCTGGCAACGGTCCTCCAACCGATCGTCTATCTGTAGACTCCGTTGGATGAGAGCCTCCAGCGTGGTGGGGCGATCCAAGGTGGCCAGCTGGTCCAGTATCTCGTCCGAAAGCCCCTCGAGATACTGGTCCCGGAGTGCGGAATCGTTCCAGGTCAAGTCCTGCGCCAACAGCCGAAATTCCATGGCATAGGCGGCCACTGTGGACTTGCCCTGTTTCAACCGCTGAATTGCCCGATTGGCTTGACTCGCCTTCTGCGGGTTGGCGAACGCGGTTTCAAAATGGTTGCAAAACCCCGTATAGTCTGTCAGCAAGGGGGAGTCTTGCCGTAGCAGTGGCAATGCCCACTTGGCCGCCTGGTCCTTCAGCAAACTGATCAGGAAGTGCACCTTGGTGCGGTCATCGGGGAAATCCCAGGCTCGCCCCTGGATATACAGTTTGGCCTGGGCGAGAAACATGGGAAAGCTGGCCGGGGACCCATCGAATTTCTCCGGCAGGGACACTGGGTACTTGCCTGGAGCTGGGGCGCCGGCACCAGGAGCCGGCAAGGCATCCAAACGCTGCTGAAGCGCTGTAACCGCATTGCTTAGCTGCTGCACTGTGTGGGTCAAGACCTGGTTCTCCTGGGCCAATGCTACCAGCGCCGCCGCTTGGTCAGTCATGACGACAGGTTCCTCCCGAACGCACCCCAACGAAGGGGGAGTGCGGGTGTGGCAGGAGCAAACTGTGCTGGTCCCGTGGAGTATCCAGGAAGCGAGGTCGAAGTCCGGTCCGAGGTCAGAGGTACGTGAAGGCAGTCCGAATAAACAGGAGCAGGGTCCAGGGCAAGGAGTCCGGCGAGGTCAGGAACGGCAGGATAAACAGGGAACCGAGGCAGGTCAGGAGTTCAGGCAGAACAACCGGGCAGGGAGCAAGCAGAACTCTCCAGCAACGATGTTGCTCCTGCGACTTGGGACTGGGACTGGCCGGCTTTATCTGTCCCGAGGCGAAGGGCGGCTCCGATCCCCAGGTGACTCGCCTCTCCTGGCTTGGAGGCGAGCACTCCTCCTGCGAGAACTTAGCTCCCTTCGCCTCTCTGCCCTGAGCCTTTGCAGCTCAGGAGAAGCTGGAAGGTTACCGGACCCAGAGGCAACGTCAGCTTCCCCTGGGGAGTGGAGCACCTGTAGGCAGTAAGTCCTCCATCCCATTAGGAGCCAGATCAACCTCAGCCGAAGCCTGCACCTGAGGATCCAGCACAGGTGAGTCCCCTTGCGACCCAGGCCCCAGCCCTGGCTCTGCTGTTTCTGAGGGCAGTGAATCCTGTGCAGGCTGGGATCCCTCAGGTTCAGCGTCTGAATCTGACTCCCAGGTCATCACAGTTGCAGACATGGGATTGTTGTGTGTCTTATGTCTGTTTACTTTCCAGCACTGTTTGCTGGAAGAAGCGGAACTTCCGTTGTGTTGTTGCTGCTCTTGCTTTATCCTTTCTCTCAGAAGAGATGGCAAAGAGAGAGGCGACATGTTTCTTTTTTCTGATTTATGATAATAAATCTGTAGTTTGCTAGTATGTCTTCACAAGCCTCAAGCCTCATTTTGTTGCACAGTTTGCTCTACTAAGTAAAGTGTGCCCATGTCAGCAGACTTGGGTCACTGATTTATGTCATTAGGAAGAACTTCCTGACAGTAAGAGCTGTTCGACAGTGGAATTTGCTGCCAAGGAGTGTGGTGGAGTCTCCTTCTTTGGAGGTCTTTAAGCAGAGGCTTGACAATCACCTGTCAGGAATGCTTTGATGGTGTTTCCTGCTTGGCAGGGGGTTGGACTGGATGGCCCTTGTGGTCTCTTCCAACTCTATGATTCTATGTCACACCAGAGGTTGAGGGATCTTTGCAGCATGACGGCTGGAAGGAGACGGTCCAGCTGGGGGCTAGCCATCTGGCCATTTGACCCCCAGATGCTGACACACTACACATTATTTTAACATAAAATAACCTCATCTTGGATACCATTGTATCTAAAGTCTATGTATCATTGCAAGAATAATTTAAAACCTGCCAAAGAGTTCAAGTGTTTACAGTGGTCCTTCAGATATCATATAAATTTGTCCCATTCTTTATCGAAGTTTTGATCCTCCTGATTTTCCCAGTTAGTCTTGCCATCTCTGCGTAATCCAATAGTTTCATCTGCCAGTCCACCCTGGTAGGTATCTTGTCAGTACTTACCCCGAAAAATCTGTATCCAGAGGCGCTGCTTCTGCCCATGCAGAAGTATACACTTCCGGGTTTGCCACATTTGCAACCTGAAATTACGTTACCCGGTTAGTCTTGCCATCTCTGGGTAATCAAATAGTTTCATCTGCCAGTCCACCCTGGTAGGTATCTTGTCGTTTTTCTAGTTCTGGCAAGCAGCATCCTTGCAGCGACATCTGGTAGAAAGTAAAGTATCCTTATTTGTTGTGTGCTTCTTTTCTCCTGGGTGTTATGGGGACTGTGATTTTTCCTTCCAAATGTCATTGTCTGTCCACAATTGCCGAAATGCAGGCAGCATGCCACCAGGAGGCTACTTCTTCTTCTTCCAGGAGGTCTTATTTTCAGACTACTGTAAAAGGACACATCAACACCATACATTTAAAGCTATACCACATCAGCAGTCCTGGCTTCCCCCAAAGAATCCTAGAAATGTAGTTAAGGGTGCTAATTTATGATGAGACCCTATTTTGCTTACTGAGCTACAATGCCCAGACTTCCCAGGGAAGAAGGATTGAGTGTTAAACTACTCATAGTTTCTCAACCCTCTTTCATCAATCAGCAGAATATTGCAGAAGCAGCACAATTGTTCCGGAAAATGCAAATCTGCACCAAACACTAAATCGGGAACACCCCAATATCAGCATGTTGCTGACAATGTACTCCAAACCTCCAAATCACCCCACTCAGCCGTTTCATGTAGATGTTAAACAGTATAGGGCATAAAACCCTGAGGAACTCCACCTGGAAGGCTACACAAGGCCAAGAAACACTCCCCAATCTTTGCACTGTGGAAATGTCCATCTGAGTAAGACTGAAACCACCACAAACCACCCCCAACTTGGACAGCCGGTCCAGAAGGACACCATGGTCAATGGTGTCCTTCTGGATGCCACTGAGAGGTCAAGGAGAATTAACAGGGACACGTTTCCTCTGTCTTTCTCCTGACATTGCCCAGGAAAATGCTGTTTGTGACTCAGATCATCAGCTTCTTATAGCAAAATTCAAGCTTAAACTGAAGAAAGTAGGAAAAACCACTGGGCCAGTAAGATATAATCGAAATCAAATCCCTTATGAACACACAGTGGAAGTGAGGAACAGGTTTAAGGATTTACATTTGGTAGACAGTGTACCTGAAGAACTATGGATGGAGGCTTGTAACATTATACAGGAGGCAGCAATGAAAACCATCCCAATGAAAAGGAAATGCAAGAAAGCAAAGTGGCTGTCCAATGAGGCCTTACAAATAGCGGGGGAGAGAAAGCAAGCAAAATGTGAGGGAGATAGTGAAAGATACAGGAAATTGATTTCCAAAGAATAGGAAGGAGAGACAAGAGCCCCTTTTTAAACGAGAAATGCAAAGAATAGAGGAAAACAATAGAATGGGAAAAACCAGAAATCTGTTCAAGAAAATTGGAGGTATGAAAGGAACTTTTCGTACAAAGATTACCATAATAAAGGACAAAAGTGGTCAGGACCTAACAGAAGCAGAAGACATCAAGAAGAGATTTTACTTTCTTGGGTTCCATGATCACTGCAGATGGTGACAGCAGTCACGAAATTAAAAGACGCCTGCTTCTTGGGAGAAAGCAATGACAACAACAAGAAGAAGAAGAGTTTGGATTTGATATCCCGCTTTATCACTACCCAAAGGAGTCTCAAAGCGGCTAACATTCTCCTTTCCCTTCCTCCCCCACAACAAACACTTTGTGACAAAACTGACAAACCTAGACAGCATCTTAAAAAGCAGAGACATCACCTTGCCGACAAAGGTCTGTATAGTTAAAGCTATGGTTTCCCCAGTAGTGATGTATGGAAGTGAGAGCTGGACCATAAAGATGGCTGATCGCCAAAGAATTGATGCTTTTGAATTATGGTGCTGGAGGAGACTCTTGAGAGTCCCATGGACTGCAAGAAGATCAAACCTATCCATTCTTAAGGAAAGCAGCCCTGAGTGCTCACTGGAAGGACAGATCCTGAAACTGAGGCTCCAATACTTTGGCCACCTCATGAGAAGAGAAGACTCCCTGGAAAAGACCCTGATGCTGGGAAAGATTGAGGGCACTAGGAGAAGGGGACGACAGAGGACTGTATTCCGCTCTGGTCAGACCCCACCTGGAATAATGGGCACCACAGTTCAAGAAGGATACTGACAAGCTGGAACGTGTCCAGAAGAGGGCAACCAAAATAGTCAAAGACCTGGAAACGATGCCTTATGAGGAACAGCTTAGGGAGCTGGGTATGTTTAGCCTGGAGAAGAGAAAGTTAAGGGGTGATATGATAGCCATGTTCAAATATATAAAAGGATGTCATATAGAGGAGGGAGAAAGGTTGTTTTCTGCTGCTCCAGAGAAGCGGACACGGAGCAATGGATTCAAACTACAAGAAAGAAGATTCCACCTAAACATTAGGAAGAACTTCCTGACAGTAAGAGCTGTTCGACAGTGGAATTTGCTGCCAAGGAGTGTGGTGGAGTCTCCTTCTTTGGAGGTCTTTAAGCAGAGGCTTGACAGCCATCTGTCAAGAATGCTTTGATGGTGTTCCTGCTTGGCAGGGGGTTGGACTGGATGGCCCTTGTGGTCTCTTCCAACTCTATGATTCTATGGTTGGACAGTGTTCTTGAAGCTACCAACATGAGTTTGACCAAACTGCGGGAGGCAGTGGAAGACAGGAGTGCTTGGCGTGCTCTGGTCCATGGGGTCACGAAGAGTCGGACATGACTAAACGACTAAACAACAACACGTTCTGCTGGATCTCAGTAGCTTTTGATACCATCAACCATAACATCCTTCTGGTCCATCTAGAGGGGCTGGGAGCTGGGGGCACTGTTATACAGTGGTTCCGCTCCTTCCTCCTGGGCCATGTCCAGAAAGTGGTGGGGGGGATGAGTGTTCAGACCCCTGGGCTGTCCTCTCCCCCATGCATTTCCGTCCTCTCCCCCATGCATTTTAACATCTACAGAGGGCCTACTTGGTAGTGGCACCTGCCCTGTGTAACGCCCTCCCATCAGAGGTCAAGGCAATAAGCAACTATCTTACTTTTAAAAGTCATCTGAAGGCAGACCTGTTTAGGGAAGTTTTTAATGTTTGATGTTTTACTGCAGGCATAGGCGAATTCGGCCCTCCAGATGTTTTGGGACTACAACTCCCTTCATCCCTAGTTAACAGGACCAGTGGACAGGGATGATGGGAGTTGTAGTCCCAAAACATCAGGAGGGCCGAGTTTGCCTATTCCTGTTTTACTGTGTTTTTTTAATATTCTGTTGGGAGCCGCCTAGAATGGCTGGGGAAACCCAGCCAAATGGGCGGGGTATAAATAATAAATTATTATTATAAATCGGAACCAAACTGAAAATCTGGGCCAACCAATGAAATCAAGTAAGGTTTTTCCTCCACCAACACCCACAGATTCAATAGCTAGGGTGGATAGCCCAACCTCTCTCTTCTGTTGTGGAGGCTAAAGGGTTCTGCATACCTCATGGAGTGTGATCTTCAGGCGTTAGAAGCCTGTACCGTTTCTCATTAACCAACTGGTTTGCTGCAGATCCAGGGTTCTTCGCTTGCTCTGCTCGCGCTAGTGACACCCTTATCGCTTAAGTAAGCACATGTTCCTCCTCCCCGAATTTCAAACCTAAAAAGCAACAGAACTTAGAAATAGTATCCCTGAGAACAATCATAAGACCATGCAACAGAAAAGAGACCCCCAACGTATGTGCAGGAAGCCTTGGAAGCTAATTTTAACCTGAAGAAAACTGGAGAAGGCAGCTTCATATTAATTTAATACATTGGACGCTTACTTCAAAAACTGTGTAATTTTGGCTCAGGGCCTCAGCAAATGGTATAAAAGCCCCTGACTTCAGAAGAAGAGTGGAGATCTCGACATGAGCCGTTCTGGAGCATGAAGATGGCTTTGAGTCTAACTGAAGAACCGTCTGCCAGCCTGAAGAAACAGAGATATCCAGTGGCTGGAGAGGACATGGAGAGGAGCCTATTTTATCACCTTATCTCTGCTTCTTATCCCTTTGCTTAAAATCTTTACTTATTGTCTATATATCATTGGCTTTATACAGAGTTCACATGTTCCACCGGGCCTCTTTTAAAAGACTCACCCTGTAGTTTATGCTATGTGTTGTTAAACTGTTTCTTTGTTAGCGTTTGCCAGTTAATAAAGGCTTTCTTCACGCAAAGGTCTGTCAGTCCTCCATCCAGTGAGATCCAAAGAACCTGTTTTCCCTTGCCTAGTGGTTGCCCCCAGCTGGGATGGCTATTGAGCAAGACAGCAGGCTGAGAGGGCATTGGCTGCACGTGTGCCCTCGCAACTGGCAAGGCATAACATTTGGGAGGCATATATTAAGCTTTATGTGTAAACCAAGATGGATATAATGATTGTATTGTTAATGTGAGCTGACGTTTTGCAGAGGGTTAAAATTCCTCCTTCCTTTTGTCTCCTCCCCCAAGGGTGAAACTAGGCATTATTTCAAAGACCCAGTTTGGCACCCCACTAATAAGCATATTTGCATACATACACACAAACACACACACACACTCAGGCAGGAAGTCTCAATGCCACCCCTCTGGAGGCTTCATCTGGCGCAAATTCCTGCCTAGCCCCACCCCACCCTGTAGCCATGTCTCCGCCCTCCCTCCTTAATAAATTCACAATTCAAAAAACATCTATATATTTTAAAGATGTTTTTCCAAAAGCAAAACATTCTACATAGCCCGGACATTTAAATGGCTGGTTCTGCCAAATTTCCAGTTTCTGGACTTTGGCATTTGTTTCTTGACACACAACGGGGGGGGGGATCTCACCAGTTATTGAAAATGGTGCCATTGACCCATTTCCAAGGCTCCTGGTTATTCATCCTTTGGAGACCAATCCAGTGGTCAGCAGGACCTTTGCACCGTCTCAAGAAGCTCTTAATAAAGAAAAGAAGTGTGAATACATTTTCAATCCTCATCCAAGTGGAGAATCAACTCCATTTGGGGCTGCAGACTGTGCTTTGTATCTTTCCACTCACCATCTCTTCTTGGGAGTCAATCACGACCAGAGAGGCATTGAAAAATGCACAATAATTCTGGCTATAAGTCCAGTTTCCTTCACTCTCTGAAAAATAGTAGCATTTCCTTTGGTAGCCCATCCAGTCATCCGGACAGCACTCAGTTGGAGTGGAAGGAGAAGATAGGGTGGTTGGCAATACCTCACCACTTCTCCCTAGTGATAAGAAGGGTATCAGAAAGTGAGACAGATCACTATCTATATCTTATAAATAGTCCCACAAAAAATAAAGGTCAGGCAACGTACTCCACTCATCATCACCATCTTATTCATATGCTGCCTTTCCACAAAAACAATCCTGCTTAAAGCAGCTCACAACAAAGAAAATGGAAATACATCTCAAAATCAGGCATTTCATAGCTTTATAGTGAAACAACATTACTGCAAATATAGCACACAAAACATGGCATGAAGAACTCAGCATCTCCAGGTTGAAAACCTTTCAGGGCCACTGCTAGTCAGATCACAAGTCGGTTGGTGCTGATGAGACCTGGAACCCAACAACATCTAGAGGACACCACATTGGTTGCCTGGGAAGACAGTACTCAGCAAGAGGGACCAAAAGTTATAGAGCACATAATCTGCATGCAAACTATTTCAGGTTCCACCCCCAGCATCTCCAGGCAGAGATCCCTGTTGGGAACCCTGGACAGCCACTGCCAGGCAGTGTAGACTCAGCAGGAGCCAAGGTGATGTTCAGATGGTGGGAGTTGTAGACCAACAGTCTACAAGAAAGGATAAGGAAACGCAGGGAAACCTGAAGGACCGGTCAAATTCTTAAGTAACATGATGTGTGGATAACATCATTGTGCAATTTAGTCACTAGGTGGCACTAGAATTATTCTTATGTGCTAGGAGGCCTGCAGTTTTTGTTCAGATATTATTTTGTTCAGATATTTTGTTCAGATATTATTTTGTAATCGCTTCAGCTACACAAATTAATAATATTCATGTTCTTTCTGGTTTAGGAGAGATAAAAAAGTTATCGTCTAGTTTCCTTACCATCTTAAGCCTACTTATCTGGAAATAAGTGCAATGGTTTTCGATTCTGTACAAGCACACTTATGGTTGGTTTGTTGATATCCTGCACTTACTAGACAAGGGATGGGGTGCAATTGGATTCCAACTCCCACCAGCCCTTCCAGCATAATGGTGAGGATTGATGGAAGTTGTAGTTCAACTACATCAGAAGGGCCACAGTTTCCCCACCCTTTTAATCTGGTGCTGGAATTTTTTTAAAACAGGCCACTTCCACAAAACCCTCTAGATGTCATTGGATTCCAACTCCCATCATCCCTGACCATTGGCGACACTGGCTGGGGCTAACGGGAAAATACAATCCAAAATGGCAGGGTAGAGTCAGTTTATTGACAAAGGACATCACTGCTGCTTACTATGGTGGTTCAGGGTGGCAGCAAGGTTGGGGCAGTGTGGGTGCTGGTAGAGCAATTCTGACACCCATGCTCAGGGGTGTAGCGATGGGGGTGCGATAGGGGCACCCTGCACTGGGTGCCACCACTGAAAGGGTGACAAATCCCAGGCGGCTCTCACGGCTTGGGCGTGCGCACGCAGTCTCTGCTGCTCAAAAGATCTGTTTGCTGCCTCCCCAGCTGTAGGGAGGCTGAGGAGAAGGAGGCAGACAGACTCCTCTGAGCCCCGCGGACGGCTGGCCCCGTCCGTGTGCACCGCTGGCCCTGCCACCCCGGGCACCCAATCGGATTGCTCCGCTGCTGCCCACAATCACCTGGTAAGCAACAAGAATGCTGCTGCCAGGAGGCCAACATTATCCCAGCACACCCCCTGCTCTTGCAATAAGGGCACCAGATTGCAGAAGGCTGTTTATATCATTTGAAATTTAAGAATCTCTGTGGGAATATTGGTCTATTATTACAGTAAACAAATACTACATTAACTGAATGTGGGCCCCCATTTGCAGATGCTTCCAGGCTACCTCAACTGATCTCCAATAAAGCTATTCTAGCTGCTGAGGAGAGGAGATTTGTGAGAGCAGGTGGCCTGTAGAGAATCTGGTAGAAGTTATAGCAAAATGGCTCATCACTTACCTAAAAAAAAAGTGGTGGTGCCAATGGTGATGACAATGGTCAGAATGCCATTAACCACCAAGCTCACATTTTTTACATTACAAGCAAGTTTCTTTTTTCCATTATTGCGCAAACCTGCAGAGGGAAATAAAGTGTTAATGTTTCCTTGGTTTCAGCAAGAAGCTGGACAAGTCCTTCTAGAAACTCCAAAGTATCTGGGGGGCTCCAAGTCTACCAAGGCTAGAGTAGTCCATCTGCACTGAAGGTGTGAGTTCAAGGTTGCATCACACCAAGATGTCATACCACTCAACAGTCCCAATTTAAACAGGACATCCTGGAATTACAGAGGCCAATCTTGGTTTCTGATTGGATCCCATAATGTCCCATTTTTTGGTCCTGTGCTCTGGTGCAGGTCAGCTGGGGACCAAAAAAGAAACGTCCCAATTTTGGTCAGCAGGATGTTGGAAGGGTATGAGATGAACCAAGTTCACCTGTGGCATCATGAAGCTTGGTGCCTCCCACCACAAAATCAGCCAACTGGTAGGCCTCTGCGCATGACTGGTGAGTCACCAGTTATTTATTTTATTAAAAAGTATTTACTTGCCACCATCTCCTAAACTATCAAGGTGCTGCACAATAATATTTGTACAATAAAACAAGAATCACCAGTAGAAATAGTAAAATAAAGAAATAAATCATTAAAATAACTGGGAGATCAACAACATTTTAAACAGCTGTATAGGCTTGTTGGCATAAGAAAAGGTCTTCAAGAGATGCTTAAATCCACTGGCTGCAAAGATTGTTACCAGAAAACAGTGCCAGTCAAGGGAGCTGCAGTGTAATATACTACTATATTATAACTGTGTGCACAGGGCTTTGGAGCAGGGGTGACTAAGCTGCAGCCCCCCAGATGTTGCTGGACTCTAACTCCCATCAGCCCTAGCCATCACCACCAGTGGTCACAAGTAATGGGAATTGTAGTCCAACAACATCTAGCAGGTCACAGTTACCCAGTGCCGGATTTAAGTATAAGCTAAGCAAGCTATAGCTTAGGGCCCCACTCTCTTGGGGGACCCAAAAAAATTAAAGGGGAAAAACTGAATGTACATTTCCAAAATAGAACATAAAAAACAAATAAAATAAAACCTACATACAGCCACAGTGTTTTGTGCTGTGTAGGCTCCTCTGATGTAAGTAATGGGCCCCGCCTGCTAGCCTGCTCCCTAAAATATCACAGGTTTGCTCATTTCTATATATAGGGTGCCTACATTCTGCATGGACTGGTTGCATGGCAACATGGGCAAATGGCTTTGGATACCTATTAGGTCCATAAATTACAATATAGCATATATTCAACACAAAAAACAACAGCAATTTGTTGTTGACAAAGGACAGCTGGACATATCAAGGGCCCCATTACCTTCAGTAGCTTAGGGCCTCATCAAACCTAAATCTGGCCCTGCAGTTACCCATCCCTTTTGAAGCATCTGAATTGCCCTCAAAACAGAAGTTGAATTTTTTTGTTGCTGGCAGCATGAAAGTGACAGAAGGGAATCTCTATTCTATGTAGAAACAGAATGGGATATTTTGTTCATGTTGGATATTCTCTGTGTGTGAGTGAGAATCATTTGTCCCAGAAACAAAAAAGAACAGGGAAGAAATTTCAAGAAGCAGCAGAAGGCTGAAATTGTTTTGTCTGTGCAAGGAAGTTTTCTGTGGGAACTTTTCTTTGGACATGCACAGTGTGACAGGAGGTACTGATGACAATGGTTCTGTGTAACTTGTTGTAACTTGTGAGTCTCTTGCTTGCGCCTTGCAGTGAGAGAAGCAGAGAGAGAGTCTTGGACTCTTGTTGGACTTTAAGTATGCCTTGACCACGGCAGTGGTAAATGTCTGTACTGTACAGTATATATTTGCTACTAATATGCTTTTATGCCTGTCAAGTAAACCTCTACACTTGACTGAATCTTTACGGCATCCATGAGTGTTTATTGCCTGCTGTGTGTACCTTCAACCCAAAAAAACCAAGTCCAAATGTAAGGACTAGCCAGCAAAGTGGTTCGCCAGCAATATGCAGCTCTGAGTGTCTGCTTTCAGCAGATGAATTTTTTTTCAGTTAATGCCATGTCACCAGCATGTAAATATGCCAACACTTGGTTGGTCAGATTGGGTTCCCGGAAGAAAGAGGAACCAATATGTTTTGAGCGATATGTTGTGAAATAGTGTTGCATAACACAAAATTGTGAAGTCAGTGAACACAAAGTTGTGAAGTACATGGAAGGTGAATTGGAAGAACAGCCAGGAATCTATCTCCTCAAGGGCAGCCTCACACCCTTATCCTTATGCATGGTAAGGATTGTTCCATTTGAGAGAGGAACTAAGAAGAGCCTAAGAAGCCTTCCTCGATTTTCACACAAGTGTCTATGTACCCATCCTTTTCCATGGCATTTAACTGCCTGAATAAACTAGAGTCTTCATGAATTTAATCAGTTGGCCTGCATTCTGCAGCTCTCATCCCAGCAGCAAATCCATTAACTTTTCTGACAGTAAGCGGAGACAAACACACGCCTTCTCATCAGAACTCACTTACCATATAGAGAATGGCTCAGTTTCGGAGAGAGGATTCCTCTTGCTTGTTTAGTGCTTTCATTACCTTTGAATTCATAACTTCCCCCATTCTCTATTGCAGCTGGATTCATAGCGAGCTTTTGCTCTGTCTTTTCAATTTCAGAGAAATCCATCTTTTCTTTCTCCCAGGAGGATCCACAGACCTCACAGTAAATGCTACTCAGCTCTAGTTACACTGAGTTTTGCAGTTTCTTGACATACGTTCAAAGCAGATCACTGGATTGCAGATTCAACCACAGCATGGCTAGGTGGTGTGGTGAGAAAACACCCTTTTTAAATACCACTTAATCATGTGCTTTAATCGGATACTTTGTCTAGCCAAGCTGTACTTAATATGTTTTCCACTTCCCTGTTTTGTCTTTGTGACTCCTTTTATTCCCAGTGAAAGTAAAGCCTCTTCAGAGTCTGAAGCATAAATTCTGTGCTTTTGCCACAGATATTTTCTCCACAACATCAGTTTTCGCCATAGCATCAGTGTCCCGAGATTTCTCTGTGGAGACAAAATTACAGAGTAGAGAAATAAATTATTTCTTATTGAAGTCTTTAAAAGGTGCAGTTTTGCTTCCATACTAGTATGTTGTTGTCGTTCAGTCGTGTCCGACTCTTCGTGACCCCATGGAGCAGAGCACGCCAGGCCCCCCCAAAAGCCCTATTGGTGGTTTTACATATACTAATTTACAGAGCTGGAAAATTCATATATGAAATATTGCTTCCTTTTAGTCTAAATGATTACAATAATATTTCTACATCTACCTGATGAAATGAAAGCATTGAGAAAAGTGAAAGGGAGGAGCCCTTGAGATACTTGAATATGGATATTGTTTTATATTTCTCCCCAGTCTCCTCCTACCCAGCTCCTCCTCCTCATGAAGCTTGGTTTCCAAGCCTTATGAGGAAAGGTCTCTCTCCTCTGCACACGTTCCAGCTTGTCAACATCCTCTGTAAATGGTGGTGCCCAGAAATGGACACAGTACTCCAGGTGAGGTCTGACCCACTTTAATTAAGGTGTCTGGCACAAAAACCTCTGAATGGATCTGCCTAAAATTTGGCAGGCTTAATCCAGAGAGGCTCATATTTCTGTAAATTTCTTCCTCTTTTCTCTGAAGCCTGAACAACCGTACAGTGGTACAGTGGGACCTCGACTTACGACGATAATGCGTTCCGACGCAATTTTTGTAAGTCGAAAACATTTGTAAGTCGAATCCCCATAGGAATGCACTGAGTGAAAAAAATTCGTAAGTCGAAAATTCGTAAGTCAAAAAAATCCTATTAAAAGCGGCCGCGACTTCCATTCGTAAGTCGAAAAATTTGGTTGCGGCGGCCATTTTGTTTCTCCCGGAAGTCATTCGTAAGCCGAAAAACACGTAAGTCGAATCGCTCGTAAGTCGAGGTCCCACTGTACCTTGGTTCTCAAACTTAATCTGTTCCAGAAGTCCATTCCAAAACCAAGGCACGCTTTCCCATAGAAAGTAATGCAGAATGGATTCATCCATTCCAGACTTTTAAAAACGACTCCTAAAACAGCAAATTAACATGAAATTTACTATCTAACGCAGGCATCCCCAAACTCGGCCCTCCAGCTGTTTTGGGACTACAACTCCCATCATCCCTAGCTAACAGTACCAGTGGTCAGAGATTATGGGAATTGTAGTCTGGGGTTTGGGGATGCCTGATCTAACGAGACCATTGACCCATAAAATGAAAGCAATAAACAATGTACTGCAGTCACACAATCAATCAATCAATCAATCAATCAGTAGCTGAACTGGGTTCCACACAGTCACAAAAACAAAACAAAAAAGAGCCACAAAAGCAAAAACGCAAAATAAATAGCAAAATCAGACAGACCTCAGAGTAACACTCAAAATAGAAGTGTAGCACTCATATCAATTCAACACTTTTATTGGCACATATAAGACAACAGAATATTTATATTACATACAGTGAAAAGGGAATCTTCCTCAGCCTATTGTGTGGACCAGACTTCCCCAGATTTAACTTCAAAGATTCTGGTCAAAAAATTTACCAGAGCTCTAGTGAGTGTTTGAGAGACATCTCTCAAAAGGAACTGCACCTTATGTTGTTTGTTAGGTGGGGCCTCAGGCCATGGAGAGGACGTTATAAAATCAGCACGGAAGATGTTAAAAAGGGCAGTCCAGAATTATATGGTCTAGAGAATCGGGTACATTCTGGCCACAGGTGCAGAGTCTATTCTGGTAAGGAATGCCTCTGAGTCTTCCAGACAACACGGAGGACGGAAAGGCATTCAGACGGGCCAACATGAATACTCTGTGGTGTAAAGGTGTCACTAAATTATAAAAATAATTGGGCATCATTCCATGATGGGGTTGCAACCCTAAGTGAGCAGGGGAGCATACCGGGGGCTGGAAGGGATGAAGTTTTTGAAATTAATTATCTAACAGCCTCTGCTTGATTAGTGCAAAAATGCGAGATTCATCAAATGGCAGGAGAGAATCCACTGTAAAACCTATTTGCCTGAGTTTAAGAGTGATGCCAGAGAACCAGGTAAAATTATGTTTATCTTTTAGTAAAGAAGTTAATAAATCTTCTGGCTCTGTATTGAAGTGAATTTTCAGCCAGTATTTAAAGGTAATGATCCAACCCCTAGTTTCTAGAAGATGCTGGCCCAGCTCTGCACATATAGACAGATAGGGAACACATTTTGGAACTCCTAGAATTTGCCATAGGAAAGCTGCCTGGACACCTTCAACTCTGTTATTGTAGTTGAATATCCATAGGGGGATCCCATACAGGAGTTGGGAGGCGGTTTTTGCTTTAAAGGCTTTGACTGCTGCTGGCACAAACTGGTTGCCACCAGTGAAATAGAAACGTTTAATTTGAGCCGCTGAGCATTTAGCTAAGTTAATTATTCTATTTCGGTGGGTTACCCATTTTATGAAAAGAAATTCCTAGGTATTTAAAGCTCTTCACTTGTTCAATATTTTGTTTTCCCATATGCCAGTTAAAAGGGTGCCAGTTTTTAGAGAATACCAGTATCTTTGATTTGGAATAATTGTTAGTTGATTCGCTTGCAGTAGTTAAAGAATGCTCTTAGGTATCTTTGCAGCCCGACTTTGGTATAAGAAAGAATGGCGGTATCATCCGCATATACAGAGGGTGGGAATATCGGAAGCGTAACACTCAAATCGGAAGCGTAACACTCAAAACGGAAATGTGGCACTCAAATTGGAAGTGTAACACTCAAAACAGAGTATGTTCGGCTTCCAAAAAAGTTCATAAACTGGAACACTTATGTCTGGGTTTGCAGTGTTTGGGTTCCAAGTTGTTTGAGTATCAAGGCGTTTGAGAACCAAGGTACCACTGTATAGCCATTCTTAGATTCCTCACTATATTGAATGAGGGGGGGTGAGGACTTTGGGTGGCATTCCTAGCAGTGCGAGGAGAAAGTTCTGCCAGCACAAGGATTTCTCCTTGCGCAAGGGAACATTCTCCCCCTCTCCTCCCTCAAGACCCTCCAAATGTATTCTAGCAGTTCCATCAATCAAACAAAGCCGTCCTTATATTCCGTGCTTTTTTTCTGGGGCCACGCAGGAGTATGTGTACCCCTAAACATTTTTTAATCTGGGGTCTGGAGGGTGGCAGCCACACAGCTGTGAGACCCGCCTGGCCTGGGGGCCCCCGTGAGATCCTCCCTCCCCTTGCAGATGCACCCTGGACCCCTTCCCCAGCCTGAGCCTCTCCTTCCCCCGATCCTTCATTGATTCCCGAGGTTTGAGGTTTCCTTGTGCTTCCAGGCCCGGCACATCTTTCCCTCCTTCCCTTTCTCACCTGTTTTCTTCTCTCTCTCTCTCTCTGTCTCTCTCTCCCCCCCCCCCCAATGAATGTTAGGAAAAGAAAAGGCTGCCAGGCCATTTGGAGTTGTGTTCCTATTGGCTTAGATCCCTTGGGTAGGGGCGAAACTCCCTGCTTTATTTGACCCTCATTCTCTCCCCCCCCCCACTCCTCTTATTTAACTAATTTTCTCTCTCCCCAATTGAAAGTATCTGTCAATGTATTTCTATTGGGAATTGTAACAAACGATATCCCCTAAGACAAGAAAAGAGTCTTCTTATATGCAACAGCTGCCGCTGGAATATTCATCGCCAAAAATTGGAAGTGTGAAGAAGCGCCATTAGTGACAGATTGGCAATGTAAATTCTTGGAATTTATTGAATTAGCAAAATTGACAGCAACAATTAGAACGCAATCAAACCAGAATCTTAAACAAGAATGGAAGTGTGTAGAGGAATACATGGCTAATAGATGCTCCAAGCCTCCAACAAAAAATTATTGATATGCGTTAACTGACCTCACAAAGTTAATATAGATAGAAACACAAGAATAAAGATTTAATAAACAAATTACAAACGTACAAACACAATAATTAATCTTAAAATAAAATTAGGAAGTCATGCACGGGTGGAGGGAAGTCTTTGAGTCACGAGGGGGGAAAGTAAGAGAAAAGTAAAAGCTAAATGTGGATTTACATTGTAATAGAAAATGTGAATGTACAAATATAAGAAATATGAAATTCTATGTAAATATTTAGGGAAGTTTTTAATGTGTGATATTTTAATGTATTTTAGTGTTTGTTGGAAGCCACCCAGAGTGGCTGGGGGGACCCGGCCAAATGGAGGGGGTACAAATAATAAATTATTATTATTATTATTATTATTATTATTATTATGCATTGAGATATTAATATTAAAATGGGGGAAAGAAAGTATCTGTCAATATCTGGTTGTTGGCCCCCTCTGTTTTACCATTTATTTTGGGATAAAGGAAGGCTTTTGGAAGGATCTAGATTCCCCTTTTATCTGGATTTATTTTTAAAAAAATAATTTCTGTGGTCCTTAATAATCAGTTCATTCCTTTTTTCCCTCTTTTTTCTTTTTTGGCAGAACCACAAATTTTGGTCTGAGGATTTGTCTTTTCCCCCTCTGGGTTTCCTTTTTTAAGGAAATTAAAAGCCACCTTTTGGAATAAGTCTTCTCTGTCCTGTCCAGTTACTGTATTTATTTTCCCCGATTTCAACTATAAATTGGTGATTTTCTTGAGTCAAAATGAGAGTACCCCTAAATATATTTTTAAAAAAGGAGCACTGCTTATATTATATTAGAAATATTTTTTTCTTCAGTCCAGAACCCTCTCCCCCTTCCTCCTCTCCTTCTCCTTTCCCCAATCTCCCTCCCCATCTCACCTTCTCCCTTTCTCCCCCCTCAATATATTATAGAATTCTTATTACCTTCTGGCAGAATCAATCTAGACTAGCAGCTATGTTCTGCAGTGCAGGAATAAATATCTGCTGCTGACCAAGCCCACAAGAAGCAAAACAGAAAGAGTTTTCGAAGCGGTTGGTTCCTGCCATTTATCTCCTCTTCCTCCCCCTCCCCCGCTTCCTCGTCCTCGCCAGCGAAGTCTAGTCAACAGTTTCTGACTCCAGCTCCCCCCAGCCTTTAATGTCACCTCCTCCCAGCCTGAATCTAGAGATGGTTTCAATTGCCCAAGGTCTTCTGCCTTGCTTCAGAGAACAGTGCAACCCTCTCAGAGGCATTCTTGGGCACCAAGTGTAAAAGAATGTTTAGCATGATTTAAAATCAACCCCACAAACAGAGGGCAAAACGTCCCAGTGGGGAATGTGATCACCTTCAATGTGCAGAAGGAGAAACAGCCAGGGGCGTAGCAAGGGAGCGGGGGGCCGCCCCGGGTTCTACCCCAGAGGGGGGTGACACTTTTTTTAAAAAAAATATTAATTTTTTAATTTTTTTTTAAAATTTTAACTTCATTGAAAAAAAGAGATAATAGACACACACACAACCCCCCACACCTCACAAAGTGGCACCATCAGAGGGGGGTGACACTTTTTAATTTTTTTATTATTAGTTTTATTTTAACTTTATTGGAAAAAAAGAGATAATAGACACACACACACACACACAAAAACCCCACACCTCACAAAGTGGCACCATCAGAGGGGGGGTGACACTTTTTATTTTATTTTATTTATTTATTTACATTATTATTATTATTATTATTATTTATTTATTTTTATTTTATTTTAACTTTATTGAAAAAAAAGAGATAATAGACACACACACACAAAACCCCCACACCTCGCAAAGTGGCACCATCACAGGGGGGGTGACACTTTTTATTTTAATTTTTAATTTTTTTTAAATTAAAGTGGTGGGGGGTGACAAAAAAAATTCCGCCCCGGGTACCACCTGGGCTTGCTACGCCTCTGGAAACAGCTGCTGAAGTCCTGGTGCCAGTTGGCAACTTGGCGATTGCTGAGTTTGAGACTAACAAATGACAAGCTTACTTGAAGCAAGGTAGGTATTATAGTAAAAGAAAATTAAAAGTGTTATAGTGGCAGGAAAATGCCTGCGGAAAGTTGAAAGGAGCATTGGTTTCTATAATTTTATGGAGGTCCTTGAGGGAGAAATGCAACAATGAGATTTAAAAAGCAATGAAAGATCTTAATATTTTGGAGGCAGCCCATGCAAGGTCTCACAAAAGGTGGCAAGCGTTTAGGTGCCCAAAATCTGCTTCATAAAAATGGTTAAGTAGCAGAATGCAGTAAGAATTCATTGTTTTTTTAAAGGTAAGCCTTTATCCAAATGTCAATTTCTTCTCTGTTGGAGCTCGCACCGAAAGCGATCACTCTCCCTTAAGGTTGACAGTACAGTGCGGCCATGTCGCCAAGACCTTAAAACCTAATTATCTGGAGTATCCCTCCTATAATACCTTGAAAAGGGTTAGATGGTCAAACGAAGCTGATGGAACGATCACCAACCTTCTGAACTCTGACAAAATGTTGCAACTGAGAACTTCACTTTCTAATACTATCTCAGCTAATGAAGCTGTCTCATCCTATTCTCAATTAATTGACCAATGCAACACAATAGCTAAGCCCGTATCTGCCCCCTTTACCAACTCTCCCTCGTGGTTTAATTGGGAATGCTATGCAGAGAAAAAAATACTTAGAATGGCTTTTAAAAATCTCTGCGAAAAGAACGATGAAAAAAGCAAAATAGCCTATTTCGCTCGTAGGAAACTATATAATGAATTTATTACCAAGAAAAAGAACACATTCCACCAGATAAAATGGTCATGCCTAATAGCAGCTATTAATATGAATGATCAAAAAAAATTCTGGCAAATAACTTCTGGACATCTAAATAATAACCTCTCTTTTATTGCTCCTACAATTCCTCCCCAATCTTGGGTTGGTTATTACAAGGAAATCTTTAATGACTCACTTTCCCCTTCATCTGATGATGGAGAGAATTTACCACAAAATATCCCATTCTGGCCTCCGGTAGGTATTGATGAAATTATGGAATTAATTCAAGAATTGAAACATGGTAAGGCCCCCGGTCTCGACGGGATCCCTGCTGAGATCCTGAAAAAAAATGCCGACTGGTGGGCTCCACCACTCGCCAATCTATTTACGCTAATAGATCAAAAAGGAATAATACCTAATTCATGGCTGACTTCTATAATAATACCAGTATACAAAAAAGGTGATCCGGAGCAACCATGTAATTTCCGTCCTATTAGTTTACTTTCTACTATAAGTAAACTCTATTCAAAACACCTAGAGCGCTATTTATTGGAATGGATTAAAAAGAGCAAAATTATTGGCCCAGAACAGATTGGCTTCACAAAACAGAAATCGACGCTAAACCATTGTTTGTTATTAGCATCCCTAGCAGATAAATATATGAAACCTGGGAATGGGAAGTTATATGTGGCCTTCATCGACCTAAAATGTGCCTTTGACTCAATTCCTAGACGGTTGCTATGGGATAAATTAAAAGCCACCGGGATAGAACCTCGCCTACTTTTTTTGATCAAAAAGTTGCACACTAACACCATGTGCCAGGTGAAATTTTCTGCCGCTGGCCACCTAACACCCAACTTTATAACCACCAAAGGGGTAAAACAAGGCTGTATACTTGCCCCGCATTTATTCAACTTATTCCTAAACGACATGAACCAACAATTACTTACAGTAAATGGCCACCCTCCCAGGCTAGGCTCCAAACCAATTCCCACCTTATTATATGCGGATGACACCGCCATTATCTCCCATACCAAAGTCGGACTACAAAGATACCTAAAAGCATTCTTTAACTACTGCCAAGTGAACCATCTGGTAATTAACTATTCCAAATCAAAGATAATGGTATTCTCTAAAAGTTGGCACCCGTGCAACTGGTATATGGGAAAACAGAAAATTGAACAAGTGAAGAGCTTTAAATACCTGGGAATCACTTTCCATTACAATCTAAGATGGGTAACTCACCGAGACAGAGCAGTCAATCTGGCTAGATGCTCGGCAACTCAAATTAAACGTTTTTATTTCACTGATGGCAACCAGTTTGTACCAGCAGCAGTTAAAGCCTTTAGAGCAAAAACCGCCTCCCAACTCCTCTATGGGATCCCTCTATGGATCCCCAGCTACAATAATAGAGTTGAAGGTGTCCAGGCAGCTTTCCTATGGCAAATTCTTGGAGTTCCAAATTGTGTCTCTTACCTGGCGATATGTGCAGAGCTGGGTATGCATCTCTTAGAAACAAGAGGCTGGATTATTGCTTTTAAATTCTGGCTGAAAATTCACTTCAATACAGAGCCAGAAGATTTATTAACTTTTTTATTAAAAGATAAACATAATTTTAGCTGGTTTTCTGCCATCTCTCTTAAACTTAGTCAAATAGGTTTTACAATGGATTCCCTCTTACCATATGATGAATCTCGCATCTTTGCACTAATCAAGCAGAGGCTGTTAGATAATGAATACCAAAAACTTCATCCCTTCCGGCCACCGGTATGTTCCCCTGCTTATCTGGGGTTACAACCCCATCATGGAACGATGCCCAATTATTTCTATAACTTGGTGACTCCCTTACACCGCAGAGTATTCATGTTGGCTCGTTTGAATGCCTTTCCGTCCACCGTGATGTCTGGAAGACTTAGAGGCATTCCTTACCAGAGCAGACTCTGCACGTGTGGCCGGAATATGCCTGACTCTCTAGACCACATAATTTTGGACTGCCCTCTTTTTAGCACCCTTCGTGCTGATCTTATAACGTCCTTTTCATGGCTGGAGTCTCTTCCTAATAATCAACGCAAGGTGCAGTTTCTTTTGAGAGATGTGTCTCCATCAACCACCAGAGCCTTGGTACAGTTTTTGTCTAGAATCTTCGAAGTCAAATCTGGGGGAGCTTGGTCTACATAATAGGCCGAGGAAGTTTCCTTTTACTGTATGTAATATAAACATGTTGTTGTTTTATATATGCCAATAAAGGTGCTGAATACTGAATACTGAAAAGGTAACAAACCTAACATACTCATTTACAGGAGAGTCCCTGTTTCTGCCTCCCCCAAACTGGGAAACATATAATTCGTACACCATTTGATTGTAAAGAACCTCAGAGCGGTTTACAAAAAGATAAAAAAATAAAATTGAGAAAAACACAACCCTAATTTAAAACATATAAACGTAAAAATATTAAAGCAAATTATAATTACCTCAACTTTCTAAGCAACTGGTAGACTTATCTACACAAGAATGTTTTTAGCTAGCGCCAAACTTGTTTATACAGACCTGTTGTCAGCAGCTGCAACTAAAACCAATTGTCTGGAACTGCAGTTACCGGTAGCTGATTGAAACCAACAGGGAAAGTCAGAACTAAAAGGGGTGGTAGTTCCCGCCTCGCCTCTCCTTTCACTGGTCCTTCTGCCTCCGTCTCTGGCTTGGCACAAAGACTGGCATTTTTAAAAAATCTCTTTACTTGCAGCAAGCCAAAGATTTGTTCCAGGAAGGAACAGTTCCTTCCCAATGTCAGATATGAAAATGAGAGTTTCAAACAAAAAGCAAGCAAGCAAACATCTAACACAGCAACCCCACCTACAGAACACACACACACACACACACACACACACACACACACACACACACAAAATGTACTTATGTTACAGAAAACTCTGAATTTCTGCTTAAACATTTTAATATTGTTGCAGGCCGCCCCAATCTCTGAGTGGAATGGGATTCTAAGGGGTCCAGGAAACCCAGAATTCAGTTTCTTCTGAATGAGGAACATTGGAGACTCTGGTGTCTTTAGGCTATCTCGTTTATTTACACAGATATACAACCTGAGCCAACAATGGAGGGGCTCCCATCATTACCACCCCAAGAAGGAACTGCTTCTCCCATAGCCACAGCCTTAGATCCCAGCAGAAATCAGGCATGTTATGCATTGAGTGGTCTGTGTTTACCTGAGCTTGTGTCTGGACTAAGAATTCTGAGCTCCTGTGTTCTGATTTGATACATGATGTTCAATTACAGAACATTTCAGGATTTGGCCCTTGAATTCTGAGTTGTGATTTGCAGCTTGGAAGTTTAGACAGCCAATCACGTTGGGAGTGGGAGTGGCCCAGGCTTTTCAGGAATGTATACAAGCAGTTGCTTTGCCCCTGTTTCCCAGTGATATAGTTCAATAAAGGTTCTTGCTGTTATCACTGTGTCTTGCCTCGTGGACTCCGCCTACACTTCAAGGTATATCTCTTTCTCTTAGCTGCCCAGAGGTATATCTCTTTCTCTTAGCTTTTCAGAGGAGGAGCAGCCTTCAGAACGAAGATGATCTCATGCCAGATGTGCAGGAAGGGAAGCATGAGAAACATAAGAGACCTACCATACCTAAGACTGCGAGAAAGCGAAAAAGAAAGAAGGGATTACCCTGCAGGAAAGAAAGCAAAAAGATGAACAAGAAACATAAAAAACAACAAGGCCAAACAGTGACAGAAGGAAGAAGTCACCAGAAGCTGGGAAAGGCACTGCAGGGCAGAAAGGAAGATCAAGACCCAATTGGGTCGGAGAACTTTTGGATTTGGACTTTGGAGAGACTGGGTGTGGGGTGAATAGACTTTTTATATTTAAAGGGAATGATTTTACTGGTTATAAGGACAATGCTGATGAATTAAAGGCTTGAGTGATGAATAATGAGAATTGATTTTTTAAATGTTAAGGACAGGCCAAAATACTCTGAGACCAAGGGAAAGAAGGGGGGTTAAGAAGGGTCAGAACATAGGGAATAACAGAAGTGTCTAAATGCCAAGGTTGGAATTTAGGTTTGATAAGTAGAATTACCTATGTTTTTTGACAATAAATTTAAAGATGATGTATAAATAATATGTTTTTGACAATATATTCAAAGATGAAGCATGAACCTGGAAAGGAGGAATTACTATGAACCAACAGGGGGGACCTGGGGAAGTCGAAAAGGAATAAGAAATTGAGAAAATTGGCAATACGTGGCCTACAAAGTAGGGCCGGGACAAAGCAATGTTAAGATAATGAAATGTAAGGTTAAAAGAACAAGATATGTGTTACCTCTGTGAGAGGGAGGAAATGATTTGGATTTCCCATGGTGAGAGGTGGGAAGCATGAAGTTTAACCGTTATGTTATGTGCTTAAAAAATGGTAAAACCCAATAAAAATTATTATTATATATATATATATATATATATATATATATATATATATATATATATATATATATAACAGTTGAGAGAGGTGGGGTACCCATTTGCTGTCTGGCACAGGGCCACTTCCTTTGCTACCTTAATGACCCATACTTACAGGGCCATTGCCAAGAAGCTGGCCTGGCTCTTCCAGCAATTGAATCTCCTTTAGATTTCAGCCCTTGCTGGATATAGGAAGGGTCTCAGGCATGCAGGCCCCCTCCCCGTCCCCATTCCCCGCTAAACTCACAACAATATCTAATTGGGAAACTACTATGCAATTCCTGCCAACCTAGCAGTTCGAAAGCACATCAAAGTGCAAGTAGATAAATACCGGTAGGTACCACTCTGGCGGGAAGGTAAACGGCATTTCCGTGCGCTGCTCTGGTTCGCCAGAAGCGGCTTAGTCATGCTGGCCACATGAACCGGAAGCTGTACGCCAGCTCCCTCAGCCAGTAAAGTGAGATGAACACCACAACCCCAGAGTCGTCCGCGACTGGACCTAACGGTCAGGGGTCCCTTTACCTTTACTATGCAAATACTGTGCAAACATAGTTGTTGACAGAATGACCACTCCCCACATCAATTGGGGGCGACTTTTGAGTGGTCGTGCGCAGCCCCCTGGACCCCAGTGCGGCTCCTGGTAGTTCAGGCTGGCTTCATCCTCCCCAGGCTGGATACCTGGGGGTCTCCGCCTACCTCAGTCAACTGCCCAATCTCACCTGGGGAGGGCATTGCCAGGGGGATTGGCCAGGTAAGGGGAGGGACTGCCCGGTCAGGGGTCCCTTTACCTTTACTTTGCAAATACTGTGCAAGCATAGTTGTTGACAGAAAGGGCAAGAGTCCACAGTATGGTAACATTTCACCCTGAACCACTCACTGCTGTGGATGGAAAACATTGGTATACCTATGAAATGTTTTGACCACACAGAGAAAAAATGTACCGTATATACTCGAGTATAAGCCGAGTTTTTCAGCACATTTTTTGAGCTGAAAAAGCCGCCCTCGGCTTATACTCGAGTGAAGCGGGAGGCAGCAGGGGGAGGAGCGGCGAGAAAGGAGCCCTTTCTCCTTTTTTGAAAAGGCAGCGATCGGTGCCGTGTTGGGGAGAGCGCGGCACGGATCCCTGCTCTTTGGAGAGGAGCGCGGTAGCTGCAGGAAGAGCCCTTTCGGGCGCTCCTCCTGCAGCCTCCGTGTTCCTCTTCAAAAGGCAGCGATCTGCACCGATCCCTGTCCTTTGGAGAGGAGCACGGTGGCCTCTTGAAAAGAGCACAAACCCTGGGATTTCCTCTTCTAGCTAGCCAGAGGTGGGGTGGATAATGGAAGGCAAACTGCTGCCTTTGACAGAAGCTGCTTGGTGGTCTTGTTTGGCCCATCATTCTTTCAGCCTGACCAACCTGACATGGCAGTTGTCGAGAATAAAATTGAATAACCTCATATATATCTCTGAGTCTCATAGAGCAAGGGGAGGAGAGGAACATGGTGAAGGAAAAGAAGTAAATCTATGGGATTTGTGCTGCAAGACTAAAAAAAGTCTTTCTTTTTTTAAAAAAAAAAGAACCCCCCTTTCATATGATTCTGCAAGCATGTAAGAGCAGCTTAGCCATAATATGAGGAGCTGATATAAATGCCAGAACCAGTTATTTGAATCATAGAATTGTAAAGTTGGAAGGGACCCTGAGGGTCATCTAGTCCAACCCAATGCAATGCAGGAATCTCAGCAAGCAGTCCCCAACCAATTTGAAAGCATTCTGGACCCTGATTAGCTTTGCAAGTGTGCTAGGAGATTTATTGCTGCATCATTACCCATTATTACCCACCTAGAAAGAGAGGCGATGACTGGCTGTGATAGAAATACACACAGTTGACACTGATTCAGTATTGCCATGCACACATTGACATACAGTCACGTGTTTCTACAGCCGTGCTTGGACCTGCTGCTTGTGTGCAAAGGCTGCACATGAGCAGAATAGGAATGAGCATGCTAAGCTCTGCCCCCATGTCGCCATGCCTGCTGCCCACCACAGGTTAGGGGGGCAAAGTCCGAAGCAGGGAGCCTCCTCTACTTCTGAAGAAATCTTGTGTGATTTAGAACCCTGCTGAATTGTGTTCTAAATAATGTATTGAGTTCTCACTCTACCCTCCAGGTTGTAGAGAGCAGACAAAGGGGCAAAGGTTAGTGAGCTCGTCCCCACTCCTGCGTACATATGTGCAGCCCACCAGAATAGGGCTCATGTATTTTCAATATCTACCGTACTTCCAAAGTCTGCTACTCTTTGACATGCAGTGCTCTGAATAAAGAATGCAGAGATGTTATCTAGGGCTGATGAGACGACATGCTGTGGGTTGGCCTAATGCCACGGCTGGGCGTTTCTTGTGTTTGGATCTCCTACCATGCACTCTTCAAGCCCACATACAAAGAAGGGCTTCTGTCGCACTGTCAGTATGGCTGGCAAATTATTTTTGCAGCGTCAAAACAGGCTGTTAATTCTGCATGGCTGCCTTCTTAACAAGGGGCAAGTTTTGCCTGTTATGCTGATTGTCACCTGCAGAGGAGGAGGAACAAGCAGCCTGAAAGCAGCCCTTTCGGGCTGCTCCTTCCTCCTCCTCCTCCTCCACCGCTGCCGCTGCCACCACCAGCCTCTGCCTCTGCATTTCCCACCCTCGGCTTCTACTCGAGTCAATAAGTTTTCCCAGTTTTATGTGGTGAAATTAGGTGCCTCGGCTTATATTCGGGTCGGCTTATACTCGAGTATATACGGTATGTGAGCGATCCATCTTCAGCAGATCACCCCCATCTGGAAGCACCCATCTTCACTGGTCTGCACCTTCAACCCAAATCTGGGAATCTTTTCAGCTGAGAGAGACTAGCCACACCACTCTCACATAATGAGTGTAATATTAATCATTGTGGCATTTGCACAAACCCCCGGTCGTTCCACGAACTATTGACCCTGCACCACCACGGCTTATCTCTTCCACTGCCACCATCCAGGTTTCCCTGGTAATATATTCAGACTCAGTCAGGTTGTAATGTATTAACAAAGATTCCAGTTTATTGTGAACGCAAACAAGTTTGAAATACTTTGAAACACTGTAATCTGATTCACTCTCTCTGTCTCCCCTCTGTCTCTAACTCACTCTGACTCATATGCCTCCCACCCACAAGAAACCAACCGAACCAACTGTCTCTCTATTTCCAACTGTCTTCCAACTGCTTTTTCCCAACTGTCTAAACCTCGGCAAAGCCTTTTAAAAACAGGTAGGCTCCGCCTCTGGGCTTTTCTATTGATCTACCTATTAACTCTTTCTCTCCCCCTGCACAGACATTTCCAAAAGAATGGGCAAATGCCACAATCATATATTTATTTTTACACATACAGCAAAAGAGGACAATGTAGGCTAGTGAAGAACAATTACCTGCCATTTCTCTGCCATCCCCTCGCCACCCATTTGCACCTGCTCAGAGCAAGGTTCTTTCTAGGGCTGGGCGATGGAACACTTTGGTGAGGCAGCTGCACACAGAGTAGGCTGTTTTCTCTCCTAGAGGTCTCTGCACTAGATTGTAGGAAGGGGACAAAGGGAACTGGCCCTACAGCAATCAGTCCTTTATTTCCCTCACAGTCTGAAGGTGAGCTGATAAGGTTGAACATTATGAGAACACGGAAGATGGTAAAAGTTAAACATTGACACGCTCTGTGCAGTGGTGCAATAAGGAGATTATTGCCTTTGGACTTGAAGGTCTTAACGGGACACCTACTCTTAAATGACAATGTGTACAGTGGTACCTCTGGTTACGAACTTAATTTGTTCTGGAGGTCCGTTCTTAACCTGAAACTGTTCTTAACCTGAGGTACCACTTTAGCTAATGGGGCCTGCTGCGCCGCCGCCATGCGACTTCTGTTCTCATCCTGAAGTAAAGTTCTTAACCCGAGGTACTACTTCCAGGTTAGAGGAGTCTGTAACATGAAGTGTTTGTAACCCAAAGCGTTTGTAACCCGAGGTACCACTGTACTATCATATCACTTTTGGTTCTGCTCATTCTGCTGCGTGAGGCCCTTGAGTTCTGCCTCAACATGGAACAAACAGCCTAAAGGTCAACTTGGTCAGGAGCCTGAAAAAGCTGTTTTGAACTCATTAATCTTAGCAAATATAAATATGACCAGTAAACATCAAGCTTTTAACCCAAGGTACACTTTAAGTCAGTACAAAACGCTACGGTTTTTCCATGCAGGAAACTCTCCAGGCAGGGGCATAGCAAGGGGGGGCGGAGGGGGCGGTATGCCCCGGGCGGCACCCTGGTCAGGGTGATAATTGGGGCGGGGCCCCCGCCCCCCGCGCCTCCAAAGTCGCCCTGGGCTTTTTTTTAAAAAAAAGGCTATTTTCGGCGCTGCTGGGGCGGAGCCACAGGGGCGGCCAGCAAGGAGGAGTGTCACGCTTGTCGCTGACGTGACACCCCCCCCCCTCGCTGGCCGCCCCTGCGGTGTCGCTCCGTGCGCATGCGCGTTATGACGTCATGCACATGGAGCGACGCCCCACCCCCAGGGGTGCCGCTTGGCTTGCCGCCCCCGGTAGCCAAGCGGCACGCTATGCCCCTGTCTCCAGGACCCTCATAAGAATACTTAGCAGCACTTTTGCTTGAGTAGCACCTGAGTAGTTATTCCAGCTCAGCACTGCCCTGAAGAGGTGAAACACAGTGGGTAGAATTGGGTATGTGTCAAGGTGATCATTCCACCAACACATACATTTTCAGATGGAATTCCCACCCCACAGATGGAAATATTTCCCCTCTCCTCTCCTCCCCCATGCACAATGTTCTAGGTATTCTCTTGACTCCCCAGAGCTGATTTGGAGGGGGGGCATGGGGTACATGTGGAAGGAAAATGCCTATTTTAAAAAGAAGGGACATAAGCCCCTTCCCTTGTTCCTCAGATTGGCTGAGACCTCTCTGCAGCAGTGACACTCAACTCTGCTACTTTCTGGGCAATTTGTTTTTATTTTTTAACTACAACCAAATTGGGGGGGGGGGTTCCATACCCTCCAACATTCCTCCGATGAAAATAGGGACGTCCCATTCCATAATGATAATTTTACTATTTGTACCCCCCACACATTGCCCAAGCCACTCTGTGCAGCTTCCAACCTAAAAAAAAACACCATAATGAAACATTAAACATTAAAAAAAAACCTTCCCTATACAGGATTGCCTTCAGATGGCTCGGGGGTCGGATAACTCCATACCCTCCAATATTTCTCCAATGAAAATAGGGACATCCTAAGGAAAAGTGGGACATTCCAGGATCAAATCAGCTTCTCTAAATCAGAAACGTCCATGGAAAATAGGAACACTTGGAGGGGTCTGGGTTTCACAGGCCACCAGAAATCACCTTGGATTGGGTGGGCCACCGATTAGACCCCCCCCCCCACTTCATGAGATTGCACCATTTTTCATGTGGTTTTTTTCCTGCAAGGCAGGTCCAATGGTTTATGAGGAAGTTGGGATAAGTTGTTCTTCCTCAGAAGGGAAACAATGAATAAATGAAGGAAATTTGACTCATTCTATATTATTAAGAAGGAACAGAAGTTTACATAGAATGAGTAAGGAGATGATGATGGGTGGGGGCTGTTGAGTTGTTCTTTTTAATTTTGATTATATATTCTGTGTTTTTATATCGTGATTTTATCCTGTGAACTGCCCTGAGACCTGCAGATAGAGTGCGGTACACAAATTTAATTAATTTATCCAGGAACCACCTGGTTCTGGGAAACACCAAATCCCAGCTGTCCAAGAGGTTCAAGATGGACCTCCTACCACTCTGCCTAATGGTAGGGTTGGGGCAGGTAGGCTCCTCTTCTTCCTGCTCTGCTTCCTTTCTCCATTCAAAGATGGCTTTTCTTTCCATAGGACAACAACATCCTCTCTTAGTGGCGCCCGCCTTGTGGAACACCCTCCCATCAGATGTCAAGGAAATAATCCACTTTCTGACTTTTAGTTGTCATCTGGAGGCAGCCCTGTTTAGGGAAGTTTTTAATGTTTGATATTTTATTGTGTTTTTAGTATTCTGTTGGTAGCCGCCCAGAGTGGCTGGGGAAACCCAGCTAGATGGACGGGGTATAAATAATAAGTTATTATTATTTATTATTATTTTCAGACATAGGTTAGGGTTGCCATATGTCCGGGATTTCCTGGACAGGTCTTCTTTTTGGGGGCCAACCTGCCTGTCTGGGTGATTTTTGCATTCTACACGAAATGTCCGGGTTTAGGGATATACCATGTATATATCTCGGGGTTCTTTTGCCACTGAAGGGTGGGAGAGGGCAGGCACTCTTCAGGGTCAGACATTCTCTGCCTGCTTCATGCGTCACCCGGAAGTGCCACAATGGGGTCTGCAACACCACCATCGCCAGTGTAGTCACTCCGCCGCCAGCACCAAGCCACCAAGCCACCAAATCGCCTGGCCTGTGCCGCTTCTGCCAGGTGGAGACCATGCCGTAGCGCTTCTCCCGACACTCCAAGAGGAAGAAGAGTTTGGATTTGATATCCCACTTTATCACTACCCGAAGGAGTCTCCAAGCGGCTAACATTCTCCTTTCCCTTCCACAACAAACACTCTGTGAGGTGAATGGGGCTGAGAGACTTCAGAGAAGTGTGACTGGCACAAGGTCACCCAGCAGCTGCATGTGGAGGAGCGGAGACGCGAACCCGGTTCACCAGATTACGAGTCTACCGCTCTTAACCACTACACCACACTGGCTCTTATAACTGATTACGATAAGTAGGACTAGTTTCTCGGCAGCCTTATGAACGCATCATGTATTTTTGAATCCATAATGTGATTCTTATATTTAATTATAAATTTTTATTAGTTTTCAATTACCAATAATAACCTCATTATAACAATACCAATTTATAATACAATTATTAATGCTAATTGTTCAAACTTGTGCTAATCAAAAACAACCCCTGTGTTGCAAGTCAAAGTCCAAACACTGAAAAAGGAGGCAACACGTTGGCCAATCTTGAGTGAACAATTAGTAGATTTAATCCGTAGTAAATTATAATCAATTATAAGACAGCCATCCAGGTAATCTGCTTTCGACTGATACTTCGTCAGTTATATAACTACAATAAATCAAACGTAAATCAATCATATTCCAATATGTTGCTAAATATAACCAGGTAAATAGACGGCACAAGTGTACGGCTAACAGATCATATTGCTTACATACTACAGAAATCCAGGAAGATACAGTAATGAAACAAACATACAATAATGAAGAACAATGAAAATAAAAATAAAAATAAAGATAAAAATGCAACATACCTAATGTTTGTGAATATTCTATGGAGCAAGGATCATAATCATATGTAATCCCTGCTACCAGTTGCAGAGAACAAGGAACTTAATATACTCTAGCCCCACAGGTCACGCCCTAGTTGACCAGGGTTTACCTGACGTAATTGAGAAGGCTAGAGTTAAATCCGGCGCTAAACAACGCTCTACTAAATTTCCTTATACAGGCTCATTGGCAGCAGCTGCTACTAAATTGCCTGGATTTCCTGGAATTGGAACTGATTCCTGGAATTGCTATTGCAGTACAGTGGAACCTCGACTTACAAAGTTAATGCGTTCCGAATGCACATTCGGAAGTCGAAAAACTTGTAAGTCGAAACGCGATTTCCCATAGGAATGCATTAAAAACGGATTAATGCGCTCCTATGGGAAGAGAAATCGAGGGTCACTTACTTTGTCGATGTGGACAGCCAGGCTCCCGCAGCTCTTCTTTTGTTGCAGGCGGCTCTGAGGGGTGCTCGCCGTTGCCGCAGCCGCCGCCATGGTGCGCAAAAAAAAAAAGGCGAAAAAGCGGCCGCCCGCCAAAAAGAAAAAGTGAAAAAATATGAAAAAAGGGGGGGGGGAACCGAAAAAGTGGCTGCGGTGCTGCTGCAAGCAGCGGAGCCGCCCGCCTCCAGCCATGGCGAGCGGGGGGGAAAGCGCCGCCACGGCCGGCGGAAAAAGCAGAAAAAGCGACAAAAGGAAAAAAAGCCGAAAAAAGCCAAAAACCCCCCGGGAAAAGCGGCTGTGGCGCTGCAGCGGAGCCGCCCGCCTCCAGCTATGGCGAGCGAGGGGGAAAGCGCCGCCATGGCCAGCGGAAAAAGCGAAAAAAAGCCGGAAAAAAGCCGAAAAAGCCGAAAACCCCCTGGAAAAAGCAGCTGCGGCGCTGCAGCGGAGCCGCCCGCCTCCAGCCATGGCAAGCGGGGGGGAAAGCACCGCCATGGCCAGCAGAAAAAGCAAAAAAAAGCCGAAAAAACCCCCGGAAAAAGCGGCTGCGGTGCTGCAGCAGAGCCACCCGCCTCCAGCCATGGCGAGCGGGGGGGAAAGCGCCGCCATGGCCAGCGGAAAAAGCAATTATTGATTAATAATTGTTGAATATTGTGTATGTAAAAGTTTTATTGCTTGCTTTATGGACTCTTTATTTGATTTGTCAATTAACTCTCTTTTTTGTGCTGACATTTATTATTATTTTTTTTTGTGCTGACATTTATGAGGAGTTTTGGACAAGTCACTTTTTCTTTTGCCTCTCTTCTGCTGGTTGGCTGCAGCCATTTCAGGAAGAAACCATGACAGATGCTACGGTATGTGTTTTTCTTCTTGTTTACCAGTCAAGGCAGGGAATGGAAAGGGAAGGGCCTTCCTCTTTGTCCGCTTCCTCCCCTTCCTCTGCTGATTGTGAGGTCTTGGGCTGAGTGCCCAGACTGTAAAACCTCCTTGACCATGACTATTTTGAGAAATAGTCAGAGAGGGAGAGGCACAAGACATCTCAAGGCCTTTGTGGAAACGAAACATAAGAACTCATAAAGTACTTAGCATTGTTAAAAACAGGAGGGGGGGCTGGCTCATATCTGAGCTGCTTATCAACACCCACAATGTGTCAGCTAAGCTACACACATGACAAAAGAAAGAACATGAAAGATTGAAGAGAAAATAATAATTAATTTTGGGAGGGAGGGATAACAGAGAAAGAAAGACAGGAAAATTGGGGAAATGAAGGACCGTGAGGACCAAGAGAAATAGAGGTCTCTTGAAAAGAACGGAAGAGCAAGCAAATGGCACCCCCTCCTAAATATTTATGTGCATTCAGTGTGTGTGTGCGACCATGCATATGCACATCATATTGGACCCGGAAGTGACCTGAAAATGTCACAAAAAATGACCCATTTCCTTGGTTCCAATGGCTAATGACTCTTCTGGAAGAGGGGAACCCAGGGCTTCCTCTGCCTCCAATAATTCCTGAGGCATAGAGTCATGTACACCTCACTCCTCCCCAGAGGTGGGAAAAAGATAACGATGGACCAGACAGATATCCGTTGATGGAGTTTGCTGAAGCCAGGTGTCAACAAAGCCCATCTTCAGGAAAGCCCGGAGGGCAAGGATAGGTGTAAATAGTTTTATTCTTCTCTTGGTGGTTGGTACTTAGAAGGTGTCTGAATTTGATAACGGGGATGAATGATGGACTCATGTTACCAAGCAAAATCCCCTCCTTGGGGACACGTTGGTGATGTATCTGGAAATGTATTATGCGAAGGGGGAAAAGGACTTAACAGTCCATGAAACCCCTACTCCATATGAGTGTGTCTGTGTGTGTGAACCTTGTTGCAACAATAAAGATCAGGTCTACTGACCACTGATTTGTTTTTTTACTTGGTTGGAGATTCCTTCTTTTCCTGACCAGGAGAGACCCGCGGGGAGTGGCACCCTGATCTGCTGGGCAGCGGAGTAAACCTGCACCCAGGATTTTTCTGTCACAGCACTCAGTTTGTGCAATGAAGAAGACAGGGCAGTCTTTACCCAGGTGCAAGGGGTGCAGGGCACCCCGGCACCGAATTCTGGGGGGGCGCCAGGTGCCCGCCGCTGAAGCTGCATAAGCTCTTAACTATCTACCTGTTATGAAATAATCTGAGGCGTCTTGTATGACGGTGCTGTGGGGCCGACGGCGGTAGCCGGGCTGTGGCCACGCGGTTGCACCCAGGGGACCCTGGCCCTCCCACTGGCTTGCGAGGAGGTGCTTCCTGGAAGTGCTCGTTTGCGGCTGGGTCCCTTCTTCCGCACTGAGGCGTTGGTGCCATGGGAGGGCATGAGCAAGCGGGGACCCCTGTGGGCACGAGCGGGTCACGGAGCTGCAACTTGGTGAGCCTGAGAAGCAGCGGCGGTGGAGCGGCCAGTCCGGAGCAGCGCTAGCTCTGCCGCCAGTGCCGCGTGCCCCTCCGGCTGGCATTGCGTGGGCGGTGCTGAGTCAGCCCCGCACCTGGCAGGCCGCTTGCTGCTCCCCCCAGCCTGGCCCAGCAACCGGCGGGGGGAGAGAGAGGCACCTCCAGAATAAAGAAGCAGCAGCAACATGCGCTGCTTCCTGCTCCACCGCCTTCAAGACCCTGCTTCCCTCCACCGGCCCCACCAAGCAAGCTGCAGGTGGGGGCTCCCTGTCTCCTCCCCCCAACGGGCCCAATCCTAGTGGTTCCCCTTCCCAGGAGGTGGTGGCGGTGGCAGTGGCTCGTGCTGGTGGTAATAGAGGCCTCCGTGTCTTGGACAGGGGCAGTGTTCGGCTTCATCAGCCGAGAGACTAGTTTGCCCGAAACACAGTCTCCTCTTCTCTTTTGCGGAATGAGAGTCTTTTAGAAAGCAAAAGGAGGAGGGAGAAAAGTTCTCTCAAGCTTTGCCTGCGAGGCTTCAGGAGGAAGATCTGGGGGCTAAACTAAATTTGGGGGTGCTGGGTGGATCTTTGCACCCCGGCGGCGCAAGATGCATTGACCACTGACATGTCAAACACATTTGTAGCCCTGGGTTCCTCCTGGGACTGCACCTGCCTTAGCATCACCTGAACGCCAGTCGTCCATGGGTCCCACCTACCTTGCTCCTCTGTGGGTGAAGTGGCAGACTGGGGGGAAAGATCCCTCCTCCCCAAACAGGGCCTTCGACCCCCTAAGTCCAGACTCAATGCCCTGGAGTGCCTTCCTCCAGTCCATCTGTAGCATGAGGTTGCCTTCCTCTCCTCTACAATCAGCCCCATCCTTCTGAGGGGGTCTGCGCCGAACCCTTGACTAGCCCATGAGGGGGCAGTTGAGTGTCCAAGCAGAAGTAATAGGTACTAATCTTTCTAACTTAAATCTTATTTAATGCACACACCCACATACCCACATTGATTTCCTTCATTGGTATCCAAGAATAAAAGCAGAAGCAAAGCACAAAAACTTTGTTCTGAAATAAGAAGTAAATCCAAAGAAACAAATCTAAAGAGGAACACCTCAGCATTAGCAATTCCCCATTTTGACCTCGGGTGTTTTTGTAAACACTCCCTCCCTTGCAGCCTTAATGACTAACATACCATACTTACAATTAGTTTGTGGATTTTTTAAAAAATGACTGCAGTTAAAGGCAGCTGACAGTGTATCAGCATGCATTCCAAGGGCCCCAATTTTCCAGGGACAGTCCTGAAATTACGAAAGCCACCCTGGCTTCTGCTTTGATCCCAGAATGTCCCCATTTCTCCCACCAGTTCTGCCACCACTGAGCTCAGGGAGGAGGATGAGCCAACGCTTCTCCCAAGTGATGGTGGCAAGGGAGCACCCTGTTGCCCCTTCACGGCCTCTCCACAGCCTCATCTACTGCAAGCCTCCTCCGTTGGGGAGAGGCTGCCACCACTGAGGCCCAGCCCCACATGATGCGCCACCTCTGAGGGGCAGGCAGGGGAAAGGGCTGCCCTGGGAGGGAAGAAAGGGGTCTTGATTCCCCCCCTAAAAAGATGCTTTGTGTGTCCACATCTAATCTTGCCCCTTTCTAAAATGTATTTATTGCCGTGTGCTTTTCTTTTTTGTAAATCTACCAGAGAACAAAATAAGATAAAATCAGGACTGAGGGGTTTTCTCAGGGTGGTGGAGGATGTGCTGTGTCCCCGTTGGTACAGTGGGGGTGTCAGCCCCCCTACTTATGATAGGAAATGCTGCGGGGGGCACAAAATGGGCGGTTGCTGAGGGTTAGTTGTGGGGTGGGAAGTGAGATACGTCTCTGTTTTCATCTGGGCTATGTTGGAGGGTATGTATCTGTGGGAATGTTTGGGAACGTGGATGATGATTTATAATTTAATATATCTCATCCTAACTTGCGCTTGTAAGTTCAACTAGCAGAGTAACATTCCCTTTTAAAATACACACAGCGAAAGTTGCTTTGATTCGCTAGAATCAACTTAATCTAGTTTCCTGGTTTATCACTATATATTTCCCCTTAGTCCCTCTTCCAAATAAGACACAACACACGTCTTCTATAAAAAGATATAAAAGGTTTACTCACGGACATTCAGTTCCAGACAGTAAGATCCCAAAAGAAGGCAGGCTTATGCATAGTAAAGATATTTACAATTGGAATCTCTCCATGTGGGAGAGAAGTCCATTAGGCCCCAGTTGGCTGGAAGCCAACTGAGCATCCTTCCTAATAGTCCAAGCGAGAGAGAGGCAAGAGAGAGAATGGCTGCTGACCTGTGTGTTTTGTTCTAACCTGCCCAGGTAAAGCCACTCCCACATCTAGCTGCAAGAGGAAGTTGTCTCAGTCCAGGTGACCAGGAAGTTGTGGCTGGAGGACTGAGAACCTTCTAGCATTGTTGTACTTGACTGCTCTAGTGTTTACATCCCACAGTATCTGGCCGCAAGTCCCACTGGCAGCTGGTGGCAAGACTACCTCATTCCTCATGCGCATGGCAGGGTAATCTGAACCCCACCCCACCCACCCTTTTCAGGAAATGCATTTGGAGAATGTGATGGCAGGAGCTGTAGTGGCAGGCAGGAAGGAAGGTATTGAGGGCTTCCTCTGAGACCCTTCATTACAGATCTTTTGGCACCAGGCAAAAACGTTTTCCTCCAACCAAGCCTTGGGCTGATTGAACATTTTATGGCCTTTTAAATGTGTTGGGGTGGGGGGTGGGGTTATTGGTTTCTGTTTTATTATGTATTTGGTGTTCTCGTTTTTTTTTATCTGGTGAGCTGCCCTGTGATCTTTGGATGAAGGGCGATATACAAACTTAATAAATATTAATAAAAGTGGGAATGTTGAAGGAGTTTCATGTGAGCAGGGTGTGCTGAGAAGCCGATCGCACAAAGGGTTTTCGGGGGGAAATACTGATTGCAACAGATTGCAACAGAGTTTCTTAATACTTCTCCTTAAACTATTAAGGCCAGCTTCTTCTCAGTGCCTTTGCCTTGCATTTAAAGGTCTCATGATTTTCAGTATTACAACACTATGATCATAAGAACATAAGGAGAGCCTACTGGATCAGGCCAATGGCCCATCCTGTCCACAATCCTGTTCTCACAGTGGCCAACCAGATGCCTGTAGGGATCTGGCAAGCAGGAGCCGAGCACTAGAGTATTTCTCCCTCCTGCAGTTTCTAGCTAGTGGCATTCAGAATTGTTATTTCCTCTGTCTGTGGAAACAGAGCATAGTCATCACAGCTAGTAGCTAATTCCCCATAATCTGTGTGGTAAGAACTCTTGACTCCTTCCTGTGTCACAAACATGAAAGGTGCTTAAGGAAGGCATTCTTCCAGCAACATAAGCTTAAAAATTGCTTAAAAGTGAGATACTCTTTGCCAGCTCTTTTGCCGATTCCCCACTATGGGAAAATATTCTGCTTTACAAGGTTTTCATTTCAGAGCTATAAGAAGCCCTGTGTGGGAGGCGTTCAGAAGGGGTAAGAAGGGATGCTTCATTTGGGACAATCATGCCCTAAGGTGGGCTTGGACCAGGTGACCTTCAAAGGCCCTTCCAACTCATTCTGTGTGGATGGACTTAGTTGCCACTTGGATATTGTAATGTGCGATGAAGAGCACTGGTAGACAGGCTGCACATGGCAGGAAACTTGGGCTTCCTTCTTTTGGTTCTTCCTGGTTGCAAAGCAACGAGGCCCCCTTGTGAGACCAGTTTGCATTCAGGGCTCTCTGGATGCAGACAGAACTGTTGGCTGTCTATGTACCCTGTGTGTCTTCTGGCATTATACTCATTTTTTAAAGGCAATTTGCCACATGCCCTTTTTGGTCTGACCCCCATCATTTCTATTCCTGCCATATATTTAGATTTTGATTGTGTTCTGTGAACCGCCCTGAGACCTCCGGGTATAGGGCGGTATAGAAATTCAATTTTTAATTTTGTGTGTGTGTGTGTGTGTGTGTGTGTGTGTGTGTGTGTGTTAAAATCAGAAAGCATGACAGAATGGGAAAGTTCTCAGAGGCTATTTATTTGTTTGTTTACATTTCATCAAGCCATGGTGGTGGCTATTACTCCTGGGGGAGAGAATTTCACAATCCCACCATGATTAGTTCTCCCTTTCGCTATTTCTGGTTGTGGGTGACTAAAATAAGAAACCACAAAAAACTTCTCTTCTTCTTTTGAAACCACAAAAAACTTCTCTTCTTCTTTTGAAACCACAAAAAACTTCTCTTCTTCTGAAAACAAAGGGATACCAGTCGATTGAAATATCCTTAGAGTTGCTATCTAGTGGGAGGTGTGCAGTATTGTGAAAGGAATACCCAGAAAGCTGACAATTTGCTAGCAGGCTCGGATATTTTGTGTATGAAGCCCTGTACAGCTTGGAATTCAGGATACCTGAAAGATCGTCTCACCCCTTACATACCCAATTGAACGCTGTGCTCCTTAGGCAAGGGCTTGAGCTGAATGCCCAGCCTGTGAAACCTAATCAGTGGCATAGTGTGGGTTGCCAGTGCCCTGAGCAAGGCAAGTATTGTGCCCCCTAATCAGAGGCTGGTGCGGGTGGCGCTGTGGGTTAAACCACAGAGCCTAGGGCTTGACGATCATAAGGTCAGAGGTTCGAATCCCCGCGACGAAGTGAGCTTCCGTTGCTCGGTCCCTGCTCCTGCCAACCTAGCAGTTCAAAAGCACATTGAAGTGCAAGTAGATAAATAGTTACCGCTCCGGCAGGAAAGTAAACGGCGTTTCCGTAGCTGCTCTGGTTCGCTAGAAGTGGCTTGGTCATGCTGGCCACATGACCCAGAAACTGTACGCCGGCTCCCTCACCCAGTAAAGCGAGATGAGCACTGCAACCCCAGAGTCATTCATGACTGGACCTAATGGTCCTTTACCTTTACCTTTTACCTTTACGTACTATTAGTTTGTGGATTTTTTTTTTAAAAAAAAATCCTCCAGGTATAGGGTGGTATAGAAATTCAATAAAATAAAATAAAAAAAATAAAAATAGAGAAGTTAAAATCAGAAAGCATAACAGAATGGAAAAGTTCTCAGTGGCTATTTCAAAGCTGTCACAGCAGGTGCTTGCTGGCAGGATTATCACACAGTAAAAGGTAAAGGACCTCTGGATGGTTAAGTGCAGTCAAAGGCGACTATGGGGTTGCGGTGCTCATCTCGCTTTTCAGGCCGAGGGAGCTGGCGTTTGTACACAGACAGCTTTCCAGGCAGGCCCGGCGCTTCCATTTAGGCGAACTAGGCGGTTGCCTAGAGCGCCAAAATGGAGGGGGCACTGGCCAGCCTGCCCCCCGCCCCCCGCCGCCGCCCCAACCAGCGGCGGAGCGAGCAGGTTGGGGTGAAAACCGCGGCGGCAGCGGCGCCAAAATGGAGGGGGCGCTAGCCAGCCTGCCCCTCGCCCCCCGGCACCGCCCGGTGCCGCCCCAACCAGCGGCGAAAATCGCGGCGGCGCGGGGCGCCCAGCGGGCAGGGGGCGGGGCACCGTACGTCATTGCGCATGATGTACGGTGCCCTGCCCCCTCGCCTAGGGCACCAGAAACCCTGGCACCGGTCCTGTTTCCAGGTCATGTGGCCAGCAGGACTAAACCGCTTCTGGTGCAACGGGACACAGTGATGGAAGCCAGAGCGCAAGGAAACACCGTTTACCTTCCTGCCACAACAGTACCTATTTATCTACTTGCACTGCTGTGCTTTTGAACTGCTAGGTGGGCAGGCTTGCCCCCGCAGTGCTGGCTTGCCCCCACAGAATATTGAGGGGCCCCAGTCCCCTCCTTGAAATTTTCAGGGGGCTCTTGGCCCCTTGCCCACCCCAATGGTGCCCCTGTGTGTGTATATAGATAGATATTTTTAACCCTATCAATTCTTAATGGTTTTTAATGATCGCTTTTTCTATGTTTTTTTAGCAGTTCTTTTTTATCTATAAGCCACCTTGAGTCCCGTAACACAAAAAGGTAGGGTTTAGATAAACAAACAAATTACCGTAATAAAAGCATCATTTCTCTTCTTTAAAGGAAGAGTTTATTATATGGCAAGTTTAGCAAACACAAGATGAACCTTAATTTATGTGCAGTGTTTAGAGTTACAACAGCAGGACAGCAGCTGTTTTACAAGAAACGAAAGTACCTGTTCCCATCAGTGGCGCCTCGAGGGTTTAGCAGAAAATAAAACAGGGTCAACAGGTTGACGACTAGAAAATGAAACAAATGTGGAAAGGCGAACAAAGTCTCTGTTCATTGTTTCAACTCCTTTTTATTGTATTGTATCAGAGCAACCAGCCATCACACAGTTTCAGGGAACAAAGCCCTGGGATCAGTGCTTTTTTTCCCTGGAGCGACGCAGGGGGACGCATACCCCTAAACATTTTGTGAATCTAAGTTTAGCACTGCCTGGGATCATTGAGTTTCATATGGGACAACGGCCAGGAAAACAAATAAGGCACACGAGGAAAGAAGGAAATGCAATGCAAATGAATATAATAGAAAAGAAGCTTTGCAAATGCATCCTTTACAGCACCTTTTCAAACCTGCTAACATAGTTTTTGAAAATGGGACACACCTGCCATGATAGGACACGGGGTGCATTAATCTCTAGTAGCCGGGCTTCCTTTTGAATTTTAACAATAACAGCAAAACACTCGGAAGGCCTGTAGCTCAGTGCTAGGTCCTCTTCAGGGAGAATTGTGAGATCACCCTGCCTAAAACCCTGGGTTTGGAGGTTATAATAAAAGTTTCCATTTGCTCCCTTACCTGGTTGGACTCTGTCCCAACGTCTCACCAAAGGTTTAGGTGACAGTTCCCCTTTTACAAAGCAAAGCTCTATTCCCCTCAAGGGAAAGTACCAACAGCTGCCATCTAGTGGGAGGTCTGCAGTATTGTGAAAGGAATACACAAAAAGCAGTTCTTTATTTCCAGAATGTACCGAGGTGAAGGTGGTAATGATTAAATGGGCACAAGACATCGGGCATACCATCATGATGAGTGAATGGGAAGCCCTCTGGAAAACTAATATGAAGTTTACGGCATGTTACACAATTGAATAAAATATTATGGAAATGCAATTCAGGTGGTACCTTACGCCATTGAAACTCTCCAAGATGTACAAAAACATTTCAGATAAATGTTGGCGATGCACAGAAACAAAAGGAGACATGCACCATATGTGGTGGACTTGCTGAAAAATTAAAGAGCTTTGGAATCTCATTTATGATGAGATGAAAAGGATCTTTAAATTAACATTTGCAAAGAAACCAGAGGCTTTTCTTCTTGGAATCTTAAGCAGTGACATCCAAAAAAATATAAGAGAAATCTTTTTTATATGCAACAGCCGCTGCCCGGTTATTAATTGCATCAAATTGGAAAGGGGGGAAAGTACCAACAGTAAGGGAATGGCAGAATAAGTTGCTAGATTATGCAGAATTGGCTAAGCTGACAGATACACTAAGGGGAAATGCAAAACAATCATTCGTACAAAAATGGGATATGTTCAAGAAATATCCACAAAAAGATAATAATGATATAATTTCTATGGCGACACTTGAATGACCCTTGTGTAAATTACATAATATTAAATAAGGAAACACGGTACGATATGTTATTAAAAAGTACAGTGGCACCTCGGGTTATGTACCCGATCCGTTCCAGGGTGCCGCTTGCACCCCGAAAAGTACGTAACCCGAACGTCCATTTTGCGCATGCGCAAAGTGCGATATCACACTTCTGCGCATGCGCGAACTGCGCAGAACGTTTCTGCACATGTGCAGACCGTGCGGAAATGCAGAGAAGTGTCCGCGCGGTGAAATTCACTTCCGGGGTGCCGGCTTTCGCAACCCGAAGCGAACGCAACCCGAGGTATGACTGTACTAGAAATTATAGTAAGAGTAAAGCAAGAAATATAAGTGCATTCAATGTTGTAAATGTAACGCACGTCGGGAAATGGCAGGAAGTCTGTATTTATATGATTTAAGTTTATTGGAATTTAGATTATTGAATTTAATATTTCAATACATTTCTGTTTAGTCCAAATATTATATGAAAAGGGCCTGTACATATACAAGTGTAAATTAATATTTAATGGTTGTACATGTATCAAAAATTATGTATGGATTTAATTTAATAAATAAAATTACTTTGCAAAAAAAGAAAGAAAGAAAAAAGGAATACACAAAAAGCCAACAATTCACTAGCAGACTAAGAAATTTAGTGTATGAAGACCTGCACAGCTTGGGATCAGGATACCTGAAAGATCGTCCCACCCCTTATATACCCAATTGATCACTGTGCTCTTTAGGCAAGGGCATGGGCATACCCAGGGGGGGAGGGGGGCAACTGCCCCCCCCAGCATAGCTGTCAACCCTCCCGTTTTATGCGGGAAACCCCCTTATTTAAAGCCATTTCCCGCTGCTCCTCCGGATTTCTGAGATCCCTTAAAATTCCCGCATTTCAAACGAAGCAGCTCCTCCCCCCCCCTTGCCAGTCAGGGACTGGGAAGACCTCGCCTCCGGCTCCTTGCAGAGAAAAGCCTCAAAGCGAGTGGGAGCCGTTTGCCCTGGCCCCTGCATCAGGCCCTATCCTCAGCCTCGCCTCGTGTCCTATAGCAGAGAGATCGGAGATCATAGAATCATAGAATCATAGAATCGTAGAGTTGGAAGAGACCACAAGGGCCATCCAGTCCAACCCCCTGCCAAGCAGGAAACACCATCAGAGCATTCCTGACAGGTGGCTGTCAAGCCTCTGCTTAAAGACCTCCAAAGAAGGAGACTCCACCACACTCCTTGGCAGCAAATTCCACTGTCGAACAGCTCTTACACAGATAACACAGATCTGTGAGGTTAGCCTTTTTTTAAGGGAAATTCCTTTATGCCGAATAGGATTCCTTGTGAGAAAAGGGAAAGGTTGACAGCTATGATTCAGATTTGCTGCCCCTCTAGTTTGTGTGTATCTGTGGGGGGCGGGTGTCGCTCTGAGGTGAGGTGAGTGTGTTTTTTGGAGGCTCATTGTGCGGGGAGGAAGGAACAGGGGGCAAAGGCTACACTGTTATTGCGTTTTGTGTGTTCTGCATGTGGGGAAGGCTGAGCGCTGCGTGAGGCACCCCTAGCTCCCACTTTTGTCTCCTTAGTTTGCAGTATTTCATTAGATTTCACCTGCTGTTGGTTCCTGTGTTCCCTAAACCTGGGGACTTAACTAGGGTGGGGGGGTCTGAATTCAGAGGCTTTGCTAAGTGACAGAATAATGCGTTTAAAAAATTGGCTTTTGTTCACTTTAAAAAAAGTTTGCTTTCGTTGTTTTGCTCCCTGCTTAAGGTTTCAATCGGGATTGACCTTGTCTGGTGTCCTGGTATAAAGAGGGTTTAAAAAGAAACCATTATTGATGCACCCGACCCGAAAGCTCATACCAAGAACAAACTTAGTTGGTCGAGGTGCTACTGGAAGGAATTTTTTAATTTTTTATTTTGTTTTGACTATGGCAGACCAACACGGCTACCTACCTGTTCCTAGATTTGTGTTCCCTGAGGACCATTTTGCTCCATGTGCATGCTCGACCCTCTTTGTTTACCTTGGATGCTGCTGGCTTGCTGCAGCCCTGCATAGCAGCCTTAGCCTTGCAAGACTGAAGGGCCATAAGCTTTGCAGCTTTAGTATATTATTTTATAATTTCATCATACTTTCCTTGAGTTGTTCCTAATAAACCTTGCATTTTGTTATTTCTCCTTTGTGTTGTTATAAGAATATGAAGATGAGCAGCACAGTCAGTCCTCTGGGAATGTGCAGGTGACCATGGAAGAGACAGCACATGGAAGAATCCCAACCAAGCCTATGAGGAGGCGTGTAGTGGTGATAGGGGATTCCCTACTGAGGGGTACAGAAGCAGTGATCTGTGGGCCTGACAAGACATCTCGAGAGGTGTGCTGTCTCCCCGGGGTCAAGATCCAAGATGTAACAGAACGGCTGCAAGGAATCATAAAACCCACTGACAAATACCCCTTCCTTTTGGTCCATGTGGGAACCAATGACACTGCAAGCCATAGCCTCCAGAAGATCAAACGTGATTATGAGGCTCTGGGCAGGAAGTTGAAGGAATTAAATGCACAAATTGTCATCTCATCGGTCCTCCCAGTTGAACGACGTGGCCCAGTGAGAGAGGGGAAAATAGGGGAAGTGAACAACTGGCTTCGGAAATGGTGCCAGCAGGAACGGTTTGGATTCTTAGATCACGGCCTGCAGTTTCTTGAAGATGGACTTCTGGCAAGTGATGGGCTGCACCTCATAAGGGTTGGGAGGAATGTTTTTGCCAATAATCTCAAAAACCTCATCAGGAGGGCTTTAAACTGACTTATGTGGGGGAGGGAGACAGTGGTCCTGATGGTAGGAGTCTATCAAGTGCTGAAGATGATCATCCAAATGTCAAGGACCAAATGGAGCAAACAGCACACAGACCTATTGGTGGGAGGAAAAAATCCTTAAGTAGGAGACTAGGGGGAATGATCAATGGTTTTCAATGTCTGTATACAAATGCACAGAGCATGGGAAATAAACAAGATGAACTTGAGCTCTTGGTACAGCAAACTAAATACGACATAATAGGCATCACTGAAACCTGGTGGGATGAGTCTCATGATTGGAATGTAGTAATAGAGGGATACAATCTATTTCAGAGAAATAGACCAAACAGGAAAGGAGGAGGAGTGGCGTTATATGTCAGGGATGTGTATACCTGTGAAGAGATCCATGATTTAAAACTTCAAAGCCAAATTGAGAGTATCTGGGTCAAAATTAAGGGAGAGAAAAATAACAGTGATCTCATTGTGGGAGTTTACTATAGACCCCCCCAGCCAAACTGAGGACACAGATGACGCCTTCCTGGAACAGATGACCAAGCATTCAAAAGGAAGTGAGATAGTAGTAATGGGGGATTTCAACTATTCTGATATTTGTTGGATGTCAAACTCAGCCAAGAGCACAAGGTCGAACAGATTCCTCACTGGCCTTGCAGACAATTTCATTGTCCAGAAAGTGGGAGAAGCAACAAGAGGATCAGCCATTTTAGATCTGGTCCTAACCAATAGTGATGACCTGGTTAGTGGGGTAGAAGTGGCAGGATCATTAGGTGGCGTCACCAGCTCATTCAGGGGCCAAAAGGTCAGTGCAAGAGATTCCCCTGCTACTTGAGGAGTGCAGTGGCTCTTGTGCCCCCTCTTCTTGCCGTTGTCACCATTCCTCCTTTTGCTGTCGCTCTGTGCTCTTCTTCTCAGATGCTGCAACTCCCCTCTTCCTCTTCCTCCTGACTTTCCCCCTTGCCGTTTTGCCTTCATTGCCAGAAGCACATTGGTTGACCCTGAGGACCCTGCCTCAGAGGAAGTCCTTCCTCAGAGCAAAATATTCTGGGTAAGGTAAGTGCATGAATGCTTCTGCCGCTGGAGCACAACCCATCCTGTTTAAACTTAGGGTTGTTGTTCTGGATTCTTTTTTAAATCCCTTAGCAAAAAGAACCCCATTGTACATTAAAGACACCCAACACTTTATTTCTATTATTGAAGACCTAGTTGTCCCTCAGGGATCGATTTTGGCCACTTGGGACATTCAAGCACTATACACTAATGTACCACTTGATGAATTACGATATTTGGTTGAACAGATGCTTCATGAAAACAATCAATCTGACCCCCCAGTCCATGTTATACTAGACTTGTTGGATATTGTTCTAGAGAATTTTTTTTTTTTCGATTCAAGGACCAATTCTATGTACAATGCAGGGGGGTTGCAATGGGTTCCCGGTGTGCTCCCTCCATTGCATGTATTTACATGCTGTTTTTTGATCTACAACATATTCTGAGCGATTGTAATCCTTTTAAAAAACATATTTTGGCTTACTACAGATTTATTGATGACTTGATATTTGTCCTAGATAGGGATGTATTTTCTGAATTTGATGTTTGGTTAAACCAATGTGACACTGCGTTGAGGTTCAATGGCAAGATGAGCGATAATAGCATTCCTTTCCTAGATGTTGAGTTATTTTTTGTTACTTTTGGGAATGAATCAACTATTAAGGTACGTCCTTTTCGTAAACCTACCGATAAAAATTCATTATTACATTATTACTCCAACCATCCGGTTCACTTAAAAAATAGTCTTCCTTATAGTCAATTCATAAAATTAAAAAGAAATTCATCTTTAGAATCAGATTTTTTGCAACATGCTGCGAGACTTTTCTCGGCATTGAAAGACAGGGGCTATCCTCTAAATGTCATCCAGAAGGCATTTGATAAGGCTAGAAAAATACCCAGACAGAATCTGTTAGTACCCAAACCCAAACATCCACAGAATAGGATTTTCGCCACCATAGAATATAATCATTTATTGTCCTCTATTGAGAAAATTATTAAAAACCACTGGCATATCATCTCTGATGTTCCAGGTTGTGAAAATTTACCTATCGTGGGCAAGAGGAAAACCAGATCCTTCAGGGACATTCTAACACACACAGATATATTAGAACATAAACATGAAGAACGGCTGGCAACTTCTAAAGGCCATTTTAGATGCGGACACTGCTCATGTTGTAAATTTGTGTTACCTGTAAAATCATTTACTAATACGATCAATGGTAAACAGATAGTCCTACAACAATTTTCTAACTGCTCTACGAAAAATTGTGTATATTGCATACGATGTGCGTGTGGTTTATTATACACGGGCAGTTAGAACCAGGATATCAGAACATAGAACCAAAATACGCAACAAATGTTTGGACGCTCCCTTAGTCCAACATTTTGTGTCAGCAGCACACACTGAGGATGATTTAAGTTTTTTCATTTTATGGACCCCTATGAAACTTCCTTTCAGATCTATAGATACACGTAGAATACTATTACAGAAAGAATATAAATTAATATTTGAACTCGACACTCTTCATCCCAAGGGCCTCAACACAGAGTTTGACCTACAATGTTGTGTTTAGATCTAAAGGGCATTTTAGATTTTATGGTTGCTAAAATACGCTGTACCTTTAAGAGCCATTGTATGTTAATTAATGGTATTGATTGTTTGATCTATTTAAGTTTCAATTTCACCTTTCTTACCAAGCTGTGCCTGTGATATCCGCATGTTCTGTTGATCAGAATGTATTACTTAGGTAGGTGATTTGTGATATTATGTAAGCATTTTGTATATTTTATATTAGGTGTTGCATTGTAATTTGGGCATTGTTTATACTACACAGAACTGATGAAGCTGTAGAGCGAAACCTGAGCAATATCCGGAGGACAGGTTTTCTTCTTCGTTCTTTCGTCGTTCTTCTCATGTGCCATTCATATTGAGTTTGGATGGATGGTGATACCACTAGATTCAGACAATATTTTTCTTCTATCATCGTGTCCAGGTCATTGTTTTGTTCATCTGCTGCAGTATTTCGTTGTCTATTCACCATCAACCTAACATGAACGTTTCGTTGGCACTGGGACCTTGTTGTTACACCTATCTATTGCTGAATGGTTCTATTATATAAACTTTATACTTTCTGTTATACATACGATATATACATGGCTTCATTTATCATTTGGCTTTATTGAAAGATTATCAGTTCCTCATAAGAGTTTTTTATGTAATTTTCATTCTATTTTCAGCCATTGTGTGGTGGTTTTTTGTTGTTTTTTGTTGCTGTTGTTTTTTAGTACAACAACAACTTAAAAGTAAATGTTACAAAATTTACAGAAGTTTAGCCATTGTGGCAAACCACAATGGCAGCGTAGTGGCCATGGCATCCAGACTGTCTTACTGTAAAGAAGGAGCCCCTTATCAAGGCAGGGAGCAAGTGGTAAGGTAAGGGGGAAGGACCCCTGGACAGTTAAGTCCAGTCAGAGGCGACTATGGGGTTGTGGCGATTATCTCGCTTTCAGGCCGAGGGCGCCGGCGTTTGTCCACAGACAGCTTTCTGGGTCATGTGGCCAGCAGGACTAAACCGCTTCTGGTGCAATGGGCAGTGGCAGAGCACATGCCCGCGCTGTCCAGGGTGAGTGCACTCCCGAGGGGGACGTGGCACAGAGGGTGCCCTCCCAGGTGCGGGATAGCCGCTCAGGTGCCGAAGCGGTGTGTGTGCCCTGCAGCCCGGGGCAGAGTGACTCCCAAGCCTCCCCCAAACTGTCAAAAAGAAGGGGGAAGGGGTGAATGCCACTGGCAAAGCGGTACAGCTCCCCCTTTACCCTTACAGCTTGGGGTAAGTTTGGGAGTCGCGAGCGGGAGGCACGCCGAATGTTACCCCCCTCAGTGAGGGCACCCGGGGCGATGTGCCCCCACCGCCCCCCTTCCTATGCCCCTGGCAACAGGACACCGTGATGGAAACCAGAGCACACAGAAATGCTGTTTACCTTTCCACCGTAGCTGTAGCTATTAATCTACTTGCACTGGCATGCTTTCGAACTGCTAGTTTGGCAGGAGCTGGGACAGAGCAATGGGAGCTCACCCCATCGTGCGGTTCGAACCGCTGACCTTCCGATTGGCAGACATTTAAGGTTACTTTCATATAATGCCTCAAAGAGCTCTGCACCAAGTTACCTAAAAGAATGACCTCCCCTCCATTGCCTGGTCTGAACAATAAATAAACAATTGAAACCCGATTAGTTTTGACATGGCCTACCACTTATGCAAAATTCAGAGCAGTGCAAATTTTGAAGGACAGCTGTGTTTTGGTTCTCCTGTCGTGCAAATTTGACAGGTTCACTTTTCAATGTCAACTGAATCACATTTCTCCTCCATCCCTAACTCACGCCATTCAAGTCCACAAATGATCTTTTACTCTTTCACATATAATTCCTAGGTTCCCTGATGACATGAGAACATCCCCTGAGTAGCAGGCTTTGTGACTGTCATTCTGGTGGAAGTCTTGGGTGAGCATTATTTTATTTTATGAAATAAGAGTGCTTGCTCAATCTGTCTGTCTGCCTGGGCCAGCTGTCTACTGTTCTGTTGCCATGCTGCAGTTTGCATGGCCACCTGCTGGTGGCCATACGAATTGCAGCATGACAACATTCTTACTACTACTGCTGCTGCTGCATGCATCTATCTTCCTATATACATAAAAATGTAAGGCCGTCATCATGCATTGCAGGATTTGTAAAGCTTTGCCGTAATCCTGGATTTGCATGAAGTCAGGGTTGGGGAGGGGAGCAAAAGAGGTGGGTTGCACAACACCAGCGGTTTTAAACAAGAGGTTCAAATACTGCTGGGATGTGGGGAAACTGAGTGGGGAAAGTGGCAATTTTAAACAATGGTAGAGGTTTGAGCAGAATGAGCAAGGGGGGTGACACTTGGAGGGAGTTTAAAACAATGTATGAGCATTTAGAAAACAACGTAGGAAAGTGCCTGTCAGTTTCCTACCTGAAGGTGGAATAAAATCATTTTCAGTGATTTTTAAATGGGGTACTCAAAGGTACGCAGTACCGGCACCTCCCTCCCTCCCTCCCTCCCTCCCTCTCTCTCTCTCTCTCTCTCTCTCTCTCTCTCTCTCTCTCTCAGTTAAAAAGTGTAACACTTACTGTAACAATTTCATGGTGAGAACCTATTTTTCGGGGGGGGGGGGAGCACTGGTCCTTTTCAGCCGGGATGGCATAGCAGCACAGCCTAATTTAGGTATCAGTGTGTTTTCTTATTCCTCAGTGTGCAAAAAGTCCCCATAACAGGTGACTCTGTTGCAGAAGACACAGTACTCCTATCTAAGAACTCTTGATGAATGTAATATCCATCAAGCCCAGTTTTTCTCATCACTTTGCCACTGTAATGGGATTCACATCCATAAGATGCTGCAACCACAAAGAGAGATGAACAAGAAGAGGGAACATTGCTCATTTCCTGTATGGTGGTGCTGTCATTATCACGTGAAGGCTATTTTATGTTATTATAATATTTTTTATTTATTTATACCCTGCCTTTTCCCCTGGCAGAGACTCGAGACGGCTTACGGAGAAAAAGAAGAACAGCTAAAAACAAAGAACAACAACAATAATAAAAACAATTAAGCACGGATAGAATTAAAATCACATATATTACATACAGTATATTCAATCTATTAAAAACCATACAATAAAAACAGAATGGCACCAGCCCTTTCGTTAGAAGCAGTCAGTTCTCCAGAGCCTGTTGGAACAAGAAAGTCTTCACCTGCCGGCAGGAGGAAACAAGGAGGGAGTCAGTCTCGCTTCTTCTAGGGAGGGTGTTCCAAAGTCTGGGAGCAGCCACCAAGAAGGCCCTTGGGGTTGTTGTTTTTTAGTACGGAGAACAAGATGTCTAAAGGAGAGTGTGTAGCTAATTATGAATGAAGACACATGAAGATACTCAAATGAGTACAGATCCCTTCTGACAAATCCATTTAAGCTCTGTTCTGCACGTCTCGGAATAGATTTTATTGTCTTCTAAAGCGCCACAGCTGCCTTCCTCAGGTTGAATTGCTGGAAATCTGTGGCGAGAAGGGATGAAACCGCTGTCAGTGTATCAGTGTATCAGCAGTGTATCAGCAGTATTCCTCAGTATGCCCTGAAGGTCTTGCTGAAGCTAAGCAGGTCTAGGTCTGGTCAATACCTGGACGAATGATTGCCTGGGAACCGTAGGACCCTCGTATCTATGGGACCGTCTCTCCTGGTATGCCCCGCGGAGGACCTTAAGGTCCATAAATAACAACACTTTGGAAGTCCCGAGCCCAAAGGAGGTTAGTTTGGCCTCAACCAGGGCCAGGGCCTTTTCAGCACTGGCCCCGGCCTGGTGGAACGCCCTACCACAGGAGATCAGGGCCCTGTGGGATTTGACATCTTTCCGCAGGGCCTGCAAGATAGAGCTGTTCTGCCTGGCCTGTGGACTGGACTCAGTCTGACCCCCTTCTCATTTTTGATGGAACCCCCTTATATGGGATTTGTATATAAATTTTCCCTCGGCTCTTTTTGCTGGTCCATGTAGGACCAGCGTGGATAGTTGGCCATGGTAAATATTTGACGTTTTCTCCCCTTATGGTCTTGATCTACAGGCTACCACTAAAACGAGGCTGCATTTTAAGCTGTATTTTAAACTGTATTCTAATCTATATTTTAATCAATTTTTTTCTTTTTAAAATGTTTTTACTGTATTTTATATTTGGTGTTAGCTGCCCTGAGCCCGGTCTTGGCCGGGGAGGGCGGGGTATAAACAAACAAACAAATAAATAAACACATTATTATTATTATTATTATTATTATTATTATTATTATTATTCCTCTGTGATGGAGGCATGGCATCTTCCATGATGGAAGAAAGACGGAGCAGAAATATAAGAAATGAAAAGAAATGAAAGTGATGAACAAGGTGACCCCACTGAATTCAACAGGGCTGATGTATCAGCAGGCAATTTGGCATATGCCTTGTGTAGAAAAGATGAGCAGAGCTGCAATACCTTTAAGAAGTGTATAGACATGGCAACCTCCTGTCAGCAGAGGCAGAGCAACCTGCTCTGGTAACCGGAGTGGCGCTCATCCGAGGGGGACGTGGCATGCTGCCCACAGGGGGCATGTGCGCGTTCCGGGGGTGCGTGGCGAGTGGCCCGTGCCCCAGGAGATGCCGTCGATCAGGGGTCGGCATTTTGTCACTCCCCCCCCCCCTTGAAATGGTACCCGGGGCAGACCTGCTTGTCAGGTTTCAGGGAATCCAATCCCCCTCCGGCCTCATGGCAGGCGGCCAGTAATGGAAAAACAAGAAGCTCTAACCAAGGTATTGGCATAATGGCTTTGCTCCTAGAAAAGTCCCCCCCCCCTCCGTCTCTCCTATTACATGTCATCCCTGCGTCAGCTGATCTGTGCTTTCTGCCGCTGAGCTTTCTGTTATTCTACTCTCAATGCCTGCCGGGTTCTGGGGTGTGTGTGTGTCCTGGAATGTTTCTAAAGACACTGCGTCTGTCAGCTGTCTCTCCCCTGGTGCTTCTTCCTCCTGCCCCTCTCCCAATATTTCCCAGCTTCTCCCTTCTGCAGCCTCTGAACTATGACCTTCTGCAAACCACTGTTCTAAATCTATACTGTCCTCCTCTTCTCGGGAAGGTTCGGGGGGGGGAGCAGTCTCCACCGTTCCTCCTCAGTCCAGTCCCTGTCACCTCTACAGCATTCCTTATCGCAGCTCTTCTTGCAAGTTCATCATGCAAAACTATTGATTTGCACTATTTTTCCTACACGGATGTTTCAGTACTCACAATTTCTTTTTTAACAAAGAGCCATTGGTCCACATCCATTTCTTCTTTGGCAATGACATGCTAAGTCCAATCCATACTACCTTCACATTTTTCTGGATGAATTCCTATAAAATATGATTTAATCAAATAAGAGCTGGGGAATAGGTCTTAGCACCTACACCTGCCCTCACAAATCCCGATAGCCTTCACATGCCCATATTTTTTATTTCTTTAAAAAAATTGCAGTGAGAATTATTGCTTGGGTGAGAAACATTTAAAATCTTTTGCATCTGTGGGAAATCGTAGGTCATGGGGCCAGAAATTGCTGGCTGCCTCAGTGCAGCAGTCTGCCGCCTACAATTTGGTGCTGAGGAGGCAGCCCTGAAGAAGAAACACGACAGGGAACTTCTCTTTGGGATTCTCCTTCCAAGTTGATATGAGGACAAGGATGCCACCTCCTTGATATCTTTCCCCAACATCCTTTCCACAGTCTATACCCTGAGAATACAGAGGCTTTGTGGGTGAATAGTTCTCAGAGCCAAGGAATAGACCAGTGGTATGTAGCTTGGAGGTACTACATCTTGAACCACTGTTGTCACTTGAGGTGCAGGTGGCCTCTGTGGCAAGGAGTGCCTTTTAATCAGCTTTGGCTGGTAAGTCAGCTGTGGCTAATGGGTCAGGTTCAACTAAATAGTTGTGGGGTGTATCATCACTGATGCAGTCAAATACAACATTTCCTGTTGCCTAGAGTGGACACACAGGGGAATGTTGTTCCAGACAGGGAGGACTTCCTGTCATACCTGCTCTGGAGCCTCCTTTCCCTGTGTGTGACCAGGTAGATGGGCGTGACCCTAGTAGACCCTACAAAAGGGATAGCCACAAAGCCATCTTCCTCTTTTTGCCTTTTTCCATTTTTTCCTTTCGGACTCCTCTTCTGGCTCTTAGCACATGGCTCATCCTTACAGAGGATGGAAGCCACAAGGTAGAAAGTCTGAGGCCTAGCTCAGACTTCTTTGCTCTCCAAATGTAATTGTAACCACAAGATAAAGCCTGCCTTCAGATTTACTGCTATGAACTGAATGTAAGTGAACTTTACTCTTATTTTTAAAGAAGACTGATGTGTTGTTATTTTTTATTATTATTATTATTATTATTATTATTATTGGGAAATAGAAAGGAAAATTTACCAGGAACAGTCCAGAATGGACAAACCAGACTGGATCGCTTAACTTAAATGATTCTAACGAATCCATCAACTTGCTTCCAGCAACGTGCAAGGAAATGTGCTCTGCTGCTTGCTCACTAGCATGAGTGAGGAGGGATAATATTTAATGAATATATCCTCTCCCACTTTCCTCAACATTCCCACAATAACTGCATTAGTAGGTGTCAATGCAATGACTCCCACTTGTGCAATGGGAATTTCCACCTCTCCTCCTCCAGGGCCCCCCATTCCTCCCCCAAATTGGCTCTGGGGGTCAGGAGAACCCCGGAACAGCACATGGGGGGAGGAGGAGAGGGGGAGATAGTTTCATTAGGCAAGCAGAGATGCTTGCTCTGATGGAGCGATCTCCTTAGCGATGCTTTGAATCTTACCTTATCTAAGGTAAATACATGCACTGCAGTTCATGCGTTGATGACCTCCTGACTAGATTACTGCAGCATGCTTCCTTGTAAGGATCTGGTTGGCCACTGTGGGAACGGACTGCTAGACTTAGATGAGCCTTTGGCCTGATCACCTGGGTTCCTCTCATGACGTGTAGTCACATGAACAGATGGATCTCAAAGCATGAAAGTTCTCCATATGTACTTCAGTGCCCCTTCAAAACTATGGTGTAGTGTATACTAATTTTGACAGTGATCCTTCACATTGCTGGCTTACGCCTTAATAAGGGCGAAAGAGTAAACATTCTGTAATAGAGATAAAGCGTGAAAGAGTAAAAATTCATTGTCTGGATTGAATATTGTGTACCTTTTCTTCCTGATCATCAATCATGAGTAGGTGAGATTTCTTGGCTATACAGTCTTCCTTGCTCTTCTCCCAGGACTGAATCGTTTCAGAAAACCAGTAGCATTTATCCTTGTGCAGACGCCACTGAATGGGGCACAGGTGGCAACTTCCATTCCCTAAGAAGAAAAATTCCCATTGTTTTTTTAATTTGGATTTACACCCCACACAATCTGTACTTTTCAGGCTAGTCTTTCGTCATTCAGCATCATGAGTAGCAGATCTTTTGCACCAGTTTACAGAACGATGTTATTTGCATATTATTGATTATTAGCTGGAGAATAACAGAAGTCTCAGTGGTATTAGCAGTAAATGTATGGTATTCTGTCAGTTTCAAAGAACTGAGGCTCAGCAAACAGAATGCGGCCAAAAATATGCACAGGGCCATCCAAACATCAGTCTGGGAGTAGGGCTGCATATAAGCAGTTGTTACATTTCCCCCTACCATAAGTTACTCATTTTCCCCATGTTAAGTTCAGTTCTCTACATTTTCAAATCAGTTTGTGATTTGCTGCACTATCAGCAGTGGAAAGATGGATGGAGAGGCCTTATGCACCAGTCTAGTGACCTCTCCTTCCTCATTATAAACACTAGGGGGTTAAGATTGTGTCCATAGTGCCTGTGACTCTAGAACAAATGCAGAGAAACTGAAAACTCATCAAATGAGATTAGTACAAATGCCAGGTTCCCCCCTTTCCCTCAGTCTAATGCAGAATATAAATCCTTTGGGCAGGAAAAGGTGTTAATCTTACATTGTGTACCATGTGTGTTTCAGGGCTGGCCCACCCATGGGGCAAGGTGAGGCAACTGCCTCAGGCGGTCGGATCCATAGGTGCAGCAGATCCAGGATCCAAGGATACATCTCCCACTGCTGCCGCCACCATGGTGGCAACAATGACTGTGGCGCGATCATTGGAGGCCTCCTCAGCATCACACTACAGCTGCCTCTTGACAAATAGGAGGCACTACTAGTCTTCCCCACCAGAAGGAAATGGCAGGGGCTGCCCTCTGGGGCCTTCTCGTCTGTACCTGGACCCAGTGTGATTCAGAGGGTCTCCCTCCCCTTCCCCACGATAGCCTTTGATTCCCCCTTCACCTCTCAGATAAGGTTGATTTGATTCTTTCCCTTGTTCCCAAAGTAGATCTTCAAACACCCCTTCTTCCCTGTGGGGAAGGCGCCATTTTGTGGTTTGCCTCAGGTGGCAAAATGTATTGGGCCTCCCAAATGTTAAAATAATAGAAATAGTCTCCTGTATGGTAAGCCCATAACTTACGCGTGCATTTAACACGTTCAGCTTTCCATGTGTGGCAAACAACAACAATATAGGGGATGGGGTTCTGAGAAAAGTGGTTTTGGCAATCTCAACCACCATGGAACTCAATGTGCTTTGACTATATGCGATTCTGGCTTTAGGTGCGATCCCCAAAACACAACTCCTGTATCAGTTGTGGGTTTACTGTACTTCAGCTGAAAATTGCTTTCAAGGCTGCATTTTCCAGAGCTGAGCACTAGGTGTCGCTATACATCTCTCTCTCTCTCTCTCTCTCTCTCTCTCTCTCTCTCTCTCTCTATATATATATATATATATATATATATATATATATATGTTCCCATTGCGTGCACGGCGGACACCACCGTGCTCCATAACCACTGGACCAAATCTCATCAAATTAAGGAAACAGCGTACCATGACCATCAAGGAAGGATCTGGCATAATAAAAATTAAAAAAACCCACACCTAACATACCTAAAATAAAGAAAAAATGCAAATAGAAATTGGTGCGCACATATGACATCACCAGCAGAAGCTCTGAAGACACCAGCAGCATCCAATAGAAAGGCAGATCGCGCGCTGTCACCAGCAAAAGCTCTGAAGGGTTGTGCCAATTAATGACGTCATCAACCCACCAACTGAAACCACCAAGGCGGCCATTACCAGACAACCCACAGAGCCATTACCAGGCAAAGACAAATGGCCAAACCCAGAGCCACAGCCACAGGCTGAAACCCAAAAACACTCCCCCCCCCCTCGCAAATGCTCCCACAACAATCAACTCAACTAGCCCAAACCCTCAGCTGCAAAAACCCACAGAGTCAGGCCAGGCCAAGGAATTGAGATACAGGGCGGAGGCCTTGGCTTGCATTTACATACTAGCCCCAGCCAAGGCCGACAGACTAGGCCTCGGCTCTACTTTACAGCCTACAGACTAGGCCTCAGCTCTACTTTACAGACTAGGCCTCAGCTCTACTTTACAGACTAGGCCTCGGCTCTACTTTACAGCCTACAGACTAGGCCTCGACTCTACTTTACAGACTAGACCTCGGCTCCACTTTACAGCCTACAGACTAGGCCTCGGCTCTGCTTTTCTACCTGTGGAGTTTTATTTATAACTGGGGAGGAGAAAGATTTAGGCAGATTTTTTTTACTATGTTGCAAGTTTAAAGCTTGATAGTACTGCTGGCTGATGAACAACCTCCACAGCGCCAGCCTCAGCCAGCATGGCCATGATGGGACTGCTGGGAGTTTTAGTCGGAAACATGGAGGGCACCAGGTTGGGTGAAGCTGCTCTGCCAACTTCCACAGGGATTTGTAAAGCTGCTTTGCAAAGACCAAGCTGTCCTGAAGCCAGCAAGGGGCTGAGATATTTTATATTTTTATTTATTTTAGAATCCTTATGGATTCAAAGCAGCTTCGTAAAATGAGCAAACGATCAGTGTAAAATAACAATTTTTTTTAAAAAAAAATCACAATAAAGCAAAACAAGATAAAATTCAAAACTTAAAAGCAATGTTTTTGCCTGTTGTAAGTTTAATTAATTTATTACAGTTTTCCAAAAATCATTATGTTATAGCTAGACCCCCCCCCCAAAATATGAAGCACATTCTGGTTTGTTGCTCTGCACCTCCACCATATCTAAACTATGCTGCTGTATATATGATTAAGTCATACAGATCTCAGATACCACTGGAATACTAATCTGTATATCTTTATTTTAAATTTGTGCACAGAGTCTGCTGTAGGATTTGTGGTTGCATCCATGTCTACTTCTTCTGAGACATTCCCCCCCCCCCCTCAATTCTTTGTCACAATTACATGGATATGAATTCTTAGATACCGGTATGTCCACACTCCTAATTCTGCTATATATCTTACTCAGAAGTTGTTGCTTCTGTTTGTTTATCATGAGGTTTTCAAATTGGTTTATCTCTCTTAAATGGCCATGGTTCCTTAGCAGACCATAGTCAACATCATGGGTAGAATGTGTCCTTTTATTTAAAACTAGTAAATTAAGCCCGTTAAGATAACGGGCGCTAGATTATATGTGATATGCCAGACTTCTTCTCTCCCCCCCCACACCTCGCATCCCCACGTGCAAAAACGCTGCATCCCCCTATTTCCCCCCCTACTTCCCGCATTTTTAAAATGCATCTCTGGGTTATTTGTGGGGCCTGCCTAGTGTTTTTACATGAGTAGAATGTGTGCTTTTATTTAAAATGCATCTCTGGGTTATTTGTGGGGCATAGGAATTCGTTCTCCCCCCCCCCCTTCAAAATATAGCCCGGCCCCCCACAAGATTGAACATCAATCTTAAAGATACTGAATTCTACATCGACAGCAAGGTAGTGTTAGGGTACATCTACAATGAGAGTAGACGCTTTTATGTTTATGTTAACAACAGAATTCTACAGATTAGGAAATCCACTTGTCCAGCTCAATGGCATTATGTACCTACTAAACACAATCCCGCAGATCTCGCTACAAGGGCTGTTGCAGCTAGTCATCTCAAAGACACTACATGACTGCCAGTCCCAAAGGAATGAATGGCCATTAGTCCGCATCACCAAAGTCTTTCCAAGTGAAGATGGAAGAGTCAGGAAGGTTGAAATTAAAGTGTGCAAAAACCAGGAAACAAAGTTGTTTTTTAGACCAGTCTCTGAACTGGTTCTACTGTTGTCATCGGAGACCTCAAATTGTGGTATCGGTTGATACCAAGCGGGGAGTGTCGTGCCTTCGGCACATGTAAAGATTTTTATACCGGGTATATGTACAGTGGGTCCTCGACTTACGAATAACTCGCCCAACGTATTTTTCGCCCAACGAACGATCGTGGCGACGGCGAGTTAACGAATTTCCTCGACTTCCGAATCGGAAGCCGAGGGGTTTTTTTTTCCCACAGGTCACATGGAAGGGGAGAGAAGGCGGGACTTCGCTCCAGCAGCCATTTTGGTTGGAGCGGAGCCCGGAGCAGCTGGAGGCTGCTACTTCTCCTCCTTCCTCGTCATGGCGGTTTTTGGCGTGGGATTTGATTTTTGGCCGCATTTTTCGGGTTGTTTTTTTTTTTGCTTTTTTGGCGTTTTCGGGGCTTTTCTCCCCTCGCCGTGGCGGCGGTTTCCCTCCCGCCCGCCATGGCTGGAGGCGGGCGGCTCCGCAGCCGCATTTTTCGGCTTTTTTTTTTGCTTTTTTGGGCTTTTTTCGGGCTTTTTTTGTGTTTTCGGGGCTTTTTCCCCCTCGCCGTGGCGGCGGTTTCCCTCCCGCCCGCCATGGCTTTTTTCTGCGTCGGGGGGAACCCGGCAAGGATTTTTTTCTTCGGGCCAAAACGGCCCAGCGCGGCTTTTTGCCGCGTCGGGGGTGCCCCGCGCGGCTTTCTGCCGTGTCGGAGAGGCCCCCCGCACCATTTTTTCCTTGCCGGGAGAGCCCGGCAAGGCTTTTGATTTTCGGGCCGAAATGGCCCAGCGCGGCTCTTTGCCGCGTCGGGGGCGCCCCGCGCGGCTTTTTGCAGCGTCGGAGAGGCCCCCCGCACCATTTCGGAGCCGCCTACAAGAGGAGAGCTGTGGGAGCCTGGCCATCCACCTCGAAAAGGTAAGTGACCCCCGATTTCTCTTCCCATAGGAGCGCATTAATCCGTTTTTAATGCATTCCTATGGGAAATCGCGTTTCGACTATCGTATTTTTCGCGTAACGAATGCCCATTCGGAACGCATTAAATTCGTTAGTCGAGGACCCACTGTATTTAGATTGCATGTGTTTATTGTGTTGGTTGGTGCAGCTCCACCTACTGGCCAGAAAGAATGTTGCAACGGATGACAGTTGCTGGCAGTTGCTGGCAGAGGTGTATGAGGGGAGGGGAGTTCATTTGATGAGAGAGCCTGAGGGATTTCTGTTACATGTTTTTTCATCTGTGGAATCACATTGTTGTTTTACCCAATACTTGTCTTTTACGCAATACTTGTCTTTTACCCGATCTTTGTCTTTATCCAAATCTTTGTTTTTATCTTGATCTTGTCTATTAATGAAGCAAAATATACAGAGACAGTCTCTTTAATCAAAGACAAGAGGTTTACTTGCATGTCAAGCTACGTACGCCACCACGCAGCGTAGTGAGGACAGAACACCCTCCATTCCTCATACAGAAGCTGACTCACCTGGAAGCTGAATTCTGTAGCTTACACCTAAGCATGGACATAGCCGGGGGGGGGGGGGAGCTGCCTCCCCGATCAATAAAAACCAATAAAAATACATAGCTAACTGAGATTCTGCCCCCCTCCCGTAACAAAAGGCCTGCCCTTCCTAACAAAAATCCTGGCTACGCCCATGCACCTAAGGACAGAAGGCTAGTTATAGGGCTACAGGACAGGAGACAAGGCACACACAATTCTGCTCTCAGGTAGAAGTGAGTTCAGGGAACTTGGGACAAACAGCTGGAGGTGCCTCCATTGCCAGCCTGCAGCATCGCATGTCCAAATTGGTCTCCACAGTCTGTCTCATGGTAGGTCCGAGTTGACAATACTGTGGTGAGGTGGGGGTATTTTGGGAGGAGGGCCATTATACCTGAGTCCCTTCTAATTCCTGGGGTCTTGGATCCAGAAAAGGTTAAAATCTAATGGAGGATTCCATTGTTGAACTAGCCAGGTGAGTTAATGGCCTTAAATGCTGTCCTTGGTATAACAAAGGAAGTGGCTTTGTGCCAGAAGACAAATGGGTCACTGTGAAGTTAGCTCTGGAATGAAACTACCAATGCGTGATAATTTAGGAGCATAGGGAGCTGCCTTATTCTGAGGGAGACCATGGGGTTCATCTAGCTCAATTTTGTCTACACTGACCAGCAGCAGTTTGAGGCAACAGGGATTGAACCTGGGGCTTTCTACATCCAAACTCGGTGCTCTACCACCAAACTATGAAAACACCACCTGGAGTACCGTGTCCAGTTCTAGGTGCAACAATTTAAGAAGGATTTTGACAAGCTGGAATGTGTGGTGCCACACGGGAGATGGAGCAAGCCTGTTTTTTCCTGTTTAATAGAGTGGATTCAAGTTGCAAGGAAAGAGACTCTGACTAAATATCGGGGAAATCTTTCTTATGGTAAGAGCTGCCTGACAGCAGAACGGTCTCTCTTGGGAGGTTGTGGACTCTCCTTCCCTGGAGATTTTTAAGCAGAGGTTGGATGGCCATCTGTCATGGATGCTTTAGCTGAGATTTCTACATTGCAGGGAGACCTTTCGGGTCCCTTCCAAATCTACAATTCTCTAAGTCTATGATTCACCCACAATGAATGAAATGAGTTTCTTTACAGAAGGTTTTAAGCCTCAAAACAACATAGGTGTGAAGTGAAAGCAAGCTCTTACATACAATTGCTATGCTTGAAAGAGACCGCAGTACAATATATCAATTCTACCTGAGGAACTATTCTGACTTTGATTGCAGATCCTGTCTCTTAGGGAAGCCTGAAAGTTGTCTGTTGAGGCATTGCATCCACCATTGCTCAGCACATTTTTTCCCTTTTCAGCTTCCAACTGCAAAGCTGTTTCCGCAAAACAAATAAAGTCATTTAAATGAATGGGCATAATGTTAAGGCACAAATTCAAAATATGGAGGCCAAGGCATGGGAGAAGATGGATATGATAATACAATGAGGGCAAGCTGCAAAAGAGACCAGGGCACTTGTATATTTACTCATTGTGCAGAGGAGGAAAATTGGGAGGAACATATTATCATGCAGGGATGAAAGTAAACACACCTGGCCAAATTCCTCCTATGCAAACATTAGGGAGTCCCTGCTTTCTTTAGAAAAAAAGTATGTTGCAATGGGATTGCTATCAGCATTTTTAAGGACAAAAAGGTTTTGATGCTATTTGCTTTCAAAACAAAATATATTGTTGCAATTGTCCTTTTACTCCGAAAACCACAAAACCAGGAAGCATCCAAGAATGAGGTGCAAAAAAATACCTCACAGATGCCAAGAAAAAAAGATGAGTCTGTTGCAATTTAAGCATACTGCAAAAAATAAATAACCTGTCCTTGTTCTCGGCATCTGTGTGATATTTCTCTCTTTTTGCACTGTATTCCTTCAAGCACTGAAGTGCTTCCCTAATTTCAGCTTCCTTTGGAAGAAGGTGCCTTCAGGCTTACAACGGTTTTGTAATAGTTGCTTTTATTTACAAATATACAGGATGAGCAGAGGTGACACACTTCTGCCACTTTTTTCTGTCAAAATCTTTATCTGGGGATGATGGAACGCTTATACATATCTGTGGGAATGACCACAGATTAAAAACTTTTTGAAAGCTATTCATACATGAAATAATAAATAATACTCACCCAAGACTGTCACAGCCACCCCCAGGAGGAGGATCACAAAGCCTCCTGCCCACAGGGTGATCTGGTACCAACAGGGAAGCCCAGAAGCATCTGTGAGGAGAGGGAAAACTTGAATGACCAGAGTCAGCAGTGCCTAGACTAGAGTCTCCCGCAACTCACTGCAGGCTGACAAACATCGCAGGGAGAAGGCTGGGTGATTTGTTTTGTTTTTGCTTTTTTAACACACAAAAATCCCTTCAGGAGGCAACAGGCAAATGGTATACTACACTTGATCTTAGCCAAAAGGCCGAGAAGCGATAGACTGCTCTGCCTCCTTTCTTTTATCAAAGTTTTATGCCACTGGGGAAGTGGTAATTCTGTATTGTTTTGTTTTCGATGTTTGTATGTGATGCCAATAAAAGGTTGATGTATGATGATGGTATACGTTTTGTAAACAGCCAGCATACCAAAATGCATCGTATTAGAGGATGTTTCGACAAAAAAAAAAGTGTGCTAAGCAAAATTGCAAACAGAAAAGGTGCACATTCAGAGAATCACACACTAAAATGTTGAATTTTCAGGAGGAGTTTAAAGGGGTGTGTGGAAGTGATGTAGGAATGTGGAGATCTGCCAGGCTAAACTTGTCTAATTTAGAAGGGCTGGTGAACAAGTTCGCAAAAGACAAAAATAAGAGTGAGCTTTGATGGAGCTCGCACAATAATGAGAATAGCTAGTGTACCACTCCACATGCCAGAACTCATGATACCAATCTTCTGACAAACTTTGTGCCCTGTTGGGCAGGCACAGTGGTGAACAGGTGTTAGCAGAGAAAAGGACAGCCAGGCACTGTAGTTATCACCAAGTGTTGCCTCCGTGGCTCAGGAGGTACATAGGAACAGGATGTGGGTGGAGCGGGCGGCCAGGCAACATGCTCACACCTTTAGACTGCGCCTTGGCCAGGACATTAGGTACAGCATCTACAGAAGTGTTTTTTATTCACTAGGCTGTGGGAAGGAGTGTGAAATGTTGCAGAAGTAGCAACCAGCAAAGACCATCTATGTGCACGCTTCGTGCAACATGCATACTTTGAATTTGAATAAAAGCATATTATAACATCTTATTTTCCACGCTAACTAGCATGTCTAATTTTATTTGTATTGTCCTCAATTCTGCATCTTTAAAAATAATCATCTTATTTATAATTTTCATTTATATACGTTACAACAAGAGTTCAACAATAATTCTAGCATATCGAACCTTGACTTCCTTCCCCCTCTTTCTGCGGTTCCTTACATTTATTTTCATCATTTCGTGCATACTCCAAATTATCTTCACTTATTCTTTTATGCTCACATATATATATCATATGTGTTTTCCTTTTTTTAAAAAAAACCTGCAGGTATTTACAATAATCCTGCCCATGTCTTAATGTCTGTTTACAATTTATTTGGATATATTCAATGAACCATTTCCATTCCTTTCTAAAAATCTTTAAGATAACACATTTGTGGGGGGAAAGCCCCAGAAGTTTTTCTTTTGGGAATTATAGGATTAGAACTACCTAAACAGTATAGAAATTTATTTATGTATGCAACTACAGCTGCAAGAACGTTATTTGCCCTCAAATGAAAAAAGTGCAGAAGAGAGCAGACTGGCTACAGAAATTCATGGACTATGCAGAAATGGCAAAACTTACCAGAATAATAAGAAATCCAGACAACAAACTTGTTATAAAAGAACAAATGACATCCTTGGTCCTGTTTCTGCTTTTTTGTTATTTTGGGGGGATACAAAAGAACAAATATGACATGGAAGGAAATTGTGCTGAGAATCATAGAGGCATTACTGGGTACATAAATGCACTTGTTGGTGATCAGAAATAACTCCAGATTTCTTTACAAGGAATAAATTGAATATTGGAACATTTCTTTCTCATCATGTTTAAAAACTTGCAGCCAGATCTTGAATTCATTTTTATGTGAACTTCAAATGACAATTCTCTCTCCTTTTACCTGTTCAGAGACCCTTCACACTTGTGTAGTACTGATCATTTAAAAAGTCAGCTTTAACTTTGTGAGTTGCTTCCAACCATTTTTTTAAAAAATGAAAACTAATCTGCATTTACTTCAGATTTCTCCCACATTTTTATATACAGTTTTCATGTATACACATTTTTGCACGCGATTTCCTCTGAATTTTTGTATATTATTTAAATGATATACAAATTTAAATTTTGTATATTATTTATAGACACCAGTATATGCATATTTGTGCATATTTTGTCGCTGAAGAACTGAATTGCAAAATTCAAACAAGTGCCAATTTTGAAAGACAGTTTTGTTTTGCTTCGAACAGTGCAATTTGGATAGTTTACCATGAAAATGCAAAAAAAACCAACCCACTGAAATTCTTCCCTATCCCTAGGTGCCATGCACCCTTATGTATTTCCTTCTCATTATTCAAACAAAAATACTGCTTATAAGGTAAAAACAAACGTTCTACGATCAGGGTAAATCTAAAGGAAAAGGAAAATCATGTCTGTCTGTCAACTGATATATTACAGTGGAGTCAGACAAAAACTGGAAGATATGAGGGGGTCTGAAGTGAGTACCTTTTTTCTGAGCAGTTCCTGATGCAACCCTCCTAGACTGGAAGTTCAAAGCAGTATAACCATCTTCACTCTCCATTGGGAAGCAAAGGCTGCAGAGATGGCGTTCAGAGCTGCAGGGCTGTTGAAGGAGCACTGAAGGTTTGCTGCTATAGCCTGAGTTGATGGCCAAACATCTCTTTCCGGAGCAGCTCTTCTCTTCAACCACAATACCAGTCACACATTCGCAGCATTATTTGTGGTTAGGGTAGGGGGTGGAGGGCAGCGTTGTTGTTGTTTTAAAAAACGTTTTTGTGCATTGTTCAGTTTCTATTCGTCAGCTTTCAGAATGGAGTTTGACTTATGGAAAGATGCCTAAGCAGGTTCCAGTTATGGATTATAGCTAAACCATATTGAGATGTGATTGAGGCTTCCATGAATGAGACTGGATAGCTCAGTTGTTCAGAGTGTGGTGCTCATAATGCCAAGGTTGCAGGTTCGATCCCTGTATGCGACAGCTGCATATTCCTGCATTGAAGAGGGTTGGACTAGATGATCCTTGGGGTACCTTCCTGCTCTACAATTCAATGATTCTATGAGTAGGGAGGTGTAAAGGTTAAAGGTAAAGACCCCTGGACAGTTAAGTCTAGTCAAAGGCGACTATGGGACTGTGGCACTTAATTCGCTTCAGAACGAGGGAGCCGGTGTTTGTGCACAGACAGCTTTCTAGGTCATGTGGCCAGCATGATTAACCTCTTCTGGTGCAATGGGACACTGTGACAGAAACCAGAGTGCACAGAAAAGTCATTTTCCATCACGCCACAATGGCACCTATTTATGTACTTGCTCTGGCGTGCTTTCAAACTGCTGGGACAGAGCTATGGGAGCTCACTCCATCGTGGGGATTCGAACCGCCAACCTTCTGATTGGCAAGCCCAAGAGGCTCAGTGGTTTAGAACACAACACCACATCCTTCATCTGCCTCTGCAGGGGCTCTCTTGAAATGTAGGTGTTGGTCAGGGAAGGAGTTTGCCACCACAGTGACTTGGCGTTTCTTCCATTGCTTGGTCTTATGCTGGTTCCCAGGGATATTTCTATGGATATTATCCCAAAAGGAAGCAAAAAGAATATCTGAAGAAGTGTGCATGCACACGAAAGCTCATACCAAGAAAAAACTTAGTTGGTCTCTAAGGTGCTACTGGAAGGAGACCCCATTCATGTACAGTGGTACCTCGGGTTAAGTACTTAATTCGTTCCGGAGGTCCGTTCTTAACCTGAAGCGCACTTAACCTGAAGCACCACTTTAGCTAATGGGACCTCCTGCTGCCGCTGCGCCGCCAGAGCACGATTTCTGTTCTTAGCGGAGTTCTTAACCTGAAGCGTACTTAACCCGAGGTACCACTGTATATGTGAAAAAGAGATATTTACATTTTGTCCCAACATGCATCGCTTATAAACTTGCACACATACAATTGCATTTGCCATTTTTCTGCCTGTTTCATTCACCCAGTTTAGAACTGTCTTTCTGGCGTGCCCAGCAATCCACTTTTTGTTTTCACTACCCTACGACACAGATGGATGCCAGCAACATCCCCCAACAACCAGAGGCGTAGCAAGCCCAGGTGGTACCCGGGGCGGAATTTTTTTTGTCACCCCCCACCAATTTAATTTTAAAAATTTTTTAAAAAATTAAAAAGTGTCACCCCCCCTCTGATGGTGCCACTTTGTGAGGTGTGGGGGGTTGTGTGTGTGTGTGTGTGTGTGTGTGTGTGTGTGTGTGTCTATTATCTCTTTTTTTCAATAAAGTTAAAATAAAAAATAATAAAAAATGATATAAATTTAAAAAAATTAAAAAGTGTCACCCCCCTCTGATGGTGCCACTTTGTGAGGTGTGGGGTGTGTGTGTGTGTGTCTATTATCTCTTATTTTCAATGAAGTTTTTTAAAAAATGTCACCCCCCCCTCTGGGGTGGAACCCGGGGCGGCCCGCCCCCTTGCTACGCCCCTGCCAACAACAACAGCAATCTTGAGCAAGCAAGCATAGCTATTTCAACCACTGTTCACCCCTAATTCTAGATCATTTATGAACAAGTTAAAAACCACAGAAAAAAACCTTCTGACCATAAGAGCTGATCATCAGTGGAATGGTCTTCCTTGGGAGGTGGTGGACTCTCCTTCCTTGGAGGTTTCTAAGCAGAGGTTGGGTGGCCATCTATCGTGGATGTTTTAGTTGAGATCCGTGCATTGCAGGGGGTTGGACTAGATGACACTTGGGTCCCTTCCAACTCTAAGATTCTATGATTCTATACTGATCCTTGGGGGATTCATCTTCCACCAGCTCATATCCAGCAGAATATTGGGTAATAATAGGCGTAACCTGTATACAGCATTCCAAAGAAGCAAAGTCATTGTGGTGGCAAACTCCTTCCCTGACCAACACCTACATTTCAAGAGAGCCCCTGCAAAGGCAGATGTAGGATGTGGCGCTGTGTGGTCTGAACCACTGAGCCTCTTGGGCTTGCCAATCAGAAGGTTGGTGGTTTGAATCCCCACAACGGGGTGAGCTCCCATAGCTCTGTTCCAGCAGTTCGAAAGCACGCCAGAGCAAGTACATAAATAGGTGCCATTGTGGTGCCAGAAAGCTGTCTGTGGACAAATGCCGGCTCCCTCATTCTGAAGCGATTTGTTTGCCACAGCCCCATAGTTGCCTTTGCACTTAACTGTCCAGTAGAAACAAAATAATAATTAAAAATTCCTTCCAGTAGCACCTTAGAGACCAACTAAGTTTGTTATTGGTATGACCTTTGTGTGCATGCACACATCTCCAGTGGTCCTTTACCTTTTACCTTTACACCTCCCCACTCATAGAATCATAGACTTGTAGAGCAGGAAGGTACCCCAAGGATCATCTAGTCCAACCCTCTTCAATGCAGGAATATGCAGCTGTCGCATGCAGAGATTGAACCTGAAACCTTAGCATTATGAGCACCACACTCTAAATAACTGAGCTATCCAGTCTCATTCATGGAAGCCTAAATCACATCTCAATATGGTTTAGCTATAATCCATAATTGGAACCTGCTTAGGCATCTTTCCATAAGTCAAACTCCATTCTAAAAGCTGAAGAATAGAAACTGAACAACTCACAAAAACGTTTTTTAAAACAACAACAACGCTGCCCTCCACCATTATTACCCTAACCACCTAATAATGCTGTGAATGTGTGACTGGTATTGGTTGAAGAGAAGAGCTGCTCCGGAAAGAGATGTTTGGCCATCAACTCTGGCTATAGCAGCAAACCTTCAGTGCTCCTTCAACAGCCCTGCAGCTCTGAACGCCTTCTCTGCAGCCTTTTGCTTGCCAATGGAGAGTGAAGATGGTTATACTGCTTTAAACCTGCAGTCTAGGAGGGTTGCATCAGGAACTGCTCAGAAACAAGGTACTCAGTTCAGACCCCTCATATCTTCCAGTTTTTGTCTGATAATCACTGTAATAAATCAGTTGACAGACGGACATGGTTTTCCTTTTCCTTTAGATTTACCCTGATCGTAGAATGTTCGTTTTTACCTTATAAACAGTATTTTTGTTTGAACAATGAGAAGGAAATACAGAAGGGTGCATGGCACCTAGGGATAGGGAATAATTTCAGTTTTGTTTGCATTTTCATGAGAAACTACCAAAATTGCACTATTCAAAACAAAACAAAACTGTCTTTCAAAATTAGCACTTGTGTTTGAATTTTGCAATTCAGTTCTTCAGCCACAAAATATGCACAAATATGCATATACTGGTGTAAATAAAAGTGCAGACACTCACTTAAATAATATACAAAAATTCAGAGGAAATGGCTTGCGAAAATGTGTATACATGAAAACTGCATATAAAAATGTGGGAGGAATCTGAAGTAAATGCGGATTAGTTTTCATTTTAAAAAAAAATGGTTGGAAGCAACCCACAAAGTTAAAGTTACAGGTAGGAACCGTGTAGGAACAGATAGGTCTGCCGTAGTCAAAATAAATAAATAAATAAAATCCTTCCAGTAGCACCTTAAAGACCAACTAAGTTGCACACGAAAGCTCATACCAAGAACAAACTTAGTTGGTCTTTAAGGTGCTACTGGAAGGATTTTTTTTATTTTTTATTTTGTTTCCAAGAAATGAAAGCTGACTTTTTAAATGATCATTGCTGCACAAGTGTGAAGGGTTTCTGAACAGGTAAAGGGAGAGGGAATTGTCATTTGAGGTTCACATAAAAATGAAATTAAGATCTGGCTGCAAGTTTTTAAACATGATGAGAGCAGAAATGTTCCAATATTCAATTTATTCCTTGTAAAGAAATCTGGAGTTATTTCTTATCACCAGCAAGTGCATTTATGTACCCAGTAATGCCTCTATGATTCTCAGCACAATTTCCTTCCATGTCGTATTTGTTCTTTTGTATCCCCCCAAAATAACAAAAAGGCAGAAACAGGACGAAGGATGTCATTTGTTCTTTTATAACAAGTTTGTTGTCTTGATTTCTTATTATTCCGGTAAGTTTTGCCATTTCTGCATAGTCCATGAATTTCTGTAGCCAGTCTGCTCTCTTCTGCACTTTTTTCATTTGAGGGCAAATAACGTTCTTGCAGCTGTAGTTGCATACATAAATAAATTTCTATACTGTTTAGGCAGTTCTAATCCTATAATTCCCAAAAGAAAAGGGGTTGTTGTTTTTTACAAATGTGTTATCTTAAAGATTTTTAGAAAGGAATGGAAATGGTTCGTTGTATATTTACAAATAAATTGTAAACATGGGCAGGATTATTGTAAATACCTGCAGGTTTTCTTTAAAAAACAAACATATATGAGATATATATATGAGCATAAAAGAATAAGTGAAGATAATTTGGAGTATGCAGGAAATGATGAAAATAAATGTAAGGAACCGCAGAAAGAGGGGGAAGGAAGTCGAGGTTCGATATGTTAGAATAATTGTTGAACTATTGTTGTAAGGTATATAAATGAAAATTATAAATAAGATTATTATTTTTAAAGATGCAGAATTGAGGACAACACAAATAAAATTAGATATGCTAGTTAGCTTGGAAAATAAGATGTTATAATATGCTTTTATTCAAATTCAAAGTATGCATGTAGAACGAAGCGTGCACATAGATGGTCTTTGCTGGTTGCTTCTTCTGCAACATTTCACACTCCTTCCCCCAGCCGAGTGAATAAAAAACACTTCTATAGATGCTGTACCTAATGTCCTGGCCAAGGCGCAGTCTAAAGGTGTGAGCATGTTGCCTGGCCGCCCGCTCCACCCACATCCTGTTCCTATGTACCTCCTGAGCTATGGAGGCAACACTTGGTGAAAACTACAGCGCCTGGCTGTCCTTTTCTCTGCTAACACCTGTTCACCACTGTGCCTGCCCAACAAAGCTTGGTGACTCTTTTGTTTCTCTACAACCCAGGACAAGTTTTCAAATACAATGGCCAAAGGTTTTAATACAGAACTTCTTTCCACCTCAGGTCCACTTCCTGGTTGAAGACAATGCCTCATATTTTAGCATCTGGCGTTTAATTTCTTTTTGTCAGGTTAATGAGCAATATTGGTAGTCAACTAAATAATTGATCATGTCTGTCTTACCAGGCACATCTCATGTCTGTAAGTAAGGGATTTGCGCTGGCTGCCCATTAGACATCAAGCCGGATTTTTAAGGTCTTGGTAAAGGTAAAGGTAAAGGGACCCCTGACCGTAAAGTCCAGTTGCGGACGACTCTGGGGTTGTGGCGCTCATCTCGCTCTATAGGCCGAGGGAGCCGGTGTTTGTCCACAGACAGCTTCCAGGTCATGTGGCCAGCATGACTAAGCCGCTTCTGGCGAACCAGAGCAGCACACGGAAACGCTGTTTACCTTCCCGACGGTGTGGTACCTATTTATCTACTTGCACTTTGACGTGCTTTCGAACTGCTAGGTTGGCAATATAAAAGCCCTAAACAGCTCTGGACCAGATTTCCTAAAAGAAAAACTTAAAATTGCATTAAAATTGTGGGAGGTGGACTCCTGACACCGATAGCACTAGCGATATGGAAGGCACTCCATGATTAAATACAAGCGTATTCATCTCTGTTGGCATTCTGCGGGCTTTTGAAGATGCCCCTGTTTACGCAGATTTCTCAGCATAAATCTCATGTTTTAATTACTGCATTGTTTTAAAGGGATTTTTATCACATATTTTCACTGGGCATGTTTATGTCTTGATGCAATTGTTTTATTGTTTGTTTTAATGGCGATAATATCAAATTAAAGCTACAAACATGTCAGTTTAACAAAAAAAGGTGGAGGAGCAGGTTTTATCAGGTAAATACAGATTGCAGTATTGGAATGAAATTTCAATAGGTATTGGCTACAAAATGTCTTGCCACGGGGTGCTGAAATTAGACCAGTTAGGGAATGCATATAAATATTCCCATGTTCACCAGCTGCCAGATACATCTGTCAATAGCCATGATTTTTCCAACCACTTTGGATGGTACACTTTCTGTGACCTGTTGGTCAGAGCATGGTGCATATAATGCCTAGGTTGCAGGTTTGATTCCTGTATGCCACAACTGCATTGATTGGCCAAGATGTTCCTCAGGATCCCGTCTGATGCTACAATTCTATGGTTCTTCTACACAAAAATCAATGTAACACATCCACTTTTTCCTCTAAATAAAAATAGCAAAGTATTTCAACCTGCTTCCTATTAGTAGATGAATGTTTTCTGAAGATTTTTAAAATTCAAACTAATACAAAACATCATTTATTTCCTTTGCTCTATTTCTGTTCCCTGCTTTTGACAAAGCATGCTGCTGACAGCTGACAGTCACATCAGCAGTGGAGAAAATCTGTGTTTAGAAAAACACAACAGACACCAAATAGCTCCAGTATATACAGTATTCATCATGCCATATAGCAAGAGGAGCACAAAAACAAGGAACAGCAAGCTGAACATAGTCAAGGGGTTATGACTGGAGATCCAGAACCGTGATGAGATTTTCAGGGTGCATAGTTTATCAGAAGATTGGTATCATGAGTTCTGGCATGTGGAGTGGGAAAGCAGCTTTTCTCATTATCGTGCGAGCTCCATCAAAGCTCACTCTTATTTTTGTCTTTTGTGATCTTCTTCACCAACCCTTCTAAATTAGACAGGTTTAGCCTGGCAGATCTCCACATTCCAACACCACTTCCACACACCCCTTTAAACTCCTCCTGAAAATTCAACATTTTAGTGTGCGATTCTCTGAATGTGCACGTTTTTTGTTTGCAATTTTGTTTAGCACACAATTTTTTTTCGAGCCATCCCCTAATACGCTGCATTTTGGTATGCTGGCAGTTTACTAAACGTATACCATTTGCCTGTTGCCTCCTGAAGGGATTTTTTTGTGTCAAAAACCAAAACCAAAACAAATCGCCCAGCCTTCTCCCTGCGATGTTTGTTAGCCTGCAATGAGTTGCAGGAGACTCTAGTCTAGGCACTGCTGACTCGCATCATTCCAGTTTTCCCTCTCCTCACAGATCCTTCTGGGCTTCCCTGTTGGTACCAGATCACCCTGTGGGCAGGAGGCTTTGTGATCATCCTCCTGGGGGTGGCTGTGACAGTCTTGGGTGAGTATTATTTATTATTTCATTTATGAATACCTTTCCCAAAGTTTTTAGTCTGTGGGCATTCCCACAGATATGTATAAGCCTTCCATCATCCCCATATAAAGATTTTGACAGAAAAAAAGTGGCAGAAGTGTGTCACCTCTGCTCATCCTGTATATTTGTATATAAATGCAACTATTACAAAAACATTGTAAGCCTGAAGGCACCTTCTTCCAAAGGAAGCTGAAATTAGGGAAGCACTTCACTGCTTGAAGGAATACAGTGCAAAAAGGAGAAATATCACACAGATGCCGAGAACAAAGACAGGTTATTTATTTTTTGCAGTATGCTTAAATTGCAAAGGACTCATTTTTTTCTTGGCCTCTGTGAGGTATTTTTTTGCACCTCATTCTTGGATGCTTCCTGGTTTTGTGGTTTTCGGAGTACAGTGGTACCTCAGGTTAAGTACTTAATTCGTTCCGGAGGTCCGTTCTTAACCTGAAACTGTTCTTAACCTGAGGTACCACTTTAGCTAATGGGGCCTCCTGCTGCCGCTGCGCCACCAGAGCACAATTTCTGTTCTCAGCAGAGTTCTTAACTTGAAGCGTACTTAACCCAAGGTACCACTGTAATAGGACAATTGCAACAATATTTTTTGTTTTGAAAGCAAATAGCATCAAAACCTTTTTGTCCTTAAAAATGCTGATAGCAATCCCATTGCGACATACTTTTTTTCTAAAAAAGCAGGGACTTCCTAATGTTTGCATAGGAGGAATTTTGGCAGGTGTGTTTACTTACATCCCTTCATGATAATATGTTCCTCCCAAATTCCCTCCTCTGCACGATGAGTAAATATACAAGTGCCCTGGTCTCTTTTGCAGCTTGCCCTCCTTGTCTTATCATATCCATCTTCTTCTCCCATGCCTTGGCCTCCATATTTTGAATTTGTGCCTTAACATTATGCCCATTCATTTAAATGACTTCATTTGTTTTGCGGAAACAGCTTTACAGTTGGAAGCTGAAAAGGGAAACATTGTGCTGAACAATGGTGGATGCAATGCCTCAACAGACAAGTTTCAGGCTTTCCTAAGACACAACTTCTGCAATCAAAATCAGGATAGGTCCTCAGGTAGAACTGATATATTGTACTGCGGTCTCTTTCAAGCATAGCAATTGTATGTAAGAGCTTGCTTTCAGTTCACACCTATGTTGTTTTGAGGCTTAAAACCTTCTATAAAGAAACTCATTTCATTCATTGTGGGTGAATCATAGACTTAGAGAATTGTAGATTTGGAAGGGACCCGAAAGGTCTCCCTGCAATGCAGGAATCTCAGCTAAAGCATCCATGACAGATGGCCATCCAAGCTCTGCTTAAAAATCTCCAGGGAAGGAGAGTTCACAGCCTCCCAAGGGAGACCGTTCTGCTGTCAGACAGCTCTTACCATCAGAAAGATTCTCCTGATATTTAGTCATCCCTGGTCTCTCAAACTACTGCTGGTCAGTGTAGACAAAATTGAGCTAGATGAACCCAATGGTTTCCTTCAGAATAAGGCAGCTCCCTATGGCCCTAAATTATCAAGCATCCGTGGTTTCATTCTAGAGCTAACTTCACACCCAACTCTGGCCATTACCTTTCTCACTAAGCCAGGTTAGGGAGGGGAGACCCACCCATTTGCTCTCTGGCACTTCCTTTGTGATACCAAGGACAGTATTTAAGGCTATTAACTCACCTGGCTAGTTAATATGGAATCCTCCATTAGATTTACCGGTAACCTTTTCTGGATCCAAGACCCCAGGAATTAGAAGGGACTCAGGTATAATGGAGACTGACAGCCCCCCCCCCAAAAAAAAAAAACCAGGGAAGGAGAGTCCACAACCTCCCAAGGGAGACAGTTCTAACCATCAGGAGGATTCTCCTGATATTTAGTCAGAGTCTCTTTCCTTGCAACTTGAATCCATTGTTTCAGGTCCAACTCTATTGAACAGGAAAAAACAGGCTTGCTTCATCTCCCGTGTGGCAGCACACATTCCAGCTTGTCAAAATCCTTCTTAAATTGTGGCACCTAGAACTGGACACAGGTGGTGTTTTCATAGCTTGGTGGTAGAGCACAGAGTTTGGATGTAGAAAGCCCCAGATTCCATCCCTGGTCTCTCAAACTGCTGCTGGTCAGTGTAGACAAAATTGAGCTGGATGAACCCAATGGTTTCCCTCAGAATAAGGCAGCTCCCTATGGTCCTAAAATATCAAGCATTGGTGGTTTCATTAGAGCTAATTTCACACCCAACTCTGGCCTTTCTTACTAAGAGTCAGGTGAGGAAGGGGAGACCCAATCATTTGCCTTCTGGCACAAAGCCACTTCCTTTGTTATACCAAGGACAGCATTTAAGGCCATTAACACACCTGGCTAGTTCAACAGTAGAATAATCCAGGCACGTCCAACTTTGAGGAGTTTCAAAGAGCACCCTGCAAACCATCAGATTGCTGGACAGCTTGTCTCAGCCTAGAGACACTGTGCCATTGCCATTGCAGAACACTTATTTTTTTCACTATCAAAATGGAGGCCCAGTCATAATCATTAGGTGTCTTTCCTTCCACAGATAATTCACCTTGCAAAGTGTGCCCTATACAATGGCAGCTCCACAGGGACAAGTGCTACTGGCCATCAGACTATATGAAAACCTGGGAAGAGAGCCAACATGACTGTTCAACAAGAGATTCTCAACTACTGGTCATCCAAGACAAGGAGGAGCTGGTAAGGGGACAATTATATATTTCAGGCAATTCATTCCCATGCAGGTTAATTCTGAAGGATGCCTGAGTTCAGCTGAGCTTAAGTCTAGCTTAGTAGTGTTGCAAATTTAAGCTTGCCCTGTCTCATGGATATACCCAAAAATCACGAGTCATTGAGTGGGGAAGCAGTACTGTTGTAATTTATTATTTCTGTACAGAAAATGTCCAGGAGGGAAAATCTTCCCAAATTCTCTGGCCCCGTGCCAACGCATTATACAAATGAAATGAAAATGCACATTCCACAAATTCCATTAAGTTTAAATTTCCTGTGCAATCAGAACACTTTGTTTCCCTCACCTCATTTTCTTTTAAGGCACTTTAAGTATATACTGTGCTGCCTCTCTGTGATTGGTCTAAACTTACAGACTTATATGAGCACCTGTACTAACTACCATCACAAACAAAGAGCGCCAAGTGATTGGCCAAAAGTTTAGACAAACGAGCTTTGCTCGTGGTTTGCTAGAATTTTATTGCAGGATTAAATTTCACCTCACTCCAGTACCTAGCATAGACCAACCACATTCCGAGCATACTCAGTATGTCTAAATCTTATATGGCCTGATTATTTTACAATTCTACTTCAATAGCTCTGCCATGATATCATGATTGGTGACTTGAGAAGCTTGTGGAGTGTAGGGCCTTCTTTAGTGCCTCATCCCATTCCCACCCATGGCCAGTTCAGCACTGTCTAGAGAAGGCCTTGGGGAGCTTGACTAGTGAGAACCAAAGCAGAAGTTGCAAGCAAATCCCTGTAACTGTAGTCTAAGCCCTCTTTTTATTTAGAAAGACTCTTTAGGAAGGTGAGGTTGGTGGTGGAGCAGGGGCAGAGGAGGAGCAGGTGTTCCACTTGTTTTCCCCCCATTCCACACGGCCTTTCAGCGGCTTTCCCCCATGGATGCTTTAAAGCATGTTGGGAGGCTTTTTCAACGGTGTTCCCACTATACGCAATTTCACTTAAACCGACAGTTCCTTGCAATGTATCCCCTGCGTAAATGAGGAGGCCTGTACAGTTTCTTTATAATTAATATCAACTTTCACATTTTACTACTTTATATTATTTTAGTGTAAACTTTATTATGAGGTTATCAACTTGAATATATATATATATATACACCTGTAGATATATATATAACACTAGCTGATCCGGCCACGCCTTGCTGTGGCTGATTTGGTGAAAGGGGCGCCATTCCACACACACACACGCCCTCCTGGTCGGCTTCCCCCCACCTGTCACTTTCAAGCAGTGGGGGACCCCCCTGCGCACAGGTGAAGATGCCGCCGCAGGAAGCCCGAAGTGCCGCCTTCCCTCCCTCATCCCCTCCTCGCCCAAGGAGAGCGGGCAGAGGCCTCCTCCTCCCCCCCGCCACCCCAAGGCAGCCCCGCGGATGCCTCTATCCTCATTCTCCCATCCCCGCGTTGCCCCGACCAGGCCCGTCCCACTCCGGGCTCCTCATCTCGACGCCCCCCGGCGGAGGAGCCCCTACCCCGGCAGGCTCAGCTCCGCAGCCAGGGTGGCCCTGAGAGGCCACCGGCGTGCCTTGCTGAGGTGGCGGCGGAGGGGGCAGCTGAGGTGGCTGGTCTCCCGGCGCGGCCAGCGCCTGCTGGTGCATCTGCTGGGCCCGCGCCGCCACCCACTCAGCCTCCATTGGGGAAAGCTGCCGGCTGAGGAGGTTTGCAGCGTAAGGCGGACTGAGGTTACAGAGGTTTTTTGGTCCGCGCAAGGTCTGTGACGCTGCCCTGCGATGTGCCTTTCTATTGGAAGCTTTTGGAGTCTTCTGTGCTGTTGCTGGTGACATCTAATAGGGGTGCCAGATTTTTTTTTGCGTTTAATCTTTATTTTAGGTATGACAGGTGTGGTTTTTTGAATTTTTATTATTCCAGATCCTTTCACTATGGTAATGGAATGCTGTGTCCTAATTTGATGCGATTTGGTCCAGCGGTTATGCAGCAAGGGTGCTTCGGATTCACACGCAATGGGAACATTTTTATTTATATAGATTCTCTCTCATACAGGCTTTCATAAAAGGCATTACAAAAGAATCAAATTACTGGATTGGACTCTCACGATTAAAATTGGAGAAAAAATGGATTTGGATTACAGGCTCCCAGCTTGATCAGAGTCTGTGAGTTGTTATTGTTTTTAATCTAAACAAAAATTCACACACTTTTTAGAGCTAAGATTATCTTGGTGTGCAACTGAGGCATTGGTTTTTGCACTGGTTCCACTTAAGTTGCCAGCATTCTCATGCAGAGAGAGGGGTAGCTAGGAACTGATATTAGAGATGTTGCCAAATTTCACATTTAATTTGCACAGAACATTTAAGCAAGCGTTTCTCTTGCCTCTTTATAAGATAAAGTTTTAGTACGCTAAGGGAAAAGATTGCAAAAGTGTTTTTTTGTTTTTTTGTTTGTTTGCTTTTTCTATTGGCTGCCAAGAAGATTCCCTCAGTTGACTCTTGAGAAATCGGGAAAGGTCTGGGATGGCAAGTTTCCATTCCATGAAGACATGGGAGTAGTTCTATTTTTATTATTTTTATTTTTATTCACTGGCCACTTCACTCTCCACTCATGGTCTCAATTAAAGTGCCCACCTTGCTCCAGAGCACTGGTTCTTGGGGGGAAAGGAAAAATCCTTAGGGGCATGAATGGAACATTTCCCCCTGTTTATAAGTGCTGCATGGAACCACAGTGGCGGGGAGTGGAGGAGTAACCTTCCCCACTTCGCTCACAATCCCAGTCGCTGCCTCCCCAGCATTGATAATGCAAGGAATTCAGGAGGCTGTTGTGGAGAGTCTTGCACAGAGCAGCTGGCGAAGTTTTTGAAAAAATGCAAAGTGAAAGTATAGTAGAAAATCCTCGCACTCCTTGTCATAACCAGAGACAACAACCTTCTCCATGGAATTCTTTAAAAAAAAAACCTCACCCTGTTTCTATTTTCAGAGTTTTCTGTCACTCTTAACACACACAAATGGTCAAAAAAGTATGCCCCAGTCCCTAGTGGAGCATCCCCCACTGCTGCAATCCTCCTTCCCAGGCCCCAAAGTCTTGGGGCAGGAAAAGGGGAGATGACGCTGTTTCCGCTATCAAGATCAGCGTGACTTTCTTCACTCTCTCCACTTTGATGCTACTCAGGCATGTTTGGAGGATTCAGATGCACTGCAACCAGCTGATTATACATTTTGGGAACACTCATGCTTTCTGTTAAGAACATGAAAAAATATTTGTAACAGACTTCAGTCCTGATATTCAGATGTACCCTTTTCTTCCACAGATTTCCAGAACCAAACTATTCTGAAAGAAACTCTTGTGCTGCAATAAAAAATAAGGTCACCTCTGAACGCTGCAGTACTGTACTTGGGTGGATTTGCCAGAAAGACCCTCTCCTACTCTGATATTTTAATTTGATAAATGTAATAATTATGTGGGTTTTTGTTATTTGCCAGGAACACACAATAAAAATGTCATCATCATCATCAAACCTTTTATTGGCATCACATACAAACATCGAAAACAAATCAATACAGAATTACCACTTCCCCAGTGGCACAAAACATTTGATAAAAGAAAGGAGGCAGAGCAGATCATCGTCACATCTCTAGGTCTCCAGGGAGATCAGACGTCTGCAGTGTATTTCGACGACAAAAAACCAAATAGAGATATTTAGCCACTAACTTTGTGAACTCCTGATCTTTCCCCAGTAATAGGAAATGTATGACCTCCAACTCTGGTTTCTATTTGGGGATGCAGAGTTGATCTAAAAATTGCTGGCGGAGATCAGCATATAGTTTACAATTAAGACCCATTATGTGTAAGGGTTTCCACCAGGTGGTCTTCACATGGGCAAGTTCTTTCTCCTTCCCCCTGCCTGAGAACCTTCCCCAAAGGAGGTTTGATGGATTTGAATTAAACCTGGCCAGCGAAAATGCCCTTCTTTCTGGAGGGTTAAGCAGAAATTCAAGGTAATTGTGGTTAGTTTCATGTGCCCAAGAAAGTTGAAAATAAAGAGGGGAACATGTTTTTTCTGCTGTTACTGTTAGTTCTTGGCGTTCAATATCCCACACCTAATTTTTATTATAGCCTTGGCAGATGGTAGGGACATCGATCGCAAAAGTTCCACAGACAGCCCACGTTGCTGTACCTTCTTGTTAAACTGTTGTAGCCCTGGGGAAAGAAAGGTGTCTAACAAAACTTCGCTGAGGAGAGGATCTTTATCTGATGTACCGGTAAGGCAGATGTTTAACCAGCATAGGAGAAATCTCGTCCAGGCGACAGTCTCAACCTTGTGTTGATCTCCCTCTAGACACAAGGCTGCATAGGGTACACAGTGTGGAACAGTAAAAATCTTGAAGAGGAAAGCTGCCTGCACTTGTTCTACCAACTGGGTAAACCCTGGCAGCCAGACTGGAATACCATAGAGCAATTGAGCTATAATTTTGGCGTTGAAGACCTTAAGGGCAGAAGGGATATGCGAATTACCTCTTGTTATGAAAAAACACATTATGGCCTGCATAGACATCTTACTGGCATTCACCGCCGTTTCACGGTGCGTGGGCCAGAGAAGCCTATGATGGAAAGTAATTCCCAGATAGTTGAATTTGAATACCTGCTGGATGGGTTTTCCACCAAATAGCTCTTGCGTGAATTCCCAAAGACCATTATTTTGCTTTTATCAAAGTTCATACACAATTTCATTCTGGACAGATAGTCAATACAGGAATTTAACAATCGCTTTAAACCGATTATTGTCTGTGAAAGCAAAACCATATCATCATAGGAGGATGGGAATGCTTAATGCATTGAGTTTTGGGCTGTGGGCGTCCACCTGTTTTAGTGAAGAAGCAAGGTCGTTAAGAAAAAGGTTAAAGAGAGGGAGCGAGTACACAGCCCTGCTTTACTCCTCTGTTTATGATGACAGGAGCTGTCAATTCATTCCCTGGTGGTGTTCTTTGTATAAAGCTTTTTAATCAAGTAAAGTAATCTGGGTTCTAGCCCCATTGTCTCCAATTTGGTCCATAGCAGCCCCCTGTCAACAGTGTCAAAAGCAGCCTTAATATCTAGGAAGGCCACATAGAGATGTTCTTTGTGGAGCCGCATGTACTCATGCTTTCTATTATAAACATGAAAAAAATAGTTGTAACAGACTTCAGTCCTGATATTCAGATGTACCTTTTTCTTCTACAGATTTCCAGAAACAAACTATGATGAAAGAAACTCTTGTGCTGCAATAAAATATAACGTCATCTCTGAATGCTGCAGTACTATATTTAGGTGGATTTGCCAGAAAGACCCTCTCCTACTCTGATATTTTAGTTTGATAAATGCAATAATTATGTGGGTTTTTGTTATTTGCCAGGAACACACATTAAAAATGTCATTGAGTGACTGAGATTATAAAAAATAAAAAAAAATCCTTCCAGTTGCACCTTAGAGACCAACTAAGCTTGTTCTTGGTATGAGCTTTCGTGTGCATTCACACTTCTTCAGATACCTTCTTCAGCATGCACACGAAAGCTCATACCAAGAACAAACTTAATTGGTCTCTAAGGTGCTACTGGAAGGAATTTTTTTATTTTTTATTTTGTTTTGACTATGACAGACCAACACGGCTACCTACCTGTAATGAGAAGATTATGTAAAGGTATTATTCTGTTGTCATCAAAATACCTCTTTGTGAAATCCAGAGGTAGCAAACCTAAAATGGAATTCTATGTCAATTTATTTTGGCTACTAAGATTGGTTTTAAGTCACGATTGAGCATCAGCTGTAGAATTTGACAGTGCATAATAATAATACCCCACCCATCTGGCTGGGTTTCCCCAGCCACTCTGAGCAGCTTCCAGCACATATAAAAAAATAATAAACCATCTAACATTAAAAACTTCCCTAAACAGGGCTGCCTTCAGAAGTCTTCTAAAAATTGTATAGTCATTTATCTCCTTGACATCTGATGGGAGGGCATTCCACAGGGGGTTGCCACTACTGATAAGGCCCTCTGCCTTGTACTTTGTAGCTTCACTTCTCGCAGACGACACTCAGTTCCATCTGAATGAGGAGAAGCAGCTGAGATGTTAGACTAGTGCTTGAAGGTGGTGATGGGCTGGATGCGGGGCAATAAACTGTAGCTGAATCCTGAAAAGATGTGTCCCAGATCTCAGGTCCAGGAGGTGGGGAGGTAATCTGCCCTTGGCTCTTTTGGACAGTGATGACTTGGCCACTGTACTCCATGTTCTGAATGGATTATTGCAATGCACTGTATGTGGGGCTGCCTTTGAAGACGACTTAGAAACTTCTGTTGGTCCAACATGCAGCAGCCAGATTTCTGGCTTTGGTTCTGTATGGATCTCATAGGACCTATGGTGATGTAATTTCATAGCGTCACTCAGAAATCTTGCCACATTTTCCATAACATCATTCCTACAATTGTTCAACAGATAAGACACCCTGGAAGAGTTGTAGCAAAATAAACGTCTGGGCTGAAAGGAAAAACTCCAACAGCGGTGAAGAAGGGTGTTTATTGCTAGCAATAATGACTCAGTGACCAAGCTGTGGGAGGCAGTGGAAGACAGGAGTGTCTGGCATGCTCTGGTCCATGGGGTCACGAAGAGTTGGACACGACTAAACAACTGTGGGTTAAACCACAGAGCCTAGGGCTTGCCGATCAGAAGGTCAGCGGTTTGAATGACCGCGATGCGGTGAGCTCCCGTTGCTTGGTCCCTGCTCCTGCAAACCTAGTTCGAAAGCATGTCAAAGTGCAAGTAGATAAATAGGTACTGCTGCAGCGGGAAGGTAAACGGGGTTTCCGTGCACTGCTCTGGTTCGCCAGAAGCGGCTTAGTCATGCTGGCCACATGACCTGGAAGCTGTACGCCGGCTCCCTTGGCCAATAAAGCGAGATGAGCGGCGCAACCCCAGTCGGTTATGACTGGACCTAATGTTGTGATATTTGTCCAAGCCGAGCAAGCGAGGCTAATATGACTTGTGTCTGTTACAGTACCCGTGAGAAAGCTGGCTTATCTGCTTTCCCCACAATGTGACTTTTATGTTTATATTCATTGTACTGTTGTACTGTGTGGTTTTTTTTTCTTTCCGTTCTGGCTAGACAAGATGCCGGACGCATATGCACAGCTCTGACTTATTGAGCTGGCAGCAGATATTCTCTCTGCACTATTCCTACAATAAATAGTTTAGCCTTAATCATGGCTTGTGTGTGTTGTTGTTCAAGCTGGGGAACAATCGCATATGACTGCGCCACTGGACTCCTGTAGCCGGGGATGAGCGCACGGCTGTGCTCTGGCTTTGGGGCAGTCTCACAACTTGCCCCAGGCGGGGTATATGCTGACACCCTTTACTTTTACCTTCAAACAATAACAACAATGGCTTAGTGGGATCACTCTCCAAAAGACTGAGCAAAGCCCCAAAGGATGGGGCCTCCTTAATATACATAGCTGTTATCTGTTAAAGCAATACATATGCATAAACTTCCTCCAATCTAAAGTTACAACACAATACTAATTATACCATGTATGGTCTTTCCTTCATTACATATCCATTAGTCAGGGCAACAAAGAACTCTTTCTAAACACCCCCCCCCCATGCGATTCCTCTTCATTCCTTTCTAATGTTAGAACATTGGAGCACAGCACCTCTGCTTTCAAATGCAGACATTCAGGAATGCATTTACAACCTTGGGAGTAAAGCTGCTCCTAGCACAAGATGGGCACAAGGCCTCTAGCCTGGCTAGTTAGCTGAGCTTATAAAGAAAATCTGAGGGGTCCCTTGGACAGGGGCAGAGCAAGGATGGGACGTTGGGGGCGGGCCGCCCCGGGTGCCACCCCAGAGGGGGGTGACACTTGGTGCCCTCACTGCAACTCAGGGCTCCACCCAGCAGCCAGAAAGAAAAAGCAAAGCATTGAGCAAGGCTTTTAGCAGGGGAGGCTGAACAGGAGAAGCATGCCTAGAGCTATTTTTCCTATTGGGGGCACTGCCCTTTTAGGGGGGCACCAAAGTGCCATCTTCAGGGGGGTGACATTTGGCACCTCCACCTAGAGTCCCAAGCAAAGCTGCAGCAAAGCCAGTGGCTGTAGGCTTGGGACTCACAACAGCCATGCTAAAGCATTAGCCATGCTTGCCTTACTCAGTCCACCTGGACCTGGGGTACCATCCGCCCACACCCCTTCAAGTCACAGCGAGCACAGACAGTGCTGACCAAGGGCCATATCCCCACTTCCCTTCACTTGCCTGCAGTCGGGCATCATCCACCAGCCCAGCCTGAGGGAGCCCCAATCTTTCTGAGTGCCCGGCGTTGCCCGTTTTGCGCTCCCCCACAATGCTCTGCGGCACCTCAGTTGCATGCAGGAGTTGCTCTGCCTCCAGCCCCAACCAAGATTCCTTCAATGATTCCCTTCAAAGAATCCCTCCACAGAGACGCTCTAGGAATACCGCTTGCTGCTCCAAGGCAACCTGAAAGGAAAGGACGTTCAGAAGCACCTAATGTTCCCTGGACTTTTAGGGCAATGCATGGTGCTTTGTTTGACACATAAGAATCTGGTTGCTCCCAAAGAATTGTCTTTCTGTCTCTGCACCACAACACTGCTTTGGAGCGACTTCTTTCTGATTGGTTGTTAAAATGACTATTGGATGGTGCTTGTGCTTGAGGACGATGAAAGAACTTAACAAAAAAAGGTTTTTTAAATAAATAAATAAATTCTTGAAAAGGTTATAACTCCCAGCACCCTTAACAAACTACAGCTTCCTGGGTGCTGCTCTTTGTAGGTGCTTTAAATGTATGGTGTGCACTCAGCCTAAGCCTACACTCCACTTTCTTGAGCCTTTTGTCAATTTATTTTGGGGGGGGGGGAGTGGGGAAGATTCCATCACTCCAGTTTCCTTCCAAATATTAGAATTTTTAGGGCAAAGCACCATGCATTGCCCTAAAAGTCCAGGTGGAACAAGATGGAAGCCCTGAACAAAAGAGGACCCCAACTTTTATTAGTTCCTAATCCCCAAGCTACACCCCTAAAACTACATCATCACTACATCACAAATACATCATTGATAAGGGAGGGTTGAAAAAGGGAGGGTTTGAGGTGGTAACCTGAGTATTTTTACACCTGTCCTGTTCCTCCTCATACCCCTCCCAGGCACACATTCCTGAGGAACAAAAGGATGTTCACAGTTTCCTGCCCTGCCCGGGAGGGTCGATCACCGTTCTTTGTCTTAGTCCGAGCTGAATCCATTTCCAAGTGGTGGACCCTTTGTGAGTGAAATGTCCCATTGTCTTTTGGGCGGGTATGTCCGCCTGGCAAAATTCGCTATGGCTGCCTTATGAGCACACCAAATCTCCCCCCCCCCTTCGATAGTCCTTGTTCCATGGTGGAAAACAAAAGTGGAACGGTGTGGATCTGACATACAGTTGAATTTATAGGAATTTATAACAGAAACACTATAGAGAAAGAAATATTTTCACTCAAGTGTGTGTGTGTCGTGCTTGTGGAACTGGGTGGTTCGGAGAAATTCCTGTAACATACATGGGCGTACCCAGGGGGGCAGAGGGGGGCAGCTAGAAGGCAGCTGCCCCCCCCTAGCTGCCACCACCACCCCGCGCTGCGCGCCGATCCCAGCAGGCTTCGTGGGGTTGTCTTTACAAACTCAGCCAGAGAGAGGGAGGAAGAGGCGCAGGCCGAAAGACGACACCGGCCAATCAGGAGCTCCACTTTCCCGATTGACTGGAGGCAGCCTTTTTCACCATGAGTGCCTGTCTCGTCTAGCGGCTGAGGCGGCGAAGGCAAGAGCGGCCGTGAGCGGCCCTCAACTACCACCCTGCGCTGCGCGCTGATCCCAAAAGCAGGCTTCTGCTGCTGCCCGCCTCTGACACTCACGAGAGATCAGAGCCGAGGCTGAGAGGTGCTGCGCTGCGCTGAGATCTCCAATCTCTTCCTTCCTTCCTTCCTTCTCTCTCACCCCTTCTTTCTTTCTTTCCTTCCTTCTTACCTTTTCCTTCTCTCTCTCACCCTTTCTTTCTTTCTTTCTTTCCTTCCTTCTCTCTCTCACCCTTCCTTCCTTCCTTCCTTTCTTCTCTCTCTCTCACCCCTTCCTTCCTTCCTTCCTTCCTTCTCTCTCTCACCCTTTTTCTTTCTTTCCTTTCCTTCCTTTTCCTTCTCTCTCTCACCCCTTCTTTTTTCCTTCCTTCTCTCTCTCACCCTTTCTTTCTTTCCTTCTCTCTCACCCCTTCTTTACTTCCTTCTCTTTCTTTCTTTCTTTCCTTCCTTCCCTCTCTCTCACCCCTTCCTTCCTTCCTTCCTTCCCTCTCTCACCCCTTCTTTCTTTCTTTCCTACCTTCCTTCTCTCACCCCTTCTTTCTTTCTTTCTTTCTTTCCTTCCTTCCTTCTCTCTCTCTCACCCTTTTCTTTTCTTTCTTTCTTTCTTTCTTTCTTTCTTTCTCCTTCTTTCTTTCTTTCTGTCTTTCTTTCTTTCTCTTTCTTTCTTTCTTTCTTTCTTTCTTTCTTTCCTTCCTTCCTTCCTTCTCTCTCTCTCACCCCTTCTTTCCTTCTTTCTTTCTTTCCTTCTTTCCTTCCTTCTCTCTCTCTTCCCTCCCTCCCAGCCTTTTAGAGGAGGAAAACCAGAAAAAAAATATTTTTCTGGTTTTCCTCCTCTAAAAACGAGGTGCGTGTTATGGTCCGGGGCGCATTATGGAGCAAAAAATACAGTGAAACAGAAAGCCCAAATTCCCAACTATGTTTCTTGCTGCAGTCCTACTGTCTGCTCAGAAGTAAGGTCCTATTAGATTCAGCAGGACTTACTCTCAGGTAAGTGCAGCTAGGGCTGCAGCCTTTATATACAGTATTTACACAATGGGCCCCATGTGATTGGCTAATTCCAGGATACTCCTGAAGGCCAATCCGGTTGCGGATTCACTTCCACCTGGAGCTGGATTGGGTGGCTCCTGCGGACCAATCAGACTGCTGCATTCTGAATCCTATTGTTCTAGGACCAATCAGACTGCTGCCTTTTGGATCCTATTGTTCTAGGACCAATCAGTCTGCTGCCTTTTGGATCCTATTGTTCTAGGACCAATCAGACTGCTGCCTTTTGGATCCTATTCAACTCAGTACATAACACCCCTCCCCTCTAAGTTCCAGTCCTGCCCGGGACGTTGCATTCATAGTCCTCAAGGTACGCCGGCCGCCTACGTATGCGTTGCGGCCTGGGGTGTTCCCTGGTCAGGGGTTCGGGTTCTGGCTCGTGTTCCAAGGCTGCTGGCTGTGATGGGGCCGTTTGGTCTGGCGCAACCGGCTCGCTCAGTTGTGGCTCTGGTTCCAGTGTACTTTCGGCCTCGCGGGTCCCCTCTGTATTTACTGATTCTGCCTCCCCTGCCAGCCCCTCCTGCTCTATGGGCCTCGCTGCCCCACTGTTCCCTTGGGACTCCTCTGACCTGTCCTCCTCCTCGTTTTCTCCCGGGAATCGTCGCCGTAGCTGGTCGCAGTGGCGGCGCCAGCATTGCCTCCCCTCCGTTAGCACCTCGTACGACACGGGGCCAGTCACCCTGGTGACTGTGGCGGGTACCCATGCTGGGCCTGCCCCAAAATTCTTTGCGTACACTGGGTCCTGGGCCACGAAGGTCCGGGGGTTCCTGCCTTCCCCCACCACTACCTCATCCTGAGCTCTGTCGGGGTGAAGGCGGTCCAGTCTGATTGCAAGGCGCCGGCCCATCAGTAGTTCAGCGGGGCTCCGACCAGTCGTTGAGCTGGGGGTGCTGTGCTGTGCTAGAAGGAATGTGGCAAGGCGGTACTCCCAGTCCCCTTGCGTCATGCGGCGGAGGGTGTCCTTGGTGGTCCGCACCATGCGCTCTGCTTGGCCATTGGTGGCAGGGTGGAATGGCGCCGAGCGGATGTGGCGGATGGCGTTCTGCGCTGTGAAGGTCTGGAATTCTTCTGACGTAAATGCGGTTCCGTTGTCTGAGACTAGAGTGTCAGGGAGCCCGTGGGTTGCAAACAGCCTGCGTAGTACCCGGATGGCTGCGGATGTAGAAGTGGACGGTACCAGTGCGACTTCCAGCCATTTGGTGTAGGAGTCCACCACTATGAAGAATGTTTTCCCCTGGAAGGGGCCAGCGAAGTCCACATGCAGGCGTGACCATGGTGCTCGGGCAGACTCCCAGGGCTGGACTGGGGCCCTTGGGGGATCCGGGCGGGATTCTTGGCAGGCCTGGCAGTGTTTGACCCAGGCCTCTATCTCTCTGTCAATCCCCGGCCACCACACATAACTCCTGGCGAGGGCCTTCATTCTCACTACCCCTGGGTGTGTCTCGTGTAGGGCTGTAAGGACCCTTTTGCGGAGGGGCTGGGGGATGACGACCCTGCTTCCCCATAACAGGCACCCCTTGTCGGCTGACAGTTCATGTTTACGGGTTGTGTAGCCAGCAAATTCTGGCCCAGGACTGCTGCTGGGCCATCCCCTCCACACCCAGTCCAGGACCCGGGAGATGACCCCATCTTTCTTGGAATGGTGCGCAACTTCTTGTGCCTGAATGGGGCGGTCGGGAAGCAGCTCCAGGGTCATAACCTCTTGTGCGGGTGCTGGGTCGGGGCCTGTTTCTGGTAGTGGTAGCCTGCTGAGGGCGTCTGCGTGGCCCATCGCCTTCCCAGGGCGGTGAATCAGTGCATACTGGTAGCCGGCAAGGAAAATTGACCACCTGAGGACGCGAGGAGACAGCACTTGGGGGGTCTGCTTTTCGGGGGCAAACAAGCCAAGCAACGGCTTGTGGTCAGTCACAATGGTAAAGGGCCGCCCGTACAAGAAATCATGGAATTTTTTTACTCCCTTTACGATTGCCAGACCCTCCTTGTCGATTTGCGAGTAGTTCCGCTCAGCTGCGGCGAGCGTCTGGGAAAAGTATGCCACTGGCACCTCTCTTCCATCCGGGAGTTGGTGTCCCAGGACAGCGCCGATGCCGTAGGGTGAGGCGTCGCATGCTAGCACCACCGGCAGCCTCTCGTCGAAGTGTGCCAAGACCGAGTTTGAGACGAGCAAGTCCTTGACTGCCTGGAATGCGGCCTCCTGGCGCTGGCCCCACACCCAAGGGGCCCGCTTGTCCAGGAGTCTGTGTAGGGGCTCCGCTACCGCCGCCTTATGGGGAAGGAAGGCATGGTAAAAGTTCAATAGTCCCAAGAAGGCCTGAAGTTCAGTCTTGTCCTTGGGCGCTGGGGCATCACAAATGGCCCGTACCTTGTCCCCAGTCGGGTGGACCCCTTCTGCGTCCACCATAAATCCCAGAAAGTCCACCTGAGGCTCTCCTAGTAGACACTTTTCCCGCTTCACCTTGAGACCTGCTGTCTGGAAACGGTGCAGAACGGTGCGGAGGCGGTCCTCAAACTCCTCTGGCGTGGGCCCGGCAATCAACACATCATCGAAGAAGGGGGTGACGCCAGGAATCCCTTTAAGGAGAGAGTCCATTAGATTCTGGAATATGCCTGGTGCCACGCTGACACCGAATTGCAGCCGCTTTACCTTGAACGCTCCTCTGTGCGTCACAATCGTCTGTGCCTCTGCTGTGGCCTCATCTACCGGCAGCTGTTGATAGGCTTGGGCCAAGTCCAGCTTGCCAAAAATCTTTGACCCAGCCAGGGTGGCGAGGACATGGCTGACCACTGGCACTGGGTATGCGTGGGCCGTGAGGGCCTTGTTTATGGTACATTTGTAGTCTGCGCAGATGCGGACCGAACCATTAGGCTTGACGGGTGTGACGATCGGGGTTTCCCAGGGGGCATTAGGCACAGGCTCCAGCACTCCTTGCTCCACGAGCCGGTCCAATTCCTCGTCTATACGGGGTTTCAGGGCGAATGGGACCCGGCGGGCCTTGTGCCTGATAGGTCGTACTGCGGGGTCAAGCTGTAGGGCGATGGGGGGGCCCGTATACTGTCCCAATTTCCCATCGAAAACCCCCGGAAACTCCTTGCATATGGCGTCCACGTCCACTTGTAAGCTAGTGCGGTTCACCCCGGTGACGGCTAGCCCCAGTGGTCCAAACCATGCCAATCCCAGTAAGCTAACGTAGGGGCCCTTGACCACAAGCAAGTCCAGTTGCCGCGTCCGCCCGCGATATTGCACCCTGAAGGTCCCCACCCCCAGTGTGGGGACCTTACGTTTCTGGAAGTCCCGGAGGGTGAATGGGGCCGGCCTGAGTTTGGGACCCCCACTAGGGCACAGTGTCCTTAAGGTCTGTGCCGAGATTATGGATAGTGTTGAACCCGTGTCAAGCTCCATGCGGCACGGGGTCCCCTCTATCTGCACTTCTACATAAATTTTCTCTATGTTGGGGTGGGGCAACTGGTATACCTGGTAGTCCGTGATCTCCGTCGAGTTGCCTTGGTGTGTTGGGCCCCGGAACCTGGGGCTCTTGGGTCGGTCATCTGATGCCTGGCGTTGGGTGGGCCGACCCCGACACACCCGGGCGATGTGACCTGATTTTCTACACTGCCTGCACTCTGCGTTGCGGAAACGGCAGGTCCTCCTCTCGTGACTCTCCCCACAGCTTGCGCAGTTCCCTCCTTCTGGTCGAGGCAGCTGTGGTGTGTGCACTGCTTGAGTGCGCCGCTGTACTCTGTGCACCTCCTCCCTGTCGGATCCTGAGTCGTCGGTGAGGTCCTCGTGGTGGACCCTTGGTTGGGACGGCAGGCTCGGCCGTGCCTCTTGCGTTGACCTCTCGGCGGCTTCTGTTGCCAGGGCCTCCTCCAGAGCGACCTGGAACGTTAGGTCCTTCTTGGCGTAGAGGCGTCGTTGCAGTTTCTCGTCCCTCAGACCACCGACGAGGCGGTCACGAAGCATGTTCTCCAACTCTGAGAAGTTGCAGAACCGAGCGGCTTGGCGGAGGGAGGTCACAAACCCAGTTATGGTTTCCCCGGGGGCTTGCCGCTTTGCATAGAAGGCATTTCGACGAGCCACCACCGAGGGCTGCGGCGAGAAGTGCCCCTTCAACCGTTCCATTATTGTTTTGTAAGGAACGGTAGCAACATCATCAGGTGCAAGGAGAGCCCGGGCGATTTCGAACGTCTCCTCTCCGCAGACGCTGAAGAATATCGCCCTCTTCTTGGCATCGTTGGTGACCCCTTTAGCTTCTAGGAGGAAGGTGAAACGGCTGGCGTACCCTTCCCAGTCTCCTGATGCTGGTTTGAACGGTGAGAAGCTGTTGTCGGGTGCCATTCTGAGTTCCTTGGGTCCCGGAGCTGAAGCCTGGATACACGGTGCGAGGCAGCGGTGCGGCAGGTGGCGGTGCTGAGGTGCTGTGTGTGGCGGTCAACTCAGCGGGATCCCACCTTCGTCGCCAGTGAAATATACTCGGAGTCGAGTGTGGATTTCAGCTCTTTATTCAGCTCATAGTAGCGAGGAATGGAAGTTTCCCCAGAACATCTGCTTTATATACAGTATTTACACAATGGGCCCCATGTGATTGGCTAATTCCAGGATACTCCTGAAGGCCAATCCGGTTGCGGATTCACTTCCACCTGGAGCTGGATTGGGTGGCTCCTGCGGACCAATCAGACTGCTGCATTCTGAATCCTATTGTTCTAGGACCAATCAGACTGCTGCCTTTTGGATCCTATTGTTCTAGGACCAATCAGTCTGCTGCCTTTTGGATCCTATTGTTCTAGGACCAATCAGACTGCTGCCTTTTGGATCCTATTCAACTCAGTACATAACAGTGACCCAAGATGTGTAGAGCAGGATGTCACTTACACCCACCCCACCCCCCACAATGTTTGAAAACGTCAGCTTTGTACTTAAACACAAATTGGCCAGGAACTTCATTGTCTGTGTCTTTATTAATTTATTTAAAGAACAACAAACTGGTGATTGCTTTAACTTTTTTATATGTGGTGATTTGAATCATGAGGATGAATTAGAAAAACTCTTGAGTCTTGAATGAGTCTTGCTTTGGAATGGAGGACTTCATTACATTTTCTTCTGCCTTTTCATTTTATTTTGTTCTAAGGGCTTGTTAGAGATAATGTATAAGCATGGTGTCAGCTCCCTTAAAAAAGGTTGACAACTCTGGGAAATTGGGGGGGGGCACCAGGAAGTGATCTCGCCTAGGGCGCAAAAAAACCTAGCACCGGCCCTGTTGCCCCCCCCCCCCATGTTTTGATCCTGGGTACGCCCCTGCTAACATAGGTATCTATGTGCATCAGAGTCAGTGTGATAAATCCCCTCCTTCAGTAAGGGGGCCAAATACTTATCATATATTTTTGCATAAAATGGGCAATAAAATAAAATGTGTATGATGGATCCGACCTGCTTTGTGCCACAGGTGTGATCTGTAGGAGTTAGAGGTCTGTTCAGTGCACATCCAGTCAGAGCCGTAGCTAGGTGATCTTGCACCCCGGCAGAACTGCCCAGATTGTACCCCCTAGCCCCAGACAAATTAGCATCCACTGCCCTGTCTCATTTGTGAACTGGTTTGCTGCAGATCCAGCGTTCTTCACGTTGGCCGCTGGAGCCGGCAACACCTTGATGGTTTATGTCAGCAAATTCTCCTCCTCCCTGAATTTCAAACCTAAAATTTCAAACAGAACCTATGTTGAAATAATAATAACAATAATTTTATTATTAATATGCCAGCCATCTGACTGGGTTCTTCCAGCCACTCTTGCCAGCTCCCAAAAAAATATTAAGAACATAATAAAACATCAAACATTAAAAATGCCCAATGCAGGGCTGCCTTCAGATGTCTTCTAAAAGTCAGATAGTTGCTTATTTCCTTGACATCTGATAGGAAGGTGTTCCACAGGGCGGGTGCCACTACCGAGAAGGCTGGTTCCCTGTAACTTTGCTTCTTACAGTGAGGGAACCACCAGAAGGCCCTTGGCACTGGACCTCGGTGTCAGGGCTGAACGATGGGGGTGGAGCTATTTAGAGCTTTAAAGGTTAGCATCATAGGAGCCCACTCCTAGGAGCCGAGATCCCTTTGGTCCCCCAATAAAATATTTGAGGGGGCTGCCCCCCCCCAAGTTAATGGGCATTGCCATTCAAATGGTGTGCATGTGCTGCATCTTGTGATCAGTTATATGAGGCAGGTCCAAGCGGGAGATAACCAGAGCATGCAGCACTCTGGTAAGACAGTGAGTAGGCAGGTAGGGTCTCAGTCAGTGTACCAGATGGAGCCGGCAGAATTGACCTGCGTCTCCATGGACAGCTGCGAGTCCAAGATGACTCTGAGGCTGAACAGCTGGTCCTTTAGGGGCACAGTTGCTCCATTCAGGACCAGGGAATCCCCCAAACATGCCCATCACCCATCCCCCAGAAACTGTACTTCTGTGTTGTTGGAATTCAACCTCAACCCATTAACCGCAATCCATAGAAAATATCCATAGAAATATCCCTGGGAACTAGCATATGACCAAGCAGAAGAAGAAACACCAAGCATAGGTGCAGGAAGGCCTGGAAGCAAATTTTCACCTGAAGAAGGCAGTTGCATTCATATCCATATAATACAAATATTCAATTTTCTAGGCAGCTTTTCCACCAAAATATTTTCTTTAGAATCTGGCCTAGAAAGGAAACATCAAACTCTTGCTGCACTGTGACTGAAAATGAACTTCCGTGTGTGCTGCTCACCACAAAGTGGAGCTCTGTGTATAGTAAGTGAGAAGGCTTCTGGTCAGTTCCTCAACATTCAGGCACGCTACTACCGGTAGTAACAATTGCGAAACTACAAATGTGCCTTTGATAGTGGAGTGCAGTGAATTTTTTCGTAGGGGAAAAGTTAGGGCAAGTGGCACCAGCTTGCAACTGGGGTAGGAGTGGGGAACATCTTGCAAGTGATGTTGCGACACTGAGATGTCCAGCGTGAGCATCACGTCTCCCTCTCTAAGCCAGGCAAAAGCTTCCTGGGTTTTGGGAAGGAAGTGCCAGGCTTTTATACTTCAATACTCTTATTTACTGGGAACATTTAGGGGACTAGCCTAGTTCCCCATGTCCATTGACTGCATGCCACTAGGTTAGGACCAGGAGCTTTGTAGCCTTTGTGGAATATATGCAGTGTTTTTTCTTCAGGGGGTACTCAATGGTACTCAGTACCTGCACCTTTGTTCTTTTCCAAATGTTAAAAGCGTGGCACTTACTGTAAGAACTTTGGGGTGAATACCAGCACCTTATTTTCTATATACAGTGGTACCTCGGGTTACAGACGCTTCAGGTTACAGACTCTGCTAACCCAGAAATATTACCTCGGGTTAAGAACTTTGCTTCAGGATGAGAACAGAAATCAGTGGTACCTCAGGTTAAGAACAGTTTCAAGTTAAGAACGGACCACCGGAAAGAATTAAGTATGTAACCAGAGGTACCAAGCTCCTTGAAACACATCTGTTTGGAAAGCATTCCCTTGATCTTTTGACTCGAACTATTTTAACTGTTACACTGTTTTAAGGGGCTTGTTTATTACACATTTTCATTGTGGATGCTCACCAGTTATTGAAAATGGTGCCATCAATCCATCTCCAAGGCTCCAGGTCATCAGTTCTTTGGAGACCAATCCAGTGGGCAGCAGGACCTTTGTACCGTCTCAAGAAGCTCTTAATAAAAAGAAGAAGTGTGAATACATTTTCAACCCTCATCCAAGTACAGAATCAACTCCATTTGGGGCTGCAGACTGTGCTCTGTATCCTTCCACTCACCATCTCTTCTTGGGAGTCAATCACGACCAAAGAGGCATTGAAAGAGGCACAGTAATTCTGGCTGGAAGTCCAATTTCTGTCACTGTCCGAAAAATAGTAACATTTCCTTTGGTAGCCAATCCAGCCGTCTGGACAGCACTCACTTGGAGTGGAAGGAGAAGGTTGCGCTGTTGGCAATACTTCACAGCTTCTCCCTAGTGATAAGAAGGGTATCAGAAAATGAGACAGATCACTATCCATATCTTATAAATAGTCCTACTCAAAATAAAGGTCAGGCAATGTACTCCACTCATCAACATTTTATTTTCCATAAAAGGAATCATGCTCAAAGCAGCTTGCAACAAAGAAAATGGGAACACATCAAAAGCACCATAAGAACATTCACATAAAAATATAGTATAACATAATTGCAAATACACCACACACAAAAACTGTGTGCAGGAGGTCTCCGGTCAACCCCCATCATCTCCAGGCGGGGCTGGATAAGGGTGGGGAAATGAGGGTAGGAGGGAGGGCAGAAAGCCCAGTGCCCATCTCTGTCCACAAACTCAGGAGGTTGCAGGACATGGAGCAGCTTCTCTTGTGGCTCAACCATAGTCAGCCTCCATTGACTATATATGAAATACACAGCCATGGTCCAGTTGACTCTCCATGACATGAGCGTTTGATTAGAATTGTATCTTCACGTGACAAAAGAAATGGACAAAAAAGTGTTAGGAAACTCAGAAAAATCTGAAGGACCTGTCAGATTATTGAGTAAGATGGTGTGTGGACAATGTCATTGTGCAATTTAGTCACTAGATGGCACTGGACTTAGTAATATGTGCCATGAGGTCAGCCATTTCCTGTGGCTGTTGTTCTTGTTTAGATTTCACTTCCATCATGACCAAATTGTGTGTGTGTGTGTGTGTGTGTGTGTGTGTGTGTGTGTGTGTGTATGTGTGTTGGTGTTGAGAAAGGGACCTAAAGCTCCAGCCAGCCAGACTATAAAATATTAACTCAACACCTTAAAGATAAAAGCACCGATTAATATTTTTAAAAATATTTTTAATATTTAATGCTGTATTGTTTTAATATTTGATTGGAAGCCGCCCAGAGTGGCTGGGGAAACTCGGCCAGATGGGCGGGGTACAAATAATAAATTATTATTATTATTATTATTGTAATGGCTTCAGCCACACAAATAAATATTATTAGTATTTGTCCTTATTTAGGAGAAAGAAGTTCTTGTCTAAATTCCTTACTGGTCTGCCCTTTCAGCCTTCCATGACAGATGGTCTCAAGATACACAAAATGCAAAGGCAGCAATGTTGGTCCACTGGAAAATAAATCAGAACTCCACACAACCTGAAAGTTAGTTGACTATAAAGGTATTGCCTTACTGTGAAGAGTGCCGTAGTTTGAAGAGTTATCACTACTGTTCAAGAAACTACCAGTGTTTGAATGGCCAGCATGAAATGGTTGTAGGAAGTCAAACACATTCCCCCCATGTATTCTGGACAGGAAGATGAGCAGTGAGGCTGTCACAGTTTTTATGGGCAATCTCGGACATCTTTGAAAGTGCAGGTGTGGGTTCTGAAGGATGCCCTTTTAAATCCGTTTCAGAATCTGATACTACAGGTAATTTAGTAAGGCAGGGGAATGAAGGGCTCCAGAAAAACTCTGCTTATGGTTTGTTTATGTCCTGCATTGCCTATACAAGGGATGGGAAACCAGAGGTCTTCTGATGTTGTTGGACAAGACAAGACAAGACAAGACAAGACAAGACAAGACAAGACAATTTATTGTCATTGCACAAGTACAAGCACAACGTTATACAAGTGCAACGAAATTGCAAGCCACCCCGTAAAAAACAAAGAAAAAACAAAACAAAAAACAGCACAAAACACACACACCAAAAAAGCCACACATACACCCATCACAGCTCTCCAAGGTCATATTATCTGGTTACAGCATTTAAGATGGTTATAGCTCTTGGGTAGAAACTGTTCTTCAGTCTATTTGTTCTTGATCTAATTGTTCTATATCTTCTACCCAAAGGCAGTGGTGCAAAGAGACTATATCCTGAATGAGATGGATCCTTTAAAATATTGTTAACCTTTTTAAGGCAACGGGAACTGTATAGTTCTTCCAGAGATGGGAGAGGATGACCAATAATATTTTGGGCTGTGGTTATGACCTTCTGAAGTATCTTCTTCTCCCTGGCTGTGCAGCTGGAGAACCAAGCACAAATACAGTATATAATAATGCTCTCTATGTAGCCTCGTTAGAAGGACACCAGCAGTCTCTCACTCAGATTGTTCTTCTTTAAAAGTCTGAGGAAATAAATTCTCTGCTGGGCCTTCTTTACCAGAGCAGTATTATTTGCGCTTCAAGTCATACCCTTCAACTCCCACCAGCCCTACCGAGCATAGCCAATGGTGACGACTGGTGGAAGTTGGGCTACAATTTCCCCACACCTGTTTTATGCACTTGCTAATGGACACATTTGTACAAGCCTTGTCACCTGGTGCTGGAATCCTTTCAAAACAAGGCACTTCTGCAAGATGCTCCAGATGTTGTTGGACTACAACTCCCATCATCCCTGACCATTGACCATGCTGGCTGGGACTAAAGGGGATATACAATCCAAAATGGCAGGGTAGAGGGGCATCACTACTATTTACTTTGGTGGTTCAGGATGGCGGCAAGGTTGGGGCAGTGCGGATGCTGGTGGAGCCATTCTGGCACCGCTGCTGTGGGGTTCAAGCCACCCCACACTCAGCCGGTAAGCAACGACAATGCTTCTGCCAGGAGGACAGCATCATCCAAGCCCACCAGCTGCTCTTGCAATAAGGGCATCAGATTGCAGGAGCCTGTTTAAATCACTTGAAATTTAACCATGTGGGGACATATTGGTTTATTATTAGAGTACAAGAAGGCTACCCTGACTGAATGTCGGCCCCCATCCATAACTGTTTCTAGGCTACCTCAACTGAACACCAATAAAGCTATTCTAGCTGCTGAGGAGAGGAGATTTGTGAGAGTTAGGTGGCCTATAGATAAAATGGCAGAAGTTACAGCAAGATGGATCTTCACTTACCTAATAAAACAATGCAGACGATGATGGAAATGATCAGAATGACATTAAGCACCAAGCTCGCATTTTTTACATTAAAAGTGAGTTTCTCTTTTCCTTTATTGCTGAAACCTGCAGAGGGAAATAAAGTGTTAATGTTTCCTTGGTTTCAGCAAGATGCTGGACAACTCCTTCTAGAAACTCCAAAGTATCTGGGGGGCTCCAAGTCTACCAAGGTTTGGGTAGTTCATCTGCACTGAGGGTGTGAGTTGAAGCTTGCATCACACCATGATGTCATACCACTCAACAGTCCTGATTTATGTGGGACATCCTGGAATTACAGAAGCCAATCCTGGCTTTCTGATGGGATCCAAGAATGTCCCATTTTTTGGTCCGGTGCAAGCTGTCAACTTTTCCCTTTTTTGGGGGGGGGGGGTGAATTCCCTTATTCCAAATAGGATTCCTCGCAAGAAAAGGGAAAGGTTGAATGCTATGGTCCGGTGCTCTGGGGACCAAAAAAGAAACGTCCCGATTTTGGTCAGCGGGATATTGGAAGGGTATGAGATGAACAAAGTTCACCTGTGGCATCATGAAGCTTGGTGCCTCCCACCACAAAATCAGCCAACTGGTAGGCCTCTGCGCATGTCTGATGAGTCACCAGCTACAGTGGGACCTCGACTTACGAGCGACTTGACTTACGTGTTTTTCAACTTCCGAATGACTTCCGGAAGAAAAAAAATGGCCGCCGCAACCGAATTTTTCGACTTGCGAAAGGAAGTCGCGGCCGCTTTAATAGGATCTTTTCGACTTATGAATTTTTGAATAGGATTTTTTCGACTTACGAATTTTTTTCGCTCAATGCATTCCTATGGGGATTCGACTTACGAGTGTTTTCGACTACCAAAGATCGCGTCGGAACACATTATCTTCGTAAGTCGAGGTCCCACTGTATTTAATTTATTAAAAAGTACTTACATGCCACCATCTCCTAAACTATCAAGGTTCTGCACAATAATGTTTATCGTATTGGCCTGAATATAAGCCTCGCTTTCCCCCCAAATACTGACTGTGAAAAGTTAAAGTGCAGCTTATATTTGCGACCTTACAAAAATGGGCTTGGAGCGGGCATTTTTCCTCTCCCCCCCCCTTTAATTTTAAAGGTGTGGCTCATATTCGGGTGCACTTATATTTGGGGCAATACAGTATACAATAAAACAAAAATCACCAGTAGAAATAGTAAAAAAAAGAAAATATATATACTGGGTAACTGGAAAATCAACATTTTAAACAGATGTATAGGCTTGTTGGCATAAGAAGAAGTCTTCAAGAGATGCCTGGAAGTCAGAAGTGAAGATGCCTGATGTATCTCTGCTGGAAGAGCCTTTCACAGCTTGAACTGTTGGCGCTAAATGCCCAACTTTTAGCTGAGGTCACTTGGGCTTCTGAGACACGGAGACAACCAGATGTGCTCCTGTGGATGATCTTAATGATGAAGCTGGGATATAAGGGCTCAGGTGGCCCTTAAGGTACCCTGGACCGAAGTTCTTCTGGTCTTTGTATATGTAGACCAGGCATAGGCAAACTCGTTCCTCCAGCTATTTTGGGACTACAACTCCCACCATCCCTAGCTAACAGGACCAGTGGTCAGGGATGATGGGGATTGTAGTCCCAAAACAGCTGGATGGCCAAGTTTGCCTATGCCTGATGTAGACCTTGAACCTGGCTTAACAATGTATGTGCATCCGTCTGTGTGGTGGTGGCTCGTAAGGTTGCCGTGGAATCCCGCGCATGCGCACTCCGTCCAGACCGGTGCTGCTGCTCCCGCTGCGACCTTGCAAGCCGCTGAGCGATCAGCAGCTCATGGGGCTGCTGCGCGCGAGTGGCGCACATAATGCCATGCTGCTTTTCGTGCGCGGCAGCCCCACGAGCAGCCGATCGCTTGGTGGCTTGCCCGGCCGCTGCGGGAGCAGCAGTGCCGGCCCAGAGAGTGCACAGGGATTCCGTGCATGCGCAGTGCGTCCTGACTTGTGTTGTCACATCACAACACACGTCAGGACACCCTGCCCCCAGCGGGTTCCTCCGTTCACCGCCCCGTGCGGCCAAAAGGCTTCCTACGTCTCTGCCTGGACAGAAGTTCTTCTGGGCTTTGTATATGTAGACCTTGAACCTGGCTTAGCAAGGTATGTGTATCTGCTGCAAAGATTTTAGCAGAGGTGCCACGTACTGTCAACCATCTGCCTGCATCAGAGGTCTAGGCATTCTGCAAAATCTGGAGCTTCACAGCTAGGCTGGAGGGCAGCCCCACATAGAACACAGTACTAATCCAGTTTCTAGGTCACAGAAGTGACCTAGAAGCTTTAATCATTCAATGCAGGATAGTGATTTTTCAAGCCTGCCTCAACCAAATAAATCAAAATAGCAGTTTGTAGTACAAAGGCTAGGATTAGCAAATGGACTAAGATTGTTATATTAATTAGGTATATACTGAGGATGGCATAACTGACAGTTAAAGAAAATCAGGTCCAAATGTAAGGACTAGCCAACAAAGCCCGCAATATCAGTCAGCAATATGCAGCTCTGAGTGTCTGCTTTAAGCATTTTTTTTTTTCAGTTAATGTCAACACATGGTTGGCCAGATTGGGTTTCTGAAAGAAAGAGGAACCTAAATGATGTTTTGAATATGTTCCGAAAAAGTATTGCATAACGCAAAGTTATGAAGTCAGTCGAGCAGGGGTTCTCTGCTCGGAGATATGCACAGTATCGTTTGCTTCTTGATTTCCTGAGAATTTTACTTATTTATTTAAGAAACATTTATAAATCACCCACTCAAATATAAATGTCAGTGTGGTTTACTATAACATAGACCATTCAACATGGTCAGATAGACAGCATATAACAGATATAACAAAGCATTTCAATGCCACTGTGCTAGTAGATAACTGTGGAGCATGCACCTGCATTTGCAGATTCCTGATCAGGGTGGATAAAAATCAATGATTTTTTTAAAAAAAAATCGGATTTTTTTGATTTAAATCGGATTTTTTTTATTTAAATCGGATTTTTTTGATTTAAATTGGATTTTTAAAATAAAATGCTTTTGGAGGAAAAATCTTTCTAAATATAGTCTTCTATTTAAGTTACATTGTAGTCCAAAGGCTATTCATCAGGAAATAAGGATTTGTTTTAAGTTTATCAAGTGTGCTAAAACTCAGTCTAAGTTTTTTAAAAACAATGTTTAACCACATCAGTTACAAACATGGATACATATGCTATCATGTTATTGTTTTAGTTAAATAAATTGTTTAAATGGTTATGAAGGAAATGATTATTTTTCTCCTTCCAATAAAGGAGAAAAGTTGTCCAAATATACACAGTTAACTTATTAAACCTCACCATAATTTCATAATTATCTGTCTATGTATTTCTAGTAGTATAACCAAATCAGTAATTTTTGATATAACTGTAAAAACTACTCTGAAAATTTATTATTCCAAAAATGAAACCTTCATATGGTTGTTAATATTAAGATTATACCAGCAAGAATGAGTCTTTCTGTAAAAAAAAACATTTAAATCAAGTCTTACTGACTAGTGATTTAAATCGTGATTTAAATCATGATTTAAATCAATTTGATTTAAATCAAATCCACCATGTTCCTGATCTCTTTGCTTATCTGTGCTAGGTCTGTGTACAGCAGGAATGGGGCCATGTGGTCATCCAGATGTTTTTGGTCTACATTGGCCATGCTGGCAGGGAGTGATGGGAGGAAGTTGGAATCTGGCGAGCCACAAGCTCTGTATTCTTGGTGTACATGGAAGGTGAACTGGAAAAAGAGGTTAGGAACCTCTCTCCTCAAGGGCAGCCTCACCCCCTTCTCCTTAGGCATGCCTGTGTGATGAAGGATTGTTCCATCTGAGAGAGGAACTAAGAAGAGACTGAGAAGCCTTCCTCACTATTCAAAGCTGGGTACAATCAATAGTTTAGAGGAGCTGAGCATGGTTTGAAAGAGGAATCGCTTCCCATGATTTAAAGGTATCTCTCCTCTCCAACTGTTGAATCTTGTCACACAAGTGTCTATGCAGGGGCGGAGCGATGGGGGTGCAGTGAGGGCGGTCCGCACTGGGTACCACACAACTGAAGGGGTGACAACTCCCAGGTGGCACTCACCACGGGGCTGACTGTGGGGTTCGGGCGCACGCAGGCTCCGCTGCCACAAAGGTTCGCCACCTGCCTCCCCCCCAAGCTGTAGGGTGGCTGAGGGGGAGGAGGCAGACTCCTCGGAGCAGCACGGGTGACTGCCCCCCCCCGTGCCACTGCCCCCGCCCCCCCTGCTACCCCGGGCACTCAATTGCTCCATCCTTTTCCAACTGCTTTTAACTGCCTGAATAAACTACAGTCTCCATGGATTTGATTAGCTGGCCTACATCTTGCAACGCTCATCTCAGCCGCAAATCCATAACTTTTGACAGTAGGTGGAGACAAACTCATACCTTTCTCATCAGAACTCACTTACCAGATAGAGAATGGCTCAGTTTCTCAGAGACTTTGCCTTGTTTGTTTTTTGGTGGTGATGGTGGTGGTGGTGGTGGTTGCTTTTGCTTGCCTCTTGCTTGTTTGGTGCTTCCATTACTTTTCCCATTCTTTGCTGCATTTGGATTCATAGGGAGCATTTGCTCTGTCTTTTCAGTTTCAGAGGAACCCATCTTTTCTTTCTCCCAGGAGGATCCACAGACCTCACAGTAAATGCTACTCAGCTCTAGTTACACTGAGTTCTGCAGTTTCTTGAGATATGTTCAAAGCAGATCACTGAATTGCAGATTCAAGCACAGTATGGCTAGGTGATGTGGTGAGAAAACACCCTTTTAAAATACCACTTAATCGTGTGCTTTAATCGGATACTTTGTCCAGCCAAGCTGTACTTAATATGTACTCCACTTCCCTGTGTTGTCTTGGTGACTGTTTTTAATCCTGGTGCCTCTTCAGAGTCTGAAGTACCAATTCTGTGCTTTTGCCACAAAAAATTCCACCACAACATCAATTTTTCGCCATAACATCAATGTCCCAAGATTCCTCTGTGGAGAGAAAATTACAGAGCAGAGAAATGAATTATCTCTTCTTGAAGTCTTGTGCACTTTTGCTTCCATACTAGTATATTCTGTCCCTCACCCCTCACCCCAAAAAAGCCCTAATGGTGGTCTTACATATACTACCGGTAATTTATAGAGCTGGAAAATTCACATACGAAATATTGCTTCTTTTTAGTCTAAAAGATTCTAGTAATGTTTCTACATCTACTTGATGAAACAAAGGCATTTGGAAAAGTGAAAGGGAGGAGCCCTTGAGATAGTTGAAGATGGCTTTTGTATTACCCTATATACTCGAGTATAAGCCTAGTTTTTCAGCACACTTTTTGTGCTGAAAAAGCCGCCCTCGGCTTATACTCGAGTGAGGCAGGCAGTGGCTCCTATGAAGCTTTCCCAGGTTTTTTGTGGTAAAATTGGGTGCCTCGGCTTATATTCGGGTCGGCTTATACTCGAGTATATACGGTATGTTTCCCCTCAGTCTCCTCCTACCCAGCTCCTCCTCCTCATGAAGCTTGGTTTCCAAGTCTTATGAGGAAATGCCGCTCTCCTCTGCACACGTTCCAGTTTGTCAACATCCTCCGTAAATGGTGGTGCCCAGAAATGGGCACAGTACTCCAGGCGAGGTCTGACCCACTTTAATAAAGGTGTCTGGCACAAAAACCTCTGAATGGATCTGCCTAAAATTTGGCAGGCTTAATCCAGAGAGGCTCGTATTTCTCCAAATTTCTTCCACTTTTCTCTGAAGCCTGAACAACAGTACAGTGGTACCTTGGTTCTCAAACTTAATCTGTTCCAGAAGTCCATTCCAAAACCAAGGTGCGCTTTCCCAAAGAAAATAATGCAGAATGGATTGATCCATTCCAGACTTTTAAAAACAACTCCTAAAACAGCAATTTAACATGAATTTTTCTATCTAACGAGGCCATTGATCCATAAAATGAAAGCAATAAACAATGTATTGCAGTCACACAATCAATCAATCAATCAGTAACTGAACTGGGTTCCACGCAGTCACAAAAACAAAACAGAAAGAGCCACAAAAGCAAAAACACAAAATAAATAGCAAAATCAGACAGACCTCAGAGTAACACTCAAAATAGAAGTGTAGCACTCAAATCAGAAGCGTAACACTCAAAACGGAAATGTGGCACTCAAATTGGAAGTGTGACACTCAAAACAGAGCACATTCAGCTTCCGAAAAAGTTCACAAACTGGAACACTTACTTTGGGTTTGCAGTGTTTGGGTTCCAAGTTGTTTGAGTACCAAGGCATTTGAGAACCAAGGTACCACTGTATAGCCATTCTTAGATTCCCTATTATATTGAATGAGGAGGTGAGGACTTTGGGTGGCATTCCTAGCAGTGCTAGGAGAATGTTCTGCCAGCACAAGGATTTCTCCTTGCGCAAGGGAACATTCTCCACCTCTCCTCCCTCAAGACCCCCCAAATGTATTCTAGCAGTTCCATCAATCAAACAAAGCCATCCTTATATTCCATGTTTTTTTTCTGGAGCCACACAGAAGTACGCGTACCCCTAAACATTTTTTAATCTGGGGTCTGGAGGGTGGCAGCCACACAGCTGTGAGACCCACCTGGCCTGGGGGCCCCGTGAGATCCTCCCTCCCCTTGCAGATGCGCCCTGGACCCCTTCCCCAGCCTGAGCCTCTCCTTCTCCCGATCCTTCATTGATTCCCGAGGTTAGAGGTTTCCTTGTGCTTCCAGGCCCGGCACATCTTTCCCTCCTTCCCTTTCTCACCTGTTTTCCTCTCTCTCTCTCTCTCTCTCTCTCTCTCTCTCTCTCTCTCTCTCTCTCTCTCTCCACCACCACCTCAATGAATGTTAGGAAAAGAAAAGGCTGCCAGGCCATTTGGAGTTGTGTTCCTATTGGCTTAGATCCCTTGGGTAGGGGCGAAACTCCCTGCTTTATTTGACCCTCATTCTCCCCACCCACCCCTCCTTCTCTTATTTAACTAATTTTCTCTCTCTTCTTCCCAGCCCAATTGAAAGTATCTGTCAAAGTATTTCTATTGGGAATTGTAACAAACGATATCCCCTAAGACAAGAAAAGAGTCTTCTTATATGCAACAGCTGCCGCTGGAATATTCATCGCCAAAAATTGGAAGTGTGAAGAAGCACCATTAGTGACAGATTGGCAATGTACCGTATATACTCGAGTATAAGCAGACTTTTTCAGCACACTTTTTGAGCTGAAAAAGCTGCCCTCGGCTTATACTCGGGTGAAGCGGTTGGCGGTGGAGGGGCGGGCTCACCTCGCCACTGCCGCTGCCGCCCACAGCAAGGACACGCACAGGAGCCTTGGTTTGGAGAAGCGCTGCACTGCTCCCCTCCAAACCGAGGCTCCTGTACGTGTCCTTGCGGGCGGTGAAGGCAGCGGTGGGGCGAGCCCGACGCTGCCGCCCACAACAAGGACACGTACAGGAGCCTTGGTTCGGTGGGGCGCGGCGCTGCTCCCTTCTGAACCAAGGCTCCTGTGCGTGTCCTTGCGGGCGGTAGAGGCGGCGGTGGGGCGAGCCCGCCGCTGCCGCTGCCGCCCACAAGGACACGCACAGGAGCCTTAGTTCGGAGGGACACTGCGCTGCTCCCCCCGAACCGAGGCTCCTGTGCGTGTCTTTGCGAGTGGCAGAGGCGACAGAGGGGCTCGCCCCACCGCCGCCGCTGCCACCCACAACAAGGACACGCACAGGAGCCTTGGTTCGGAGGGGCGCTGCGCTGCTCCCCTCCTAACCGAGGCTCCTGTGCGTGTCTTTGACGACAGCAGCAGCGGCGGATGGGATCGCCCCACCGCCGCTGCTGCTGCCAACGCACCGGAGCCACAGTTCGGAGGGGTGCTGTGTTGCGCCCCTCCGAACTGAGGCTCCTGTGCGTGTCTTTGCGAGTAATTTAAATTAACAAAGATTCATCCATTACATTTTAAGGCCCTATGTGGATTCTCTGCATAGATCTGGTACAAGCTGTTATGATCAGAGAGTTAATCAGACAGTAATTATGGTAACAGCAGCACCTGGTAGCCCCAGTTGAGACCAGTTCCTCAATCTGCTGCATTCTGTGCAAACACGAATTGACAGCTCTAATGCAGAGACCTTCATATACAAATAAGCACAAGGCCTTTTGACTGTCTGCAACCTACACCATCCATAAAGTCTACCACAGTGTCATTTACTCTCCCACCTTCCCTCCTCCATATTGTTGATTATAAATATAAAGCATGGTGATGATAATGTCCACAAGGGGAAAATTGAGGTAGAGAAGATTTACAGGATCTAACCAGGAGCATCTAGTGTGCAACACCACTTGGGTCACCGCATGGCAGGGTTTGGGCCATGCGAGGGTAGAAGAAAGGACAGGGAAATAAGGGAGCAGAGAGGGGAGCTGAGGGCATAAAAGGGGAAATATAATTGATCATACTGATTGACAATTTATTATGTTTAATAAAAAAATTATTTTTAAAAAAAATTTAATGTAATTTTATTGGTATCTACCGGAATTTTTATTTTTGAAATTTACCAGTAGCTGCTGCATTTACCACCCTCGGCTGATACTCGAGTCAATAAGTTTTCCCAGTTTTTTGTGGTGGAATTAGGTGCCTCGGCTTATATTCGGGTCGGCTTATACTCGAGTATATACGGTAACTTCTTTGAATTTATTGAATTAGCAAAATTGACGGCAACAATTATGGTAGAATGCAATCAATCCAGAATCTTAAACAAGAATGGAAGTGTGTAGAGGAATACATGGCTAATAGATGCACCAAGCCTCCAACAAAAAATTATTGATATGCGCTGACTGACCACACAAAGTTAATATAGATAGAAACACAAGAATAAAGATTTAATAAACAAATTACAAACGTACAAACACAATAATTAATCATAAAATAAAATTAGGAAGTCATGCACGGGTGGAGGGAAGTCTTTGAGTCACGAGGGGGGAAAGTAAGAGAAAAGTAAAAGCTAAATATGGACTTACATTGTAATAGAAAATGTGAATGTACAAATATAAGAAATATGAAATTCTATGTAAATATTATGTACAGTATATGCATTGAGATATTAAAAAGGGGAAAGAAAGTATCTGTCAATATCTGGTTGTTGGCCCCCTCTGTTTTATTTATTTTGGAATAAAGGAAGGCTTTTGGAAGGATCTAAATTCCCCTTTTTCTGGATTAATTAAATAATAATAATTTCTGTGGTCCTTAATAATCAGTTCATTCCTTTTTTTCTCTTTTTTCTTTTTTGGCAGAACCACAAATTTTGGTCTGAGGATTTGTGTTTTCCCCTCTGGGTTTCCTTTAAAAAAAAATTTAAATTAAATTAAAAGCCACCTTTTGGAATAAGTCTTCTCTGTCCTTTCCAGTTACTGTATTTATTTTTCTCGATTTCAACTATAACTTTTCTTTAGATTTTCTTGAGTCAAAATGAGAGTACAGGATCCCTAAATAGTTTTTTAGAAAAAGAGCACTGCTTATATTATTTTAGAAATATTTTCTTCAGTCCAGAACCCTCTCCCCCTTCCTCCTCTCCTCCTTTCCCCAGTCTCCCTCCCCATCTCACCCTCTCCCTTTCCTCCCCCTCCCAATATTTCTCCCTCCCCCAATATATTATAGAATTCTTATTACCCTCTGGCAGAAGCAATCTAGACTAGCAGCTATGTTCTGCAGTGCAGGAATAAATATCTGCTGCTGACCAAGCCCACAAGAAGCAAAACAGAAAGAGTTTTCAAAGCGGTTGGTTTCTCCTATTGAGCTCCGCTTCCTACCCCTCCCCCTCCCCGTCTCCTCCCCCTCGCCAGCGAAGTCCTAATCAACAGTTTCAGACTCCAGCTCCACCCAGCCTTTAATGTCACCCCCCCCCCCCGCCCCAGCCTGATCTGGAGATGGTTTCAATTTCCCAAGCTCTTCTGCCTTGCTTCAGAGAACAGTGCAACCCTCTCAGAGGCTGCAGGCATTCTTGGGGACAAAGTGTAAAAGAATTTTTAGCATGATTTAAAATCAACCCCACAAACAGAGGGCAAAACGTCCCAGTGGGGAATGTTGTTGTTGTTCAGTCGTTCAGTCGTGTCCGACTCTTCGTGACCCCATGGACCAGAGCACGCCAGGCACGCCTATCCTTCACTGCCTCTCGCAGTTTGGCCAAACTCATGTTGGGAGCTTCGAGAACACTGTCCAACCATCTCATCCTCTGTCGTCCCCTTCTCCTTGTGCCCTCCATCTTTCCCAACATCAGGGTCTTTTCTAGGGAGTCTTCTCTTCTCATGAGGTGGCCAAAGTACTGGAGCCTCAACTTCAGGATCTGTCCTTTTAGTGAGCACTCAGGGGAATGTGGTCCCCCTCAATGTGCAGAAGGAGAAACAGCTGCTGAAGTCCTGGCGCCAGTTGGCAACTTGGCGATTGCTGAGTTTGAGACTTAACAAATGACAAGCTTACTTTAGAGACAGGTAGGTAGCCGTGTTGGTTTGCTGTAGTCAAAAGAAAATAGAAAAAAAAATTCCTTCCAGTAGCACCTTAAAGGTAAATGTAAAGGGACCCCTGACCATTAGGTCCAGTCGCGGATGACTCTGGGGTTGCAGCGCTCATCTCGCTTTACTGGCCGAGGGAGCCGGCGTACAGCTTCCAGGTTATGTGGCCAGCATGACTAAGCCGCTTCTGGCAAACCAGAACAGCGCACGGAAACGCCGTTTACCTTCCCGCCAGAGTGGTACCTATTTATCTACTTGCACTTTAACATGCTTTCAAACTGCTAGGTTGGCAGGAGCAGGGACCGAGCAACGGGAGCTCACCCCGTCGCGGGGATTCGAACCGCCGACTTTCTGATCAGCAAGCCCTAGGCTCTGTGGTTTAGACCAACTAAGTTTGTTAGTTGGCGGTGGCTCCCTCTTGGGTCCCAGCATCCCAGGGAAAGAACGGAAAAATGGAGGGAGGGAGGGAGGGAGGAAATAGTGAAGGAAGAACAGAGAAAGGGAGGGAGGGAGGACAGAGAAAAGGAAGGAGGGACAAAGGAAGGAAGGAAGGAAACAGGGAAGGAAGGAAAAATGGAGGGACGAAGGAAAGAAGGAAGCCAAGAGACGGTCGGATGACTCCGCCCACCACAATGATTGGCACTGAGGTGGCCTTGCCTGGGGTTGGGCTGGATCACCTTTGGGGTTCCCCTGGAAACAGAACCCCCCTTTTTTACATGCCTGTATATATTATACATAATCTAACCTAACCTCAACTCAACATTACACCTAAGCATTACAAAAACATTTCAAAAACTACAGCAACACATGGCCAGGTCCGCTAGTATTTCTATATATGACTGGTCAAAGAAGCAGAGAAGTATAAGCATAAGCAACATGTGAAAACTCATGCCTAGTGTGGGAGTCCCGGTACTTTTTTTACAGACTAAACCAAAAGACAGATTGACAAAGTTCTCCACTGACTTTATTCCTTGGGGCAGCCCTTCTTTTTAATTCTTGTCCCTTGCTTTTTTTTATAACTGTCCCTGTTTTACATTTGTGATCTTTTAATGACATCATTTAAAAGCATTGTTAGCTTAGAGGACGACTCACCAAGAAGTTTGACTAACTTGTTAGTTCTTGTCCAACCTCTTGGTGATCTGTCCTAAGCTAACATTGGTTTTAAAAGATGTCATCAAAACCCCAGTATGGTTCCCCTTTATCACATACACAGCCCAACAAGACAACAACAAGAAACTACTGACAACATACTGGCTAACCTGATCCAAACACACCCACACCCACCAAATCTCACTACAGCCAATCAAAGACAACCAACCACACCCTAGGCCAGTGATGGCTAACCTTGACACTCCAGATGTTTTGGGACTACAACTCCCATCATCCCTGACCACTGATCCTGTTAGCTAGGGATTTTGGGAGTTGTAGTTCCAAAACATCTGGGGTGTCAAGGTTAGCCATCACTGCCCTAGGCCACCCCAACCTCTCTCACCACCAAGGAAACACAACAAGCGAATAGTAAGAGAACCCACACAAGTAACGCAGATGCAAAACCCAACAAATACACTAAGTAAAAGAATAGAAACAAAATTAAAAAATTCCTTCCAGTAGCACCTTAAAAGTAAAGGTAAAGGTACCCCTGACCATTAGGTCCATTTGCAGACGACTCTGGGGTTGTGGCGCTCATCTCGCTCTATAGGCCGAGGGAGCCGGCGTTTGTCCGCAGACAGCTTCCGGGTCATGTGGCCAGCATGACTAAGCCGCTTCTAGCGAACCAGAGCAGCGCACGGAAACACCGTTTACCTTCCTGTTGGAGCGGTACCTATTTATCTACTTGCACTTTGACGTGCTTTCAAACTGCTAGGTGGGCAGGAGCTGGGACCGAACAACGGGAACAATGGGAGCTCACTCCGTCGCAGGGATTCGAACCGCAGACCTTCTGATCGGAAAGCCCTAGGCTCTGTGGTTTAGACCACAGTGCCAGCCGCATCCATTAGCACCTTAGAGACCAACTAAGTTTGTTCTTGGTAAGAGCTTTCGTGTGTATGCACACTTCTTCAGATACACTGAAACAGAAGTCACCAGACCCATATATATAATGAGAGGGTGGGGAGGGGTATTACTCAGAAGGGTGGTGGGAATGGGTGATAGGCTGATAGCTGTGGTAAACCTGTTAACGACTGCAATTAGTCTTACAGCAAAAAGCAAGGGGTGAGAAGATTAAAAAAGCTTTGTCATGTATAATGAGATAAGAATCCAATGTCTTTGTTCAGACCAGGTCTCTCCATGGTTTTAAGCTTGGTAATGAGTTGCAATTCAGCAACTTCTCTTTCCAGTCTATTTCTGAAATTCCTTTGCAATAAGACAGCTATTTTGAGATCTTGTATAGAGTGTCCTGGGAGATTGAAGTGCTCTCCTACTGGTTTCTCTGTCTTGTGATTCCTGATGTCAGATTTATGTCCATTTATCCTTTGGCGTAGGGTTTGGCCTGTTTGTCCAATATAGAGAGCTGAAGGGCACTGTTGCCATTTGATGGCATACACAATGTTAGAAGCTGAGCAATTAAATAGTCCTGAGATGGTATGTTTGATGTTGTTGGGGCCAGTAATGGTGTTGTCCGGGTGTATGTAGCAGCAAAGTTGGGGGAGAGGTGAAGGATTGGGCCAACGAGTGGGGGATTCAGTGGGTCTACCATATCCCACATCACCCCCAAGCGGCAGGCCTTATAGAACGTCTCAATGGCCTCCTCAAGGAAAAAATTTGTGGGAGATGAGAGGGAATGTGGATGAGGGAATATTGATTAATATTTCCTATCCCAGCTTGTGCTAACAAGCTCCAAACTAACAGAGTTTCTCATCCCCAATAAAGCGCAGCAAAACGTGGCGTTTAAGTTCCTATGAACTTCTAGAACAAGGCAGAGCCTGGCATATATTTCCCCTGGTTCCCTCTTAAAAGAAAATACACAACACATAAGTTTATAAAAGTATAAAGGTTTTACTCACAGACCTTCCAGGCTTTTACAAGTCTCAGAAGGCAGGCTAGCTTAGATTAAATGTATGTACATGTGGAGATTCTCCTTAAGGGAGAAGGGTCCACTTGGGCCCTCTTGGCTGGAAGCCAAGAGTGCATCTCTTGAGGTGTTGCATCCTCGGAGTCCTGATGGGAAGAGAGAGAGGAGAATGGCACAGACCTGTGTACTTTCAGGTAAGGCCACTCCCACCTCTGGTCACACAAAGGAAATGATCCTCCTCCAGGCACAGGAAACTAGCTGGAGGACCAAGACCCCTTGTGTACACTCTAGGAATATTGTGATTGACCGCACCAGTGTTATACATCCCACAAAATTAAGCAGCTAACACCTACCCACACGTTGAAGGGGTGGGGGAAGGTATTTGAGCAAGCTGAATTTGAGTTGAATAATCGTCCTCTGTGTGCTGGACAAACACCTTTGCAGCGGATGATCTCACGAGGAGCATTCTTACCGGTAACCCACCTCAAGGTATGGAAGGTTCAACCGTACGGTAAGCTACCTCTCCGGGCAATGCCTGATAGTGTGGGGGCAGATCTCCTCACGCCTGAGGAAGTAGTGGTACCAGCCGGAGGGCAGGTAACCGTACCCTTAGGCATAGGGATCATAGTGCCTTCTGGTACGTACAGGTGAATTGCACCACGTTTTGAACTGGCCCTTAAAGGTGTCCAGATATTAGGAGGGGTGGTGGATACTGGTTACCAAAGTGAGATAAAAGTATTACTGCACAATGTTGGCGTGCAAGATGTGATTCTTCCCACAGGACAGCGAATAGCTCAACTAATCTGTGAAAAGATAAAAAGGCCAACTATCCAGGAAGTAGCCGGTCCAGACCAGACGATGAGCAGAGGCAACAGAGGGTTTGAACCAGTGGATTCAGACTTCATAGCAGGACAAAAGGTGTGGGTAGTGTATCCCAACCGGCCCAACCAACCAGGAGAAATCATTGGTAGGGGCCCGGGGGCCACCTATTGGGTGCTGCTGTCCCGAACCAGCACTCCAATTCATTTAGATTTTGCTAAATTAAAGCGCAGGGGATGACAAAGCTTATTTTCAAGGAATTTGAAGGGCAACAGTATATTTTGGGCGCCACCTGGATGGGGCATGTTCCGAGGAAATGTTTTTCAGCTCCCCATTGGTGCCTTACCCTTGATGTTTATTGAGTTGGTATTAATTTTGTTTCTTTTGTTCAGGATAACTAGTCTGCTAAATGTCCCACAAGAACATACACAAGCCTGTCTTGAGCGCAGAATTCTGGATCAGCACAAACAACCGGTCCCCACCGAAGACAGCAGGAATGGAGCGCAGTGATCCCAGCTAATTAAGGCATGGGGAAAGACTCTGAACATGCCAAGGGGTGGAGTGTAGGGGAAAACTACGCGGAAGACATTTGCGAGGAGATAGTGGCATGTCCTGGAGTCTTCCCCATACTTGAGCCGCGCCCCAAACTTAGCTCCTGTGTGAATGTGCCTTTAAGGGAAGAGAGCTTGTCAGCCACAGGTGTTGCCACTTAGAGGCAGGCTCTCTATAAAAAGCAAGCAGGGAAGGGGCTGGGAGAGGAGTGGGAGAGAGGAGGAGAACCAAGAAGGAATGTAATGGGTGCAGAGCTTGAGTACTATGGGCATCGGGTATATATGTTTTGATGTTTGTAATAAAGGTTCTGTGGTTCACCTTCCACCTGTGCCGTTTTCTTGTCCTGATATCTTTCAAAAGAACCTCTACCTTTGGTAGAACAATTTGGCGTAGTCGGCAGGCTATCAGGACAATGTTTTGGTGGAAGTGGGGAACCACTGAGCCAGCTACTGGCGAGAGCTATGTTCCTGGTTGGCCCAGCACCAGTGTCTGGGGGCCAGTGGCTCAAATGTTGAACCGGCTGACGCCACCGGTTGCTTGGGACTCCGAGCTGGAAGAGTTTGGAGGTCCTACACCTGATGCTGTACTCAAGTGCCTGCAGTTGGCAGAAGTAGAGATGGGGGGGGCAGAAGGCGGTGACAGGCTTTGGATGGGTCCTGCTTACTGCGCTCTGTAGAGTTTGGGAACAGCTGGAGGATACTCAAGGGAGGATACGCCAGCAAACAGAGGAGATGGCTGTTTTAAAGGGGCAGCAGACTCTTCTGAGGGAAGCGCTGGAAAGTGCTAGAGAAAGGAGAGATGTAGCAGAAGGGCGGGCCACTACCATGGCTGTTCGGTTTGCTAAATTGAAACATTGCCAGCAGGCAAGGAAAGGGACTATCCCCAGCCCACATAAAGTGAGGGCTTTAGTTGCCTCCAGGGATTGGAACCCTGAGACTTGGGAGGGGGATATCTGGGATTCAGATGAGGATGACGAATGTGAGTGGACTGAGGATGAGGAGGGGGATGAAGGTGCATGGGTGGCTGCGGCACGGCCGCTGGTTACTAATAAGAGCAAAGGGCCACCTGGTAACCCACAGGCTGCTCAGACCACAAGGACTGTTAGGGATTACACCCAGCAGGAGTTAGCTGATGTGGCGAGAAATAAGAGGCAGAGTCCAGGGGAAAGATTAAGCCAATGGTTGGTGAGATTGTGGGACCAAGGAGCTAGCAGTCTTTACCTTGCTGCAGGTGAACTAGTTAAATTGGGCACATTGACCAGGGATACAGTGATTAACCAGTACCTCCGTACCCCTAATCCCGGTGCCACTGCATCTTTATTTGACTGGATTGCGCATGCAGTCCGGACAAGATACCCCGCTGCCATGGACTGGGAGGAACAGATGCCCCCATGGCGCACCATTGATGAAGCGATAGAGCAGTTGCGGGGGATGGCCATGCAAACTGGACTCTACATAAAGAGGTTTGCAGGGCCTGATGTTCAGGGTTTTACAGCAGGAATGAGGGCACGTGTAATGAAGGGTGCCCCTCCCCACATGTGAGGTCCCTTGTTAGCATTGCTTGGGCCGGCACAGGGGACAGCAGTGGGGGAGGTAGTTTTGCTATTAAGTCAATTAGGAGAGGTCCACAGAGAGAATGTTATCAAACCCCGGGCACGTGTAGCCAGGGAGGGGGAGAAGTTTCAGCAAGGCAAGTCTAGGCAAGCCAAGAAGCTGGCTGATAAGATAACACGGAGGCAAATGTTTGTAGAGCTTCTCAAGGCAGGAGTGCCTAAAGCAGATATTGACGGTATTGCAACAGCTGAAATGTATAAGATGTGGAAGCAGGAGTGTGCGGGCAGGCATGGGGAGGCAGATTGCCATCCCCAAGTAAGGGGAGCCACTCCAACTGTCCCAACTGCCCCACCAGAAGAGGCATTCTATCCCTCTTGGAAGGGGGTCCAGGGGTGGGAGATACCTCAACCTATGGATTAGGGGGGTGGCAAGACTCCAGAGGTAAGGCTAATAAAGGCAGCCATCCCCGGAGATCAGCGCCCTCATATACCCCTGACTATATATTGGTCCCGAACAAATGTGCAGCATGTAATGGCCCTCATGGATACCGGGGCAGAGGTAACCCTCATACATGGCAACCCTGATAAGCATAAGGGGCCTACAGTATACATCAATGCCTATGGAGATGGGGAAGAGCGTACTACGCAAGTGAAAGTATGCCTGGCTTTGGGAAAGTCTAGACCCTTTCAGGCAGCTGTGCTAGTCTCTCATGTACCTGAGTATATCATTGGAATGGATTTGTTAAAAGGGAAAGAGTTTCAAACCCCATGGGGTCGGTTCTCTTTTGGGGTTCGGGCCATAACAGTGGGAAGAGCAAAGTGGACTCCGGTAAAAATACCACCGCCCTGCAAGGTGGTGTATGCAAAGCAATATGAATCTGCGAGCCCGAGAGTAGGGCGAGCTCAGCAGTCCTCAATCGTTAAGTAGAAGTGGTACATTGCTGATAGAGCAAGGACAGGGCCCCAGGGGGTCAGTGCACTACAGGAGCAGGTGCTGGCACTGACGCCTACAGGAGAAGAGGTGCAAGGGAATTCTGTTATCGAACTGGGTAAATCCCCAGCAATGGAGGCACCTCCATACGAGCAAGTTGCTCACCAGGAGACCTGGTTCACAGATGGGTCAGCCAGATATCAAGGAAATGAGAGAGTATGGCATGCCGCTGCCATAAATCCAAAGAGACAAATTACTTTAGCCCATTCAGGGAAAGGTAAATCCAGCCAATATGCTGAATTGATGGCAGTATTAATGGTAGTTGAGCATGCTGCAGAACAAAAAGCAGAAGCAATATATGTGTATACTGATTCATGGGCTGTGTATAAAGGCTTGACTGTGTGGTTGCCAAAATGGAAAAAGGATGGCTTCTGCATCCATAACAGGCCTTTATGGGGCCAAGAGCTTTGGAAGCAGCTAGACCAGTTGCTACCGCAACTACAAGTACATGTTGGTCATGTGGATAGCCATGTATCTGGGACGCCCGAGGCCTTGTATAATCAAGCAGCAGATCAGCTGGCCAAAATAAGAGCAACTAAACCTGATCAGGAGCTAGAGGAAGAAGAGCTATTGATCCTGGCTAGATGGGCTCATGAGAGATCTGGGCACTTAGGTGCCAAGGCTACACGAGAATGGGCACTCAGTAGAGGTATCCCTTGTTCGGTGGATACAGTTGCCACTGCAGTAGCTGTCAGGTTTGCTCTCGAGTAAAACAATTACCTCTGGTGAAAACTCCGATGGGAAAGCTGTACCGGGGAAATGGTCCAGGGCAGATCTGGCAAATAGACTATATAGGACCCTTACCTCAGAGTGGGAGGTGGCAATATGTCTTGACTATGGTAGATACCTATTCGGGATATCTTTTGACCTACCCATGCAATAGAGCAACCCAGCAGAGCACCCTAAAAGGTTTAGAAATGCTGATTAGACGCTTTGGGGCTCCTTCGCAGATCCAAAGTGATCGAGGTTCTCATTTTGCTGGGGGAGAGGTGAAGGATTGGGCCAACGAGTGGGGGATTCAGTGGGTCTACCATATCCCACATCACCCCCAAGCGGCAGGCCTTATAGAACGTCTCAATGGCCTCCTCAAGGAAAAAATTTGTGGGAGATGAGAGGGAATGTGGATGAGGGAATATTGATTAATATTTCCTATCCCAGCTTGTGCTAACAAGCTCCAAACTAACAGAGTTTCTCATCCCCAATAAAGCGCAGCAAAACGTGGCGTTTAAGTTCCTATGAACTTCTAGAACAAGGCAGAGCCTGGCATATATTTCCCCTGGTTCCCTCTTAAAAGAAAATACACAACACATAAGCTTATAAAAGTATAAAGGTTTTACTCACAGACCTTCCAGGCTTTTACAAGTCTCAGAAGGCAGGCTAGCTTAGATTAAATGTATGTACATGTGGAGATTCTCCTTAAGGGAGAAGGGTCCACTTGGGCCCTCTTGGCTGGAAGCCAAGAGTGCATCTCTTGAGGTGTTGCATCCTCGGAGTCCTGATGGGAAGAGAGAGAGGAGAATGGCACAGACCTGTGTACTTTCAGGTAAGGCCACTCCCACCTCTGGTCACACAAAGGAAATGATCCTCCTCCAGGCACAGGAAACTAGCTGGAGGACCAAGACCCCTTGTGTACACTCTAGGAATATTGTGATTGACTGCACCAGTGTTATACATCCCACAAAATTAAGCAGCTAACACCTACCCACACGTTGAAGGGGTGGGGGAAGGTATTTGAGCAAGCTGAATTTGAGTTGAATAATCGTCCTCTGTGTGCTGGACAAACACCTTTGCAGCGGATGATCTCACGAGGAGCATTCTTACCGGTAACCCACCTCAAGGTATGGAAGGTTCAACCGTACGGTAAGCTACCTCTCCGGGCAATGCCTGATAGTGTGGGGGCAGATCTCCTCACGCCTGAGGAAGTAGTGGTACCAGCCGGAGGGCAGGTAACCGTACCCTTAGGCATAGGGATCATAGTGCCTTCTGGTACGTACAGGTGAATTGCACCACGTTTTGAACTGGCCCTTAAAGGTGTCCAGATATTAGGAGGGGTGGTGGATACTGGTTACCAAAGTGAGATAAAAGTATTACTGCACAATGTTGGCGTGCAAGATGTGATTCTTCCCACAGGACAGCGAATAGCTCAACTAATCTGTGAAAAGATAAAAAGGCCAACTATCCAGGAAGTAGCCGGTCCAGACCAGACGATGAGCAGAGGCAACAGAGGGTTTGAACCAGTGGATTCAGACTTCATAGCAGGACAAAAGGTGTGGGTAGTGTATCCCAACCGGCCCAACCAACCAGGAGAAATCATTGGTAGGGGCCCGGGGGCCACCTATTGGGTGCTGCTGTCCCGAACCAGCACTCCAATTCATTTAGATTTTGCTAAATTAAAGCGCAGGGGATGACAAAGCTTATTTTCAAGGAATTTGAAGGGCAACAGTATATTTTGGGCGCCACCTGGATGGGGCATGTTCCGAGGAAATGTTTTTCAGCTCCCCATTGGTGCCTTACCCTTGATGTTTATTGAGTTGGTATTAATTTTGTTTCTTTTGTTCAGGATAACTAGTCTGCTAAATGTCCCACAAGAACATACACAAGCCTGTCTTGAGCGCAGAATTCTGGATCAGCACAAACAACCGGTCCCCACCGAAGACAGCAGGAATGGAGCGCAGTGATCCCAGCTAATTAAGGCATGGGGAAAGACTCTGAACATGCCAAGGGGTGGAGTGTAGGGGAAAACTACGCGGAAGACATTTGCGAGGAGATAGTGGCATGTCCTGGAGTCTTCCCCATACTTGAGCCGCGCCCCAAACTTAGCTCCTGTGTGAATGTGCCTTTAAGGGAAGAGAGCTTGTCAGCCACAGGTGTTGCCACTTAGAGGCAGGCTCTCTATAAAAAGCAAGCAGGGAAGGGGCTGGGAGAGGAGTGGGAGAGAGGAGGAGAACCAAGAAGGAATGTAATGGGTGCAGAGCTTGAGTACTATGGGCATCGGGTATATATGTTTTGCTGTTTGATGTTTGTAATAAAGGTTCTGTGGTTCACCTTCCACCTGTGCTGTTTCCTTGTCCTGATATCTTTCAAAAGAACCTCTACCTTTGGTAGAACAGTTGGCATCTGGGTTTATTGCAGGCTCTGGTACCAGTGTTCATGTTAAGTCTGGTTGTTGTATTAATGTGGGTGAGGAGTTGTTTAAGATTGGGTGGCTGTCTGTAGGCAATGAAAGGTCTTCCTGCCAGAGCTTGAGAAAGAGAACTGTCATTGTCTAGGAGAGGCTGTAGATCTCTTATGATGCATTGAACTGTTTTAACTTGGGAGCTGTATGTGATTACTAGTGGTGTTCTGTTATTTTCTTTTTGGGGTCTGTCTTGCAGCAAGTTCTCTCTGGGTATCCATCTAGCTCTGTTTATCTGTTGTTTAACTTCATCAGGCAGATATATTGGTTCTAAAAAGGTTTGCTGTAGATCTCTTAGTAATAATAATAATAATAATATTTATTTCTACCCCGCCCTCCCCGGCAAAGCCGGGCTCAGGGCGGCTCACACCACCAATCACAACAAAACATGAAACACAAAAGAAAAAACAATTAGAATACAGATTAAAAGATTTTAAAGATTTAAAAAGATTTAAAAAACCGCCTTAATGCAACAGCCCATGAATTTATATCACATAGGGGAGAATCTTATGATACAATGTTATATTATAACACAGGATCAGAATGCTGAATCGGGCTCAAAAGCTAGGCGGAACAGCTCCGTCTTGCAGGCCCTGCGGAAAGCTGTCAAATCCCGCAGGGCTCTGGTCTCTGGAGACAGTGCGTTCCACCAAATTGGGGCCGAAATTGAAAAGGCTCTGGCCCTGGTTGAGGCCAGTCTAGCCACCTTATGGGTTGGGACCTCCAGCGTGTTGTTATTTGTGGACCTTAGGGTCCTCCGCGGGGCATACCAGGAGAGGCGGTCCCATAGGTACGAGGGTCCTAGGCCGCATAGGGCTTTAAAGGTCAAAACCAGCACCTTAAACCTGATAGGTGAGAGTCTCTGTCTGTAGAGTCTGTAGAGTAATGTATGGCCAGGCTATATACAAATGGATTGTTTGGTATGTTTGGGATGGTAGCTAGAAGCATGTAGATATGTTTGTCAGCCAGTTGGTTTACGGCAGTGATGGCTAACCTTGACACTGCAGATGTTTTGGAACTACAACTCCCATCATCCCTAGCTAACAGGACCAGTGGTCAGGGATGATGGGAGTTGTAGTTCCAAAACATCTGGAGTGTCAAGGTTAGCCATCACTGGTTTACGGTATAAGGTGGTGTCTATACGCCCATGCTGTATTTTTATAGTAGTGTCCAAAAAATGTATTTCTTGCATAGATTGGTTCATTGTTAGGTTGATGGTGGGGTGAAAGTCATTGAATGTCTGGTGGAAGGTGTCTAGGGTCTGTTGACCATGAGTCCAGACAATAAAAAATATCGTCAATGTATCGCAGGCACAAGAGAGGTTTGAGTGGGTAGGAGTTTAGGAAATGTTCTAAATCTGCCATGAAGACGTTGGCATACTGTGGGGCCATGCAGGTGCCCATTGCTGTGCCGCTGATCTGGAGGGACAGGTCATCACCAAATTTGAAGTTGTTGTGGGTAATGACAAAATAGCAGAGTTTGGTAGCAAATAGAATAGAATAGAATAGAATATTTATTGTCATTGTCCCCTTTGGGGGACAACGAAATCGCTGTGATTTTATCTGAAATGGTGTTCCTTATAGCTTGTAAACCATTGTTGTGTGGGATGTTGGTATACAGAGATTCCACATCCATTGTGGCTAATATAGTATTGTTAGGAAGATTATTTAAATATTGTAGTTTCCTCAGAAAATATGTTGTGTCATGTACATAGCTGGGAGCACTGATGGCATATGGTTTCAGAACAGAGTCCATATAACCGGAAACACCCACTGTAATAATAGTATTATAATAATAAATTTTTATTTGTACCCCGCCCTCCCCGGCCGGAACCGGGCTCAGGGCGGTAATAGTGCCAATACCTCAGATGATGGGGCATCCTGGATTTCCTGGTTTCTGTATTTTACTTTAGAGAAACGGCTATGGGAAGGAAGCTATTATAGCAAAAGAAAATGCCTTCAGAAAGTTGAAAAGAGCATTGGTTTCTATAATTTTATGGAGCCTCTTGACGGAGGAATGCAAAAGACAATGAGTTTTTAAAAATAATGAAAAATCTTAATCTTTTGGAAGCAGCCGATGCAAGGTCTCACAAAAGATGGCAGGTGTTTAGGTGCCCAAAATCTGTTTCATAAAAAATGGTTAAGTAGCAGCATGCAGTAAGAATTCATTTATTTTTTTTGAAAGTAACAAACCTAACCTACTCAAACCTACTCATGCACAGGAGAGTCCCTGTTTCTGCCTTCCCAAACCTGGGAATCATAAGATTCATACACCACTTTACTGTAAAACCCTCAGAGCGATGTACAAAAAGATAAAACAATAAAATCAGAAAAAATACAACCCTAATTTAAAACATACAAAAGTAAAAATATTAAAGCAGATTATAATTATGTACCTCAACTTTCTAAGCAACTTGTAGGCTTATCTACACCATATTTTTAGCTGGTGCCAAACTTCCTTATACAGGTTTGTGGCAACTAAAACTGATTTCCTGGAATTGCTATTGCAAGTACAGTGGTACCTCAGGTTACATACGCTTCAGGTTAAGAACTCCGCTAACCCAGAAATAACACTTCAGGTTAAGAACTTTGCTTCAGGATAAGAACAGAAATTGTGCTCTGGTGGCGCAGCGGCAGCGGGAGGCCCCATTAGCTAAAGTGGTGCTTCAGGTTAAGAACAGTTTCAGGTTAAGAACGGACCTCCGGAACAAATTAAGTACTTAACCAGAGGTACTACTGTACTTGGTTTTAAGCCAACCGAAGGTTTGTTCTGAATTCCCCTCTGGTTCAGCATAAGGACTGATTATTAAACTGAGCTTCATAAGAATATAAGAACATCAGAAGAGCCCGGCTGGATCAGGCCTTGGGAATATGGAATCCAGGATCCTGTTCTCAAAGGGGCCACCCAGATGCCTGTGGGAAACTCACAAGAGCTCTCTGTCCTTCTGCAGTTTCCAGTAACTCAGAAGGAGGCAAAGCATAGACCTCATGGCTAGTAGCTCTCAATAGCCCTCTCCCCCAGGAACCTTTCTCACCCTCTTTTAAAGCCACCCAAGTGGGGGACATTCACTGCCTCCTGGGCGAAAGAGCGCCATAGTTTAACCATGCTCTGGATGAAGATGAACTTTGTTTTCTCCTGAATTTCCATGGATGTCCACGAGTTCTGGTGTTATGAGAGAGGGAGAAAACTTCTCTCTCTCTCCACTTTCTATGAGTCTAAATATATATTGTATACTGTAATTATTCTTTTTACTTCCTCTTGGGATCAATCCAGCAGCCAGTTTCTGCAGTTTCTGATGCTGGCAAAGCCTCCAAGAAGCAGAACAGGATGAATGTTTTTTTATAATAAATGTTATTTTCAATTACAATCATTATAACAATACCAATTTATAATACAATTATTAATACTAATCGTTCAAATGCCAAATTGTATAATTTAGATAAAGTGGCCCTTTATCTTTATTTCTGCGTTCCAAAATCTTTTTAGTTTCAATTACATTCTGGTCATAATAATAACCCCTTATGATCTGATTTTGAATCATGTGAAACCAGCAGGACTCTATCCTTACCCCCCAACATTTCAAGAGCGCAAATTGGGATACCCCACACCATCTCACCACCCCATTGCTCACGCCCACCAACACCCACCCCTCCCTTCCCTGCCCACTTGCTCGCTCGCTTCTCCTTTACACCTTTGCTGTCCTCCTCCTCTGTGGCTGTAACCTCCTCCTCCACTTCCGTGGCCTCCTCCCCACCCCCAGCCAGCATGGCCTCCCAGAGGCGCTGTGGAACGACCCTTTGACGATCGCCAAAGCAATTCCAGAAGGTGGTCTGGTGCTCATCAGCTAGGTCAGACGCAGCCTTGCTGACTAATGCCAAGGTGCTAGTCTCAATGGGAGATTTCAGGATCCAAACAGAAGATGGGATTGGCATCTGTGATCCACAATACCCAGCTTAAAATGGGTCAGTTGTGAGGTAAAAGGTAAAGGACCCCTGGACGGTAAAGTCCCTTTCAAGCTGAGGGAGCTGGCGTTTGTCCACAGGCAGCTTTTCCAGGTCACATAGCCAGTATGACTAAACAGCTTCTGGCACAACGGGACACTGCAACAAAAGCTAGCGCACATGGAAACGCCATTAACCTTCCCGCCGCAGTAGTACTTATTCATCTCCTTGCACTAGTGTGCTTTTGAACTGCTAGGTGTGGATTTGAACCAATGACCTTCCGATCAGGAAGCCCAAGAGGCTCAGTGGTTTAGACCACAGCGCCACCCGCTCCCCTAGTTGTGGGGTATGTCTGTCTGGCCCTCAGGGCTCTTCCTATTTCCCCCCCCCCCTTTTTTTATTTTCCACAAATTCAACTACACTTACAATCACGAATATAAACAACAAACAAATACACAATACAAAACATAGACTATCCTATTTACCTAAATTTCTTCAAATCTAACTATTATCACATCTAATTGACCTCCTCTGAACCTCCCTTTCTAAAGTTCAATACTATTTCTTCTTTGGAAGTTTCCAATTTCATATTTTAGCAAACATCCTTCTAAATTTTTAAACCCTATGTCCTTCTTTCAACTCACATATTAAATATCCTTACATTCAAACCATTTATCAGGGCTCTTCCTAGGACATCTCCTCCCCTGGTCACAACCCACACCCCAAGAGAGCCAGTGTGGTGTAGTGGTTGAGAGCTGTAGACTCATAATCTGGGGAACCGGGTTCACGTCTCCGCTCCTCCACATGCAGCTGCTGGGTGACCTTGGGTTAGTCACACTTCTTTAAGGTCTCTCAGCCCCACTCACCTCACAGAGTGTTTGTTGTGGGGGAGGAAGGGAAAGGAGAATGTTAGCCGCTTTGAGACTCCTTCGGGTAGTGATAAAGCGGGATATCAAATCCAAACTCTTCTTCTTCTTCTTCTTCTTGCTCCACACCTTCCTCAAGTCTGGCTGGATTGTTGGAGAGCAGCTGTCAGTGTGACAAAATACTGAGGTAGACAGATCCATTTGCCTGGCTCTGTAAAAGTCAGCTTCCTGCATTCCCGTGTCCTTGAATTGCAATCATTTATCTCCTCTCCTGATTACCCGTTTGGGAGGACAGAAAAGCAGCTGCCTTTGGGACTCCCTTGCATACTCCCCAAGAGGCACCAGGCACCCACTGACAAATGGTGCCCTTTGTAAGCCACCTCACACTGCTCCTTTCAACTTCCATTTTTGAAAGTTGCAAGGGACTGACCTTTTCTTAAAGCAGACAGATGCAAGACGGACACCATTTTGATTTGTTTATGCAGTGCTTGCTAGTAACTTCCTGAGCCATAGGCAAGAGCGAAAGAAAGAGAAAGGGGGGAGGGAAATCGAGAATTTTTTTACTGTATGAAAAAAAAAGAGTGAAAGAGAGAGGTGCTATGCCCTTTCTGATTCGGATTCTTCTACAGGATGTGGCTACACAGATGTTTCCTAAGAAGTCAATAGGAAGAGCCTTGTGGTTAGAATGACATGCAAAGAAATGCATGAAACTACAAGAAAGAAGATTCCACCTAAACATTAGGAAGAACTTCCTGACAGTAAGAGCTGTTTGACAGTGGAATTTGCTGCCAAGGAGTGTGGTGGAGTCTCCTTCTTTGGAGGTCTTTAAGCAGAGGCTTGGCAGCCACCTGTCAGGAATGCTTTGATGGTGTTTCCTGCTTGGCAGGGGGTTGGACTGGATGGCCCTTGTGGTCTCTTCCAACTCTATGATTCTATGATGTTTAGCTACATGTGCAAAGCTCTCTGGAGGCACAACTCTTTTGTTTTGTTTGACATCAGGGGCAGATATAGTGGGGCACAGAGCCTTGGGGGGTGCAGCAGAGGGCACCACAACTATTTTGTAGAATGGAAGGCAAGAGACGCCAAATTTTGAGACCCCAAGACATTCCCCACTGCTGCCATTCCATGGAGACAGTGTTGACATTCATGAGGAGTTTTGGACAAGTCAGTTTTTCTTTTGCCTCTCTTCTGCTGGGTGGCTGCAGCCATGAAGAAACCATGACAGATGCTATGTGCTTTTCTTCCTGTTTACCACTGCAAGGCAGGGAATGGAAAGGTGGCACTTCCCCTTTGTCCCACAGCCACAACTTCTTCCTTGACAATGACTTGGAGGCAGAGAGGGAGGGACAGAAGGCATGTCAAGGGCTTTGTGGAAACGAAACTTAAGAACTCATAAAGTACATAGCATTGTTAAAACCAGGAACGGGGCGGGGCTCATATCTGAGTTGCTTATCAACACCCACAATGTGTCAGTTAGCTAACTGCACACGTGACATCCTCTTATTTTCTATTTTTTTATTTGTTTGCAGCACTAACTGTACAAAAGTCAAGGTTTATTCTAAGCATTTTCTCCCTACTGCACAAGCAGCCATTGTAGAGCCCACCCCTGAACATTTCATAAACAATAGAAAGAACATGGAAGATGGAAGAGAAAATAAGAATTAATTTTTTGGGGGGGAGGGAGGGATAACAGAGAAAGAAAGATAGGAAAATTGGGAAAATGAAGGATTGTGAGGACCAAGAGAAATAGAGGTCTCTTGAAAAGAACGGAAGAGCAAGCAAATGGCACCCCCTCCTAAATATTTATGTGCATTCAGTGTGTGTGTGTGACCATGCATATGCACATCATATTGGACCCGGAAGTGACCTGAAAATGTCACAAAAACCTCACAAAAAGGGGCAGGGCAGGGCAGGGCAGAGGTGGGGTGGGGGCAGAACGGAGTGTTTCCTGGCTTTTCTAATGGTGTTTCAAATACAGTGGTACCTCTGGTTAAGAACTTAATTCATTCTGGAGGTCTGTTCTTAACCTGAAACTATTCTTAACCTGAGGTACCACTTTAGTTAATGGGGCCTCCTGCTGCCGCCGCGCAATTTCTGTTCTCATCCTGAAGCAAAGTTCTTAACCCGAGGTACTACTTCTGGGTTAGCGGAGTCTGTAACCTGAAGCGTCTGTAACCCGAGGTACCACTGTATATGCAATTTCACTGACGAGCAAGGTGCCTCGGAACATAACGCCTGTGTAAATGGGGGGTTGCCTGTAGTAGGTTCATATATGATTATTTGTGCTCATGGTGTTATCAGGGCAGTCATACGATATCCTGCTTTCCATATCATTTGTGCCTGCCAAAGTTTTGGATTGTAAATGCATGTTTCCAATTGATGTGTGTCCCATAGCTTCCTGCTGAAATCCTGTAATATCCCAGGTGGTTCACGGTTGCTGTTGTTTGCCTCACTTTTGTTGCAAGAGTGCATAACAGTGGATGGTCCACTATTATTGCATCAATGCATGTTGCAAGATAGACCCTCAAAGCCCACCTCCAAGCTGGAGAGGCCCTCAGCCCCATTTGTTTCAACTCAGCAACTTTCTGTTCATATTGCCCCTAGGGAAAGGATATACACACAGTACCCATTATCAGAACACTCGTTATCTGCCCATTCCGTTTTCCAAATATAGAGAATTGCACGGCTTTAACTGTGTAAAGGTGGAGTACAAATAAAATCATGTATGAATATATGTATTATGTAATAGAAAAGGATTTAAACCTGAACCTGAAATATAGAGAATTATGCCCAAACCTTGCTGCACAAGCAGCTGATTCATATATCTGAACAGCCCACTTCCTTGTTTCTGATTTGCTGGTCAGCTGCAGTTGTTTTTGAGCGGAAACCATGCAGGGAAAGAGGAAGACAGACGGCATGGATATAGCCAGGCTTTACGTTGCAGGAGCAGGCTTTATGTTAGGCGACGCAATTGGTCAGTTAAGTATTTTTTATTAATTTACTTGATTTAGGAGGGCAGCCTCCCCCTTGACCCCTGACCCCCCCAGCTATGCCCATGGCGGATGGCATGTGTCTTTCTTCCTGTTTACCAGTGCAAGGCAAGAAATGGAAAGGTGGGGCTTCCCCTTTGTCCACTTTGCCCCACAGCTGCAACTCCCCCCTCGACCTCTGCTGATTGTGAAGTCTTGGGCTGAGTGCCCAGACTCGATCATGACTGGTTTGAGAAACTTGGAGGTTGGTGGTGGTGGTGGTGGTGGTGGTGGTGGTGGTGGTGGTGTTATGCATTCCATACGCTTTGTGTGTCCACGTATAATCTTGCCCCTTTCTGAAATGTACTTATTGGCGTGTGCTTTTCTTTTTGTAAATCTACTACAGAATAAAATAAGATAAAATCAGGACTGAGGGGTTTTCTCAGGATGGTTGGCGGGCGTGTGTGCAGTGGGGGTGGCAGCCCCCCTTCTTATGATAGGAAATGCCAGAGGCACAAAAATGGGGGGTTGAGGAGGGTTAGTTGTGGGGTGGGGAGTGAGAAATGTCTCTGTTTTCATCTGGGCTATGTTGGAGGGTATGTATCTGTGGGAATGTTTGGGAACGTGGATGATGATTTATAATTTAATATATCTCATCCTAACTTGCGCTTGTAAGTTCAACTAGCAGAGTAACATTCCCTTTTAAAATACACACAGCGAAAGTTGCTTTGATTCACTAGAATCAACTTAATCTAGTTTCCTGGTTTATCACTATATATTTCCCCTTAGTCCCTCTTCCAAATAAGACACAACACACGTCTTCTATAAAAAGATATAAAAGGTATACTCACGGACATTCAGTTCCAGACAGTAAGATCCCAAAAGAAGGCAGGCTTATGCATAGTAAAGATATTTACAATTGGAATCTCTCCATGTGGGAGAGAAGTCCATTAGGCCCCAGTTGGCTGGAAGCCAACTGAGCATCCTTCCTAATAGTCCAAGCGAGAGAGAGGCAAGAGAGAGAATGGCTGCTGACCTGTGTGTTTTGTTCTAACCTGCCCAGGTAAAGCCACTCCCACATCTAGCTGCAAGAGGAAGTTGTCTCAGTCCAGGTGACCAGGAAGTTGTGGCTGGAGGACTGAGACACCTTCTAGCATTGTTGTACTTGACTGCTCTAGTGTTTACATCCCACAGTATCTGGCCGCAAGTCCCACTGGCAGCTGGTGGCAAGACTACCTCATTCCTTGAGTGAATGGTGGGGTAATCTGAACCCCACCCCACCCAACCTTTTCAGGAAATGCAGTTGGAGAATGTGATGGCAGGAATGAAGGGATTGAAGGCTTCCTCTGAGACCCTTCATTACAGATCTTTTGGCGCCAGGCAAAAACCTTTACCTCCAAACAAGCCTTGGGCTGATTGAACTTTCTATGGCCTTTGGAATGTGTTGTGGGGGTACTGGTTCTGTTTTATTTTGTATTTTGTGTTCTCATTTTTTTTTATCTGGTGAGCTGCCCTGTGATCTTTGGATGAAGGGCGGTATACAAATTTAATAAATATTACAACACTGTGATCATAAGAACATAAGGAGCGCCTGCTGAATCAGGCCAATGGCCCATCTCGTCCACAATCCTGTTTTCACAGTGGCCAACCAGATGCCTGTAGGGAGCTGGCAAGCAGGGGCCGAGCAAAGGAGCATTTCTCCCTCCTGCAGTTTCTAGCTAGTGGCATTCAGAATTGTTATTTCCTGTCTGTGGAGACAGAGCATAGTCATCACTGCTAGTAGCTAATTCCCCATAATCTGTGTGGTAGAACACGTGACTCCTTCCTGTGTCACAAACATGAAAGGTGCTTAAGGAAGGCGTTCTTCCGGCAACATAAGCTTAAAAATTGCTTAAAAGTGAGATACTCTTTGCCAGCTCTTTTGCTGGTGCCCCACTATGGGAAAATATTCTGCTGTTCAAGCTTTTTGTTTCAGGGAGACGTGTGGGAGACGTGCAGGAGGGGTAAGAAGAGATGCTTCACTTGGGACACCCATGCCCTAAGGTGGGCTTGGACCAGGTGACCTTCAAAGGCCCTTCCAACTCATTCTGTGTGGATGGACTTAGTTGCCACTTGGATATTGTAATGTGGGGTGAAGAGCACTGGCAGACAGACTGCACATGGCAGGAAACTTGGGCTTCCTTCTTGTGGTTCTTCCTGGTTGCAAAGCAACGAGGCCCCCTTGTGAGACCAGTTTGCGTTCATGGCTCTCTGGTTGCAGACAAAACTGTTGGCTGTCTATGTACCCTGTGTGTCCTCTGGCATTACAGGGTGGATAAAAATCAATGATTTTTTTAAAAAAATCAAAAAAATCAGATTTTTTTTATTTAAATCGGATTTTTTTTATTTAAATTGGATTTTTAAAATAAAATGCTTTTGGAGGAAAAAATCTTTCTAAATATAGTCTTCTATTTAAGTTACATTGTAGTCCAAAGACTATTCATCAGGAAATAAGGATTTGTTTTAAGTTTATCAAGTGTGCTAAAACTCAGTCTAAGTTTTTTTTTTTTTAATGTTTAACCACATCAGTTAACAAACATGGATACATATGCTATCATGTTATTGTTTTAGTTAAATAAATTGTTTAAATGGTTATTAAGGAAATGATTATTTTTCTCCTTCCAATAAAGTACAGCAGAAAAGTTGTCCAATTATAAACAGTTAACTTATTAAACCTCACCATAATTTCATAATTATCTGTCTATGTATTTCTAGTAGTATAACCAAATCAGTAATTTTTGATATAACTGTAAAAACTACTCTGAAAATTTATTATTCCAAAAATGAAACCTTCATATGGTTGTAAATATTAAGATTATACCAGCAAGAATGAGTCTTTCTGTAAAAAAAATATTTAAATCAAGTCTTACTGACTAGTGATTTAAATCAAGCCTTACTGACTAGTGATTTAAATCATGATTTAAATCAATTTGATTTAAATCAAATCCACCCTGTGGCATTATACTCATTTTTAAAGGCAATTTGCCACATGCCCAACTGGATATGGCAGGAAACTCTGGCTTCCTCGTTGCAAAACAACACCCTCCCCTTGTGAGCCCAGTTTGGATTCAGGGCTCTCTGCAGGTTGCAGGAAACCGTCTCAGTGAGATAACTCCCCAAAGAACTGAGCACCCAGGCACAGTTTCTGGGGCCTTTTTATAACAACGGTAACAAATACCTTGTAACATACTGTAACTTCACACCAACCCCTCTCCTTTATTTCGATCATTCCCTTATATGGCACATGGCACCACCCAGCATAGCCAGTCATCTTCCTGGGTTTTTACTTATGACCTTGTATGGTACTGTTGAGGTCTGTGAGAAAGTGCAGCTTTGAAGTGGACAATTAGTGAGTTGGCAAGAAGCCAAGTTAAACGAGTACATGTGAAAGTCTGCTTGGAGACAGGGAAGCCTAGCAACAGGATGCTGATTGGCTAGAAGTTTTCCCTTATAAGCAGCATGACACAGCAGTTCAGTGTTGGAGTTAGTTGGGGTATGACGGTGAAACTCAATATTACAGGAACTAGTCGACAAGCCTGTCGAGGCGCATCTAGCCTATATGCTGCAAGATACGGACCCTCATAGAACCCTTCAGGTCGCAAGGTTCCTAACTGCAGTCCTTTCGCTTAAGAGATGCGCTGGAACGCTGTTTGAGTATTGAAAGCTATATTACTATCCTACTCAAACCCGAGCCCTCTGTTTTGTCCTTGCTAAGGTCGCTAGGGTAGCATTGAATTACTACCATGAGTTGATTGCCTAACGTTGTGACAGTTTTCTTCTGTACCGGTTGTTGTTGTTCTATTTTGCATTGTTAGTTGGTTGTTTTGTTTTGTTTTGTCTCTTTTGCCTTGTTTGGCTGGTTGTTTTGTTTATATATGGGCAAATAGCCGAAATAAATTGATTGATTGGTATGATGGTGTTTAGAGTTCAGAATGTAGAGTCTGTGTATATAGTAACTTGTAGAAAGCTGTGCTTTACTCTGGTGTATATAATAAAAGCAACTACAAATCAAGTTACTGTCCAGCAAGTTCTGTTCCTGAGTCGTTGTCCTGGGCTACACCGACTGGCAGTGGGTAGCAGAGTGTTTGGTTGAGGTCCATCAACAGGTACGTGGCACCACCAGCAGAGCCACAATGAACACTTTTCTACTGCAGGTGCCTCGCCTATGCATGTATCCATTCTGTGCCTGTGCGGCCTATGCGTTCAAAACATAAGCAAGGGGGGTGGTCAAACTTGGCTACCACATTAGTCAAACTTGGCTGGTCAAACTCAGCTACCACATGCATGCGGCCAGAACTGTTAGCTAGCTACATACCCTGAGTGACTTCTAGCATCATACTCATTTTTAAAGGTAGTTCCCTTTTTGGTCTGACCCCCTGTCATTGCTATTCCGACCTGGCACCATTGGACTTCCACCTCTTCCCAACCATGAAGTTATTTTTGAAGGGCAAGCTTTTTCCAGATGATGAAATGCTGGTTTCTGAGGTCAAGGTCGTGGCTTCCGATGCAACCTGCCGACTTCTACAGACGAGGTCTCCACAGCTACATAAAGCGATGGGAGAAGTGTTTGACTCTTGCTGGAGGCTATGTAAAGAAGGACTAATAACTGTGCCCAGTTTCGTTTGCATCAGTCCACGGGAAGTACATAAGGGGAAATCTTTAATGAACACCCCTCGAATATATATCATTCTAAAATGTCATGGGTTTTTATTACCTTGTTATTGGTTTATTTCCATCAAAAGCAAGGCTGGTTGCTCCACAGCGCCCTCTGGTGTCACAACCTTTTCTTAACTCTTTCCTAATGTTAAAAACAACAGTGTAGATTTGCCCTGAGCCTCCCTGTGTCTGGGCTAGGCAGAAATGGAGAGAAAACAAAATGGGCAGATGCATCCATCCCTTAGTGGTACCTCACTTTAACAATATACCGGTAATAGCATGGGATTCCTGTTGGAGTTCTGTCAGTAGAGCTACAAAAAGTGGGTCACCCCAAAACAGCACCTGCCTAGCACCTTAAGGTTTGAGAAAAGATTGTTGATAGCCCCAATACGTTGCAATAGGAACTAGCCCAGTGTGGTGTAGTGGTTAAGAGCGGTGGACTCGTAATCTGGTGAACCGGGTTCGCGTCTCCGCTCCGCCACATGCAGCTGCTGGGTGACCTTGGGCTAGTCACACTTCTCTGAAGTCTCTCAGCCCCACTCACCTCACAGAGTGCTTGTTGTGGGGGAGGAAGGGAAAGGAGAATGTGAGCCGCTTGGAGACTCCTTCAGGTAGTGATAAACCGGGATATCAAATCCAAATCCAATCCAAACTCCATGTTTTATTCTGATTAATATTCTGTTGGGAGCCGCCCAGAGTGGCTGGCGAAACCCAGCCAGATGGGCGGGGTATAAATAATAAATTGTTGTTGTTGTTGTTGTTATCTAGTCGAACCCCCTCCAACGCAGGAATAAAGTGACCAATACCCTGGCTGTATGCAACTAGCAGAGTCAGGCCTTTATGACATGCCTCTGTCCCTTTATGACATGGCCTGGAACTCTGCGGGGGCCTCAGGTGGCCCTGGAAGGCAGCAGGATGAGGTGTGGTTGCTGTAGGAACAGAGGCCTGGGCTGCAAAGATGGGGGGCGTCCAACAACCGGTCCTTCAGCTGCTACTTCGCCTGCTGCTTCCGGTTCCTCCTCGGCAGCATCATCACCATCCGCTCCGCCCAGAAGATGCTGCACGGAAGCCTTCTTCAGGAGAGGAGAAGCCGCCCATTGTCGAGGAGCAGCTGGACGGCGCCTGTGCTGTCTGCAAATCCCTGAGTCAAGACAACGTGGGTGCGTAGCTTGCTTCCCATACCCATCAACTGTCCTGCTTTTGAGTGGGACATTCCAGAATTACAGAAGCCAACCTGGTTTCTGATTGGTTCCTGGGACGTCCCGGGTCTGCGGTGAACTGAGCTGGGGGGCATCATGCAACACAGGCCCACCCTACACCCCCAAATGTAGCGCTGATCCATTGCCACATTTGCAATAACTGACCCAGGTCAGAAACTCTGGCTGTGCCCTCTAATCTGGCAGGAGGAGGGTTAAGACTTTCGGGGCTCATGAATGAGCCTGCCCCAAAGCACAAAAGCTGCTTAAAATGCCATCTGCTCATTTTGGGGATGATGCTCATTGAGGTATGGTTCAGGATAATAATAATAATAATAATAATAATAATAATAATAATAATAATAATAATTAATTTATTGTTTGTACCCTGCCCATCTTGCTGGGTTTCCCCAGCCACTCTGTGCCGCTTCCAACAAAGATTAAAAATACATTAAAACATCAGTCATTAAAAACTTCCCTAAACAGGGCTGCCTTCAGATGTCTTCTAAAAGTTAGATAGTTGTTTTTCTCTTTGACATCTGCTGGGAGGGCGTTCCACAGGGCGGGTGCCACTACCAAGAAGGCCCTCTGCCTGGTTCCCTGTAACTTGGCTTCTCGCAGTGAGGGAACCACCAAAAAGCCCTCGGTGCTGGATAACGTATTGAAATAAATAATAACGTAATAACTAAATAATGTAACGAAATAAATAGTTAATTATGTTAGGGGAAATTGCTTTGTAAAATAAAAATAAAAAGGGCATGTTATGCAAAAATAATAATTTAAAATGTGTATCTTAGGACAAAGTCCCTGATGAAATTTTAAGAAATAAATCACAAACTGATGTGCAAGATTGGAGAAATGAGAAACTGAGAAAAAAAACAAATTGACAGATTCGTCCATGTGAAATAAATTATGTTTTATTCGTGCCTCTGGCTGATGGCCCAATTCATCACAGCAATCTAAGTTAGCAAATTCTCCAGCTGCTCTTTCTAGTGATTCTAAACATACGTATGATTAAAAACACCAAAACCCATTGATTGCAAAGTGCTTAGGCACCCTTGTATCTGCCTAGCAACAAGCTACATACACATGTGCCAAAGAAGTGAGTGATATGCGCATGCAGCTGTGAAGCACACTCCTCCCCACCTGTGAGCATGTGCGCAGTGCACTGGCAAAGCCGCAGCCTGCAGATGTGAGCACCTTTCTCTCCTTCACTCTATAGCCACATCCTTTCGTGAAAATGTCTTATTTTGCAGCGGAGGCCATCTCTGCTGATCGCTAGAGAGCTTGTCTTCCCACCTCCCTTAATACCTATTAACCATTCTGGCCTCTACCCTTATTCAGACATATGGGACTAAATTTGTTCCACTGCAAACTCAGGCCAAGCTACTTCTTTCTGCCCGTGAAGGAGAATACCTCATATTTTGAAATTTGTATTGTTGTGAGTGTGGTGGGGAGGGGGCATTTAGGCAGTAGGATGCCCGAGTCCCTTCTAATTCGCGGATCAAGCAAGAGTTCGAATCTAATGGAGGGTCCCATTGTTGGATTAGTCAGGCAAGGGTGGAGTTGCCACCTAAGTGCCAAAGAAGTATGATCATTAGTCTGGACCGTAATAAATTATTATTATGATCATTAGTATAACAAAGGAGGCCGCTCTGTGTCACCTGACTGGCAAAAGACAAAATCCAGAGAAGAGAGGGAGAGGGAGAGGGGGTGGGAGGAGAAATAGACTAGAACAGGGGTCGGCAACCTAAGGCCTATGGGCCACAAACGGCCCATGGGGGTCATTTAACTGTCCCACGAGCCGCCCCCGAACGGCCCACTCGACAAGTCTCTGCATCCTGCGCTAAACCGGCGCAGCGCGGCACGGGGACTCGCTTCCGTGTTGCTGGAAATTGCGTCAGCGCAGGTGCAGGTGCTGTAAACACATCTGCGCAGACACCAGAAATTGCGGGCAGGCGCGTGATCCGGCCCACGTAGGGATCCCCGCTAGAGAGAACTGGCCCAGGTGAGGTAAACCTTGCCGACCCCTGGACTAGAAGCAGGCAGAAGCCAGAGAGAGGGAGAGCCATGCCTGATTTCTGTCTGAATCTGAGGCTGTCACTATGGGAGAAGCAAGACCTTCTGGGGTGTTAATGCTGTGAGCTCCTCAGTCTTAGGCTCAGGTTAATAATAATAATAATAATAATTTATTATTTATATCCCGCCCATCTGGCCGGGTCTCCCCGGCCACTCTAGGCGGCTTCCAACATACATTAAAATACATACACATGTTACAAATTAAAAACTTCCCTGAACAGGGCTGTCTTCAGGCATCTTCTAAATGTCAGATAGTTGTTAGTACCTTTGACTTCTGATGGGAGGGCGTTCCACAGGGCGGGCGCCACTACCGAGAAGGCCCTCTGCCTGGTTCCCTGTAGCTTTGCTTCTCGCAATGAGGGAACCGCCAGAAGGCCCTCGGCGCTGGATCTCAGTGTCCGGGCTGAACGGTGGGGGTGGAGACGCTCCTTCAGGTATACAGGACCGAGGCCGTTTAGGGCTTTAAAGGTCAGCACCAACACTTTGAATTGTGCTCGGAAACGTACTGGGAGCCAATGTAGTTCTTTCAGGACCGGTGTTATGTGGTCCCAGCGGCCACTCCCAGTCACCAGTCTAGCCGCCGCATTCTGGATTAATTGCAGTTTCCGTGTCACCTTCAAAGGTAGCCCCACGTAGAGCGCATTGCAGTAGTCCAAGCGGGAGATAACCAGAGCATGCACCACTCTGGCGAGACAGTCTGCGGACAGGTAGGGTCTCAGCCTGCGTACCAGATGGAGCTGGTAGACAGCCGCCCTGGACACAGAATTAACCTGCGCCTCCATGGACAGCTGTGAGTCCAATATGACTCCCAGGCTGCGCACCTGGTCCTTCAGGGGCACAGTTACCCCATTCAGGACCAGGGAGTCCCCCACACCTGCTCGCACCCTGTCCCCCAAAAACAGTACTTCTGTCTTGTCAGGATTCAACCTCAATCTGTTAGCCGCCATCCATCCTCCAACCGCCTCCAGGCACTCACATAGGACCTTCACCGCCTTCACTGGTTCTGATTTAAAAGAGAGGTAGAGCTGGGTATCATCTGCATACTGATGAACACCCAGCCCAAACCCCCTGATGATCTCTCCCAGCGGCTTCATATAGATATTAAAAAGCATGGGGGAGAGGACGGAACCCTGAGGCACCCCACAAGTGAGAGCCCAGGGGTCTGAACACTCATCCCCCACCACCACTTTCTGAACACGGCCCAGGAGGAAGGAGTGGAACCACTGTATAACAGTGCCCCCAGCTCCCAACCCCTCTAGACGGTCCAGAAGGATGTTATGGTCGATGGTGTCAAAAGCCGCTGAGAGATCCAGCAGAACTAGGAAACAGCTCTCACCTTTGTCCCTAGCCCGCCGGAGATCATCGACCAGTGCGACCAAGGCAGTTTCAGTCCCATGATGAGGTCTGAATCCCGATTGGAAGGGATCCAAATGGTCCGCATCTTCCAGGCGTGCCTGGAGTTGTTCAGCAACCACCCGCTCAATCACCTTGCCCAGGAATGGTAAATTTGAGACTGGGCGATAGTTGGCCATATTGGCCGGGTCTAAAGATGTTTTTTTAAGAAGCGGTTTAATGACCGCTTCTTTCAGCGGGTCTGGGAAGACTCCCTCATGGAGGGAAGCATTCACCAGCCCGCGGAGCCCATCGCCCAGCCCTTCCCGGCTAGCTTTTATTAGCCAGGATGGGCAAGGATCAAGAAGACAGGTGGTCGGTTTCACTCGTCCAAGCAGCCTGTCCACATCCTCGGCAGTAACAGATTGGAATTGATCCCATGAAACAAGACTAGACAGGGCTCTAGCACTCTCCCGCCCTGGCCCTGCTCCCACGGTGGAGTCTACCTCCTTCCGAATCTGAGCGACTTTATCTGCAAAAAACTTTGCAAAAGCATTGCAGGAGATCTTGGGGTCCCTACCAGACCCCGGTGACAAAGGTGGTTCAGATAGAGTCTGAACCACCTGGAAGAGTCTCCTGCTGCTGTTTTCTGCAGATGCAATAGAAACGGCGAAGAAGGTCCTTTTCACCGTCGCCACTGCCACTTGGTAGGCTCGAAGTTGAGCTCTAGCCCGTGTCCGGTCTGATTCAGAATGAGTTTTCCGCCACCGGCGCTCTAGCCGTCTCAGCGACTGTTTCATCGCCCTCAGCTCCAGGGAAAACCACGGGGCTGTCCGGGCTCCATGCAATCGGAGAGGGCGCTTCGGAGCCAGACAGTCAATAGCCCTGGTTAACTCCACATTCCAGCGGGCCACCAGGGAATCAGCTGAAAGGCCATCAACATGGGATAAAACATCCCCTACCACTCTCTGGAAGCCAATTGGATCCATTAAGTGGCGGGGGCGGACCATCCGAATTGGTCCCACCTCCCGGCAGAGGGGAAGGGTCGCGGAGAAGTCCAGCTGCACCAGGAAGTGATCTGACCATGGCACTTCTTTTGTTTTGCTTTTACTTAGTGTCAGATCACCAACATCCATAGAGGTAAACACCAGATCTAAGGCATGTCCGTGGCTATGAGTTGGGCCAAACTTATTCAGGGACAGCCCCATGGAGGCCATGCTTTCCATGAAGTCCCGAGCGGCCCCTTGTAAGGTCGCGTCGGCATGGATGTTAAAATCTCCTAAGACAACCAAGCTAGGTGTCTCCAGGAGCATGTCCGCCACGACCTGAAGCAGCTCGGCCAGGGAATCCCTGGTGCAGCGGGGAGGTCGGTACACCAAAAGGAATCCTGTACTGCCCCTATTGCCCAACTTCCAGAACATGCACTCAGAAAACTGGGTCTTCCCCATAGGACGCCTGGAGCAAACTAATGACTTCCTAAAAATCACTGCAACCCCCGCTCCCCGCCCAGATGGCCTGGGTTGCTGTGCGTAAGAGAAACCTGGTGGACAAGCAGCGGCAAGGACAGGCCCATCAGCCTCGTCCAACCAAGTCTCTGTCACACATACCAGGTCAAGTCCTCCATTCACAATCAGATCGTGGATGGCAGTTGTTTTGTTTGTCATTGACCTAGCATTACACAGCAACACTTTCAGGTCATGTGGGTATCCCTTGTTGATTCCAGTATCCGTCCGGTCAGGGCCAGACCCGGAGGCAGGGATAGTCCTCAAACAATGACTAAGCCTGCCTCCTCGGTAATGACATGGTCTGGTCCTAGCGTGACTCCTCCTCCTGCCCGTGATCACTGAGATCAGGTGTCCCAGTGCATTCCCCCCCTGTGGAACTTGCCCCAGCCATTCTGTTGGCTGGGACCCACTCCCGGGCAGCCCTGATCCCACCCCTTAAGAACAAAATAAAACCTATATAAAAAAAAACAACAACAGCAAAAACAAGCAAAAAACACAAAAAACAATAAAACAATATAAACCAAAAACAATAAAAATTACAAGTATAACAAAATTAAACAAATTCCCAAACCAACTAAAAATTCATCCCACCCACCCTACCAGAAAGAATTAAAAACAAACAAAAAACATTTAAAAACATTCTAAAAAGAACTCTGTGCCCAGCAGAAATAGGTTCTGCTGGGCAGCAGTAGCTGCAGTCCGTTTGAGGCTCAACAGGCCCCATCCTGGGCCAGATGGCGAGAGGCAGGGAGAGGTCCTGTAGGCACTCAGGCAGGAGAATCCTGGGCAGCACCAACACCAGCAACCGTGGCACAGTCCTTTTGAGGCCCAACAAGCCCCGCCCTGGGCCAGATGATGCGAGGCAGGGAGAGGTCCTGTAGGCACTCAGGCAGGAGAATCCTGGGCAGCACCAACAGCAGCAACCGTGGCACAGTCCTTTTGAGGCCCAACAAGCCCCGCCCTGGGCCAGATGATGCGAGGCAGGGAGAGGTCCTGTAGGCACTCAGGCAGGAGAATCCTGGGCAGCACCCAGGTTGTATAGATGTGTAAATAAACCATATATCCTAAAGAGGGATGCGGGTGGCGCTGTGGTCTAAACCACTGAGCCTCTTGGGCTTGCCGATCGGAACTTCGGAACTTCGGAAGTTTGGCAGTTCGAATCCCCATGACAGAGTGAGCTCCTGTTGTTCTGTCCCAGCTCCTGCCAACCTAGCAGTTCAAAAGCACCCCAGTGCAAGTAGATAAATAGGTACCTCTCCGGCGGGAAGGTAAACGGCGTTTCGTGCGCTCTGGCTTCCACCACGGTGTTCCCATGCGCCAGAAGCGGTTTAATCCTGCTGGCCACATGACCCAGAAAGCTGTCTGTGGACAAACGTGGGCTCCCTCGGCCTGAAAGCAAGATGAGCACCACAATCCCATAGTTGCCTTTGACTGGACTTAACCATCCAGGGGTCCTTTACCTTTTACCTTTTATATCCTTAAGACACCACAGTCTCCACTGTCCAGGGAAATTGACCCATGGATAAACCTCTGGGATCTTGCACCAGACAGAGATTGGGGTGACATGCAATTGTATTTAGTTCTGTTATATGACCTTGGCCAGGGTTCATATCCACAGAACAGAATGCAGCTGGAAGAGATGGCAGATCATTTACATCAGGCAAGGAGTGATCTCCTTAGCACTATTCTGACTTCAGTAGTGTAGGCAAATGGACAACAGCAGCCCAAGTAAATTTAATCAGCCCACCAATTTTTTCCATATTTCCAGCCAGCATTTTATGGGTGTCCTGTGTGCCTCTTCTATCCTTAAAGGTAAAGGTAAAGGGACCCCTGACCATTAGGTCCAGTCGTGTCCGACTCTGGGGTTGTGGCGCTCATCTCGCATTATTGGCCGAGAGCCGGCGTATAGCTTCTGGGTCATGTGGCCAGCATGACTAAGGCGCTTCTGGCGAACCAGAGCAGCGCACGGAAACGCCGTTTACCTTCCCGCCAGAGTGGTACCTATTTATCTACTTGCACTTTGACGTGCTTTCGAACTGCTAGGTGGGCAGGAGCTGGGACCGAGCAACGGGAGCTCACCCCATCGCAGGGATTCGAACCGCAGACCTTCTGATCAGCAAGCCCTAGGCTCTGTGGTTTAACCCACAGCGCCACCTGGGTCCCTTTAAATCCTTAAAAAACATCAAAACCAGCTGTTTTTAACAGACATGCATGCACAGCCCCCGTGTGGAGAACAGTGTCACTACAGCGATGGACATTTCAGGTCCCCATTTCCAACTGGGCTTATTCTTTCTTTGTAACGATCTCTCAAGAATGCCCTCACACCTCGTCATCCTGTGAGCCTGTGCTTGTTAAAAACAGCCTGCTAAAGGGGCCAAAACTGGTTAGAGAAGTTTAGCTTGGCAGATTTCCTTCCGTAGGGAGATCTGCAGCACAATCCTGGAATGATTTGCCTTGGCATGATTAAGGAAATGGTGGGGAAAAACACCTTTAAGTCTCCAGTTGCCTGATTCCAAAGACAACCTGTTGTTGTTGTTCAGTCGTTCAGTCGTGTCCGACTCTTCGTGACCCCATAGACCAGAGCACGCCAGGCACGCCTATCCTTCACTGCCTCTCGCAGTTTGGCCAAACTCATGTTAGTAGCTTCGAGAACACTGTCCAACCATCTCATCCTCTGCCGTCCCCTTCTCCTTGTGCCCTCCATCTTTCCCAACATCAGGGTCTTTTCTAGGGAGTCTTCTCTTCTCATGAGGTGGCCAAAGTACTGGAGCCTCAACTTCAGGATCTGTCCTTCTAGTGAGCACGCAGGGCTGATTTCTTTAAGAATGGATAGGTTTGATCTTCTTGCAGTCCATGGGACTCTCAAGAGTCTCCTCCAGCACCATAATTCAAAAACATCAATTCTTCGGCGATCAGCCTTCTTTATGGTCCAGCTCTCACTTCTGTACATTACTACTGGGAAAACCATAGCTTTAACTATACGGACCTTTGTTGGCAAGGTGATGTCTTTGCTTTTTAAGATGCTGTCTAAGACAACCTAACCCCAGGTAAATGCTTGCAACCCCAGAGTTCTTGCTGCTTGGAGAACGGAGGTGTCTGTTATCACCAAAAATGCATCCTAGGACTCTGCTCGGCTCCAGATTCCGTGTCTTAGTTTTGTGGTAATTTTTCTGGAATATTGGGGGGGGGTCAGTATTTTGGTTTGCATACCTCCATATTTTGGTACCAGAACCTGGAAAGTAAAAGCAGTGTGTCCAAACAATAAGTAGATTATTGAAGCTGAATCTACTGAGCAGAAGATCTACTTATTTTCAGGGAACTTGTTACAGGGGGGAAACCCCCAAAACCCTCTGTCATTTTCACTCCCCACCTCAGTGCAATGTTCCTCAACCATCAATTAGTTGTGGGGGACTCCTAGCATTCCTTACTCACATCATTCACGTTTTTAACTTAGCTTTTTCTGATCCTCACAGATATTTCCCACTTGTCCTGTTGCCACCGGCTCACCCTATGCGGAGCAGGCCTTGCGATATTCATCCTGGGGGCAGCTGTAACATACCTGAGTGAGTATAAAACAAATCTCTCAGTAGCATACAGAATAAACGTAAAATCAAGAAAACTGTGTCCTAAAACAGAGATATAATATGCACAGTAAAACAGTATTATTATTATTATTATTATTATTTTAAAAAAGGAATTTGGTTCTGTGGGTTAAACCACAGAGCCTAGGACTTGCTGATCAGAAGGTCGGCAGTTTGAATCCCCGCGACGGGGTGAGGTCCCGTTGCTCGGTCCCTACTCCTGCCAACCTAGCAGTTCGAAAGAACGCCAAAGTGCAAGTAGATAAATAGGTACCACTCCAGCAGGAAGGTAAACGGCGTTTCCGTGCGCTGCTATGGTTCACCAGAAGTGGCTTTGTCATGCTGGCCACATGATCCGGGAGCTGTACGCCAGCTCCCTCGGCCAGTAAAGCGAGATGAGCACCGCAACCCCAGAGTCGTCCACGACTGGACCCTAACGGTCAGGGGTCCCTTTACCTTTACCTAATCTTATTTCCATGAACAGTTTGGACAAAAACAGTTGTCTTTACAAGATGTAAAGAATTGGAAAATGACATGTTTTGAAGACTTAATGACCTATGATTATAAAAATTCATTCAGCAAGATATACTGAATTCTTACAGATGCACACACACACAACTTAGGGAAAACATTATAGAGACCAACCACCATATGGAGTCGGATATAGCAAAATGTTCCTAAACAAGCAGCTAGTACAAATTTAAGGAAAGCTTCTACAATCTTGCTTTTTGTTAGGGTTTATCACCTGCAAGGCTTAATCATATGTACGGTGCAGTCAGTAATATATGCCAGAGATGCAAATCAACCGACACAGACTAGGGCAGTGGTGGCGAACCTATGGCACGTGTGCCAGAGAGGGCACTCAGAGCCCTCTCTGTGGGCACACACGATGTCGCCCCAGCAGGGCCATAGCTTCTGTGCCAGGGGTAGGGGAAGAGGAGTGCTCTCGCACACCGTGCAAAGCCTGCTGCACCAGGGCCTGGTAAGCATCGAGGGGCTGAGTAGGCGTTGACTTTTGATGCGCCAGGGCTTCCCCTCAGTCTGTTTTTCCTACTCGGGAGTAAGCTGCCTTGAGTTCAGCAGGGCTTAACTCTCAGGTCATTAAGCATATAAAGACGGCAACCTAAGAAGGGGCTGCTGGGTTTACCGGTACTTGTTCGCTGGGCTTTCCCAGAGAAATTCATTCCATGGAGGCAGCGATCAAACGGCAGCTGAAGAAACGGCAAAATATTGTTGTTGTTGTTGTTGTTAATACCCCGCCCATCTGGCTGGGTTTGTTTGTTTGTTTATATTTGTATGTGCGCATGCAAGCAATCATTATTATCCCAAATTAAAAATTGGGAGAGGGTGGGTCTTAGTACAGCCCTCCAGTGTACACTAGTTGCCAAACTTGTGGAACCTTCTGGGGGGAAATGTATTTCCGAGGTTTGATGGCTCATAACACCACTTTGTTTTTGTGTAATACCAGTGCTTTTTTTCTGTGGGGACGCAGGGGGAAGCATACCCCTAAACAGGGGGAAGCATGCCCCTAAAATACATTTGATGTATTTTAATATCTGTTGGAGGCCGCCCAGAGTGGCTGGGGAGACCCAGCCAGATGGGCGGGGTACAAATAAAAAATTATTATTATTATTATTATTATATTATTATTTTGTGAATTTAACGGGAGAAGAAATTCACTGTATTTATTTCCCCCGATTTGAACTGTATTTATTTTTCCACGGTGCTGATTTTCTTGAGTCAAAATGAGAGTACCCCTAGACTTTTTTTTTAAGAAAAAAAGCACTCTTATACCATAAAATTATATATCAATGGAAAGATGATTTAATAAAGAAGGTAGTGCAATAACTTTTATGAAGGATTATTTATTACAACAGCAGCCATAAAGAAGAAACGTGAAACACAGATATACAGGTTAAATTGCCTTGTTGGCGATAAATAAGTGGGTTTGGAGGTTGCAGTTTGGGCACTCGGTCTCTAAAAGGTTCGCCACCACTGGACTAGGGTCATAATTTTTGGTGTTGACAGTGGAGATGCCCACTCTAATAGCACCTGCCTTATTCTGAAATCTAGACCAACTAGTCTAGTACAGTGGTACCTCCGCTTACGTATCCCTCCGGTTATGAAAACTTTGAGATGCATAAGCGGCAAACCCGGAAGTATTTCTCCGGGTTTTTGCTGCGTGCGCATGCGCAGACGCAGTCTCTCCTGTTGCGAAAACCTCGGGATCCGGCCGGACCTCCAGAACGGATCCTGTCCACAACCGGAGGTACCACTGTATTAGCTACTCTGAGTGGCAGACATCTTTTCCCAGCCCTGATTGCTTATAAACGAGTTGCTCAAGAGCAGTGAGGAGTGAATCTAGAACAGGTGCTCTACCACTAATCTAAACTCAACAGTAACAAACTGGAAAGACACTGAGGCGCTTTTTGTTTCAATCTATTCTCTAACATCGCTGGTGTTCGCTATGATTTTGGCAAAAGAAGTGTAAGGGCTCGGGGTTGTCTCCTCGAGAGTAAAGAGCCAGAAACATCCGTTCTTCTAAAGCTAATACTTTATTTACAAACTATGTACATCAGAGCGTTTAAGATTCATGGCCGCTTGAGTCGGTTCCAGTGGCTTTCGCCAGTTCCTCCACCAACATAGAAGCTTTGGAATTCCAAAGCATCGCCTCCTTTCCTTACGCTTTCCCCCCCTACGCATTTGAGGCGACGGAAGTAGCTGACCGCTTTGCTTCTCAGACCACTCAGGTGGTGCTGAGGCTCTGTCCGCATCTCTGACCCTCAGCTCCGCCACACTGCCTGGCAGTTCCTGCTCCTCACCACTGGGGCTTTCCTTGCTATCCCCGCTGGACTCCGAACTGCTTCCCAAGAGAGGCTGCACTTCCCTCCACCCCTCCTTCCCCGTCTCAAGAGCCTTGCGTGAGGTCAGATCCCTGACAAGAAGTCTGTAGTCAAACTACAAAATTCAATTCAAAGTTATTTGCGCAGATTTTTACAAAACAATTCTGTTCCCTGCATGTGGAAATACTTACCAAACATGCACTCAGGAAAAAAAGAAAATCTATTAAATGCTTCCAGCCAGTTCAGCTGTTGGCATAAACACATAAATATTGCACTATTAGAAATGCCTCTAATTTAGAAGAAGAAGAGTTTGGATTTGATATCCCGCTTTATCACTACCCGAAGGAGTCTCAAAGCGGCTAACATTCTCCTTTCCCTTCCTCCCCCACAACAAACACTCTGTGAGGTGAGTGGGGCTGAGAGACTTCAAAGAAGTGTGACTGGCCCAAGGTCACCCAGCAGCTGCATGTGGAGGAGTGGAGACTCGAACCCGGTCTCCCAGATTAGAGTCTACCGCTCTTAACCACTACACCACACTGGATCTCCCATTTAAGCATGCATATTATGAATACTCCCCAGAGAGTATAATATCTGTCTTCAAAGGTCTAGCTTCATTTTTTCCTTTCATCGTCCATCTTTAAATCATCCCCAAATGGCCCTCCTTAGCTGGTTGTGCAAGCAGAAACAACTTTGTTCCAATAGGAGTGGGGGATATACCGTATTTTTCGCTCCATAAGATGCACTTTTTCCCTCCTAAAAAGTAAGGGGAAATGTCTGTGCGTCTTATGGAGCGAATGTGTGGTCCCTGGAGCTGAATTGCCCAGGGGCAAAAGCAGATCGTGCTTTTTTAAATAAAAAGAGAGAAGGGGGTGTTGAAAGGAAGCCTGCTGAGCAGCTGCTCAGCAAATGATCGGGGAGAGAGATAAGGGAGAGAGATTCAGCCCCGCCCCCTTGCAGAGGGAGGCTGTTTCCCCAGCGGCTGATTAGATTATCTATCTGGAAACTAGAAATGGCTCCCTTTCCTGAAGCTGCAGAAATGTGAGTTAAACCCCATAAAACAGGGTTTTTTCCCTTTGCAAAAGAAGCTGCACAAATTTGAGCTGATCCTCAAAAAATTGGGGGTTTTCCCCTCTAAAAACTAGGTGCGTCTTATGGTCAGGTATGCCTTATAGAGCGAAAAATACGGTAGGTTTGTTTTTTTTTTTTCAAATAATTTTTATTGGTTTTACAATATTTGTCTGGCCCCGTTTCAGGCCAGCTCACTTTTGTTACAATCATTGTCATGCTTCCTCTCGTCCACTCCATTGTTTTCCAACTAATTACATATATCCATTTTTTTTTTTACAGGTTCCTAAATTCATAATCCAATAATTATTTTCCTAATATCAAACTTCAATCTTCCAACTTGTCATTTCTTAAATCCATTAAATCACTTATGTTTCTTCATCTACATCCCTCTTGCCTCCCCCGGTCCCCGGGTGCGCAACTATTATTTGCAATATTAATTACATTATCATACTTGTCATAATTTTTTAGAATCCCTGGCGTGTCCATAGATCTAAAACCATAAGTCCACAAATCAGGCCGTAACTTTAACAGTTCTTATCCTATACCTGCTGGTTGTGAAACCCAGAGCCAGAGGGAGTCCTGCATTGTATCCTCCAGCAAGGCTTTTTCCAAAAACCGTAACCAGCCTTCCCAATTCATTCTCAGTTCGTCTCGGCTTCCCTTCCTCTGCTTGTCGGTCAGTGTCTGAGTGCTGTTTTTCCTTGTGGTTCTTATGATTCTTCTCTTACTTCTTAAAGTGACAGCACATTTTCTCTTTCGGTTGTAAAGTCTCTTCCTGCAGCTGATGTTTGCCAATATAGTCTTACGTTGTCTAGCCTTGACGGATCCTGTTAGTTCCTTGATTTTTTGTACATCTGTTCCAGCCGGCACGGTGTTTGGGTTTTGCCTTATCTCGTCCACAGACTTTCCCATAGCATTCCTCTCTCTCAGTTCCGCAATGTATTCCTGCATCTTCTCCAGCACAATTTGCCAAGTAATATCCGGTTTCTTCGCCATTTTCTTTGATCACAGTTCTTATATTTTTAAAAACTTCTAAAAAACTTTTCCCAACTTTTCCTCTTATGAAATTCACAGCTTTTCAACTTAGAATAATCCACAGTTCTATCACAGTTCCTTCTGCTTCCCCCAGGACCAGGGGAGGCTCAAGGGTTAATTTAAAGCCGCATAACAAAAGAGTCAATTCAATCCTTTTCAGTGTAACTGTAGCTATTCCCTGTTTCACTGTATCAATGGAAAGGAACGGACCTCCGTGTTTTCATTCCAATCCAGTCCAAATTTAGTCCAAATTCCCTTTTTGCTGCATTTTACTCACGATTCCAATTGCAGGTCTTGGAGAAATCAGCGTGCTCCGAGGAGTCGGTCTCACAGCTTCGCCCGACGGGGAGTTAGCGGACCCTGTGGCTCCGCCGCCCGCTCACACTCGGGAGCCCTTGCTGCGGTCTCCCGAGGAGCAGGTCTGGCGTCCGAGCCTATGCAGGTCCTGTGGACCCCGGGACGCCCTTCCCGGGGGTTTTAGGGATCGCGGCGCTGGCGCGATGTCCCTTTTTCCCAGTCGGACGGGGGAATGTCAGGAGCGACATGTCCCCCCGACCTTCTCCTCCGGCATCGCTAACCGGAAGCCTCGAAAAATACGGTAGGTTTGAACGCTTCTCCGTTTATTATTCTTGGCTGCAGTGGGGATTTGGTTTTCTTGCTGCTGTTTGAAGTTTTGCAGGTGCAGATGGAGAAAGAGAGCGCTGATGCCGGCAGGTGTACCGCCACATGCCTTATGAAGTGCAACACTTCCTCGCACAGTTTCTACTCCCACCTGAGAAGCAGCCTCTGCGGGCAAAGCCCCGACGGCTCCTCAGGTAAACCGACAGAGAACAGCTTAAACATCACAGGGATGTATAACAGCTTGGTCACAATGTGGGATTAAAACCCTGAGGAGGCCCCTAGGCAGACCAAATCTCGGAGGGGGGGGTGGCCTCGCAAATTATCTCCTAATACATTTTTGATTTTACCAACCAGCAATTTTAACAAACCAATTACAAGGTCAATATTATTTTGATCCGTTGTTGTGGGGCCCCTGAAAGACGTGGTCACATCCAGGGCTTCCCCCACCCACAACTAGAATCTGCAAGAGCTCAATTCCAGCACATTTCAGCTGGGCACCATGGCCATTATAAGAGAGTTGTTCAGGGTGACAGGTAGGTAGCCATGTTGGTCTGCCGTAGTCGAAACAAAATACAAAAATTTCCTTCCAGTAGCACCTTAGAGACCAACTAAGTTTGTTATTGGTATGAGCTTTTGTGTGCATGCACACTTCTTCAGATACCCATGCATGCACACGAAAGCTCATACCAATAACAAACTTAGGTAAAGGTAAAGGTTCCCCTGACAGCTAAGTCCAGTCGTGAACAACTCTGGGGTTGCGGCGCTCATCTCGCTTTACTGGCCGAGGGAGCCGACGTTTGTCCGCAGTTTTTCCGGGTCATGTGGCCAGCATGACTAAGCCACTTCTGGCGAAACCAGAGCAGCACACAGAAACGCTGCTTACCTTCCCGCCGGAGCAGTACCTTTTTATCTACTTGTACTTGACTTGCTTTCAAACTGCTAGGTGGGCAGGAGCTGGGACCGAACAACAGGAGCTCACCCCGTCGCGGGGATTCGAACTGCCGACCTTTCGATCGGCAAGCCCTAGGCTCAGTGGTCTCTAAGGTGCTACTGGAAGGGGGGGGGGAATTATTTTGTTCCTGGTGAGTTCTGGTGCCTCTTTTCCTAGAAAAACAGCACTGGTGACATCCACAGCATACATTTAAAGCAGGTCGGCGGTTCGAATCCCCGCGACGGGGTGAGCTCCCGTTGCTCTGCCCCAGCTCCTGCCAACCTAGCAGTTCGAAAGCACACCAGCGCAAGTAGATAAATAGGTACCTCTGTGGTAGGAAGGTAAACAGCGTTTCCGTGCGCTCTGGCTTCCATCGCGGTGTTCCGTTGTGTCAGAAGCGGTTTAGTCATGCTGGCCACATGACCTGGAAAGCTGTCTGGGAAGAAACGCCGGCTCCTTTGGCCTGAAAGCGGAGATGAGCACCGCAACCCCATAGTCGCCTTGTGACTGGACTTAGCCACCCAAGGGTCCTTTACCTTTACCTTATGGAGTGAGACAGTGCATTCATCGTGCGCCACATGAGGATGGGTACGATGAGCTCCGTAGACCTGGCGCAACAGAGGTCTCAGGTGGTGAAACTGTGGTTATAGTGGTAGTATCTATCGTCTGCAGGACCCCTTGGATGTCTTAGAAAGCGGCTGGATTTGCCGCAATGATTTCTGCTCCCCCTTCCTACAAATGGAGGCTTACACAGAAACATTAATCATGTCTCCGATTCTCTCCTGCGCAGCGAATTCCGCTTGCAGACTCTGCCCTGCACACTGGCATCTCCACGGGGAGACATGCTACTGGTCTTCAACAAATGCTAAATCCTGGGACGAGAGCCGAGATGACTGCCTTGCAAGGAATTCTCAGCTAGTGGTCATCAAAGACCAGGCGGAAATGGTAAAGGAACCTATCATATATTTCCTACAGTGCGATGGGTGGATGCTTACTCTGAAGTAAGCCCTACTGAGTTTGATGGGCTTGTTTCTTATGTTGGATTTTGACTTATAAAATAATTGTGGTATATAGTGAGCTGGGATGTAGGTGTTGGTACGTGAGCATCCACTCTTGGGTTTTCATTTCTTTCTGCAGCAGAGTTCATTTTGCAGAAAAGTTTTCCTGCATCTTTTACTTCTTTACAACAACAGGTAGGTAGCCGTGTTGGTCTGCCGTAGTCAAAACAAAATAAAAAAATTCCTTCCAGTAGCACCTTAGAGACCAGTTACAGGTAGACAGCCGTGTTGGTCTGTCATAGTCAAAACAAAATAAAAAAAAATTCCTTCCAGTAGCACCTTGGAGACCAACTAAGTTTGTTCTTGGTATGAGCTTTCGTGTGCATGCACACTTCTTCAGATACACACTGTCTGTCATAGTCAAAACAAAAT